>CM068297.1:32194846-32794846 GCA_034768395.1 Linum lewisii
CCTTCTCCTCCAAGAATTCGACATAGAAATTAAAGACAAGAAAGGAGCATAGAACTTAGCAGCAGATCATCTTTCTCGACTCAAGGAATCACAAACAGGTAAGTCTACTACCCCTATCAATGATTCTTTCCCTGACGAGCTGTTGCGTGTTGAAACGTATGAACAGGTTAATAGCATAGCTATTGAGCCCTGGGAAAATCCCTCACGCTCAAGATTTGAGTAATGCTACCGATTCGGAAGAGCCATGGTATGCTACCCTGGCCAATTATCTTTCTCACGGCATTATACCTCCTGAGCTGGATTACAATGCACGTAAGAAATTGCTCAAGGAATCCAAGTCATACTCTGGGATGAGCCGTTCTTATACCGCATCAGCCTTGATGGAATGATCCGGAGATGTGTCTCTTACATTGAAGCAGCGGACATCATTCGTAAATGCCATGAAGGACCGTTCGGAGGACATTTCGGAGGCAACCGCACTGCGAGGAAAGTACTCGAAACAGGTTTCTACAATCTTTAGTGATTGTGATGTTTTTGCTAGACGTTGTGATGCATGCCAGCGATTAGGTAACATCTCTAACCGTAATGAGATGCCCCAAATTGTTTCTTTAACTGTTGAAATCTTTGATGTCTGGGGAATTGATTTTATGGGTCCGTTCACGCCCTCCAATGGAAACAAGTACATTCTTGTCGCCGTTGATTATGTTTCTAAGTGGGCTGAAGCTGAGGCTTTACCCACTAATGATTCTAGAGTGGTGGGTCGGTTCCTTACCCGTCTTTTCACGCGTTTTGGTTCAACGCGCTTCATCATAAGCGACAGGGGTACCCACTTCCACGGACAATTCGACCGGGTGTGCAAACGCTTTGGTGTCACCCACCGAATGTCCACGGTTTATCATCCTCAAGCGAATGGTCAAGCGGAAGTGATGAATCGTGAGCTCAAGCGGATTCTTGATAGGACGGTTGGCCGGTCTCGCAAGGACTGGTCATCTAAGCTCAATGATGCCCTATGGGCATATCGAACTGCCTACAAGACTCCCATCGGTACCTCACCGTATCAGCTGGTCTATGGCAAGGCATGCCATTTACCAGTTGAGCTTGAGCACAAGGCATTCTGGGCTAACAAAGAGTTGAACATGAGCTATGCAGTAGCAGGTAGTAACCGCCACGACCAGATCGCAGAGCTTGAGGATCACCGACTCCACGCATATGAAAGCACGAGGTTATATAAAGAGCGCACGAAGAAAATTCATGACTCTCAATTGAAGACGATCAAGCAGTTCTATCCCGGAGAACAAGTGCTTTTATATAACTCTCGCTTGAAACTCTTCCCGGGTAAATTAAAATCCCGGTGGTCTGGCCCTTATACCGTGGTCCGCCAGATACCCTTAGGCAGCGTCTACATTCAAATGCACGATCAGGAGCCGTTCGCGGTCAACGGACATCGGCTTAAGCAGTATCTGCAAGGGTTAGCCGTATTATCCATAGACGTGCACTACGTCGTTTTGGAATCCTGACACGAATCCAGGTATCGTCTGGCTCACGGACGTTAAACAAGAGCGCTTCGTGGGAGGCAACCCAGGACTGGAGTCAGTTATTTTCGTTTTGAGTCGTTTTGCTTTAAAAAACCCGTCAGTTTCATCTTGCAAAAAAAAAAAAAACTACCGCCATTTTTTTTTAAATCACTTTCGGCGAAACTGTGTCCTTCTTTTCACATTCGACCTGACCCTCCTGTCCATACTTTTCGAACTGAAAACCCTACCATTCTCGCCGAAACCATTCCTTGATTGAAACTACTTTTCTTTTCGTCGAAACTGCTCCTCTCGTTTCGCCGAGAACTCTGGTTCAAATACCCCTGTTCCACCTGTCTATCATTTTCGCCGAAACTTAGGCTCCATTTTCGCCGAAACCACCATGCTTTCCTTCGACTATATAAGCGGATTCACCACCATATTTTCGCCCCCCCCCCCCAAAAACCAAAAACATAACAAACCGCTCCCCTACTTTCAACATCCCGATCGCCTTGCCGACCGCCGCCGCCTTCAATCCGCCCGACCGCCGCCGCCCCACTGAGGAGTAGCCGCCGCCCAGACCTGGTTCCTTGCCCTGTTTCAAAACCCTAGAATCGGAGTCTTTCAGCTCTGGCTTCGGCCGACCTAGTTTTCAAGTTTTTCCCTGTTTTCGTGGAGTTCCAATCATTTTCTCGAATCATGTCTTCACAGTTAGTTGTTCACCCATTGATTGTGCATCTTTTGGCTTGTTCACTTCCAGTTTTCGGCATGGTTGACCATGGTTGACTTTTCGGTTCTCCCTCATTCTTCTTGAATGCTTTGTCGGTGTCAAGTGGCTAGGTTCTGGTGTTGTTTTTGTGGCCTTTTAGGAAGCATGACTTGTTGTCTGTGCGATCGTGTTCTTGCTCATTCCATTGTTAATGCTTGCCGAATGAATTGACGGTTCTTCAATGATATATCTTGATTCTGTGATCTCACACTAAGTGTGGGGTAAGAGTCTTGTAATCTAATGCTGGTCGTCTCTGAGTTGTATTTTCCAGGGCTCCAAAGCGTTTTAAGACTACTAGTGCAGATAGAGCGCAGCGATCATCAGCTCGCCAAAGCAAAACACCACCTTCTCGACGTCCCGCGCCAGCTGCACAGACATCGATGGCTGTGGCCACCATTCCAGAGGATGCACGGACTCCTGCGTCCCCTATTTCTTCTATTCCTACGCCTGCCAATGGGGTCATCCATCCTTTCATCGCCGCCCTAGAGCCGCACCAGCTCGAGGTCTTTCTGAAGATCAAAGACATCCCTCCGGCTAAGGTGGCAGTTCTGTCCCTTGACAGTCTCAAAGCGCACAATCCGGCTTGGCACTCGACAATTGACACCGCTCTTAGTAAAGCCGGATTGTGAGTGCTGACCACTCATGGATCCTCGTACCCGCTTGTCGCCCCTCCAGGAGTTCTGGAGTTCATTTCTGCGCCTCACCCCGAAGCCCTTTCATGAGCAGAAATTCGTTTCCTTTCGCCTCGGTGGTGTTCTTCATGAGAAGTCCCTTCGCGAGTTTGGCCGCTTGCTGGATCCGCACGTCAATTTCGATACTGCATTAGCTGGCTTTGAGGACACATACTCCATCACCAGTGCTCCTTACCCGGATGTGTGGAAATGGGCCTGCTGCGAGGATGAGAGCTCACCCATCGTCCACCCCACGGTCGGTGACATCTTTCACCCTGTTCTTAAATTCTTGCATTATGTTTGGGTACAGTCTCTGTGTTTTTGCAGCAAGACGAGCCGCCACCACATTTCTTTGGAGGAGCTCGTATTATTTCGTGCTTTAGAAGAGGATGCCAACCTGCACCCCGGCTGGTGGCTTGCACGATTCTTTCACAAGTGCACTACCGCCAAGAAGCTTCCTACTGAGCTTCCAGGAGGCCCCTTCATTTCTATTCTGATCGACAACCTCCAGCTCGGTGATAAATGGGGCCCAGATATTCCTCGCATCCCGATTGAGCCTATAGGCGCTGAACTTGCATTAGCACGTCACATCGACCTTTCAGAGACTATTGAGCATTGCACATCGCTCCCTCATCGCACGACCCAGCCAGTTAACCGCCCACCATCGCGAGCGCAAATCACCGCGGAAATGAATGAAAGGCTGGTGCGTATTGAGAAGTGGCAGCTAGACTACTCGGCTGGTTCGTTGCAATGGCAGAAGGACCGAGTAGCACATGAGGAGACTCAGAATGAGCGTTGGTCCACTCTACAGCAATTCATGGCTGACCAATCAGCCAGACACATGGACGAGCTCGCCTGGCGACAGCAGATGGGGCAGCGGTTCGCCATATCCTCCATTCCCACTACACCTCCACCTCCTCCTGCGGAACAGTGATCAGGTTGCTTCTATCTTTCTCCTTTCTTTTCTTTCTTCTTTTCGGGTCTCGACCCAATTTTCTTCTGTGTGGATTCGGGACACTTGTCCCGGTGTCCTTTTGTTCTTTTTGCTGTTTGTGTTTTGTAGGATTTTGAGTAACTCTGCTCCGCGCCGGACTCTCCGTGCTCATCCGCTACACCACCCATCACCTTCCAGGTTCTTCGTAACTCTCTACTCTAGATTAGTCCTGTGAGGACACAGAACAGTTTAAGTGTGGGGTAGGGTGTTAGATAACCATGCATGATCTTGATTGCCTATATCTTTGTGTGTGCCTCGTGATTCCTGTCCAGTTCTCTAGCATCGAATTGCTCAATTCTTGACTTTGGATGTTAAATTGACTTCAATTTTGAACAATGACGTCTAGACTGTTCCACTTAGAACCTGTAACCAACGTGTCAGAACTGATATTAAATGAGTCTAGGTCAGAACAGATCATAAATCACTTCTGTAGTTGGAACTGGAATTAATTGAATCAACCAACTTGTAACAACAAAGCTCGATAACACCGTTCTAAGATGATAAATGCTAGCTTCTTCCATGTTTTTCAGTCCATATTTGATCACCTGTGATTGTGGCTTGAGATTAGACGGAAATCCAATCCGAAATCTTGTGTAAAAAGTTATAACTAGCTAAGATTAAGTGGCTAAATGGTTAAATCAAGTAATCAAGTTGTGCTAATCAATGCTAAGTTCTTTAAAGTGCTGAAAATAAAGCTAGGGAAGCCCGACACCTAAGTGAAGTGTTCGGGTTGAGCACTAGCAAAGGCACAAATACTGTGAGCTAGGCAGGTCCAACACCTAAGTGAAGTGTTTGGTATCGAGCACTAGTATGCAGTAAATAAATTAAAGAAAGTTTGAATCTTGAAAGAAATTGTTGTTTAAATCAGTCCTAGCTAAAACGTGTAACGTACAGATCTAGAAGCGGATGAAGTCGAGTCGATAGCCACGTCACTTTTCCTGCCTCCGCGTCCACATCATGGCTAGAGCTTAAAGTCTTTTCTCCTTAGAATTGGTGTTATCGTAGTCGGTTAATTATGATTAATTGTTTTGCCAAGAGACGAGCTTTGTTAAAACTACTACTTGAAGTGTGCAGAAATTAGTGAGATCGAAAACTTGGTTGGTTGATGTTCTTGCATGTGTAGGTCACTGTTTCTACGTGGAACAGTCTAAACCAAATCGTTAGAATTGAATCTCAGTTTAATCTCGTGTCATTTGTGAATTTTGAGCGTGTTTCTATTCAGTTTGCTTGAGGACAAGCAAAAGCTTAAGTGTGTGGTATTTGATGACACTCGAATTGACGTGATTATCAGGCTCATTTAAGCGACATTTCTTTGCTTAAGACATTGTTTTGAGGGTAGAATGACGAATATTCAATCGATTGCCCTATCTCATGCCACTTGTGTTACCTTGGCCCGTTTCGGGTCTATTTGATGGTTTTCTAGTGTTTTTACGTAAGCACAGGTTTTTGCCGTCAAATAAAGTAACCATGGATGTGTCTGAAGCATTGGAACCTCGAGGAATTGAACCGGAATCGGTCAAAGAAGCCATTCAAGTTTGAACAAATTCTTCCCAGTTTATACACATATTTTCGGCGAAACTACCCTTTGGTTTTCGCCGAAAATGGAAGAAGAAACCACTGGCCGATTGAGAGGAAGATTTCGGCGAAGATACCATGGAGATTTCGCTGAAACCGTAGGAAGGAATCAACCGCTTCGAGTATGAAGAAATTTTCGCCGAAATCCCTTCACTATTTTTGGCGAAAATCCCAGTTGAATTCTGGAGAATATCGGGTTGGTATAAATAGAGAACTCGGGGCTATTATCGGGGGGGGGGGACGAACCATCACTTAACACACATCAAATTTTACAACCCACACATAAACGACGAGAGAGAGAGAGACAGGAGGAGTAACTAGAGTTCGAGGAGCAGGAACGGATCGTGACGCCATCCAACCATCTCGGAGAGCCAGAGTTAGGAGTTGAAGATTCAGCAGATTGAAGCTGTCAGGAAGCATCGAAAATTAGGTTTTACAGTTCTTCTCTGTCTTCCTACCTGAGATGTATTCTTTGTCTGCCTTCGACTCTTCTGGATTGGATATGAGTAGCTGAACTTGTGTAGCTTAGATGAGATGAACCCTAAGTGACCCAGGGCTTAAAGCGGTCACGGATCGGCGGTGATTAGATTCGAAGTTCATTCAGTTTCATCTTGCATGTTTGTTTTGTTCTTCGTTTTCTGTGTTTCTTGTCTGGTTTGGCCACCTAGATTAGATTCTTGTTAAGCTAATGATAGAAGAGAACGCTCGCCTTACTTTAAAACAGCAATTCGAACAGTCAACCTTATAATTGGAGTGTGCCTTTCGTAGGAACCGATTAGGGTTGATCCATTGCTAGAGTAACTCATTAATCACTAGAATTTGCACCAGTTAAGTTAAGTCGTTGCGAGAGGCGACCGTACCCGGGCGACTAATTAATCGTGGTAGCTAGATCGGATAGAGCAAACGTTCGCCAGTCTTAAACCTAAGGGTCAGGAGTTATGATGGTGTCTGTGAACTGAATGAACTAGAATTGAAAATCGCTGGTCTGTGACTGTTGTTGCCTTGGTGATCTAAGGGGAATTCGAAATCTAAGCTTGCCTGTCATCTTTCTAGTCAATTAATCAATCTTCAATCTTTCTTCGGTTTAATTTGCATTTCTTCTTATTTTTGCATTCTTAGTATAGAAGTCGTGGAACTCACACCACGCACAACTTGTGTTTGAACTTGAATTAAAACTGTCAACTCCCTGGAGTAAGGAAGTAGAGGAAACCCCTGGAATATGATCTGCTATAGCCTTTTATTAGCATTAGTAGTTATTTGGTTGAACGCATCACAACGACACGCTCACCACCCCCCTAATTTTCGCCGGCTTCACCCTTTATATACTGTGCTGGAAATAGCTAGAATTTTCGGTGTAAATTGTGTAAGATTTTCGCCGAAAATCTATTTGAAAACACCGGCAGCTCTTTGATTTCTTCATGAATTTTTGGCGAAAACTCAGAAAGTTTTCGCCGAAAACTTCTTTGAAAATCCAACCTTCGCCTTCTGTTTGCAACGAATGTCAGTTTAAGTTCTCGCCGAAAACTTCTTCAGCTTTGCTGTGCACTTTTCTCAATTTTGCAACGGCCATATCTCCTTCGTCCTAGCTCCGATTGACCTCCCGTTTGATCCTACGTGCTCCATGTCACTAGTACTTCAATGAAAAATCCTGAAAATGCAAAGAAAATAACTCCAATAGACACAAAATTGGCCTCAAAGTGGCAACCGGACAACAAAATAGCACTTTGCATAAAACTTCCATAAAAGCATATAAATCATAGCAAAATGGGATCAAACATGGGAAATCCTTAGGCTAATCAAAGGCTTAAAATGCACGAAATATAGTCACATCAGGCCCTTCAGTATTCATCCGAAGCCTCGAATAGGTGCTTTTTCTCAGCTTAGGGCAGGTGGTGGCGCCCATTCTTAGTATCAATGCCTGGGGTGGCACCATCCCTTGGTTTCGATCCGGCTCTGGCTCCTAGGAGGTTCCCTACACTTTTAAGAGGCAAGCCTGTCTGCATCCTCGTCATGTCCTCCCTGCTCCATGCCTTCATGTATATGTTGAGTCGTTCTTTTAAGGCCTTGGTCTGGTTCCGGGTCAAGGGTGGCTCCGGTCGTGTCTAGGGAATAGGGGGCTCATCATATGACCACACACTTTAAAATAGACATCTTACTATTAGTAAACGAGGAACAAGATTTAAGCGAGCTAATGACTAGCCAACTTCAGAATCGGCAAGACAACACAACCTACTATACACTTACTCTAGGACGCACCGGTAACTCGCTAGATAAGGGATAAAAAAATCATAATTTTCATTTAAGAACTTCTTTCTTTCTTGCCTTTTCATTAACGTTTTAGTGAGCGGTTGTGGATACTACCAGATATGGAGCATCCGAGACCCTTTATGAATCACGCCTTATCCTAAACCCCACTTACAATCAGGAGTAGGTAAGAAGAAGAATGTTACGTCGAGACTTCCCTTTGGGACTAACGAAGGGTGGGCTCGTACATTGACCCACAACTGACACTTTCACTTTGAATTTCTCAATTTAGCACTTTGGAAAACAACAAGTGATCCTCTCGGTGAGGAGTCTGGTAGAAAGCAAGTTCCGCTCATAGATTCCATGTTTATGTGCCTACAATCCAATGAGTCCACAAATCAAAATCCAACAAAAGTCTCAAAAACAAACAAAGAAAAGGTCTAAAATTAGGACATGCGAGGGGTGCCTCCCAAGAGTGTCTTTATCTTACGTCTATGAGCTAGAAGATTCCTGAAACATTATGCAATCCAGCTCAACACCTCTTTCATTGCCATCGGTTTCCTTACACTTGGCATTTGAGAGCCTTGCAACAGTAAGAGAGAGAGGTGGGAGAACTTATGGAGGATGGTGGTGCTCCTTCTTCCTTTCTTTATGATTCTTCTAATTCTATGCTTGGAAGGTTGAAGGGGGAAGAGCAAGAATGGAGTATTGATAGATAGAAATATGATCCCCCCATATTTGATACGTTTCATGTGGCATTTAAGTTTTAATGTTGTTCTTTAAGTGGATTTGACAAACTTTATGAATATTCATCTCAAATAACCTCTCGAGATCATTATGGTCCATTTTCATGGTTCTAATGTGTTTTTTATTAGTTTTCAAGTCATACCATTTTTATATAATGTTGATACAAAGCCACATGTTCAAACGGTGCTCAAATAGAAGTCCAGACGCTCAAGATGTCATGTTTTGAAGTTCTAGCGTAAATACAACGAGACGCTAAGGAAAGGACCACGCCTAGAGTCATGTTAATGAGACATGGCTTGTAGATGACATGTAAACAAAATTTGATCATTGCAGAAAGCATGACTAAGATACCTGGACTTTGGCCATGGTCGTATTTCCCGAGGGTCTTCTTAGTTCGGCTTACTCAGTTATGAGAGACGTGTTCAAATTGATGGAACAGACAAAACACACACACTTCGCAATCAAAATCTCAAGATAAGGCTGGCTCAAGCTATAAATGACTAACTCAAGAACGAGCTTAAAGAGCATAGAAGTATGGTTTTGACAACTAATCATTCAAAGCGCGCAAAGAGAAAACACAAGATGGGTGATTTGGGAGAGAAATAAGGGTCAAAAAAGTTTCCCCTTCATGTTCATGAATCATGATTACACAACTTTGGACTAAAATAGTTCTAACAAGCCAAACGAGATTTTTCAACATAACATCGACATGCATCCTAAGCTCATTGGATAGAGTCAAATAGAATTCAACATTAACCACTAACAAACGAGCATTGGTCACCATTTACATTGAAAGTAGAATGTGCACAAGGTGTTCGATGAAATTATCTTTAGTCTTTAAAGCTAAAAAGTCAAAGCTAGTATGATCGGATCTATGCATAAAATTGATGCACAACACATTACATGCTCAGTATTAAGTCAAGGCATCACTATACAGTCAAACAACAAACCTAATCATGCATCATTGCCAGAGAAGCAGAAAATAGGATATGAAGAACACATAGATCTGAATAACATCTGAACTTCCTCTTCTAGTTTCATGCTTAGGAGTGGTTGTTTCCTTCTCTTTCACAAGGCACACTAAACGCCTGGGGTTGAGGGAACTCTAGGGGTTGTCACTTGTTCTTCTGATTTCATGGTGTAATTAGTGATTATATTCGAGCTTTTGTCTCTCTTTTGATGTTCTTGTACTTTTATCTAGGATTGACCAAAACTTGGTGTTGATGACTTTGGATGTGAGATTAGACACAATTTTGACCCTCGTTGTTGGTGGATTAGGTCCTTGAATGCTTAATGCATGTATGTTAGGATCTCGGGTTGAAGTGCTTGATATCTTATTTACGTGAGACACTCGAAAAAGGGGTGTGTTTTTGGTCCTTGGCGAGTGAATTCTCACTCGGGCATTTCGTCGAACACTGTGTGCGCGTGTGTGGTTTCACTTGATTTGGTCAAAAGATCGATCACCTTACCTCTAGCGTGGTTCTTTGGGCCCATCAAGGACATTGGATAATGGTTGTTGAGTGATCTGAACCGCCGCAACCGTGGGCAAACGACCCGAACCACCACAAGCTGATTGTCACAGCAACAAGAAAACTGTCGGAACCAGGATGGAAGAGGACTTTGACCCACTAGCTATAAATGAGCTAGGAACAAGAAGTATTAAGTCGAGGGCGCCACTTCAAGAGATGTGTGCTCTTCGTGATAAGCCGACCTTAAGCAATGCAACAACGAGCAAAGGCTTGAAGGGAAAAGAACATGTGTTCTGAAAATTGTATATTGATTCGAAGGGGGTTGGTTTACAAGGATGGCCGGTGGCCTCCTTATATAGGTGAGGGAATAAGCTCTCCTCCCTAATGACTACTACTGAAATAAGAATAAAATAAAGAATCCTAATCCTAATTAGAATCCTAAAACTCCTAAACAACTTGAACTAAAAGGGAATAAAACATAAAATAATAAATGGAGTCTTTAATGTTGAATAAAAGACCTAAATAGGTCAAAAACCCTAATCCAGCTGCGGTCGGCTGCTCGGGCCGGTTGGGCTATGGTGGCGGCCCGGTGGGCTTGCCCAGTCGGGCGCCGGACCTGATACGGGTGGCGGTCGCGGGGCCTGGTGCTCCGGGCTGTTCCAGGGGTCAGGCTTCTTGGTGGCCGTCCTTATGAGATCCCTCGGATCGGCCCGACTCTCGGTCTAAGGCTCGGGGCTGGACCTTCCTTGGGGTTTCTTCATTTCCGCGCTGGGCTTCCTCTTTAAGCTTTGGGCAGGTTCTCCAGTAGCTCCAGATATAGCTCTCAGGAGCTGGGGTTGGCTCAGGTGTCGTGCCTCAAAGCCAAGGACTACAATTCTTCTCGGGGCTCGGCTCGGGGTCAGTCCTTGGATGCCGTCCTTTCCGGCTAGGTACTCTTGAGCTCTTCTTCTCCTGTAGTCCAGAAATGCTTCCAGAGGGTCACTCAAGGGGCGAACTTCTTCAGGGCTCTTGGAGGTCAGGCTAGGGGCAGACTGAGGGTTGTCTTCAGTGCTAGGGCTTATATCCTTGGCCAGCAGCATGGCTTTGAGTAGCATTCCATCTCTTGGAGTCTTTCTACCTGCAAGGGAAGGCCTTAGTCGATATTTCATGTCATACCTTGGATTTAGGGCTTGAAGATGGCCTGCCCTTGGATCTACACGCTTCTTGTGAGGTCCTAGGGTCCTGCCTCGGACAGGTGGTGACCCGCCCGGTCGTTGTTCGGATGGGTTCAGCCAAATAAAAACTACTAATGCTAAGAAAAAACGTATAGCAGATCGTATTCCAAGGGCTTTCTATGATTGGTTACTTCAGAACTAGCAAAATACTCGAAGGAAAACACGTTGTGCGTGGTGTGAGTTCCACGACTTCTATTTCTAAGAAATGCAGAAAAATTAAAACAAATTAAACTAAAGCAGATTGGGAATTAGGGTTTGAAAACAAGGATGACAGATGAACTTAGACTTTGAATCCCCCTTCGTTCCCCAAAGCATTGGCAATCAACAGATCAGCGGATTTCGATTCTCATTCAATCAATTACTAAGACACCACCATAACTCCTTACCCTTAGGTTTAAGACCGGAGAACGTTCACTCTATCCGTTCTAACTACCAAGCTTAACGAGCCGCCTGGGTACGGTCGCCTCTCGCAATGACTTAATTAATTGGTGTAATTACTAATGATTAATGAGTTACTCTTGCAGTGAATTAACCCTAACCGGTTCCTACGAAAGGCACACTCCAATTATAAGGTTAACTGTTTAATTCGATGTTCTAAAGTAAGGCGAGCGTTCGCTTCTATCCTTAGCTTAACCAGAATCTAATCTAGGTGATCAATCCAGACAAGAAACATGAACAATGAAGAACGAATCAAACATGAAAAAGAACTGATTGAATTTCGAATCTAATCACCGCCGATCCGTGACTGCTTTAAAGCCCTGGGTCACTTAGGGTTCATCTAGTCTAAGCTCTAACGAGATTAGCTACTCATGATTATTACAAAAGAAACAAAGATAAAGAAAGAGTTCATCATTCGAAGGAAGAACAGAAAAGAATCTGAAAAACCTAATTTAGACGATTCTGACAGACTTCGATCTTCGGTAGATAACACTCCTAGCTCCGGTTCTCCGAGATGGAAGGGATGGCGTCACGATCTCTATTCGGCTCTTCGAACTCCAACTCTTCGCTCCAGAACTTGAGAGGATTCTGATTCGAAAAGTTGTGTTTTGCGAATTATGATTGTATATTTTATTTGGGCCGCCGGGTTAAGTATTTATACTTAACCCTAATCAGCCAGATTCTTCTTATTATTTTCGCTGAAATTCTTAAGGAATTTTCGGCGAAAATTCCTTTGTGAATGGGAGTGCTTTCTCTGCCTTGTATTTTCGGTCCGAAGAGCACAATGTTTTCGCCGAAGTCATTCTTCATTTGGTACCCGTTGATTTGCACTATCGTTTTCGCCGAAGACATAAGCTCATTTTCGCCGAAGGTGCAAGTGTGAATGGGCAGATTTTCGGTTTGACTTGATCGGCTCCTTGGATCGATTCCGATTTGATTCCTCGAGGTTCCAATGCCTTAGACACGCCCATGGCTACTCTATTCGACGGAAAAAACCTGTGCTAACATAAAAACACTAGAAAACCATCAAATAGACTCGAAACGGGCCAAGGTAACACAAATGGCACGAGATAGGGCAATTGATTGAATATTCGTTATTCTACCCTAAAAACCATGTCTTAAGCAAAGAAATGTCGCTTAAATGAGGCTGATAATCACGTCAAATCGAGTGTCATCAAATACCCCACACTTAAGCTTTTGCTTGTCCTCGAGCAAACTGAATAGAAATGCTCATGTTCATAAATGATAAGATCGATTAAATTGGAGCTCAATCAGACACAATGAATTATTAGACAGATCGATCCTAGAACAAGAAACCTAACATGCATACAGATCAGCCAAATTACCTGGTCTCACTAATAAACTGTACACGACAAGTAATTAGCAACCAATTATGCACGAATTTGACCTGACCGACCAGACTCCTCACATAGGATATATATAGTACAATGGGAACTCTCACTCTCTGTGCTTAAGGACGTGTTTCTACTCTTGATCATTTTCTGTCACCGAATTCTGTCATAAGTTTGCATTTCGATCACATCTCCACCACTGTGACAACACGAGTATCTAGTCAAGAAGGACTTCCCCGCTAGGACCGTAATGAATACTGCACTACTCGGGTTTATAATGAGATGGATGATGGGAATGAATGATGATGGCTTTGTGCGGTGTAGCTTTCGACTAACTTCCCTCGAATCTAATCTATGGCTTCCTACCGTCTAACCAAACACGGGTGGAATGATGAACGCTCGTCCTATGATACCCTCAAGCAACCTAGCACTTATTCTTTTTCTTTACACGATTTTTTTCTTTTCTTTTGAACTTTTTCTTTTGACTTCGTTCTTCCATTTGTAGGGAGAAGAACGTTTTATTGAACAACACTTTGAAACTTTTCTTATTTTTCTGATTTTTCTGCTTCTCTTTTTTTTCTGAAGCTTGATTCTTTTCTTGCTTTACTTTTGTTTTACTTTTTTTTCTCTTTTGTGCCAATTTTTTTTTAGTTGCTAGAGGGGTTTACACGTCTGGACATATTAGCTAAGACCACCTGTTTAATGGCTATAGGCAGGTTACCACAAACCGACTTCCGGTAGGTCAATCTAGAACTACAACCACAGGGGATCAATGGGGAATGAAAGAAATGGGAAATGGTTGTAATGTATTATCGAACCGAAAGAACAGGCCAAGCTCAAGGGTCTAAACCTAGTGGATTTATCATTTGGTAGGCTATCTGGCTTAGTAGCTGAATCTAGGTGCCCCTATCCTTCTAGTACTCGTGTCATCGTGTGGTCTCGAGTAGGTCTAATGCAAATTCTAACTCATTCAAGTAAACAGAAAACCACTCAGAAAGAATTAAAATTGCAAGTTACGTGCAATGGATCAAAAGCTCACAGTTGGTTTGCTAGTCGGATTCGGTCATTTTCATGCAATGAAGGCTACAAACTACAAGTGTAATTTTAAAATTCTGTTCTGACCAGGCAATTTAACATCAAAGTATACAAGTTGGTTCTCAAGTTCTAGGTTAAGCAGTCTAAGCATCATTATGACGGGTTGAACAACAACTTAACATCAAAAATCAAGAACTGAGCCATTCTAATGCTAGAGAGACTGGAATGGAATCACGAGGCACACATAAAACACAATCAAGGGCAATCAGGTTCATGCAAGGTTCTCTAGCATCCTACCCCACACTTAAATCACATTGTGTCCTCACAGTGAAGGGACTAGAGTTCAGAGTGAAGTAGAAGAACCTGGATCGAGATGATTGGCGTAGTGGATGAGCACGGATCCTCGGAGCGGAGGGAATCTACCCAAGCGAAGCAAAGGGAATCTCCCTACTGCCTACAAAACAAAAACAAATAAAACATAAAAAGGAAACCGGGACAAGTGTCCCGGATCCACACAGAAAAAAGTTGGATCGAAATCCGAAAATAATAAATAAAAAGAAGACACCAGAAAAGGAATACAACCCGATCACTGCTGGTCCGGTGAGCCGGGGGGTGGAAAGTGGAGAAATTCGACGAGCTGGCGTTGCCACGCCATCTGTGCCTCATATCGCCGGTCGGCGTGGCGCATATGTTGCTGCATAATAGTCCACCGCGCCTCTTGAGTGGCGTTGTCGGTGATGCGCCACTCCTGAAGTCGCTCGTACAACTCACCCACGTCCGCTGGGTGTGGTCGGTGCTGAGGGTGAGACGCCGAGTATGGATCTGGAATGTGCGGTGGCGACTGGTGGTAGACCAGACTTCTGCCTTACCAGAATTCTGACAACGGCCTCCATTATGAGAGCAAGCTCCACACCACTAGCAATCAGCAACATAGACAGAAGCTGCTGGCGGCTTGATCGGTGTGGTAGACTTCTTCAAATGTTTCTCTACCTCTGCCTTGATTGTAGCTTCAAGATCTAGCTTGCTCCTCGATCCTTCAAATTGTCGCTCCCAGTTCCTTGACTTGGAGGCACAGTTTGCGAAGTGAAGAAGAGCAGCTTCAGGAGTGAGTGTAGTGCAATCCCCTTCAGCTAGAGAATTGACCCACTTGGCAGAATCTTCTCGAAGTCCACGAGAGAAGATTTCAGCTAACTGCCTCTGCTCGAATCCATGATGAGGGCAGGTGTAGAGAAGTTCTTGGAATCGATTCCAAGTACCATATAAGCTTTCTCCTTCTTTCTGGGAGAATCTGGCGATGCTGTCCTTGATGGCGGTTGTTATGGCCGGAGGGAAGTATTCTTCAACGAAGTCCTGAGCCAGAGTATCCCAGTTAGTGTAATAGCCAGGTGGTTTACCAGTAAGCCACCTCTTAGCAGCGCCTTTTAGAGAGAACGGAAAGGCTCTCAGACAAAGAGTGTTTTTGTCGAGGTTTCCGCTCTTAAAAGTACTGCAAAGATCAAGGAAGTCTCCAAGATGAGTGCACGGATTGTCTAGGGGCCTGCCTTCTAACTGTAAATCCCTAGAGATCATAGTCAAGAATGGAATCTTGATCTCATAGTCAGGATCTCCTTCAATGCGTGGAACGGCAATGGCAGATCGAACGCTAGTTGCGCTCGGCTTGTTATAGTCTGCTAGACTCTTCTGTGCAGGTGGTGGCGGTAGTGGTAATCTATCGTCCATGGTGGGAGATGGAGGAGGTGAAAGTGACTCGGTGTATGAAGCGGATGAAGATGGTACAGGTGAAGATGGAGATGAGGAACTCTCCTTCGGTTCCTCGATCTTGATCGGAGTGATGAATGGATTGGATCTGCCTTTCTTCAGAATCTGTGATCGTAGAGGTGTAGCTGAACTGCCTGGTCTCTCTGTACTCTTGGCCTGTTCGGTTTGAGAGCGAGTCCAAGGACGGTGAGGCATACACCTGTAAACCTACAGATAACAAAGACAAACAAAACCAGTGTAAAATCGAAGTGGGTGGAAAAATGAAAGATGGAAAATAGAAGAATAAATTGCCAGTTCTTCTTTCGAACAATCAAAAGAAGTGTCCCCGGCAACGGCGCCAATTTGGTGACCCGCCCGGTCATTGTTCGGACGGGTTTAGCCAAATAAAAACTACTGATGCTAAGAAAAAGCATATAGCAGATCGTATTCCAAGGGCTTTCTATGATTGGTTACTTCAGAACTAGCAAAATACTCGAAGGAAAACACGTTGTGCGTGGTGTGAGTTCCACGACTTCTATTTCTAAGAAATGCAGAAAAATTAAAACAAATTAAACTAAAGCAGATTGGGAATTAGGGTTTGAAAACAAGGATGACAGACGAACTTAGACTTTGAATCCCCCTTCGTTCCCCAAAGCATTGGCAATCAACAGATCAGCGGATTTCGATTCTCATTCAATCAATTACTAAGACACCACCATAACTCCTTACCCTTAGGTTTAAGACCGGCGAACGTTCGCTCTATCCGTTCTAACTACCAAGATTAACTAGCCGCCCGGGTACGGTCGCCTCTCGCAACGACTTAATTAATTGGTGTAATTACTAATGATTAATGAGTTACTCTTGCAGTGAATTAACCCTAACCGGTTCCTACGAAAGGCACACTCCAATTATAAGGTTAACTGTTTAATTCGATGTTCTAAAGTAAGGCGAGCGTTCGCTTCTATCCTTAGCTTAACCAGAATCTAATCTAGGTGATCAATCCAGACAAGAAACATGAACAATGAAGAACGAATCAAACATGAAAAAGAACTGATTGAATTTCGAATCTAATCACCGCCGATCCGTGACCGCTTTAAAGCCCTGGGTCACTTAGGGTTCATCTAGTCTAAGCTCTAACGAGATTAGCTACTCATGATTATTACAAAAGAAACAAAGATAAAGAAAGAGTTTATCATTCAAAGGAAGAACAGAAAAAAAACTGAAAAACCTAATTTAGACGACTCTGACAGACTTCGATCTTCGGTAGATAACACTCCTAGCTCCGGTTCTACGAGATGGAAGGGATGGCTTTACGATCTCTATCCGGCTCTTCGAACTCCAACTCTTCGCTCCAGAACTTGAGAGGATTCTGATTCAAAAAGTTGTGTTTTGCGAATTATGATTGTATATTTTATTTGGGCCGTCGGGTTAAGTATTTATACTTAACCCTAATCAGCCGGATTCTTCTTATTATTTTCGCTGAAATTCTTAAGGAATTTTCGGCGAAAATTCCTTTATGAATGGGAGTGCTTTCTCTGCCTTGTATTTTCGGTCCGAAGAGCACAATGATTTCGTCGAAGTCATTCTTCACTTGGCACCCGTTGATTTGCACTATCATTTTCGCCGAAGACATAAGCTCATTTTCGCCGAAGGTGCAAGTGTGAATGGGCAGATTTTTGGTTTGACTTGATCGGCTTCTTGGATCGATTCCGGTTTGATTCCTCGAGGTTCCAATGCCTTAGACACGCCCATGGCTACTCTATTCGATGGCAAAAACCTGTGCTAACATAAAAACACTAGAAAATCATCAAATAGACCCAAAACGGGCCAAGGTAACACAAATGGCACGAGATAGGGCAATTGATTGAATATTCGTTATTCTACCCTAAAAACCATGTCTTAAGCAAAGAAATGTCGCTTAAATGAGGCTGATAATCACGTCAAATCGAGTGTCATCAACAGGTGACCCCGGTGGTGTGTAGGAGTACCAGTTGGCATCAGGGCAGCACTGGTGGATCATATCATCCCCCTCTTCTTGCCTTGATTTGTCCCCAAATCCATCTCGGGTCCTCTCCTAGTACTGATCACTATCTTCCAAAATTCAGCAATTTTATTGGCCACGGTCGGGGACGACTCAGCATCTTCTTTAGGGCCAAGAGTGTTACTTGAGTCAGTGAAGGACCAAGGCTCGGGTCCTTCAGTGCTTTCTCCATCTGTGTCCATAGCTCCTTCTCCTGAAAAACTATCAACAATAATGTTAAGGCTTGGGGAGGTAGCCGGTGAGAGTTCCTCACTCATCTCCACATCTGGGTCTGCGTCCGGATCATCCTCGCTCGAGGCAGCCCTCAGAACTCGTCAGGAGGAGATTTCCCATTGAATGTCGGGTGCACAAGGTCGGACTGTGCGGTGTCGGGACGGAGCACTGGGGTGTCGGGCGCGCTAGTCGTATTCCACGGCTGGTCGCGGCAGTTGAATGCTGCTTCGGGCAGTGGCGCGTCGGGGGCGTCGGGCATCGTCGCGTCAGGACTGTCGGGCAGGTGCTGTCGGGGGTGTCGGGTAGTGGCACGTCAGAGCCAGCTAGGGCCACGTTGGAACATCGGGCAGTGACACGCCATGTGCATCAAACAGTGATGCGTCAGGGACCGCGTCGAGTAGTGACGCGTCGGGGGGCGACGGGCTGGGGCCAAGCAAGGCCGCGTCGTGGCCGAGTAGTGGGACGCCGGGGCCAGGTGCTGGGGCGCCAGGGCTGGATAGGGCCCTGTCAGGGGCGCAGGGTTGGGCCGTGGCACGTCGGGGCTGTGCACCTGGGCGTCGGGGACGTGTCGGCCACCGTCAGGGCGGAGTGCTGGGGCGCCGGGGGCGCCGAGGCCGTGTCGGGCAGCGACGGGACGGGGCGCTGGGGCGCCGGGGATGACGAGGGCATACCGAGCATCGTCGGGGCTGGGCGCTGGGGCGCTGGGGATGCCGAGGGCGTACCGGGCATCGTCGGGGCTGGGCGTCGGGTGCTAGGGTTTTAGAGATTAACCATGCAACCTTCTCAAGTCCTTCGGGCTTGACTTCCTCCCCTTCATCTGATTCTTCTTCTTCCTTCTTCTCATCTTCTTCATCATCTGTCTCGATTCCTCCTTCTCTTATCACCATCGTCCGTTGATTAGGGCAGTCCCTTGAGATATGTCCCCTACCTTGACATTTAAAGCATACAATTCCACTGGGACGTGGGTTAGAGCTTTGAACATTAGAAGTTGGTGGAGCATGTGTCACTACAAGAAAATAGGTAATTAGTCACGGTTTTTAAGGGGTATTAGTCACGGTAAAAATTGTGACTAATAAAATTAGTCACGGTTTGGAAAACTGTGACTATATTGGCCCATTTTTGTCACGGTTTTTTGCCAAACCGTGACTAACATTTCTGTCACGGTTTCTAAGGAAACCGTGACTAAATTTAGTCATGGTTTTACTAAGAATCGTGACTGATTTTAGTCACGGTTTCATTAAAAACCGTGACTAAATTTAGTCACGGTTTCCTTAAGAACCGTGACTAAATTTAGTCACGGTTTCCTTAAGAACCGTGACTAAATTTTGTCACGGTTTCCTTAAGAACCGTGACTAAATTTTGTCACGGTTCTTAACGAAACCGTGACAAAATTGGGTGACCATAGTGTTGAAATGAAATTTTCAGTGACCCAATGGTTAATTTTCGAAATTATAGGACCAGACCATGAACTTCTTCCGTTATGCAAAATGATTCATAGCATTAAAACGTTAACAAAATGACCCAATTAATTACGAATTAGTCACTCATTTTATTTATTGTGTCAACTGAAGAAATAAAATAAATTACATTTTAATTAATTATAAAAAATTCTAAACTTTTCCTCCGCCGCCGATTCCAGCCGCCGCCGTTGATTTCCTCTGTCGCCGACTACCTCTGCCGCCGATTCCAACCTCCGCCGATTCCAGCCGCCGCCTTCGGTTTCCTCTGCCGCCGACTACCTCTTCCACCGATTTCCACCACCGCCGACTACCTCCGCCACCGATTTCCGTCACCGTCGACTCCCTCCGTCGTCGATTATCACCGCTGCCGACTCCCTCCGCCGTTGCTTCCCACCGCCGCAGCCGATTCCCTCTTCAGATCTGGAAATCTCCTCCTCTGGGTTCAGATTGCCGCCGGAGATCCTCTGCAACACATCAATCAGCAATCCAACAGCGTAATCGGCACCGTCAGCGGAAAATACGTCCCATGCGTTGCCAATTTTGATTCTGTGGCGGCGGCACTCAGGCAAGTATGGTTAAGGGAGGCGGGGTGGGAGATGTGGCTGATTGAAGGGAAGAAGAAGAAGAAGGGAGAGGAAGAGGTGTGGTTGGAGATTAGTAGATGAAGAGAAGAAGAAGAAGGCAAAGGAAGATGTGTGGCAGAGGATGAAGAAGGCAGAGGAGGCGGCTGATTGAATGGAAAGAAGAAGAAGAAGAAGGAAAGTAATAAATGGCACGGATTGCCAGGCTGGAAGAGAGATGGTGGAGCCATAAAATTAGTCACGGTTCCCAAAATCGTGACTAAATTGGTCACGGTTCACAATAAACCGTGACTAATTTAGTCACGGTTTCAAAAACCGTGACTAATTAGTCACGGTTCGTATGAAACCGTGACCAGTTAGTCACGGTTTCCAAAACCGTGACTAAAAAACCATGACAAATGATGTTTTTTCTTGTAGTGTGTTACCTGTGGTGCCGAATCCCTAGGGTTAGGATTTGGTCGTGAGCTGGGGCCTCGGGGCTGTCCAGGCTTCCATGGGGCTTGGCTTGCACTTGAGCCTCCTCTCCACTGGATATTGGTTGGTCTTCTCGTGTAGCCCTTCTTCAACTTTCTCTCCACGCGGTTAGCTAGGGCTTTGAGATCCTCGTAGTCAATATAGTTAAGTATATTGACTTGGTGCATGATCTCGGGGTGTAGTCCACCCACAAACCTGGCTATTCTGGCTTCGGGTTCTTCTCTGAGGTCGAGCCTGGCTACCAACATCTCCATCTCCTTGGTATATTGCTCAACGGACATGGTTCCTTGCTTTAGGGTTTGGAGAGAGGTGTGTAGGTCTCGGATATAGGCTCCCGGAACAAACCTCTTCCTCATCTTCCTCTTGAGATCTCTCCATGACTCGATGGGGGCTTCCTCATCTCTTTGAACCTGTCTCTTGAAATGGCTCCATAGAGCAGCATAGTCAGTAAATTAAAGAGTGGCGATGATTACCTTTTTCCTCTCCGAATAGTGATGGCATTTGAGGAAATCCTCCATACTTCTCTCCCAATCCAAGTACTCTCGGCATCATTCTTGCCGGCAAACTTGGGGATGGTGAGCTTGAGGTTGCTCACATCATCATCAATCTCCTGAGCTAGCCTTTGGGCTCTTCGATTTAGGTCTTCAGGGCTTTCTTCTCGGCGCTCGTCTCGGCCTCTTCCTCCTTGAAGCCTTGCTAGGGCTTCTTGGATTGCATCTAAAGTAGTTCCAAGATTCTGGATATGTACCTCCATGTTGGCTATTCTATCGTCTGCCATGGTTAGTGCCAGCAAACGGAAGCAAACTTTCTATCCCCTCTTCTTAGAAATAAACTTATAACGGAAGGAAATAACTTGGCAAGGGTGGCCTTTCTTTTCTTTTCTTTTTTCTTGACCTCGATTAGGGTTTTGTTGATGGTATGATGGCCACCAATTTTTTTTTGCCTTACAACTCGAAAACTAAATACAAAAATTGAAATAATAGGGATTTTCGAAGCTATTTTCTAAGAATAACAAGAAACAAAAAGGGATATGAATCCAAGATAAACCTGGAGACTGGGATAGAGCGTGGTCCTTATGTTTGAACCGTGCTCTGATACTAACTGATGTGAACCGCCGCAACCATGGGCAGACGACCGAACCACCACAAGTTGATCGTCACAGCAACAAGAAGAAACCATCGGAACCGGGATGGAAGAGGACTTTGACCCACTAGCTATAAATGAGCTAGGAACCAGAAGTATCAAGTCGAGGGCGCCACTTCAAGAGATATGTGCTCTTGATGATAAGCCGACCTTAAGCAATGCAACAACGAGCAAAGGCTTGAAGGGAAAAGAACATGTGTTCTGAAAATTGTATATTGATTCAAAGGGGGTTGGTTTACAACGGTGGCCAGCGGCCTCCTTATATAGGCGAGGGAACAAGCTCTCCTCCCTAATGACTACTATCAAAATAAGAATAAAATAAAGAATCCTAATCCTAATTAGAATCCTAAAACTCCTAAACAACTTGAACTAAAGGGAATAAAACATAAAATTATAAATGGAGTCTTTAATGTTGAATAAAAGACCTAAATAGGTCAAAACCCTAATCCGACCGCGGTCGGCTGCTCAGGCCGGTTGGGCTGTGGTGGCGGCCCGGTGGGCTTGCCCAGTCGGGCGCCGGGGCTGATACGAGTGGCGGTCGCTGGGCCTGGTGCTCCGGGCTGGTCCAGGGGTTTGGCTTCTTGGTGGCCGGCCTTATGAGATCCCTCGAATCAGCCCAACTCTCGATCTAAGGCTCGGGGCTGGACCTTCCTTGGGGTTTCTTCATTTCCGCTCAGGGCTTCGTCTTTAAGCTTCGGGCAGGTCCTCAAGTAGCTCCAGATACGGCTCTCAGGAGCTGGGGTCGGCTCATGTGTCGTGCCTCGAAACCAAGGACTCCAATTCTTCTCAAGGCTCGGTTCGGGGTCAGTCCTTGGATGCCCTCCTTTTCCGGCTAGGTACTCTTGAGCTCTTCTCCTCCTGTACTCCAGAAATGCTTCCAGAGGGTCACTCAAGGGGCCAACTTCTTGAGGGCTCTTGGAGGTTAGGCTAGCGGCAGACTGAAGCTTGTCTTCAGTGCTAGGGCTTATATCCTCGGCCAGTAGCATGGCCTGGATTAGCATTCCATCTCTTGGAGTCTTTCTACCTGCAGGGGAAGGCCTAAGTTGATATTTCATGTCATACCTTGGCTTTAGGGCTTCAAGATGGTCTGCCCTTGGATCTACACACTTCTTGTGAGGTCCTAGGGTCCTGCCTCAGACAGGTGACCCCAGTGGGGTGTAGGAGTACTGGTTGGCATCAGGGCAGCACTGGTGGATCATATCATTGAGTTGCCTAACGTTGATAGAGAGTTATTTGGCTTGTTTCTATGTTCTAACTACCCGTTTCTAATGTTGGGAGAAGTGTAGAACTTTAGGTGAAGCTCGACCCACCCTTACTTGTACTAGACTTTCCTTGTTTGTTGTCTTTTCCTAGTTTTCTTTCCTTAACTCGAATTCACACTTTTTCGTGCTCTTTGAGCCCTTGTTGACTGATGAACCGTCGTTGTGCGAGTTCAATCAAATACTACTAAGCTAGAAAGCTAGGGTAGATCGTATTCCACGGGTCTTCTAATGATTGACTACTCAAATATAAAGGCAAATTACTCAGGTTTAAACACTTCATGCATGGTGTGAGTTCCACGACTTCTAATTCTAAGAAATGCACAGAAATTAAAAATTAAAACTGAAAACAGATTGAAAGATTGGTTGAAAACAAAGATGATAGACAAGCTTAGACTTTGAATCGCCCTTCGTTCATCAGAGCATTGGCAATCAACAGATCAGCGGATTTTGATTCTCGTTCAATCAATTCTAAGACACCACCATAACTCCTTACCCTTAGGTTTAACACTGGCGAACGTTCGCTCTATCCGATCTAGCTACCAAAATTAATTAGCCGCCCGGGTACGGTCGCCTCTCGCAACGACTTAACTTAACTGGTGCAATTACTAATGATTTATGAGTTACTCTTGCAGTGGATTAACCCTACCTGGTTCCTACGAAAGGCACACACTAATGATTAGGTTAATTGTTCGATTTGATGTTTTAAAGTAAGGCGAACGTTCGCTTCTATCCTTAGCTTAACCAGAATCTAATCTAGGTGATCAATCTAGAAAAGAAACATGAATAATGAAGAACAAATCAAACATGAAAGAGAAACTAATTGAACTTTGAATCTAATTACCGCCGATCCGTGACCGCTTTAAAGCCCTGGGTCACTTAGGGTTCATCTAGTCTAAGCTCTAAGAGTTTAGCTACTCATGTTTTTCACAAAGAATCAAAGACAAAGATAGAGTTCATCTTGAACAGAGGAAGAACAGAAAAGGATCTGAAAAACCTAATTAAGACGACTCCGGCAGAACTTCGATCTCCGATAAGCTGCAATCCTAGCTCCGAGTCTTCGAGATGAAAGGGATGGCGTCACGATCTCTTCCTGGCTCTTCGAACTCTAACTCTCTACTCCATAACTCTTGAGAATTCTGAAGTATTTGGTATTAGTTGTATTGTGTAATGATATTATGATGTATATTTGATTTAGGGCCGCCGGTTAAGTATTTATACTTAACCCTAATTCTGCCAGATTTTGCCTGCAATTTTTGCCGAAAATGTGCTTGAGTTTTCGCCGAAAATTCCTTTGTAAAATGACTGATCGCCGGCTGAATTCTCCTGTGATTTTCGGACGCCAGGGTTCTCGGCAAAAACTTGGAGTTTTCACCAAAAACTTCTTCTTGTCAGCACTGTCGATTCCTTCATGAGTTTTCGCCGAAAACCTTGGGGGATTTCGCCGAAAACTTCAGTGTAAAATGGGCAGCGTTTGGTTCGACTTGATTGACTCCTTGGATCGATTCCGGTGCGATTCCTCGAGGTTCCAACACCTTAGACACGTTGATGATGCTGCAGAACAGTGATCAAATACTACCATGCTGTGAAGCTAGGGTAGATCGTATTCCACGGGTCTTCTAATATTGACTACTCAAAGAAGCTGGCAAATCACTCAAGTTTAAAGACTTCGTGCGTGGTGGGAGTTCCACGACTTCTAATCTATGAAAAAGCAAGGAAATTAAAAATTTAAACTAAGAAACAGATTGGAAATTAGGGTTGAAAACAGAGATGATAGACGAACTTAGACTTCGAATCCCCCTTCGTTCACCAGAGCATAGGCAATCAACATATCAGCGGATTTCAATTCTCATTCAATCAATTTCTAAGACACCACCATAACTCCTTACCCTTAGGTTTAAGACTGGCGAACGTTCGCTCTATCCGATCTAGCTACCAAGATTAATTAGCCGCCCGGGTACGGTTGCCTCTCGCAACAACTTAACTTAACTGGTGCAATTACTAATGATTTATGAGTTACTCTTGCAGTGGATGAACCCTAATTGGTTCGTATGAAAGGCACACTCCAATGATTAGGTTAATTGTTCAATTTGATGTTTTAAAGTAAGGCGAGCGTTCGCTTCTATCCTTAGCTTAACAAGAATCTAATCTAGGTGATCAATCCAGACAAGAAACATGAACAATGAAGAACAAATCAAACATGAAAGAGAAATTGATTGAACTTTGAATCTAATCACCGCCGATCCGTGACCGCTTTAAAGCCCTGGGTCACTTAGGGTTCATCTAGTCTAAGCTCTAAGAGTTTAGCTACTCATTTTTTTCACAAAAGAATCAAAGACAGAAATAGAGTTCATCATACAGAGGAAGGACAGAAAAGGATCTGAAAAACCTAATTAAGACGACCCCGGCAGAACTTCGATCTTTCGGTAAACTGCAATCCTAGCTCCGAGTCTTCGAGATGGAAGGGATGGCATCACGATATCTTCTTGGCTCTTCGAACTCTAAACTCTCATTCAAGACTCTTGAGAATTCTGAGATTTTCGGTATTAGTTGGTATTTCTGATTCTGAAAAGTAGTCTATCTTTATTTGGGCCACCGGTTAAGTATTTATACTTAACCCTAATACCGCCGGTTTTCTTCTAGGATTTTCGCCAAAAATTTGAAGGAATTTTCGCCAAAAATTCCTTTGTAAAGTGGGTTGTCCGCCGGCTATTTTCTCCTGTGTTTTTTGGACGCCAGATTCTCAGAGAAAACTTCATGTTTTTTCGCCGAAAACTTTACTTGGTTGAGCTCAGTCGGATTGTGCTTCGATTTTTGCCAATAATCTTGGGTATTTTTGGCGAAATCTTCAGTGTAAAGCGGGGCAGGAATTGGTTCGACTCGATTGGCTCTTGGATCGGTTCCGGTGCAATTCCTCGAGGTTCCAACGCCTCAGACACATCCTTGGCTACTTTATTTGACGGCAAAAACCTGTGCTAACATAGAAACACTACAAATTCATCAAATAGACTAGAAACGGGCCAAGGTAACACATATGGCACCAGATAGGGCAATTGATTGAATATTCGCTATTCTACCCTAAAAACCATGTCTTAAGCAAGGAAATGTCGCTTAAATGAGGCTGATAATCACGTCAAATCGAGTGTCATCATCTTCTTCCCCCAACTCTTCCATATGTTGGAGGGGAGGATCTGCTGCTACCTGGGGATTGAGGTCCAGCTCGAGGTTGTACTCGACCGCCAAATCACCTCCGACGGTGTGTACTTTGCGTCGTGGGACGTCCGGTCCATATTTATGGCTGATACCGAAAGAGATGATGAGCTGGCCCATGAAGTTGCCTCCCAGGAGTGAGCGAGGTGGCCTCGGCCTCTGAGTCTTCTAGCGGAGTAAGCGTGCAAGCACCCATCCGGGATGAAGAGGAAAACTCTCCCAGATGGCGCGATGAAGAAGAAGCTCCTCTCGGCTGATATGGTGGCGGTTCTACTCTGGAGCAAACAAAAGAGAACGACGCCAAACCATGTGAATGAATTTATAGAGAGGGTGAGAGAGGGACTTAACTGAGTTATGCTTCATGGTACGATCGCCGGGTACTCCAGTCATGTGGCTCCAGAGCGCATCGTACTCCTCTCCGTTGCCATCGCTGTTCTCCCAGCCGAGGTGATGACCCTCGAGTAGCGCTCGCGGGGGATCCCGAGATGAGCTGCAAACTCATCATAGGTGAGTGTCCTGTGCACCCCGCCTAGATAGAAGGTGACGACCTTCTTGTACTGCCTCCTCTTGTGCTCGTCCAGATCGAATGTCGCCCAAAACTCCTGGAGAGCGACGTCTGGGAAGTCAGCGGCTAGAGTGGTCAGCTCCAGTAGTCCTGCAGGTACCAATGCATCGAGCACGTTCTGGTGCCAGTCCTCATCGTGCTCGAAGAGTGACTCCATAGATAGTGGGCGAACATCAGCTCCGGGAACATGCTCGAGCCGCTGGTAGCGCTCGAAGTAGTACTGGGGTAGGCGAGCAATAGTGGCGTGGTACCCAACACGGTCAGGAAAAGCTGGTGGAGGGCCCTGGATGACGGGTGTGACGAGAGCGGCGGCTCGGGAGCTAGAGGCTGTATAAAATCTCTGCTTGGTCCTGCGCTCATGAGTTACATTCCTAAGCAAGAAAATAAACCAGATTAGTCAAACTAAAACCCTACCCCACACTTAGTAGAAAAACTCAATTTCACAAAGAAATGAGGAAAACCGAGTGGGGGTAAGCAAAGCAGATTAACCGGTAATCTCAAACCATTAAAACACAAGCTTAGGAACAGCCAGAATGGAATCATCACAATCAGAGTTCAGAAGTCAAACCGACATTCAAAAGTCAACATAATAGTACATTGAACCCTAATCATGGCAATACTAGCACAAAGCGGGAAATGACGGCATAATTATAAACACCGGTGGCAAGCACAGTAATATTTAACGTGAATGAACACACATAGCAGCCAAACGAGCATAAACAGTTCATGGTCAAACCGACATTCCTCAAAAGTCAACACCACAAAGAATAGATCTTTAAGCATAGTAACACATGATCGAATGACATTAAAATTCAGCACAATTCTCCTTAAACATGCCAGATCAGTCCAAAGAATTCAGCTAACCTAGTTCACACGAAATCAGTCAGCACGCAAATCGAGGTAAACCGAAAAGTCAACCGAAAGTCAACCTCGACGAAATTCAGCATTCAACATGTCAAAAGGTTTGGAATGAAAAGTTCTACAACTTACCTTGAAGCCATGGGTGCTGAAAATGAACGGAGAGAGAGAAATCGGTGAAAATTTGAAAAATTTAGGGTTTGGCTGAACGGGAGCTCTAGAGCTCCGATTCAGATGATCTAGGTCTCAAAATGATTGAAAAAGGAAGGGGAGTGTGGCGGCGGTGGCGGCTGGTTCGGTTGGTGGCGGCGAAAGAATGGCAGCGGTCCGTGGGTTTTCGAAAATAGGGGAGGTTTGTTTTAAAATTTTTGAACGGACGGAAAAAAGAAAGTGAGAGGAGAGAGAGAGAAATCTGGAAAATAAGGGGAAATGATTGTTGATTTTCACTCTAGTTTTCGGCAAAAATTTGTGCAATTTTTCGCCGAAAACCCAAGGCAAAATGGTCTGTAGGTTTTCAAATACGTTTTCGCCGAAAACTTCATAGAGTTTTTGCCAAAAAGTTTAACTAAAATTGTTTGGAAAACACAGTGGGATTTTCAAATGAGTTTTCGCCGAAAATTGGGACAGTTTTCGCCGAAAATTTTGACCTGTACGATTGAAAATATTTTCGTAATCCTGACAAACTCCAAAAAATCACAATTAAATCCACAAAAATCGGAACAACCTCAAAGAACTTGCGATTGAAACGATGACACAAAGACTACACACGAAAAATAAGAAATCATGCAAACTGACATTTTTGGCTCCCCCAAACTGACTCTAAAACACTAAGGTTGACACAAATAAAAAACTGACTCCAGCCAAGGGTTGCCTCCCACGAAGCGCTCTTTTATTAATGTCCTTGAGCTGGACGATACCTGGACGGTATTAGGAGACATCCCAACTCAGGTTCTCCTTAATGCTAGCATCGGAGTTCGTGAAGTAGAGCTTCGGGGTATCTCCGTTAAGCATAAATTTCTTCCCGTTAGCATGTATAATTTTGGTAGGTCCGTCGGGAAGGTGATCAGCGATCTTGAACGGACCAAACAGCTCTGTTGAGGGGTCATCCTCTACAAGGAAGACGGTGGAAGGGATGAGAATGATCGGCTTTGTCTTCTCTTTATCCTCCGACTCTGTATCACAAGGATCGGTGATCGTCGGTATTTCCTTAGGAGATGCTTTTGGTTTCTCCTTCAATACTTGTTCCGGCGCCGGTAGCTCAGAACGAATTGGTGGTGCAGCTGGCTCGGATGAAGGTGGCGGCACAACTAGTCTCCAGACCATTTGAGTCTTCGTCTTCTTGTTCTTCCCCCGGGGCCTGCCAGGTTCCTTGCTCGGCAGTGTAGAAGAGGTTTTCAGTTCCTTCTTCTTTTGGCTTCTAGACACCTGCAACAGCAATTGATCTAGGAACACTAGAAGAGATGTCAGTAATGGAGTTGACCGGAGTCAACTCCACAATTTCAACAGCTAGGCAATGAAGTTCTTCATTCAAAGGGTTATATTTCATTCCGTCTTTAAGGCGGAACGTTATCGTGTCCTTACCAACCCTCAAAGTTAAAGAACCATTTGGAACATTAATTTGCATCCCCGTTGTAGCCATGAAGGGACGTCCTATGAGAATGGTAGAATCATCCTTACTAGTATCTATGATAACATAGTCAGCTAAGAACGTAAAAGGACCACATTTAGTATTAACATCTTTTATTTCTCCTCTCGAAGTTTTAAGTGATCTATCAGCAAAGACAAGTTGCATGTTAGTCGGTTCAAGTTTTCCTAGGTTCAATTTTTCAAATAAACTCATAGGCATAACATTGACAAACGCGCCTAGGTCAACCAAACTACGTTCTATTTTAACATCATTAATAACTAGAGGAAGCGTGAAAGAACCAGGATCAGAACAATTAGCTGGATATGGCGATGAAGGCTTCTTGCTACGAGCAGCAGCATATCCTTCTTTACCACCCCACATGCCAGTCTCGATCCTTGTGTTCGGCATCAATGCTCTTGGAAAAGGAAGCTTCATGTAGTACGGAGCAAGAGGAGGATCATACTCTTGAGGCGCCACTTTCTGTGCTTCCTTCTTCTTCGGAGTTTCAGGGATCCTACATAAATAAAAAGAAGCATTAGTAGATGAGCTAGTAAAATCTTGAACAGTTACCATATTAGCTTGCTCCTTTCTCGGATTCGGCTCGGTTTGGCTCGGAAGTTGGCCAAATGGTCGACCAGATGCTAGCATGCTCGAGATGTGGTTCACAGCCTGCTCAATTCTTTGACCGGATGCGATTTAACTTGGTTGAGAAGGGCTTGAGCCTTGAACTGACTGTCATGATCGTCAAGTCTGGTGATGATCTGACTGAGCTTCTTGTCAAGGTCACTGACATTGTTCTCCCTCTGATGTTGCTGCCCTGTGTAGGTATTATTCAGATATTGATTCTGGCGATTGCCAAGAGCAGTTCCATAGTTACCCGGGTTGCGGTGCGGCGGCTGGTAGACACCTGCCGGCGGATGGTCCGGCTTCTGATCCTGAACTGGACCAGCTGGGCGGTTGTTCTGGTTCTGGTTGGCACCGGCATTGTAGGGAGGTCTGTCTTGATAATTCCCCTGTTGCCTGAAATTGCGGTAGCCACAATAACCATTTTGATTGTTGTTGAAGCCTTGTTGAACAAAACTGACTTCTTCGGCAGACCAGACTTCTGTTTTACCAAAATTCTGGCATCGACCTCCATTATGCGCACAAGCTCCACACCACTCGCAATCGGCAACGTAGACAGCGGCTGTCGGCGGCTTGATTGGTGTGGTAGACTTCTTCAGATGCTTGATGACACTCGATTTGGCGTGATTATCAGCCTCATTTAAGCGACATTTCCTTGCTTAAGACATGGTTTTTAGGGTAGAATAACGAATATTCAATCGATTGCCCTATCTCGTGCCATTTGTGTTACCTTGGCCCGTTTCGGGTCTATTTGATGGTTTTCGGGTCTATTGCCCTATCAGGTTTTTGCCGTCGAATAGAGTAGCCATGGACGTGTCTAAGGCATTGGAACCTCGAGGAATCAAACCGGAATCGATCCAAGGAGCCGATCAAGTCAAACCAAAAATCTGCCCATTCACACTTGCACCTTCGGCGAAAATGAGCTTATGTCTTCGGCGAAAACGATAGTGCAAATCAACGGGTGCCAAGTGAAGAATGACTTCGGCGAAAACATTGTGCTCTTCGGACCGAAAATACAAGGCAGAGAAAGCAATCCCATTCACAAAGGAATTTTTGCCGAAAATTCCTTAAGAATTTCGGCGAAAATAATAAGAGGAATTCGGCTGATTAGGGTTAAGTATAAATACTTAACCCGGCGGCCCAAAAAAGAACAATCATAATATACCATCACAATTCAAAAAACACAACTTTTTTGAATCAGAATCCTCTCAAGTTCTGGAGCGAAGAGTTGGAGTTGGAAGAGCCGGATAGAGATCGTGACGCCATCCCTTCCATCTCGGAGAACCGAAGCTAGGAGTGTTATCTACCGAAGATCAAAGTCTGTCAGAGTCGTCTAAATTAGGTTTTTCAGATTCTTTTCTGTTCTTCCTTTGAATGATGAACTCTCTCTTTATCTTTGTTTCTTTTGTAATAATCATGAGTAGCTAATCTCGTTAGAGCTTAGACTAGATGAACCCTAAGTGACCCAGGGCTTTAAAGCGGTCACGGATCGGCGGTGATTAGATTCCAAATTCAATTAGTTCTTTTTCGTGTTTGATTCGTTCTTCTTTGTTCGTGTTTGTTGTCTGGATTGATCACCTAGATTAGATTCTGGTTAAGCTAAGGATAGAAGCAAACGCTCGCCTTACTTTAGAACATCGAATTAAACAATTAACCTTATAATTGGAGTGTGCCTTTCGTAGGAACCGGTTAGGGTTAATTCACTGCAAGAGTAACTCATTAATCATTAGTAATTACACCAATTAATTAAGTCGTTGCGAGAGGTGACCGTACCCGGGCGGCTAGTTAATCTTGGTAGTTAGACCGGATAGAGCGAACGTTCGCCGGTCTTAAACCTAAGGGTAAGGAGTTATGGTGGTGTCTTAGTAATTGATTGAATGAGAATCGAAATCCGCTGATCTGTTGATTGCCAATGCTTTGGGGAACGAAGGGGGATTCAAAGTCTAAGTTCGTCTGTCATCCTTGTTTTCAAACCCTAATTCCCAATCTGCTTTAGTTTAATTTGTTTTAATTTTTCTGCATTTCTTAGAAATAGAAGTCGTGGAACTCACACCACGCACAACGTGTTTTCCTTCGAGTATTTTGCTAGTTCTGAAGTAACCAATCATAGAAAGCCCTTGGAATACGATCTGCTATACGCTTTTTCTTAGCATTAGTAGTTTTTATTTGGCTGAACCCGTCCGAACAACGACCGGGCGGTCCACCAAATTGGCGCCGTTGCCGGGGACTTCTTTTGATTGTTCGAAAGAAGAACTGGCAATTTATTCTTCTATTTTCCATCTTTCATTTTTCCACCCACTTCGATTTTACACTGGTTTTGTTTGTCTTTGTTATCTGTAGGTTTACAGGTGTATGCCTCACCGTCCTTGGACTCGCTCTCAAACCGAACAGGCCAAGAGTACAGAGAGACCAGGCAGTTCAGCTACATCTCTACGATCACATATTCTGAAGAAAGGCAGATCCAATCCATTCATCACTCCAATCAAGATCGAGGAACCAAAGGAGAGTTCCTCATCTCCATCTTCACCTGTACCATCTTCATCCGCTTCATACACCGAGTCACTCTCACCTCCTCCATCTCCCACCATGGACGATAGATTACCACCTCCGCCACCACCTGCACAGAAAAGTCTAGCAGACTATAACAAGTCGAGCGCGACTAGCGTTCGATCTGCCGTTGCCGTTCCGCGCATTGAAGAAGATCCTGACTATGAGATCAAGATTCCATTCTTGACGATGATCTCTAGGGATTTACAGTTTGAAGGCAGGCCCCTAGACAATCCGTGCACTCATCTTGCAGACTTCCTTGATCTCTGCAGTACTTTCAAGAGCGGAAACCTCGACAAAAACACTCTTTGTCTGAGAGCCTTTCCGTTCTCTCTAAAAGGCACTGCTAAGAGGTGGCTTACTGGTAAACCACCTGGCTATTACACTAACTGGGTTACTCTGGCTCAGAACTTTGTTGAAGAATACTTCCCTCCGGCCAGAACAACCGCCATTAAGGATAGCATCGCCAGATTCTCCCAGAAAGAAGGAGAAAGCTTATATGATACTTGGAATCGATTCCAATAACTTCTCTACACCTGCCCTCATCATGGATTCGAGCAGAGGCAGTTAGCTGAAATCTTCTCTCATGGACTTCGAGAAGAATCTGCCAAGTGGGTCAATTCTCTAGCTGAAGGGGATTGCACTACACTCACTCCTGAAGCTGCTCTTCTTCACTTCACAAACTGTGCCTCCAAGTCAAGGAACTCGGAGCGACAATCTGAAGGATCAAGGAGCAAGCTAGATCTCGAAGCTACAATCAAGGCAGAGGTAGAGAAGCATTTGAAGAAGTCTACCACACCGATCAAGCCGCTGGCAGCTTCTGTCTATGTTGCTGATTGCGAGTGGTGTGGAGCTTGCTCACATAATGGAGGCCGTTGTCAGAATTTTGGTAAGGCAGAAGTCTGGTCTGCCGAAGAGGTAAATCTCATCCAACAAGGCTTTGTCAATAATCAGAATGGTTATGCTGGTTATCGTAACTTCAGACAGCAAGGGAACTATCAAGACAGACCTCCCTACAACGCTGGCACTAACCAAAACCAGAATAACCGCCCGGCTGGTCCAGCTCAGGATCAGAAGCCTAACCATCCGCCGCATCGCAATTCGGGTAATTATGGAACTGCTCCTGGCAATCGCTAGAATCAATATCTCAACAATACCTATCCAGGGCAGCAGCATCAAAGAGAGAACAATGTCAGTGACCTGGATAAGAAGCTCAGCCAGATCATCACAAGACTCGATGATCATGACAGTAAGTTCAAAGCTCAAGCTCTTCTCAATCAAGAACAGATAGCATCTGGACAAAGAATTGAGCAAGCCGTGAACAACATCTCGAGCATGCTAGCATCTGGTCGACCATTTGGCCAGCTTCCAAGCCAGACAGAGCCGAATCCGAGAAAAGAACAGGCTAAAATGGTAACTGCTTGAAAACTTCCAAACCTAATTGCTGATGCTTGTTCTATTTTGCGCAGGATCGCTGAAACTCCGGAAGAAGAGGAAGAAGAAGAACTGGAACCGGCGCCTAAGGAGGAAGATCCTCCTCTTGCACCGTACGTCGTGAAGCCTACTTTTCCTAGAGCATTGCTGCCAAATGCAAGGATCGAGACTGGCATGAAGGGGAACAAGGAAGGATATCCTGACATCCGTGTTAAGAAACCTGTTTCTCCATATCCAGCTAAGTTATCTGATCCTGGTTCATTTACTTTGCCTTTGGTCATTAATGATGTTGAGATTGAACGTTGCTTAGTTGATCTAGGAGCATCTGTTAATGTTATGCCTGTGAGTCTATATGAAAAGTTAAACCTAGGAGAACTTGAACCGCCTAGTATGCAACTCGTCTTTGCTGATAGATCGCTTAAAACCCCTAAGGGAGAGATTAAAGACGTTGTCACTAAATGTGGTCCGTTCACGTTCTTAGCTGATTATGTGATTATGGATACTAGTACTATCCTCATAGGTCGACCTTTCATGGCTACTACTGGAATGAATATTAACGTTCCCAACGGATCATTAACTCTAAGAGTCGGTAAAGAAACGAAAACGTTCCGTCTTAAAGATGGCATGAAATATGACTCTAGGAATGAAGAATCTCACTGCCTAGCTGTTGAAACGGTGGGGTTGACTCCGGTCAACTCCGTTACTAATGCTTCTTCTAGTGTCTCTAGATCAGTTGTTGCTGCATATATTAAACAGGTCATTGAGAAGAAGCAGAAACCTGTCGTTCAGAAGCCGCCTAAGAAAAAGAAGAAGGAACTGCAAGCCTCTTCTAAACCACCGAGCAGACCTCGAGGAAAGAACAAGAAAACGAAGACACAAATGGTCTGGAGACCAAAAATTCCGCCGTCTTCCACCGAGCCAGCTGCACCACCATTTCGTTCCGAGAAACCGGCGCCGGAACAAGTATGGAGGGAGAAGCCGAAAGCATCTCCTAAGGAAGTACTAACGATCACCGATCCTGGTGATACCAAGCCGAAGATTAAAGAAAAGAAGAAGCCGACAGTCCTCATTCCTTCCATCATCACACTCAAGAAGGATGATCTCTCCAAAGAGCTGTTCGGACCTTTCAAGTTCGTTGATCACCTTCCCGACGGACGTACCAAGCTATTACATGCAAACGGGAAGAGATTCACGCTTACCGGAGAAGTCCCGAAGCTGTACTTCATGAACTCCGACGCGAGCGTGAAGGAGAATCTAAGTTGGGATGTCTCCTAATACCGTCCAGGTATCGTCCAGCTTAAGGACGTTAATAAAAGAGCGCTTCGTGGGAGGCAACCCACGGCTGGAGTCTGTTTTAATTTTTTGTTGAACTTTGTATTTTAGAGTCAGTTCGGGGGAGCCAAAAGTGTCATTTTGTTTGTTTTCTTATTTTTCGTGTAGAGTCTGCATGTTATAGAGTCAGTAGCAAGTTAATTGAGGTCGTTCCGATTTTTGTGGATTTAACTGTGATTTTCTGAAGTTGACCGGATTTGCGAAAATATTTAAAAACCCGAACAGTTCAAAATTTTTGGCGAAACAACCCTTGTTTTCGGCGAAATCGATTTTTGATTTTTGAACTCAATCTCCCTGTTCATTGTTTTCGGTTTGAAAAGTCTCTTGTTTTCGGCGAAACCATTTTAAATGAAATTTTCGGCGAAACCGTGTTCTTGTTTTCGGCGAAAACACCTTTGAAAATCCGGCAGTCCATTTTAACTGATATTTTCGGCGAAACCACCCTTTTTATTTCGCCGAAAATAATTTTGAAAATCACCCAACTATTCCTTTAAAATCCGGTTTTCGTTCCTCTCTCTCCTTCACTCATTTTCGAACCAAAGCACCCGAAAACCTCCCCTATTCGTTTTAAAATCGCCACCGACCACCACTTCTTTTAAACCGCCATCGCCGCCGTAACCCGCCGTCGTCGCTCCCTTCCCCTCCTTTTTTTCCGATCCCAACAAGCCCTAGAAGAACCAAATCGGAGCTTTGCAGCTCCAGTTCACCGAAAACCTAGTTTTCAACGTTTTTCACCGATTCCTCCCAACCCGTTCATTTTTAGCAGTCATGGCCTCAAGGTAAGTTGTATAACTTTTCAATACGAATCTTTTGACATATAGATTGCTGAATTTAGTCAGGGTTGACTTTTGGTTGACTTTTCGGTTTGCCTCGTTTTGCGTGCTGACTGTTTTCGTGTGAACTAGGATTAACTGAACTTATAGAAATGTTCTAGGATGTTTAGGGAGTTCCGTGCTTAATTTCCATATCATTTGATCATATGTTGCTATGCATAAGATTAATTCTTTGTAATGTTGACTTTTGTGAGAAATGTCGATTTGACTTTGAATTGTTGTGATCATTTGGCTGTCTGATGTGCTCATTCTCGTTCATATTATCGTGCTTGCCATGTGAAATCATATTTTACCGTCATTCTCCAAGTTATGATAGTCTTGCCATGATTATGGTTCGATATGCCTAAATGTTGACTTTCTAAATGTCGGTTTGACTTTTTGAACTCTGATTGTGCTTATCCGATTCTGGCTGTTCCTAAGTATGTATTTTACTGTCTATGATTACCGGTTACTCCGCTTTGCTTACCCCACTTAGTTTCCCTCATTTCTTTGTGAATTGAGTTTTCCTACTAAGTGTGGGGTAAGGTTTTGGTTGACTAATCTGGTTTCATTCTGGTTCTAGGGACACCACTTATGAGCGCAGGACTAAGGCGCGACTTGATGGCGCCTCAAGCTCAGGCGCTGCCGCTCCCGTCACACCTGCAGTTCTGGGTCCACCACCTGCACTCCCCCACCAAGCTGGATACCACCGCACCATAGCTCGTCTACCAGACTTCTATTTTGAGTGTTTCCAGAAGCTCGAGCGCGTCCGGGGAGCTAACGTGCGCCCCCTTTCCATGGAGTCACTCCAGGAGCATGACGAGGACTACCACCGGAACATGCATGACGCCTTAGCACCGGCTGGTCTCCTCGAGCTGACCACCATCGCCGTCGAGTTCCCAGACATTGCCCTCCAGGAGTTATGGGCAACCTTTGATCTGGACGAGCACAAGAGGAAGCAACGCCAGAAGGTGGTCACCTTCTATCTTGGTGGGGGTGTACAGGCAGGTCACCTACGATGAGTTTGCCGCTCATCTCGGCATCCCCTACGAGCACTATCACGATCATCACCTCGGTTGGGGCGAAGATGATAACGACGAGGAGTACCACGCGCTCTGGAGCCACATGACAGGCGTACCTGGCGATCGCCTCGGGATGAACAACTCAGTTAAGTCTCTCTCCCACCCGCTCTATAAATTTATTCATATGGTTTGGCGTAGGTCGCTTTTATATGTTCCAGATAAGGACCGCCACCATATCCTCAAGGAGGAGCTCATGCTTCTCCGAGCCATCCGAGAGAGGTACCCTCTACACCCCAGCTGGGTACTGGCTCGCATCTTCCGCCAGAAGACCAGGAGGAAGACGCCACCCGCAGACTCTTGGGGGGTAACTTCATAGGACAGCTCATCATCTCCTTCGGCATCAGCCATGAGTATGGCCCGCACATTCCACGACACCAAGTTAAGACCGTTGGAGGAGATTTGGAGGTCGAGTATGACCTAGAGCTGGACCTCAGTCCCCATGTAGCAGCTGATCCTCCACTCCAGCCTGTGGTCGAGTCGGAGGAAGAAGATGATGCTGAGGAGCAGCAGCCGCAGCCGCCGCCAGAATTCCAAGATTATATACCCTCGCCACACCATCAGGCAGGGTATGCTCACCAGTCGCCGCCGCACATTCCAGATCCATACTCGGCGTCTCACCCTCAGCACCGACCGCACCCCGCAGATGTTGGGGAATTGTACGAGCGACTGCAGGAGTGGCGCATCACCGACAACGCCACTCACGAGGCACGGTGGACTATTATGAAGCAACATATGCGCCGCGCCGACCGGCGTTATGAGGCACAGATGGCGTGGCAACGCCAGCTCGGCGAATTTCTCCACTTTCCACCTCCCGGCTCACCGGACCAGCAGTGATCGGGTTGTATTCCTTTTCTGGTGTCTTCTTTTTATTTATTCTTTTCGGATTTCGGTCCAACTTTTTTCTGTGTGGATCCGGGACACTTGTCCCGGTTTCCTTTTTATGTTTTATTTGTTTTTGTTTTGTAGGCAGTTGGGAGATTCCCTTTGCTTCGCTTGGGTAGATTCCCTCCGCTCCAAGGATCCGTGCTAATCCACTACGCCAATCATCTCGATCTAGGTTCTTCTACTTCACTCTGAACTCTAGTCCCTTCACTGTGAGGACACAGTGTGATTTAAGTGTTGGGTAGGATGCTAGAGAACCTTGCATGAACTTGATTGCCCTTGATTGTGTTTTATGTGTGCCTCGTGATTCCATTCCAGTCTCTCTAGCATTAGAATGGCTCAGTTCTTGATTTTTGATGTTAAGTTGTTGTTCAACCCTTCATAATGATGCTTAGACTGCTTAACCTAGAACTTGAGAACCAACTTGTATACTTTGATGCTAAATTGCCTAGTCAGAACAGAATTTTTAAGATCACACTTTTAGTTTGTAGCCTTGATTGCATGAAAATGACCGAATCCGACTAGCAAACCAACTGTGAGCTTTTGATCCATTGCATGTAACTTGCAATTTTAATTCTTTCTGAGTGGTTTTCTATTTACTTGAATGAGTTAGAATTTGCATGAGACCTACTCGAGACCACACGATGACACGAGTTCTAGAAGGATAGGGGCACCTAGATTCAGCTACTAAGCCAGATAGCCTACCAAACGATAAATCCACTAGGTTTAGACCCTTGAGCTTGGCCTGTTCTTTCGGTTCGATAATACATTACAGCCATTTCCCATTTCTTTCATTCCCCATTGATCCCCTGTGGTTGTAGTTCTAGATTGACCTACCGGAAGTCGGTTTGTGGTAACCTGCCTATAGCCATTAAACAGGTGGTCTTAGCTAATATGTCCAGACGTGTAAACCCCTATAGCAACTAAAAGAAAATCGGCACAAAAGAAAAAAAAAAGTAAAGTAAGAAAAGAAGCAAGCTTCAGAAAAAAAAGAGAAGCAGAAAAATCAAAAAAATAAGAAAGTTTCAAAGTGTTGTTCAATAAAACGTTCTTCTCCCTACAAATGGAAGAACGAAGTCAAAAGAAAAAGTTCAAAAGAAAAGAAAAAAATCGTGTAAAGAAAAAGAATAAGTGCTAGGTTGCTTGAGGGTATCATAGGACGAGCGTTCATCATTCCACCCGTGTTTGGTTAGACGGTAGGAAGCCATAGGCTAGACTCGAGGGAAGTTAGTCGAAAGCTACACCGCACAAAGCCATCATCATTCATTCCCATCATCCATCTCATTATAAACCCGAGTAGTGTAGTATTCATTACGGTCCTAGCAGGGAAGTCCTTCTTGACTAGATACTCGTGTTGTCACAGTGGTGGAGATGTGGTCGAAATGCAAACCTATGACAGAATTCGGTAACAGAAAATGATCGAGAGCATAAACACGTCCTTAAACACAGAGAGTGAGAGTTCCCATTGTACTATATATATCCTGTGTGAGGAGTCTGGTCGGTCAGGTCAAATTCGTGTATAATTGGTTGCTAATTACTTGTCGTGTGCAGTTTATTAGTGAGACCAGGTAATTTGGCTGATCTGTATGCATGTTAGGTTTCTTGTTCTAGGATCGATCTGTCTAATAATTCATTGTGTTTGATTGAGCTCCAATTTAATCGATCTTATCATTTATGAACATGAGCATTTCTATTCAGTTTGCTTGAGGACAAGCAAAAGCTTAAGTGTGGGGTATTTGATGACACTCGATTTGGCGTGATTATCAGCCACATTTAAGCGACATTTCCTTGCTTAAGACATGGTTTTTAGGGTAGAATAACGAATATTCAATCGATTGCCCTATCTCATGCCATTTGTGTTACCTTGGCCCGTTTCGGATCTATTTGATGGTTTTCTAGTGTTTTTATGTTAGCACAGGTTTTTGCCGTCGAATAGAGTAGCCATGGACGTGTATAAGGCATTGGAACCTCGAGAAATCAAACCGGAATTGATCCAAGGAGCCGATCAAGTCAAACCGAAAATCTGCCCATTCACACTTGCACCTTCGGCGAAAATGAGCTTATGTCTTTGGCGAAAATGATAGTGCAAATCAACGGGTGCCAAGTGAAGAATGACTTCGGTGAAAACATTGTGCTCTTCGGACCGAAAATACAAGGCAGAGAAAGCACTCCCACTCACAAAGGAATTTTCGCCGAAAATTCCTTAAGAATTTCGGTGAAAATAATAAAAGGAATCCGGCTGATTAGGGTTAAGTATAAATACTTAACCCGACGGCCCAAAAAAGAACAATCATAATTCAAAAAACACAACTTTTTTGAATCAGAATCCTCTCAAGTTCTGGAGCGAAGAGTTGGAGTTCGAAGAGCCGGATAGAGATCGTGACGCCATCCCTTCCATCTCGGAGAACCGTAGCTAGGAGTGTTATCTACCGAAGATCGAAGTCTATCAGAGTCGTCTAAATTAGGTTTTTCAGATTCTTTTCTGTTCTTCCTTTGAATGATGAACTCTCTCTTTATCTTTGTTTCTTTTGTAATAATCATGAGTAGCTAATCTTGTTAGAGCTTAGACTAGATGAACCCTAAGTGACCCAGGGCTTTAAAGCGGTCACGGATCGGCTGTGATTAGATTCGAAATTCAATCAGTTCTTTTTCATGTTTGATTCGTTCTTCTTTGTTCGTGTTTCTTGTCTGGATTGATCACCTAGATTAGATTCTGGTTAAGCTAAGGATAGAAGCGAACGCTCGCCTTACTTTAGAACATCGAATTAAACAATTAACCTTATAATTGGAGTGTGCCTTTCGTAGGAACCGGTTAGGGTTAATTCACTGCAAGAGTAACTCATTAATCATTAGTAATTACACCAATTAATTAAGTCGTTGCGAGAGGCGACCGTACCCGGGCGACTAGTTAATCTTGGTAGTTAGAACGGATAGAGCGAACGTTCGCCGGTCTTAAACCTAAGGGTAAGGAGTTATGGTGGTGTCTTAGGAATTGATTGAATGAGAATCGAAATCCGCTGATCTGTTGATTGCCAATGCTTTGGGGAACGAAGGGGGATTCAAAGTCTAAGTTCGTCTGTCATCCTTGTTTTCAAACCCTAATTCCCAATCTGCTTTAGTTTAATTTGTTTTAATTTTTCTGCATTTCTTAGAAATAGAAGTCGTGGAACTCACACCACGCACAACGTGTTTTCCTTCGAGTATTTTGCTAGTTCTGAAGTAACCAATCATAGAAAGCCCTTGGAATACGATCTGCTATACGCTTTTTCTTAGCATTAGTAGTTTTTATTTGGCTGAACCCATCTGAACAACGACCGGGCGGGTCCACCAATGCTTCTCTACTTCTGCCTTGATAGTAGCTTCGAGATTGATATTGCCTCTTGACCCTTCAGATTGTCGTTCCCAGTTCCTCGACTTGGAAGCACAGTTCGGGAAATGAAGATGAGCAGCTTCAGGTGTCAGCGTAGTGCTATCTCCTTCAGCTAGGGAATTTACCCACTTAGCAGATTCTTCTCAAAGACCTCAAGCAAAGATTTCAGCTAACTGCCTCTGCTCGAAACCGTGATGTGGTCAGTTGTGGAGAAGTTCTTGGAATTGATTCCAAGTATCATATAAGCTTACTCCTTCCTTCTGGGAGAATCTAGCGATGCTATCATTGATGGCTATTATTCTGGCAGGAGGGAAGTACTCTTCGACGAAGTTGTAACATCCCCGCCCAACCAAACGGATTGGAACTCGAGTTTGGATGGTTTAGACATTGGAAACAATGTTCTTGAGGTCCCATCGAAGTTCGGGACGTTCGAATTTGAGTTGGGTCGAGTTAAAACACCTTGGGGGTGCATTTGATGATACGTGGGCCGTGTTTCATGCATTGAGTGTTAAAATTCGGATTTTAGGAGTTTCTTCACTTTTTTCATTTTCTCCATCTTCCCCCAAACCCGTGTTTGAAGAACCAAAAACCCATTTGGGTCAATCCTTGATTCCGGGAGTTGTAGAGATCCGATTGACGATCCGTTTCTTGTTACACGTTCGTGGCGGTGAGAGGAAGAGATCGCTAGTCGTGGTTCTGGCTGGGTCGGAGCAGGTTGCTGTCCGTGGAAGAAGGAAGAGCTACGTTTTTGTGTCTCAGCCAGAAATCTCCAAAACTTCAAACCTCGATTCTGAGAGTTGTAGAGATCCGATTGGCGATCCGTTTCTTGCTACGAGTTCGTTGTGATGAGAGGAAGAGATCGCACCCAGAAGTTCTGGATATTTCAGAGTAAGCTGCTGTCGGTGAAGAGGAGGATAGCTACGTTTTTGGTGTCTGAGAGTTTGGTTGTTCGGGTTTCTTGAAGAGTTTAGAGCCTCGTCTTCTTGTCAGGTGAGGGTTTAGCGTACGATAGGTAGTCTTGTCAGTGTGAGGAGTTACAATTCAGACTTAGAAAAATGTAGGGCCTTGCATGAAATTGAAAGAGAGTAAAAGGGGAAAATTGTTCTGCAATTGATTGTTCTGTGAAATATGCTGTTTTGATGATTGTTGGATATTTGTTAATTGATGGATTGGTTGATGATTGATGGCTGTTTGTGATGAGTTTTATTGGAGAAATTGATTAACATGGATGATAAATTGATCGGAACTAGTAAAGAGTGATAGGAGGGACGGGTCTGTGAACATGAGAATTATGTATATTATGCTATTGTCAGTCTGTGGTTGCAGGAGGGTGGTCCTGCCAATGTGGGGTCGCCCTTAATTGATGAACAGGTGGATGGCTCCACCAATGTGTGGTCATCCAATGAAGGACGTACAGGAGGGTAACCCTACGACTCATGACATGGCTTCCCCTGTACTTGCAGGTGGGGGTGGCCGGTGAGCTAGCCGTTTACCCTTAAACTGTTTGTGCCGTGGGAGGCGTTGAATGTCTTGTGATGTGTGGTTATGTGTGATGTGGGATTATTGAATGATTTGGATTGTGTGGGTTTACATGATGTTGGGATTGAGATGATGCTAGGTGTTGATGTATGAATTATGCAACGTGCCTTTTAGGTAGAATTGATGATGCGTGTGAAGGTGGTTGTTAATGTGTTTAGGGTGGTAGACTATGACTTAGAACTGGCTACTGGAATCGGTAGGGAATGTAGGTATGGAATTGGACAATAGAATCGGTACGTGGAATTGACTTATGGAATTGGTTAAGGGAATTGGTAAATGGAATTGAGTAATGGAATTGGGTGGTGTGATTGCATGAACTAGTTGAACTGGGGTCGTATGATTGATTTGAATGAAATTGATGCTGTGTGTGATGGTGATTGATAGTGTGTCTTTTGGTTATCGTAGTAAGGTTGGAGTCTTGAATGTAGATTGGTAAATGGTAGAGAAGAATGAGGATGTCAGAATTGGTCGAATTGTGGCTAGGAATCGTGTTAGATGAATTATGTAAACTAGATAGATTATGTGGTTTAATCTAGTAATGCTCAATAGGAGAGTTGAAATGGTAAATTGACGTTGTCGTGATTGTTACTGTTATGTGGTGTTGGTTGACTGGTGTGATTGTATGGTTGACTTGTGTGAGTGTATAGTTGACTAGGTGGCTAGAAATGGGAGTGCGGAGTTTAATAGACTTAGAACAGAATTAGGTCTTGCATGAACCTATGAGAGTAAAACTGAATAACTATCTTGTGATTGACGTATGATGATTGTGCTGATCTATGTGTGATGTGGGGATTGGGATATAAGATGATTGCTAATGTATTTGATCTAGAAATGTGAGATGAGATGGGGTTGGATGAGATGAATTCTATGATTGTATCTATTATTGCCGGTTGTGGTTAGACTAGAATTATGTCCTAGAATTGGAACATAGAATTGGTGTTTGGAACTAGAACGTGGAATTGTGTGGTGGAATCATGGTGTGGATTTGTGATGTGGGTTTGTGTTGTGGTATTGTGATGTGGCATTGTGATGTGTAATTTGTGTAGTGGATTCGTAAAGTGGAATTGGGAAGTGGGTTTGTAAAGTGGAATTAATCAAATGGAATTGGGTAAATGGAATTTAAATGATAGAACTGGAAGGAGCCAACGTTACCCCAAATGTGTTTCACCCACCGACGGACTGGTGGTTAGGGCCTACCGACGGACTGGTAGATTAGTCTCCCGACGGGGAGTGGAATTGTGGAATTATGGAATTGTGGATATGTGACGTGTTCCCCATGCGGTAGGGGAGCACGAGGCCGGCGGGGTAGCGGGGGAATAACTCCTTATGGCGCCTAATGAACTCACCTAGATCAATGAATGTGTGGTATGTGTTAGTGATGAGAATGCTTGGTTATGTGCGGTGGTGTATCCGTGTTTGTGAGTGTGTGTGGAATAAGATGCATGTGTGATTCGTGTATGGTATGTGTATTGGAGGTGTTAGTGAAGTGCCTAGTGTTGTGTTGTGAATTATGTTGTTGTGACGAGATGTGAGATAGGAGTTGAATGGTCTAGGATTGATGATGATGATAAGTGTGAATTTGGGTAATGTGGGTGTTGTGGTTAATGTGTGGGTGTTGTGGTTAATGTGTGGGTGTTGTGGTTGATGTGTGAGTGGAAGTGTTGTTAGTGATAGTGAGTTGTATTGTGATGTAATGTTGAACTGTGCGCTACATGAGTTGGCTATATCGTGTACTTGTGAATGGATGACTTGGGTTACATTGTTGAGACTGTTAGTTGTGGGCAATGGACTGAGTAGTGCACCTGTGTGATCACCTAGAAAATATGAAGGAGAAATGGAGAGTAAATGTATGCGTGTGAAGGTGAATGTATGAGTATTGATTGAATTGGGGGACGAGTGGTTACATGATTTTGGTTATGTTTGTGCATGTGGTTTTCTCTGTTGCATAATGTGGAGTTGGATGCGGTGTAATGTTGAGCTTATGCATGTTAAACTCTTGTGGATGTTAATTGAGATTTGAGCTTATGTAATCACTTAGTATCATGTTAGGAATTAAAATGAGGATGGCTGTGTCAGATTCCATTGTTGTTTGTGTGCGGAGTTGGGATCGCTCTTAGGCTAGGTTCGGCGCATAGTTAAACCTAGTGGGTTCGCTCAGTTTCATTAGGAAGCTGATCCCCCCCCCAGTTTCTCTTTTCAGGTGTTCGGTTGAGTTCGGAGGAGTTGCAGGTTGGAGTTGTGAAGTGAAGATTAGGAAGCTATTGTGTGTGGAGTGACCACTGTTTTAATTTTAGATTTCAGTTGACACCTTTGGTTGGGAATTTTGTAATCGTTTTGAGATTTGGTTTCGGATTTCAGATTTTATGTAATGAAGGCCTTCAGTTGATTTTGAACTTTTTAATGGAGAGTTGTTTCTGTTTTCGCTGCGTTTTACTCCTTTATTTAAATGCTGTATCTTCGAGTAGCACTCAAAACCGGTTCGACCACGGGTAAACCCGGGTCGGTTTGGGACGGGTGTTACAAGTGGTATCAGAGCCTGGTTAGTTGCTGCTGTGTTGGTGATTCGTCTCTTCTTCTAGAGGAGTAATTAACCTCATATGGGGAAAGGATGGTGCATCAGCACAGGACCGACTTTCCAGGGATTTTCAAAGTGTTTTGAAATGGGTGGGAAGTTTTGAAAGGAAAGTGTTTTGAGCTTGAAAGGAGAGTGATTTGAAATGCAATGTGATTTATGAAAATTGATCAACTGAAACATTTTGTGTCCTCCTGTAGTGAAGAGGGTGTCGGAGTAGTTGGGAGTGGAAGTGGTGGTAGACTAGGAGGTTGGTTGGAAGAGTAGGCCCTTGTAGAATTTTGTTGAGTTATGTGGAGTGTTCGAGGAGTGTGAAGTTCTGGTCGGAGGTGTTAGCTGAGAGTTTTCTTGCTTGCTTGTGTTGTGCTTGTGCTCTCGTGTGAGTTGTGTTGGTTGCGTTTTGGTTGTGTTCTTGTGGTGAGTAGTGCCGTCGAGGTTTGGTTGTGCGTGTCTGTTAGGTAAAAGTTCGAAGTAGTGTGGGAGTAGTGCCCTTAGAAGGTGTGTGTTGTTAGAGCCGTTAAAAGGAAGTTTCGGGAGGTAATGTGATCCCTATGTTGCTGCTGCATTTGTTGCTGTGATTTGTGGTTGCGTTGCTAGAGTGAGTTGGGTTGTGATTTCGGGGACGAAATCTCTTGAAGTTGTGGAGACTTGTAACATCTCCGCCCAACCAAACGGATTGGAACTCGAGTTTGGATGGTTTAGACATTGGAAACAATGTTCTTGAGGTCCCATGGAAGTTCGGGACGTTTGAATTTGAGTTGGGTCGAGTTAAAACACCTTGGGGGTGCATTTGATGATACGTTGGCCGTGTTTCATGCATTGAGTGTTAAAATTCGGATTTTAGGAGTTTCTTCACTTTTTTCATTTTCTCCATCTTCCCCCAAACCCGTGTTTGAAGAACCAAAAACCCATTTGGGTCAATCCTTGATTCCGGGAGTTGTAGAGCTCCGATTGATGATCTGTTTCTTGCTACACGTTCGTGGCGGTGAGAGGAAGAGATCGCTAGTCATGGTTCTGGCTGGGTCGGAGCAGGCTGCTGTCCGTGGAAGAAGGAAGAGCTACGTTTTTGTGTCTCAGCCAGAAATCTCCAAAACTTCAAACCTCGATTCTGAGAGTTGTAGAGATCCGATTGGCGATCCGTTTCTTGCTATGAGTTCATTGTGATGAGAGGAAGAGATCGCACCCAGAAGTTCTGGATATTTCGGAGTAAGCTGCTGTCGGCGAAGAGGAGGATAGCTACGTTTTTGGTGTCTGAGAGTTTGGTTGTTCGGGTTTCTTGAAGAGTTTAGAGCCTCGTCTTCTTGTCAGGTGAGGGTTTAGCATATGATAGGTAGTCTTGTCGGTGTGAGGAGTTACAATTCAGACTTAGAAAAATGTAGGGCCTTGCATAAAATTGAAAGAGAGTAAAAGGGGAAAATTGTTCTGCAATTGATTGTTCTGTGAAATATGCTGTTTTGATGATTGTTGGATATTTGTTAATTGATGGATTGGTTGATGATTGATGGCTGTTTGTGATGAGTTTTATTGGAGAAATTGATTAACATGGATGATAAATTGATCGGAACTAGTAAAGAGTGATAGGAGGGACGGGTCTGTGAACATGAGAATTGTGTATATTATGCTATTGTCAGTCTGTGGTTGCAGGAGGGTGGTCCTGCCAATGTGGGGTCGCCCTTAATTGATGAACAGGTGGATGGCTCCACCAATGTGTGGTCATCCAATGAAGGACGTACAGGAGGGTAACCCTACGACTCATGACATGGCTTCCCCTGTACTTGCAGGTGGGGGTGGCCGGTGAGCTAGCCGTTTACCCTTAAACTGTTTGTGCCGTGGGAGGCGTTGAATGTCTTGCGATGTGTGGTTATGTGTGATGTGGGATTATTGAATGAATTGGATTGTGTGGGTTTACATGATGTTGGGATTGAGATGATGCTAGGTGTTGATGTATGAATTATGCAACGTGCCTTTTAGGTAGAATTGATGATGCGTGTGAAGGTGGTTGTTAATGTGTTTAGGGTGGTAGACTATGACTTAGAAATGGCTACTGGAATTGGTAGGGAATGTAGGTATGGAATTGGACAATAGAATCGGTACGTGGAATTGACTTATGGAATTGGTTAAGGGAATTGGTAAATGGAATTGAGTAATGGAATTGGGTGGTGTGATTGCATGAACTAGTTGAACTAGGGTCGTATGATTGATTTGAATGAAATTGATGCTGTGTGTGATGGTGATTGATAGTGTGTCTTTTGGTTATCGTAGTAAGGTTGGAGTCTTGAATGTGGATTGGTAAATGGTAGAGAAGAATGAGGATGTCAGAATTGGTCGAATTGTGGCTAGGAATCGTGTTAGATGAATTATGTAAACTAGATAGATTATGTGGTTTAATCTAGTAATGCTCAATAGGAGAGTTGAAATGGTAAATTGATGCTGTCGTGATTGTTACTGTTATGTGGTGTTGGGTGACTGGTGTGATTGTATGGTTGACTTGTGTGAGTGTATAGTTGACTAGGTGGCTAGAAATGGGAGTGCGGAGTTTAATAGACTTAGAACAGAATTAGGTCTTGCATGAACCTATGAGAGTAAAACTGAATAACTGTCTTGTGATTGACGTATGATGATTGTGCTGATCTATGTGTGATGTGGGGATTGGGATATAAGATGATAGCTAATGTATTTGATCTAGAAATGTGAGATGAGATGGGGTTGGATGAGTTGAATTCTATGATTGTATCTATTATTGCCGGTTGTGGTTAGACTAGAATTATGTCCTAGAATTGGAACATAGAATTGGTGTTTGGAACTAGAACGTGGAATTGTGTGGTGGAATCATGGTGTGGATTTGTGATGTGGGTTTGTGTTGTGGTATTGTGATGTGGCATTGTGATGTGTAATTTGTGTAGTGGATTTGTAAAGTGGAATTGGAAAGTGGGTTTGTAAAGTGGAATTAATCAAATGGAATTGGGTAAATGGAATTTAAATGATAGAACTGGAAGGAGCCAACGTTACCCCAAATGTGTTTCACCCACCGACGGACTGGTGGTTAGGGCCTACCGACGGACTGGTAGATTAGTCTCCCGACGGGGAGTGGAATTGTGGAATTGTGGAATTATGGAATTGTGGATATGTGACGTGTTCCCCATGCGGTAGGGGAGCACGAGGCCGGCGGGGGTAGCGGGGGAATAACTCCTTATGGCGCCTAATGAACTCACCTAGATCAATGAATGTGTGGTATGTGTTAGTGATGAGAATGTTTGGTTATGTGCGGTGGTGTATGCGTGTTTGTGAGTGTGTGTGGAATAAGATGCATGTGTGATTCGTGTATGGTATGTGTATTGGAGGTGTTAGTGAAGTGCCTAGTGTTGTGTTGTGAATTATGTTGTTGTGATGAGATGTGAGATAGGAGTTGAATGGTCTAGGATTGATGATGATGATAAGTGTGAATTTGGGTAATGTGGGTGTTGTGGTTAATGTGTGGGGTGTTGTGGTTGATGTGTGAGTGGAAGTGTTGTTAGTGATAGTGAGTTGTATTGTGATGTAATGTTGAACTGTGCGCTACATGAGTTGGCTATATCGTGTACTTGTGAATGGATGACTTGGGTTACATTGTTGAGTCTGTTAGTTGTGGGCAATGGACTGAGTAGTGCACCTGTGTGATCACCTAGAAAATATGAAGGAGAAATGGAGAGTAAATGTATGCGTGTGAAGGTGAATGTATGAGTATTGATTGAATTGGGGGACGAATGGTTACATGATTTTGGTTATGTTTGTGCATGTGGTTTTCTCTATTGCATAATGTGGAGTTGGATGCGGTGTAATGTTGAGCTTATGCATGTTAAACTCTTGTGGATGTTAATTGAGATTTGAGCTTATGTGATCACCTAGTATCATGTTAGGAATTAAAATGAGGATGGTTGTGTCAGATTCCATTGTTGTTTGTGTGCGGAGTTGGGATCGCTCTTAGGCTAGGTTCGGCGCATAGTTAAACCCAGTGGGTTCGCTCAGTTTCATTAGGAAGCTGATCCCCCCCAGTTTCTCTTTTCAGGTGTTCGGTTGAGTTCGGAGGAGTTGTAGGTTGGAGTTGTGAAGTGAAGATTAGGAAGCTATTGTGGAGTGACCACTGTTTTAATTTTAGATTTCAGTTGACACCTTTGGTTGGGAATTTTGTAATCCTTTTGAGATTTGGTTTCGGATTTCAGATTTTATGTAATGAAGGCCTTCAGTTGATTTTGAACTTTTTAATGGAGAGTTGTTTCTGTTTCCGCTGCGTTTTACTCCTTTATTTAAATGTTGTATCTTCGAGTAGCACTCAAACCGGTTCGACCACGGGTAAACCCGGGTCGGTTTGGGACGGGTGTTACAGAAGTCTTGAGCAAGAGTCTCCCAGTTGGTATAGTAGCCAGGTGGTTTGCCAGTGAGCCACCTCTTAGCTGCGCCTTTCAGAGAGAACGGGAAAGCTCTCAAGCAAAGAGTGTTCTTGTCGAGATTTCCGTTCTTGAAAGTGCTGCAGAGATCAAGGAAATCTGCCAGATGTGTGCACGAATTGTCTAGTGGCCTGCCTTCAAACTGTAGATCCCTAGAGATCATAGTCAAGAACGGAATCTTGCTCTCATAGTCAGGATCTCCTTCAATGCGCGGCACGACAATGGAAGATCGAACGCTAGTCGCGCACGGCTTGTTGTAGTCAGCTAGACTCTTCTGTGCAACTGGTGGTGGTTGACCGCTTGGTAGTGCTGGTGGTGGCGGTAACTGATCATCCATGGTAGGAGATGGAGGAGGTGAAAGTGACTCGATGTATGAAGCGGATGAAGATGACGGTGAAGATGAAGATGAGGAACTCTCCTTCAGTTCCTCGATCTTAATCGGAGTGACGGATGGAGGTGGATTGGTTCTGCCTCTCTTCGCAATCTGTGATTGTCGAGGTGGAGCAGAACTGCCTGGTCTCTCTATACTATTAGCCTTGTCGGTTTGAGAGTGAGTCCACGGGCGGCGATGCATACACCTGTGAACAACCTACAAATAACAAAAACAAACAAAACCAGTGTAAAATCAAAGTGGATGGAAAAATGAAAGATGGAGGGTAGAAGAATAAAATGCCAGTTCTTCTTTCGAACAATCAAAAGAAGTCCCCGGCAACGGCGCCAATTTGATGAACCGTCGTTGTGCGGGTTCAATCAAATACTACTAAGCTAGAAAGCTAGGGTAGATCGTATTCCGCGGGTCTTCTAATGATTGACTACTCAAATATAAAGGCAAATTACTCAGGTTTAAACGCTTCGTGCATGGTGTGAGTTCCACGACTTTTAATTCTAAGAAATGCACAGAAATTAAAAATTAAAACTGAAAACAGATTGAAAGATTGGTTGAAAACAAAGATGACAGACAAGTTTAGACTTTGAATCCCCCTTCGTTCACCAGAGCATTGGCAATCAACAGATCAGCGGATTTCGATTCTCGTTCAATCAGTTCTAAGACACCACCATAACTCCTTACCCTTAGGTTTAAGACTGGCGAACGTTCGCTCTATCCGATCTAGCTACCAAGATTAATTAGCCACCCGGGAATGGTCGCCTCTCGCAACGACTTAACTTAACTGGTGCAATTACTAATGATTTATAAGTTACTCTTGCAGTGGATTAACCCTAACTGGTTCCTACGAAAGGCACACTCTAATGATTAGGTTAATTGTTCGATTTGATGTTTTAAAGTAAGGCGAGCGTTCGCTTCTATCCTTAGCTTAACCAGAATCTAATCTAGGTGATCAATCCAGACAAGAAACATGAACAATGAAGAACAAATCAAACATGAAAGAGAAACTGATTGAACTTTGAATTCAATCACCGCTGATCCGTGACCGCTTGAAAGCCCTGGGACACTTAGGGTTCATCTAGTCTAAGCTCTAAGAGTTTAGCTACTCATGTTTTTCACAAAAGAATCAAAGACAAAGATAGAGTTCATCTTGAACAAAGGAAGAACAGAAAAGGATCTGAAAAACCTAATTAAGACGACTCCGGCAGAACTTCGATCTCCGATAAGCTGCAATCCTAGCTCCGAGTCTTCGAGATGAAAGGGATGGCGTCACGATCTCTTCCTGGCTCTTCGAACTCTAACTCTCTACTCCAGAACTCTTGAGAATTCTGAAGTATTTGGTATTAGTTGTATTGTGTAATGATATTATGATGTATATTTGATTTAGGGCCGCCGATTAAGTATTTATACTTAACCCTAATTCTGCCGGATTTTGCCTGGAATTTTTGCCAAAAATGTGCTTGAGTTTTCGCCAAAAATTCCTTTGTAAAATGACTGATCGCCGGCTGAATTCTCCTGTGATTTTTGGATGCCGGGGTTCTCGGCGAAAACTTTGAGTTTTCGCCAAAAACTTCTTCTTGTCAGCACTGCCGATTCCTTCATGAGTTTTCGCCGAAAACCTTGGGGGATTTCGCTGAAAACTTCAGTGTAAAATGGGGCAGGGTTTGGTTCGACTTGATTGACTCCTTGGATCAATTCCGATGCAATTCCTCGAGGTTCCAACGCCTTAGACACGTTCTTCGCTACTTATTTGACGGCAAAAACCTGTGCTAACATAGAAACACTAGAAAACCATCAAATAGACCCGAAACGGGCCAAAGTAACACAAATGGCACGAGATAGAGCAATTGATTGAATATTCGCTATTCTACCCTAAAAACCATGTCTTAAGCAAGGAAATGTTGCTTAAATGAGGCTGATAATCATGTCAAATCGAGTGTCATCATTGACATTTCGTTTCATAATAGTGAAGATTGTCTTACCTTTGATCCACCATGGAACCTACACCACACAAACCCTTTGTTAGTTTTACATCCTACTTAAACAGGTAAAAAACATAAAGAAAAAGGTTGGAGCACAGTCGCTCAAAAATTTTAGACCGAACAAAAGAGTCCTAGACAACAGCGCCAAGATTTGATCGAGGAAAAATGCCATTTACAAGATACCTAGATTTTGGCTAGGGTCGTATTCTCGCAAGGTCTCTTAATTTTGCTTACTCATTTGGAGAGAAGTGCTCGGGGTGGGGGGGTAGGACACTCAACAATCAACAGTTCACACAATCACAAGTGAATACAGGCTCAAAGACCAACGAGTATCACAAATCCAAACTCATGCACTGGCTGAAAGAGCACAGAAGAAGGGGTTGACAATTCACTCAAACACCGCACGATGACAAACATGAGAAAGATGTGTTGGAGGAGAGGCCAAGAAAGTTTCCCCATCGGGATCATGAATCAAGAAATACACAATCATGGATAAAACAAGTCCGAACATGCCAAAGATGGGATCTTTCAACACTTACACCGACACATATCCTAAAGCTCTTTCAAGTCATCTAGAAGCAAGTATAGACACCAATCAATCCGGCTTTCGCCTCAATACTGACCAAATAGACATGCGCACCAAGTGTTCGATGAAATGCTTATGAGTTTTTCAACCTAAAAAGACATAACAAATATCCCTCTTTCTAGTGAAAATGCAAACTATGCACAAACCCACGGTAATTAGTGATATGAAAGCTCTTTCGAATCAATCCATAGCAAATAGCAACCTAATCATCCATCTAGGTCCAGTATGCAAAGAAGAGGAAATGAGAACAAGAATGGGTCTGAACCACATCTCAACTTGAAATTAAACCAAAATAATCCAAGGGTTTAAGAGTGTATATCAATCATCAATCCCCTAACCTTTCACTCACTGAACCCTAGGGGGTTTAGTTACAGCAAGACATACTAGATATTAGAGAAATACTACCTAGATAGAAAGGGTAGAAAGAACCGCCCATTTCTTCGAACTTTGATGATTTCCGATTTTCGTCTTGTGTTTCTGTGATCTTCGGGATGAAGGAGGATGATTTATGGGCTCTGGAGAGATGATTTCCAAGTGAGGAGGGCTTATGGGTTCTTCAAAATCGTGTTTTGGAGAGAGCAATGCCATTCTTCAAAAAGATGAGGAAACTGCCTATCTAATTGCTAAGTCTTCCGCGCGCGGCAACACTACCGCTTCTGGTGCCTCCTTCTAGTAGAGCTTCAAGTTCAAATATTGGTGGCTACCACCCTGGCGCTTGCGCGGCCAGCATTGGGTCTTTTCGTTCAAACTTTAATTTTGTGAGCATCCAGACTCCAAATCGAACATCGTTCGAAATTAGGGCTTCATGATACTGCACTCTATCATGGAATGACCTTAAAACTAATCAAAAACACCTTGATAAATGTGAAAAAGACTACAAGGATCCCAAGAGGCTATTCAAGATCAATTATCAGGATTTAACACAAAACCAATCAAAAGACGAAATAAACCACTCAATTAGGTATCATATATGGGGAATTAAATGATATATTTTGAGTCATCACTTGCTCTCCGGTTCCACAGATTCTGACAGTTCGCCAAGGTCACTTAACTTTTGCAAACATCCATTCTGATCAGTTTGTGTGTTTTCGATAAGAATTTCATAATTTTGAATCTTGTTTATTTCTTGTGTTGTTTATGCAGCCTAGAAACAACGATCAGGATGAATTTGTTAATCCTTTCGTAGACATGGCAGATGCAAGAAGATCGTTGAAGGATTTCACCAAACATGTGGTGAGAGAAGCCGAAAGAAGTATTGTTCTACCTTATATTACAACTGCAAATTTTGAGTTAAAGCCGCATTTGATCAATATGGTCTCCAAAAGGCCATATCATGGAAGTCCTGAAGACTGCCCAACTGCGCACATTAAGAACTTCCTTGAGCTCTGCAACACCTACAAGCAACAGAGAGTTTCGGCAAAGGTTTTCCGCCTCATGCTTTTCCCTTTCTCGCTCATGAGAGCAACTAAGAGGTGGCTCAGTAGCCAACCTAGAGGAATTTTCACCAACTGGATGTAGCTTGCCCAAGCATTCCTGGAGGAATTCTTTCCACCCACCAAAAATTTTGAGTTTCAGAAGAGGATTGCGTGATTCGTGTAGGTGGATGATAAATCATTGCACGATTGCTGGTATAGATTCCAATAGATTCTGAGAGCATGCCCACATCATGGGTTTGGAGATGTACAACTCGCCAATTTCTTTGGCACTAGTTTGAATGATGCGACAACGATGATCGTGAATTAGTTAGCGCAAGGAGATGTTTATGCTCTGTCTCCAGAAGAGTCTCTTGCTCATTATGCCTCAGTTGTAAATCAGAGTAGAACTTGGTCAATGAGAGCTGCTCTTTGAGATTCTGGTAAGGGATATACCTCTCCTTTACAATCTTTGGTGGATTCTCAGGCTACTGAGTTGAAGAAGCGTCAGCAACATGTTGATAGGATGTCGTCTGGACATTCTAACTCTGGAAATGCTTCATCCAGAGGTTCTTATAAGGAAGTGAAGAGCTACGAGACTTGTGGTGACCCTCCTCATCCATAGCGCGATTGTTTGCAATATCGTGGAGCCAAAACTAGGAACCTTGTGGATGGTGCGGGACTTGCAACCATAACGGTGGTGGTTGCAACAACTTTGGGAGAAACCTTCCCATGAATAGTGAGGAGTTGAACTTCATTTCTCAAGACTATCCTCAGAATTACTCTGATTATGGTGGGTTCAAAAAATAAGCGAGGTTCAACCGCGACTACAACCACGGTAAGAAGAGGAATTCTGGGAACCAAGGATCAGGAACTAGTTCTCGACCCCTATACCAACCTCCAGGATCAGCTGGGAGGAATAACAATGGATCATCTAGTAGCATGGAGCCAACTACTAGGGAGATTTTGTTGAGGGTGGATAGGATGGAGACAAAGAATGATCATATATTGGAGCGAATGGAGAGCAATTATTACATGAGATTTGCAGCTTGACAGAATCAAATCAAGGGTCAGATAGCTCAATATCAGAGGACAGAGAACCAGATTGTTGAACTGGTAAAGCTCGTGCGAACAAAGTTGCAAAAACCAGGAGCTCTACTTAGCACCACTGATCCTAACCCATGCCAAAAACATCTTAAGGAAGTTTTGGGACAAGAAGAGGAGATTGAGGTGGTCACACCTCCTATGGTGAAGATCTATCAAGCCAAAGTGCTGATCTCTCAAGATTCCCCAATTGAGTAAGGGATGATTCGCATGATGAATCCTTCCAGGAATTTCTCAAGGTTCTTGAGAACCAAGAGGTAACGACTTAATTCTTGCACGTGCTTGTAAAAATTCCACCGTATGATAAGTTTTTGCAGGATAATTTTCCCAGCAAAGAAGGAGTGGAGATGGAAAATGTTGAAGTTGTTATGGAGGTTCTACCTCCTCCGGTGGTCGAGGAGACAAACCAAGTGGTGGTGATACCCAGGCCCAGATGGGTGTACGGTTTTGTTTATCGATTCTGGATAGTTGCCTTCGTTTGTTAGTTCAGCTTAGTTATCCTTAGTTCCTAAAAAAAGTGTGCAACAGAGATGAAGTACTTCAGGCTGATATCATGATGCAATAAGGTAATTTATAAAGTCATTCCTAATATGATGAGTATCTCTCTCTCTATCATTAGTTAAGCTCGATATGCTTTCAATAAAGGTAGATTGATAGGTAATAACATTCTATTAGCAACTGAACTTGTGAAAACTCATAGCAAAATGGATGTTAGTGCTAGATGTGCTATTAAGGTGGATCTAATGAAGGCGTTTCATTCGGTGGAATGGGAGTTTATCTTCTCAGTCTTGGAAAAGATGAAATACCCTCCTCTCTTTATTCACTAATTAGAATCTACCTAGACTCTATTATGATCTTTGTAAGTTTAAATGGTACATTGAGTGGTAATTTTCCAATTATGAAAGGTTTCTGGCAGGGAGATCCCATTTCTTCGTACTTATTTGTGATATCTATGGAGATTCTAGCATGACTGATGGATAGAGTTGTTGAATTAGGGGAGTATGAGTTGCATCCACAGTGTAAAGGGATGAAAGTTACTCATCTTAGCTTTGGTAATGCTTTACTCATCTTCGCCAAAGCTAATATTCGAGGGATTAATTGTATGACAAGCATTCTAAAAGATTTCCAAGCTCTGTCAGGCTTCCAACACAATCTAGACAAAAGTGAGATCTTTATGATAAGGGTTGATGACCAGGAGGCTGCTCACCTGGTATAGGTGTCTGCCTTTACCAAAGGAACGCTCCCTTCAGATACCTTGGTGTCCCTATGTGTGCTGGTAAGCTAAGGAGACTTGAGTGCAAGATTTTGGTTGATAGAATTGCTAGTAGAATCACAGATTGTAAAGCTTAATGCCTCTCACATTCACTAATTAGAATCTGCCTGGACTCTAGCATGATCTTTGTAAGTTTAAATGGTACATTGTGTGGTAATATTCCAATTATGAAAAGTTTCTGGCAAGGAGATCCTATTTCTCTATGCTTATTTGTGATATCTATGGAGATTCTAGCATGCCTGATGGATAGAGCTATTGAATTAGGGAAGTATGAGTTGCATCGACAGTGTAAAGGGACGAAAGTTACTCATCTTAACTTTGGTAATGATTTAATCATTTTTGCCAAAGCTAATATTCAAGGGATTAATGGTATAACAAGAATTTTGAAAGATTTCCAGGCTCAATTAGGCTTACAACACAATCCAAACAAAAGCAAGATCTTTGTGATAAGGGTTGATGACCAGGAGGCTGCTCACCTGGTATAGACGTCTGGCTTTACCAGAGGAACACTCCCCTTCAGATACCTTGGTCTCCTTATGTGTGCTGGTAAGCTAAGGAGACTTGAGTGTAAGATTTTGGTTGATAGAATTGCTAGTAGAATCATAGATTGGAAAGCTCGATGCCTCTCATATGCAGGTAAACTAAAACTTATACAGTCTTGTGATTTGTGGAATTCTACAATTCTGGATGAGTGTGTTCTTACTCCCTAAGTTTATCGTAAAGGAAACTGAAATGATTTGCAATCAATTTCTCTGGGGTAAGTCTGAGGGGGGATATAGGGTTGCCTGGAAACATTTGGCTCTCCCAAAGTCAGAGGGTGGGGTTGGCCATAAGGATAACTATACTTGGAATGCTACAATTTGCATTAGACACCTCTGTAACCTATTTGCTAGGAGTGGATATTTATGGGTTGCTTGGGTTTCTAAGTATATTTGTAACATCCCAAACCTAGTTAACCGGTTGAAATTTAATTCATTTGAATCATACCTCGTTGGTTTAAACTATGTTGAAGTTAATTCAAATTAAATTATTAATTCACTGATTTAATTTACCCAAGCGTTGAAAGTTGGAATCCTTGGATTAATTAAATTCAAGTTATAATTGTTGGGTCAGCGTCCTAAATCATTTGGTTGGACTAATGGACCCGACCCATGTGTTTGGTTTGGGGAAATAAATCAGAAACGATGTAGGTCTTAAGGCCCAGCTCTCCATGTTGTTGGCAGCAACTTGAAGGGGTGGGGGAAAGACCAATGCCCAACCGGCCCAGCTGGTCACCCGGTCATGGGAGTTGGAGCAACAGCTTGAACGGACCAACTGCTTCGGCCTATCATCTAGAAGGAGGAGAGAGAGCGGGCTTGGGCCCATCTGACGCATCAACAAGAGAAGCCGACAGGGAAGGCTGGCCTAACGGGGTTCAACACTTGGGTAGCGGCGGAAGGAAAAGAAGAGGAGGAAGGGTTGAAACCCTTGGTTCCTGCCAAAGGCTAGCTTGCTCGGTTTGGATGGTAAGGATTGTGCGTTGGGCCGGTTGAGTGGAAGGGCTTTGGCTCAAATGTTATTTGAGCAGCAGCACAGAAGTAAGGGAATATGGTTTGTTTTGGGGAGCTGACAAAAAAGGAAGGAAGTTTTGGAGATGGAGGCACAGAAAACGAGGGAGAGAGAGAGAGAGGAAGATGGCGCATGAAAAACGAGGGGTGACGGTGGTGCTGGTTTGGATCAGGAGGAGGACCACGATGGTAGGGTGTTAGTTTTTGGGTTGGGAGACGAGATGAAGACTCGTCGGAGGTCACCGAGGTTGCGGCGGTGTGAAAATGTGATTTCTAGGTTTCTTGGAGCGGCGGTGGGGCGAAACATTTTTGGCAGCGACAAGTACTCGTTTGAGAAGAAAGAAAAGAGAGCTGAGGTATTGGGAAGTTTGATGGCCATTCTTCCATTACTAAAAGTTAAGTGACTAATCTGCGCTTGCTGTAAAGTTGTGGTGTGGTTGTAAATTTGACTAAGAGGGCTGTTTGGCAGAACATTATTTGGCAATTCAGAGTTTCGGCCATAACTCCCTCGTTAGAGCTCCATTTGACGTACTGTCAAAAACCGATGGAATCAAGATGACAATATAGACCCTATTAGGCAAAATTCAGAGTCTCCATTTGGGCTAAGTTGAGGGCTTAGCATCGATAGGAAGAGATGTGAGGAATTACAATCCGACTTAGTGATTAATAGGGATGCATGAATTTGAGAGTTGAAATGGTTAATTATGTGTTTTGGTTATTGATTGGTGATGTGCCATTGCGTGGCTTGAATTGGTTGGATGATTGTTTTGACTAGGTGGTTAGAAATGAGATTTTAATTCTTGTTCGTGCAATATATATAGCGACTATTGGAATTATGGAATGCTGGTTGCAGGAGAATGGTCTTGCCCATGTGGGGTCGTCTTATGAACGATGAACAGAAGGGTGACCATAGACCTTGTGACATGATTACCCATTTTCTTTTACTATTACAGGTGTGGTAGTCGGTAAGGCTAGCAGTCCGCCCGTAAGAAGTGTGGAATTATGATGTGGAATTGTGATATGGAATTCGGAAGAGGAATTGTAAAGTGGAATTGATTGAATGAAATTGGTTAAATGGAAGTGTTTTGGTTGATGTGTGTAATTTTTGTGATTGTGTTAAATGGAATTAAACTGATAGAACTGGAAGGAGCCAACGTTACCCATGAAATTGTGTTTCACCCACCGATGGACTGGTGGTTATTGACGGACTAGTAGATTAGTCTCCCAACGGGGAGTGGAATTGTGGTAATTGTGACATGTTCCCCATGTGGTAGGGGAGTACGAGGACATTCCATACGGTAGGGAGGTGCATCTGGCCGGCAAGGTAGCGGGGAACAACTCCTTTTGGCGCCTAATTAACTCACCTAGTTAAACGAAATGTGAACTATCGTGTGTGTGTTGTGATAGATGTGATTGTGAGCTGATATGTGATGTGTTGTTGGGTTGTGTTTATGTTGGTTTCATTTATGATGATGTTGATGTGGTGGATGTTCGATTGTGTATGATTATTGGATGATATTGTTGGGGTGATAGGGGTAGAGGGAAATAACTGATCACCTAGAACTATCTCGCTAGTTAATTGAAATGAATTAACAGAAAGATGGGTCCCATTGTTGAATTCCAATGTGGGAGTCTGGGATGCTCCCTAGGTAGTTCGGCGCATAGTTAAGCCTAGTGGGTTCACTCAGTTTCATTAGAAAATTGATCCCCTCCCAGTCTCTCTTTTAAGTTAAAAGTAGGAAATGGGCTTTGAGTAGCAGTCGTTGGTTGTTGGCAGTGGAGTTGAGCTAGATGACAGAAGGATGGTGACCGAGGATGAGGATGTCATTTTATGTATTTTTATTTCAGTTGATAGCTTTGGGAATTTTAAAAGTTATTTATTGTTGATGTCGATTAAGAGGTTTTAGTTGATTGTGGTTTGAAAAGTATTTAAGTGGAGATCCCGTCTTTTGTTTTAAAGACTATATTTTATCAATTTTTTTCACTGATTTCATTTTGATTATTTCGGTTTGATTTATCACTAGTGATACTCATAACTAGTTCAACCACGGGTTTCACCGGGTTGATTCGGGATGGGTGTTACAAATGGTATCAGATCCTAGTTAGTTGCTATTGTATTAGTGGTTTGTCTTTTCTTCTAGGGGAGTAATTAACCTCATGGGAAGAAAGGACGAAAGATTAGTGCAGAACTGACTTCCAGGGATTTTTAAACTGTTTTAAATTGTGCGGGAAGTTTTGAAAGAAAAAGTGATTTGAACTGTAACGTGGTTTTTGAAATGGTAAACTGAAACGTTTTAATGTCCTTCTCTAATGAATCACGGCAATGGATGGGAAGTCACTCTACTGGTAACTCTGGGCATTGTGCACTAGCTCGCTGATTTAAGTCATCTGACCTGAAAGGCTAGAATTTCAATGTGTTCAGTGGTGATGTAGCTGATCATGCTATTTTTGAGAAATGGATCAAAGAGTGAAACTTCAAGTTCTTATGGGTTGTGTTTGAATACGAAGTGAAGTTGCAAGCTATGACCTTTCTGCTTAAGGGTCATGCTCTAGACTGGTGAGAGTCAATGTCGCAGAGTCAAGTGTACCCGCATGACATGGATTTCTAGGAGTTCTTGGAGGAATTTCATAACCAGTTCTATCCAGACATTTGGCGTGAGGCGAAGACCAAAGAATTCATGGAGCTAGTGCAGGGAGAGAAGCTAGTGCTGGAGTACTACATGGTGTAACACCCGTCCCGAATCAACCCGGTGAAACCCGCCACTACAAGAAACTGTTGATTTAACAGCAACAGATTAACGGTGGCCAAGTACGGGCCGCTGTTAATTTAGTTTAGTAACAACGCATTTAACAGCGACCACTTAGCCGCTGTTAAATTTCCTTATATATATTAAGAATCGCGGACAGAGTCCGCCATTCTCCTCATCCTCCTGCAAACTCATCTCCACGCCACTGCCGTTCTGACGCCGCCGCTGCCGCTTCTTCAATGCCGCCGCCGACTCTTTCACCCCCCGCCATCGTCATCGTCGCCGTGCTTTCAGTCTGTCGTCGGCTGCCATCGAAAAGGAGGTAACATTCTTATGTTGTATTGATTTCAGATGCATTTTTTTAGGTTTTAGGTTTAGTCAATTGAACCAATTAAAGATGAATTGTGGTATTCATTAGGTTAGAAATGTTGTTAGGAGGTAAGAAAATCTAGTCTACATTTGATGGATTGTGAATATTGACGATTTTTGAACATTTGTAGATGAACGCTAGTTTGAAAATTGGGGGTTTTCAAAATTTCAGCAATTATGCACGAATTTGAGTCATTTCTTTGTTCGATTATGTTTAGAAATGTGATTTATGGTGGTTTCGTTTAGGGTTGACAAGTTGCATACATACACTTTAATTTTACTTACGCATTTATATTTTTATTTAGTGTTAGGTGAACATAAAGAACTTTATTGTTCTTTTGGAGTACAATTCGGACTTGCAAACTCATCTCACGATTCAAAGAATTTAAAGTTGTCGAATAAGGTACACAATTTTTCCTCCTTTTTCTTGTAATTTCGTACAACATAATTAGCTAGTGCATGAATTTTGGGTTTAATACCATGATAGTTAAATTGCAATGTTGTACATTGTTGTGTGATTTTAAGAGTTTGATTGCCATGAATTCAATTAACTAATTAACTTTAAATTTTGATAACATTTGTTGCTAGTGTGATGACCTCATTTTATATAGTGTAATTAAAGTTCTATTTCACAAGCATGATAAAAAATGATAAAATCGATACTATGGTATATAAGAATTCTTCTATGGTATATTACTTGTGTATAATTGTGTGTTCTAAGTAAATTAGAATGCTTATATGGTGGAATTGGGTGTTATAAGTATGTTATAATTCTTATAAGGTATACTTGAATGAATTGTATGTTATTTTATAGGTTGAAGAGTATGAGATTAGGTGCAAATACGAATAGGTCATGTCAAATTTTTTTTAAAGTATGCATATAGGTTGTGTTGTAGTTAATATTGGTGTAGTTAGTGAGTAGTTAGATCCATTAAAGTATATTGATTTATGATAGCATTCAATATACAGGACAATCTAATTAGATTTTAATATCTTCTTTTTTTTAGAATGCAGAACTGATGGCAGACGTGATGACTGGTGGCGCTGGTGTGATGGGTGGTGGCGCTGGTGGAGATGGCGGTGATGAAAACCGTCGCCCAAAGAAGCCCCCACCGGAAGATTAACAACTCCATATGATTGGTGAGTTTCAAAAAGCATGTACATATTTAGGACTCTAATATAGTAATCACTAGTTCTCACATTATTTTTTCCCCTTCAATGTATGTAGATTGTAATACTGGAGTTCGTTGGGTGGAAAAGGCGAAAATAAAAAATTGGGCTACTGTAGGGGAGAATGGGGGGCGCATCGAGGTCAGGTTGGACAGAGACGGTGTGCCTTGTGGTGACGAGGGTAAGTATTTGCGCCAGTATCTTGGCAAAGTCATAGGACAACCCAATATTCTTCCCATTGGAGTCGATGAGTGGTCACAAGTCCAAGAGTGTGACAAAAATTATATATGGGGAACCTTCATCCGGGTATGAGTTTCTCAAATCTTGTTAAATTTATTAATTATTTCATTGTCTTAAATTTTTACTGTGAAATGACAGCGCAACTTCACTTGGGATCACAATGATGATGCGAGGATATAAGAGTTTGTCATGTGAAACCTAGGCGTTAAGTGGAGGGAACGAAGGGGTCGACTATGGAGACATTCTGGGTGTGATCCGACTCAAGGCCTGGAGTATAACTTGTCCCAGAGGCCAAATGATGTATTTGAACGGGATTGGTATATGTTCTGTCGGTACAAGCTGTGATAATCAACTTTGGTAAGGACGAGATGAACAATAATGAACATAAATACATTTGAACTCGTTAAGCAATTATGCACGGTTACTTATAACTCTTGTTTTGTAGGATGCATGTGCAAGGAACGCCACTAATCGAGAAAATCAAGACATCTATCATACAAAGGGATCAAGGCCATTCAACGTGGAGCGTGAAGTTATGGTAAGTAAATCGACTCATTTATAGAAACTATAAGTGTTTCAATTGTGCATGTGGAAGTAGGTGTATTAGTAGTTTACATATTGTAGCCTATACTATTCTTTGTTTTGGTAGGAAAATGAGAAGGGGAGGGAAGTGAGTAGAACCGAACTCTTTATTAGATGCTATGAGAAAGAGCCAGGAAAATGTGCTAACCCTGCTACAGAAGCATATGTGGTATGTGTGATAAGTAGTAGTTTAGTAGCATACCTTTGAATTTAATTATATTAGAATTTGTTACTTACTGATACACGTGTGAAATTGAATGTAGGAGTCCGTTCAAGGGTTTCAGTCTGATCCCACTACTAACTCGGGGAATAGCCGGAATGATGCTGTTTCAAGGGCATATAATCATGCGACAAGAAAGAAAAATCTGGGAGAGTACGTCATCTTGGCTTTGGGGCGAAAGCTAAAAGGGTAAGTGAGTTGAGGTTGTAGAAATGTGAAATGTGAAATGAAATGATAATAGGTTGTAAATATGTGAAATGTGAAATGGAATGTAGGTTGTGTTATTTTTGTAGGTTGAAGAGTATGAGAATAGGTGAATGTATGAATAGGTCATGTCGATTTTTTTGCAAAACTGCTTATTCAATTGTTTGTTGCAGGTGTATCGTGGGTCCTCTTCTTCTTCTGGGTCCCGGGAATCATCCAAACCAACCCTCACAAGTTGGACGACATTTGGTGCAAAGATCCTGGAGCACTTGGACAAACAAATTGGTCTACCCCAACAAGTGATGAAGACATTCCTAGAAGTGAAGGAGAGAATAATGATGAAAGTAACGATGATGACGCTTAGTTAGATGTTATCGACATTGTATGTGCGATGACACTCGAATTGACGTGATTATCAGCCTTATTTAAGCGACATTTCATTGCTTAAGACACGATTTTTTAGGGTAGAATAGTGAATATTCACTCAATCGATCCATCTCATGCCTTTTGTGTTACCTTGGCCCATTTCGGGTCTATTTGACGGTTTTCTAGTATTTTCGTGTTAGCACAGGTGTTCGCCATCAAATACGGTAGCCAAGGAAGTGTCTAAGGCACTAGAACCCTGAGGAATCACACCCGAATCAACCAGAAAAGTCATTCAACTGAAAAGGAATTCCTGCTCTATTTTCACACAGATTTTTGGCGAAAATACCCTTGAGTTTTCACCGAAAATGCAACAAGGAATCCACTATCCCGATCAAGAAGAAGTTTTCAATGAAAATCTTGAGAGTTTTCGCCGAAAACCCTAAGCCATTTCAGCCGGAAGAAACAGACGGATCAAGCTGACTTTTCAACAGATATTTTCGCCGAAAATTGCCTTGTATTTTTGGCGAAAATTCAAGCATAAATCAGCAGTCGCTCGGTTAGGTTAAATACAAAAAGCAGCGGCTAAACATAGGAGAGATATACAATTTACACGAGACGAAAAAAATCCCAAGACTGAGAGGGAGAGAGAACGAGTGGATAGAGTTCGAGGAGCCAGGAACGGATCGTGACGCCATCCATCCATCTCGGAGAGCCAGTGCTAGGAGTTGAAGATCCAGCAGATTGAAGCTGCAAGGAGTCGTCGAAATTAGGTTTTGCAGTTCTTCTCTTTTTTCCCTATCTGAGATGTATTCTTTGTCTGTCTTTTATTCTTATGTATTGAATATGAGTAGCTAAACTCATAGAGCTTAGATTAGATGAACCCTAAGTGACCCAGGGCTTTAAGCGGTCACGGATCGGCGGTGATTAGATTCAAAATTCATTCAGTTTCTTCTTCATGTTTGATTTGTTCTTTGTTCTTTGTGTTTCTTGTCTGGTTTGGCCACCTAGATTAGATTCTTGTTAAGCTAAGGATAGAAGTGAACGCTCGCCTTACTTTAGAACATCAAGTTGAACAATTAATCTTATAATTGGAGTGTGCCTTTCGTAGAAACCAATTAGGGTTAATCCACTACAAGAGTAGCTCATAAATCGTTAGAATTTGCACCAGTTAGTTAAGTCATTGCGAGAGGCGATCGTACCCGGGCAGCTAATTAATCGTGGTAGCTAGATCGGATAGAGCGAACGTTCGCCAGTCTTAAACCTAAGGGTCAGGAGTTACGGTGGTGTCTGAGAACTGAATGAACTAGAATTGAAAACCGCTGGTCTTGTGACTGCTGTTGCTCTGGTGATCTAAGGGGGATTCGAAATCTAAGCTTGTCTGTCGTCCGTCTTAGTCTTTCAATCAACCTTTCTTTGCCTTAATTTCATTTCAATTAATATTTGCATTTTTAGTAAAAAAGTCGTGGAACTCACACCACGCACTAAGTGTTTAACCTTGAATTTAATTGCCAACATATTTGAGTAAGGAAGTAGAGGAGACCCGTGGAATACGATCTACCCTAGATTCACAGCTTGGTAGTTATTTGATTGACCGCTATTCTGCAGCTCATCAATGTGTGTGTTAGTAGAGGACAAATTAGTTAAGTAATGTGGGTTTATTTTATCTTGATACTTAGTATATTTTGACATTTAAGTGAGATTATGAACAATGACGTTGTTTAATGAGAAATAGTTGTTTGATAACTATAAATTTGTGTACATAATACAATATCTCAAATATTGAATACCGTAAAAATAGAAATTAGCAGCTGCACAGCAACAGCTGCTACTGTCCAGGATTTTTTAATTTAAAATGGTTTATATTTTAACAGCGGTTAAAGTCGCTGTTAAATTGCTATAGTTTAACAGTGGCCTATGGCCGCTGTTAAATGTTACAGTTTAACTGCGGCCCCCGTATGCCGCTGTTAAAATGGCTTAGCATTGGCCAGTTTTACAACGGGCAGCGGCCGCTGTTAAATATAAATAATAGCGGCCGCGGCCGCTGTTAAACTGCTAATTTGTCGCTGTGAAATGAGCAGTTTCCTGCAGTGCGCGGTTGAACCAGTTATGTGTGTTACCCAGTAAAAACCCATCACAAAGACGAGGTAAAACCAAAAGTAAAATGGAAAGTGAACGTGAGAGGCCTCCATAAATCCGTGAAAACGTAAACCCATGTACAAAATCCAAATCTGACATAAATCCATAAAATTCAACATAAAACCAAAAAGTACATGAAAACCCCCAAATATCCAAAGTCAACTGAAAAGAAGGAAAAAGTCAACTCCGAGTGTACTCAAGTCTTCACCTCATCACTTCAAGTCCGGACTTCTCGAAATCAACATCCACCTCAGAACACTAACAACTCCACCCACTAGCCACGAGATCCTGAAAGGAGAAAGGGATCAATTTCCTATTGAAACTGAGTGAACCCACTGGGCCTACCTACACGTTGTCCTAAACCAAAGGAGCGGTCCCAAACTACGCACAAGAAATCGACAGTGGGACCTGATGAACACATTTTCAGCGTGTCGTCCACTACAAAAATCCGGCACTTTAGCGTCGGTCAAAACCGGAGTATAGCGTCGGTTGATGACCGACGCCAAAGGTTTTAGCGTCGGCCAGAAAAGCGACGCCAATTTCACCGACGCTAAAATTTAGCGTCGGTTGTTTAGTGATCGACGCCAAATTATTTTCATAAGCGACGCTAAATCATGGTCCGACCAGTCCGGCCGAGAACCAAACCAATTTTTAGCGTCGGTCATCAGGCGACGCTAAAGTAAGAACCGACGCTAAATTGGTCAACCGAAGACCAAACACGCGTTGACTGCGTCCTTGTTAGCGTCGGTTATCAACCGACGCTAAATGGCCTATGACCGCCGCTATTTACGGGTCACTTTAGCGTCGGTTCTGACCGACGCCAAATAAGTATGACCGACGCTAAATATGTTGTACAGGTCAAAAATTTTCTGGCCATTTCAGCTCCTTTTCTCATACTCTTCTAGTGCCAACCTGCAAACCTGCAAACCGCAATTTCATTCATGGAATACAATACTAATTATACCACACATTACTAACCAATGACATAGATAACTAATATGCATAACGTACTGTATAATTCTAATAATATTAATAACTACATATGTCTACGTGTAATATATCAGCATAAATATTCACTCTCCCTCATCACTCATCATCCTCACCCTCACTCTCCTCCTCCTCATCCTCATCATCACTTTCGTCCTCCTCCTCCACCGCCTGCAAGGTGTCTTTCCCCTTCCCTATAGTCGGAGCGGAGGATCCTGAAGCTCCTGATGCCAACTGTGCAATTTGCTCCTTTAGAAATCGAACCTCATCCCGTAACTCTGCTACTTCTCCTTGTACAGGGCAATGTCCGAAGTCATGCATGGCAGTAGCTGATGGCGTGGAACTCTGGCTAGCTGCACCCTTCTTCTTACTCAAGTTGACCTACAAAAAAGAGACAACAAAATATTAAAATTGTTAGTGTTATATAAATTGAAACCAATCCAGATCATAATATACTATATGTACCTTCGTGGGTGTAGCACCAAATCCCAATCCTCGAACTCGACCACTATGCTCAGTGGGTAGACTTGCCCCAATGCATCGTTAGAACTTACCCAAGTCGGGACGGTTGGGTCGTTCAACAACTCAAGTATCTTAGGCTGCATAGTGGCCACCAATTACATTTTTCGAACCAATCTCTGAAAAGTGAAATGACAAAAAGTTGGAAGGAAAAAAACATGAAATGTCACTTACAACATTGGGATCGGTGTATGTGCCATCCTTCTTCTTGTGAGTGATGGCATACAACTCACCTCTCGTGGGCCTCTTTCCCGTTACGGCTTCCTACACTTGCATAAACTAAACAATATAAATTTCTTTTAAAATAATTTAACTAAATAAGGTGATTTTAGGATGAACTCTTACCAATTCTGATCCTCTCACTCTCAACTTCTTCGACCCTCCAGTGTGGGGTAATTTGTATTCCGCCCTCCTCAAAGAGTTAAGCCGAGACAGCTCCTACAAATTAAGAATTTTTAAGTAACACAATTTGTATCACGAAATAAATTTATCTATCAGTTAACTATATAGCTATATTATATTAGGTAACAATGGGATATGCAATATAATTATAATTATGTTGACTCATAATAAAGTACCAATTAGTTAATGACATGGCAAATTACTGAGAAAACTAACTCATACAATAACACTTTAATTGCAAGATTAATAACATAGCAATGTAATAACATATCATTTTAATTGCAAGATTAATAACATATAACAATTTCATTGCAAGATTAATACCATAGCAATTTAATAGCAATTTCACATACCAATTGAACATAGCAATTTCAAATTACAAATTAACATAGCAATTTAACATACAATTGAACATAGCAATTACAAATAACAAATGAACGTAGCCAGAAGCTAATAACATAGTTAAAAAGAATGCATACCGTACACCTGGGATGAGACGCAAAACAAGGAGAAATGAGGATAGAAGAAAGACGGTCACTGATAAATGTACGACACAATTAGTAATCAGTAAGCATAATAATCCTAAAAAAAAAAACAATGAGACGACACAATTGCAAAATTAATATATACATACCTACTACCGAAGAAGATAAAACAACGAAGAGACGGCGTCACCGCTGCTCCTAGCTCAAACGAAATTACGCCTACCAAAATAAACACAATTTAACTCACTAACTAATAATGCACACTTATTTTGAAATAGATTATTTCACTAACTAGATAATAATATCAAAATCCTAATTCATTAGTTCACAACCTAACAAACTAACTACTAACTACTAACCCTAAAATCCAATAACTAACTAATTCACTAACTTAATACAACAATATGAAAAAACAAACTACATACCTTAGAAGAGTTCAGAGAGTGGAGAGAGTTGAGAGAATTGAGAGGAGTTGCAAACTGCACAAATGATTCTGGCTGTCCGTCCAGGGTTTTTATAGCTTGGGAATTTTGCGTCGGTCGCTGACCGACGCTTAATTGGAGACGGAACCGACGCGAAATTCCCGCGTATTTAGCGTCGGTTGCAACCGACGCTAAACCCATTATCACAACCGACGCCAAAAAATGATCGGTTTGCACCGCTGGTTTGACCCGGAATCAATTTTAGCGTCGCTTTTTGGATAGATTTTAGCGTCGGTCGTTGTGTGACCGACGCTAAACCCTCGGTCAAACGCGAGTCAAGGTTTTAGCGTCGGTTATCTATCGACCGACGCTAAATTCTTTCCTGCCGACCGACGCCAAACGTCTCTTTTTTTGTAGTGGTCAGATAACTAATCTACAAAGTAGACCATATCATATTCCAAGGGTTTCTTCTAATCGTTTACTCAAATCAGCCGGTAATTTACTCAAGTTTAACACGTTGTGCGTCGTGTGAGTTCCACGACTTCTAATCTATAAGGCAAAGAAAATGAAATGAGAACAAAAGACAAATTGAAAGGTTGATTGACTTGACAAGACAACAGACAAGCTTAGATTTCGAATCCCCCTAAGATCACCAGAACATTGGCGAGCACAAGATCAGCGGTTTTCAATCTCGATTCATTCATTTCTCAGACACCACCATAACTCCTCACCCTTAGGTTTAAGACTAGCGAACGTTCGCTCTATCTGATCTAACTCCCAAGATTAATTACCGTTCATGCGTTCGCTTCTGCAACGGAAAACTAACTAGTGCAATTACTAGTGATTTGTGAGTTACTCTGGCAGTGGATTAACCCTAACTAGTTCCTACGAAAGGTACACTCCAATGAATAGGTTAATTGTTGATTTGGTGTTTTAAAGTGAGGTGATGACACTCGATTTAACTTTGATGCCATTTTGGTGAGTATTTGGTGAAAATGTGTTTTTAGGCTCCTAGTGCGTACATTGTCCATTTCTTGGCTATTTTTACCCTTTTTGTGAGCTTTTATGTTGAGCCCTCTGGTTACCACATTATAGAGGACTCTCTCACGAGTTCAGTGCTTCAAAAGGGGACCAAATTGGAGTTCAAACTGAGCGGGAATCATCGAAAACAAGTTGGAATTCTACCCAGGAGCTTTTAGCTAAAGTTTTCGGCAAAAACTTCTTTGAAAAGCGCGGCAGAAACCCTAATTTTCAACCTTTTCCAACTTCTAAAGGGTTTTGGGGTTATATATAGACTTTTTGAAGCAAGATTGGATATATTTTCAATTTTGAGAGATCAGCCACGACTTGGGGAGAGTTGAGAGAGTATTTCAAAGCTATTAGAGAGATCGGGACGCCATCAATCCATCCAGAAGATGCTCGGTGCTAGAGATTGAAGATTCTCAAGATCGAAGCTTCACGGATCATTCGAAATTAGGTTTTTCAGATCCTTTTATGTTCTTCGTTTGTTTAAGATGAATCCTTCTGTCGTCTTTGATTCTTGTTTGTCAGATATGAGTAGCTAAACTTGTAGAGCTTAGATTAGATGAACCCTAAGTGACCCAGGGCTTTTAAGCGCTCACGGATCGGTGGTAATTAGATTCGAAGTTCAATCAGTTTCTCTTTGTATGGTTGGTTTTTTCTTCAATATTTAGGTTTCTTTTCTGGTTGATCACCTAGATTAGGTTTGTGTTTAGCTAGGTTTGTCGCCAGAAGCTTCCTTCCTTTAAAACATTAAAACTTGTCTTTCTTGATCACCTAGTTTAGACTCTTGTTAAGCTGAGGATAGCAGTGAACGTTCACCTCACTTTAGAACATCAATTCAACCAGTTAACCTAATCAATGGAGTGTGCCCTTCGTAGGAACCATTTAGGGTTAATCTGATTCAAGAGTAACTGACAAATCACTAGTAATTGCACCAGTTAGTTTTGTCGTTGCAAGAAGCGACCATACTCGGGCGGCTAATTAATCTTGTTAGTTAGATCAGATAGAGCGAACGTTCGCCAGTCTTAAACCTAAGGGTAACGAGTTATGGTGGTGTTTGGGAATTGATTGAATGAGAATTGAAAACCGTTGGTATTGTGATTGTTGTTGCCTTGGTGATCTAAGGGGGATTCGAAATCTAAGCTTGTCTGTCGTCTGTCTATACCAACCAATCATTCTGTCTTTTCATTTTAATTTTCCTGCATCTTAGTCTAGAAGTCGTGGAACTCACACCACGCACAACTTGTTCAAACTTGAGTAAATTGCCATCATATTTGAGTAGACGATTAGTAGAGACCCGTGGAATACGATCTATCTTGCTTTGTGCTTGATAGTTATTTGACTACACGTGCTTGAAAACGCGTTCATCATGAGGCGAATGTTCGCTACTATCCTCAACTTAACAAGAATCTAATCTAGGTGATCAAGCTAGAAAAGAAACACAAACAACGAAGAACAAACCAAACATTCAAGAGAAACTGTCTGAATCTGAATTTAATTACCGTCGATCCGTGACCGCTTTAAAGCCCCATGTCACTTAGGGTTCATCTAATCTAAGCGCTATGAGTTTAGCTAATCATATTCAAAACAAAAGAAACGAAAACAATAATGGAATACATCTCAGGTAGGAAGAACTGAGAAGAATTGTAAAACCTAATTTGATGAAACTGAGAAGCTTCAATCTCCTGAATCTTCAACTCCTAGCTCCGAGCACTCCGAGGGGAAAGATGGCATCACGATCTCTCCGGGAACTCTGAGGATGCTCTCAACTCTCTCTCGAACTGCTAGGTCGGGAAATTAATCCGTAGAAAAAGTATATCTTCGGAAGTTGAATTTGCCTCCCTTAAATAGGGTTTGTCCGTAGTGGCATTGGAAAAGGGCAGACTTCTCGGCGAGAACCTTGAAAGTTCTCGCCGAGAACGTCAGTTCAGAGGTTGTCTGTAAGTGCTGTGTTCAAACTCTTCTGAGAGCTTCTTCTCTGATCCTCCTGTGTCTTGTGAGTTCAAACTCCTCGATGAGAACTATGGAAGTTCTCACCGAAAATTTCAGTGTGGCAATTGAGGATTCCGATTTTTGACTTGTTTGATTTCTGGATTGATTCCGGGCAATTCTTCAAGGTTTCCTTGCTTCCCGAGCACGTTTGTGGCTACGTTATTGATTGCAAAAACCTATGTATTTACATACACACTAGAAAACACATCAAACTGACTCATAACGGGCCAAAGTAACCAAAACGGTAGGAAATAGAGCAATCGAGTGAAAACACCCTAAACTACCCCTAAAATAGTGTCTCAAGCATGGAAATGTCGCTTGAATGAGGCTGATAATCATGTCAAGTCGAGTGTCATCAGGACCTGACCTGACCCTTTTCAGATTTTAATATCCTAAAGCAGTCTAGGTGATCACGTAGGTTCAGTTCTTCATTCTGATTCATCAACATAAATGTAATCATACATGAAGCAGCATCCAAATCATAGGACAAGATTCTCAACTAGTTCACAATCACCATTCACACACACGTCATCACACATACAAACAACCAAGCACATATATTAGTTTACTAGGTGAGTTATTAGGCGCCAAGGAGTTATCCACACCACCACCCAGCCGGCCGACGCACCCCTACCACATGGGAGGTCCTCGCGCTCCCCTACCGCATGGGGAACGCGTTATCGTTATCATCATCATCTCTCATCGAGTAATCCATCAACACCCTTGACACCCATGTCAAAGGGATCCACCCTAGTGGATCAGACTCCATTAACCAATATCTCGGGTGGGGTAGTGTGGGCTCCTTCCGGTTCTATTTTCATATGCAAAACACCACACATACAATTCCATCACAGCACACTCGATTCCATCACAACACATTATATCCACTAATTCACCATCCATCCTTAGCACCTTGATCACATTTCACAACTTAACATCACAATCACACAGTAGCGTAATAGACTAGCTCATCGGCCACCCCCACCTATAACTATAGGGGTAGCCATGTCATGAGTCTAGGGACCACCCACCTGTTCCTCTTTCTCAGAACGACCCCACATTAGCAGAGCCATACTCCTGCAACCACAAACTGACATTCCATAATATCGTATCACTTGCATCCATATCCCAGTTCCACCCTAACATTCAGTTCTAAGCTAATACTTTAATCAATTCATTTCATGCTAACCCCCAAGCACATCAATCATCAAACATTCAATCAGATCACATTCACAACACAATTTATCCCCTTTTACACTCTTCATTTTCATGCAATCCCTAGCATTCATCTAAGTTGAAATTATAACTCCTCACGCTGTCCAAGACCATCCAACAATGCTAAGCCCTCCCCTGGAATAGAAGATGAGTTTCTGATCGTCTTCTAGTTCCCCAGAAAATCAGTTTCTCCAACTCCAAACTCGTAGCCTATTCCTTCTCACTGGCTGCGACCTACACCCAGAAACCAGAAATTGAGATTAGCGATCTCTTCTCCTCATCACTAGCACTACAAGAAATTGTGTCCATTGTAGGGGTTATGCAACGACACCGGTAGGGGTTATAACCCCTACAACGACCATTGTAGCGGTTTTTCGTAACCGCTGGCAAAATGTCCAGTTCAAACGTCCAGCTGTAGCGGTTACGTAACCGCTACAACGGGATCTCTGGTTGTAGCAGTTCCGTTGTAGGGGTTATAACCCCTACTATCGTAGATTGACCAAGGGTGCAGATTTAACACTAAAAGTGAATATTAAATAAATTTATTGCACTTGTAGGGGTTCTAGGTTTTCAAAACCGCTACAACCGCATTAACGATTAAAAAATTAATTTCACCCCTAATTTTAGTTTAAATTAAGCCTTCTCTTTTAACTTTATGTTTCAAGAAACTATATACCCATGTTAGTTTAAAATTTACTTTTACTATAACTTAACATGTTTAACAAAATGTAAAAGAATTTTATTATGCTAAAAAAATTAAATCCATTGACAAACCTCCTCCTCTAACTACAATAATCATAGACAAAGTATGGAAACAATCAACTCATATTCTGAATAAAGCACAACAACAATAAAAAAAGTCATAACTAAAAAGAAATTGGAAAATTCTAGAATCGAAAGGAAACTACAAACAAATTGACTAGCTCATGAATTGGAACCCAGATTTAGGAAGAAGAATCATCAAGATTCAACAGCCAGAATCCTAAGCAATCCCTCGAACGAAACGCTGTCGTTCTCTTCTCCGCCCAGCCTAATCATTGATCTAATCTCCTCGTCGCTGGCATCAAAACCATCCAACTTCATATAGCTCTTCAGATCTTCGTGGCTTAGTTTCCCGTCTCCGTCTATGTCCATCGCATTGAAAACCTCCACCATTATTCCTTGCGCGTTGGACGAGGCGACCGAGGATGATGATAGAGCAGAGAAGTTTCGGTTTCCCTTCATTCTTCCGCCCAAAACCCGCTCAAAATCCTCGAACTGGACGAATCCGTCCTAGTCGAAATCCTCTAGGAAAATCACAATTCCTATCATGTCGTTGTCGTCGTGGTTGACGATATCCGAAGCCGCAGTCCTGATTCCGGCATAGAAGCGTCATCGAGTTATTGTTTCAGACTGGGAAGTGAGCGGTGAATTGGATTATGGTTAGGAGGAAGGAGATGGAAATTTTGGTGTTGGAGGAGGCATGGCCGACTGATAAGAATTTATTACCAAGGTCGTATTCCACGAGGTCCTCTCATAGGCTAATACTCACAAAGTTCATGAACGGTCTAAACATTTAAAATTGAGGTTTGGTTTTGAAAGAGAACAAATCAAAAGCTTAAGCAAACAAGGAAAAACTAACAAGTGGAATTGAGGATCAAACAAGAGAGAAAGGAGTTTAGCTTAGCAAGGGGTTTCTTCAAGCTCAAGGTTCATGAAAGCTGGATTGAATCTCAAGCAACGATGTGTAACTAATGACCATGCAATTCACTCAAATAGAATCAACGAACTCTCGCACAATTGACTCTCTACTCCTAGACCAAATGCACCATGCTCTCGCTATGTGAACAAAGGTAATGGAGTGCCTTAACTTGCTCAATGAAATGCCAAAAACTTGAATTCTATGCTAACATTCATCTAGCACAAGGTAAATGATGCAAGACACTCTCATGTCAATCATATAACACTAGTCTAGCAATCATAAGGGTCTCTCAACCTTCAAATGAAAGAAAACTCAACGCACACCAAGTGTTTGATAAAATGACAACAAGGAAAACAAGCTCAAAATGGTTGCAATTGTATAATCCAATCTCTCAAATCATCCAATTACAATCCCAAGACCTTAGATCAACATCAATCAATCATTCTCATGTATTGAAAGACATAAACAATACCAAAAGAACAATCAAGCTCTAATGGCTACAAAGCACAAGGTCTAGGATCATCATCTTACACAAATGGCTATGAGAAACTCAATCCATACAATCAATCACCTATCCTAGCTTGATCCATCTCCCACTAAACTAAACCTAAGCTTAGCCTAGCACAACCATGGAAGAAACCTGAAATTGAGTAGAGGAGACCATCCTTGCTTCCATGGAGGATCTTCCTACTTGGCTCTTCAAGCTCCAATCCAAGCTATGGAGGTCTTCACTTAGATCCTTGATCTTCAAGTTGATGAACAATTGAGGGAGGATGATGTTTGGTTGAGAGGATGGAGAGGGATGATTGACAATTGAGAGAAAAGGGAGTGTTCGGCGAGTGTAAAAATTAGAATGTGTTCTCCCCCGATTTTCGTCCGCTGCCTTCTTTATATACTGCTGGAATAAGCTGGGATTTTTGGCAAAAATTATACAAGATTTTTGCCAAAAATATGCTTGAAAAACACAGAGCAGCTTGTCATTTCTTCATAGATTTTCGGCGAAAACTTTGAAGAGTTTTCGCTGAAAATTTCTTCATACATCGGAAGGCTGTCTCCTGTAATCCGGTTTTCGGTCGAGAACTTAGAGTTCTCGCCGAAAACTTCTTCAGTTGAAGGGTGCATTTTTCTCAATTTTTCAACGATCATATCTCCTCCGTCCTAGCTCCGATTGACCTCCTGTTTGATCCTACGTGCTCCTTGTCACCAGTACTTCAATGCCAAGACCTGAAAATGCAAAGAAAACAACTCCAATAGACATAGAATTGGCTTCAAAGTGGCAACCGGGCAACAAAAGGGTACTTTGCATAAAACATCCATAAAGGCCTATAAATCATAGCAAAATGAGATCAAACATGGGGGATCCCTAGGCTAATCGAGGACTTATAATGCACTAAATATGATCACATGAAATTCCCCTACGACTAAGCTTTGCTTGTCCTCAAGCAAATGAATTAGAAAACATCCAAGTTCACAAATGACAAGATCGGTCACATTAAGATTCAAACGATAGCAATTTGGCTTAAACTGTTCCACGAACAAACTTAACCTACATATGCAAGAACGTCAACCAAACAAGTCTAGACCTCACTAATAACTGCACACTTCAAGTAGTGGTTAATTGGGATACAGAAAAACCGACCACGACAACACCAACTCTAATCAAAAGGACTTGACTCGGGAAATGGAACGAATAAGGCGGGGGGAAAGGAGAATTTTTGAGAGTGATCAGTGATCATGATGTGGCTATCGACTCGACTTCATCCGCTTCTAGATCCGCTCTTTACAAACTCGGGCGTAGGATCAAGGGCCACATTCGAGAACTCTTTTTTTTTCTTTTCTTTCCATTTTCATTTTCATTTTTTTTCTTACTGCATACTAGTGCTCGATCCAACACTTCACTTAGGTGTTGAACCTGCCTAGCTCATAGCTTTTGCCTTTGCTAGTGCTCAACCCGACACTTCACTTAGGTGCCGAGCTTGCCTAGCTTAGCTTTTCTTTTCTTTTCTTTTGAGCATTTTCTTTCCAAACTAGCCACTTGATCCTTAGCCCCTTACAACTTCCACACAAGATTTCTAATTGGATTCCGTCTAATCTCAAGCCACAATCAGGAGGGATAAAAAAGGCGAATAAAACATGGACAAAAGGGTTAAAATTCTGATTGCCTTCATCATCTTAGACCAGTGTTATCGAGTGGTACAAAAACAGGTATCAAACCAATCAACCAACATACAATAGTGATAAAAATCTCTGTTCTGGCCTAGACTCATTTGACATTAGCTCTAGCATGCTGGTTATAGGTTCTAAGTAGGATAGTCTAAACGTCATTGTGAAAGCTTGAAGCCAATCAAACACCAAAAGTCAAGAACCGAATGATTCTACAGTAGAGGGAATCGACATTCAATTAAGATCATGCAACTCAACCAAGCAAAACATTAGACTTCTACCAACAAATAATCACACCAAACCTCAAACTCCCCTACGACTAACATGAGCATTGTCCTCAATGATCTAGAGGGAGGGTAGGGTGGAACGAAGTTACCGCGTTGGTAGAGAGGAGCATAGGAAGCTAAAGTAGAGGAAGAGTCCCATGACGCACATTGTGAAGAGTGATCCGCCTAAATGCTTGCCAACATCTTATTCAACGAACTAAAACAACACAAAAACATAAAAGCGAAAAGGTAAGGATAACATGGGTTGCCTCCCATGAAGCACTTCTTTAACGTCTCTAGCTAGACGAAACCAAAAACACTCAAGGCATAACCAAGGATAAAACCTCAATCGCACCAATAGTATCATTAACCACATAATGTTTAAGTCGATGGCAATTCACCTTAAAAGGCTCGGTTTGGGACGGAGAGATTACCTCGATGGTGCCATAAGGAAATACTTGAGTTACCGTGAATGCTCCGGACCAACGAGATCTCAACTTCTCAGGAAAGAGTCTGAGCCGAGAGTTGTATAGGAGGACTTGGTCACCAACTTTGAAATCCTTGCCCGACTTCAATCAGGAGTCATGAATGAGCTTCGTCCTCTCCTTGTATAGCTTGGCACTCTCATAAGCATGATGGCGATACTCTTCGAGCTCATGTACCTGAAACTTAAGCTCTTCTCCTGCGAGACTCAAATCAAGGTTTAGAAATTTCAACGCCCAAAGAGATCGGTGCTCAAGCTCTACCGACAAATGGCAAGCTTTACCATAGACCATCCTATAGGGAGTAGTGCCTATAGGGGTCTTGTAAGCCGTGCGGTAGGCCCATAGAGCATCATCAAGCTTCGTCGACCAATCTTTTCGTGATTGGTCGACCGTTTTCTCCAAATTTCTCTTAAGTTCCCTATTGGTTACCTCGGCTTGGCCACTAGTTTGAGGGTGATACGAGGTAGACATCCAATGAGTGACACCGAACCGTCGGCACACCCTATCGAATTGTCCTTGAAAGTGAGTACCTCGATCACTAATAATAGCACGAGGAGCACCAAATCGGGTGAACAACTTAACAAGAAACTTCCCTACAACCTGGGCATCATTGGTAGGCAAAGCTTGTGCCTCCGCCCATTTAAACACATAATCAACCGCAGCTAGAATGTACTTGTTACCATGCGAAGGAGGAAACGGTCCCACGAAATCAATACCCCAAATATCAAATATTTCTACCACTAACGAAACATTTTGAGGCATTTCATCACGGGAAGAGATGTTACCTGAACGTTGACATGCATCACAAGACTTGACAAAATCTTGACAATCTCAAAAGATCGATGGCCAAAAGAATCCGGACTCGAGTACCTTGTGAGCCGTGCGATTTGCCCCATGATGTCCACCGTAGGACCGGAGTGTCAATGAAGTAAGATGTCCTTCGCTTCGCCATGGGTAACACATCTTCTAATCATTCCATCGGAGCCAATTCGAAACACAAAAGGATCGTCCCAATAGTAATGCTTCAAATCCGCAAAGAACTTCCTTTTGTCTTGAATGGAGAGGCCCTCCTTCAAGTATCCACTAGCAAGATAGTTAGCTAAATCCGCGAACCAAGGTTCCTTGAACTCCAAAGTTGCTAACGCGAATAATAGTTCATCGGGGAAGTTGTCATTGATTTCCTCATCACCGTTGTGTACCATTTTAGCTTCTTTCAAACGAGACAAGTGATCGGCGGCTACATTCTCGGATCCCTTCTTATCTCGAATTTCAATGTCAAACTCTTGCAACAAAAGAACCCATCGAATCAATCTTGGTTTAGCATCAGTCTTAGATAGAAGGTACCTCAAAGCTTGGTGGTCCGTGAAGACAATAGTGTGAGAAAGCACCAAGTAGGACCTAAACTTATCAAAGGCAAACACTATGGCCAAGAGCTCCTTCTCCGTAGTTGTATAATTCTTTTGAGCTTCATTGAGAGTCTTACTTGCATAGTATATTGGATGGAATCTCTTGTCAATTCGTTGGCCTAGAACCGCTCCAATAGTGTAATCACTAGCATCGCACATCAACTCAAATGACTTTGACCAATCCGGAGCAATGAGTATAGGAGCATTTGTGAGTTTACCCTTTAGGAGTTCAAAAGCTCGCACGCATTCATCATCAAATCGAAATTCCACATCCTTCTCGAGAAGCCGAGTCATAGGAGTAGTGATCTTGGAGAAGTCTTTAATGAAGCGCCTATAGAAACCGGCATGCCCCAAGAAACTTCTCACGGCTTTCACGGAAGAAGGTGGAGGAAGTTGAGAGATGGTCTCTAGCTTTGCCTTATCAATCTCAATGCCTCTTCGAGAGATCTTGTGACCAAGAACAATCCCCTCATTGACCATAAAATGGCACTTCTCCCAACTTAGCGCGAGATTGGTCTCTTCACAACGATGCAACACCTTCTCAAGGTTCCTCAAACAAAGATCGAATGAGTCCCCAAAGACCGAGAAATGATCCATGAACACTTCCATGATATCTTCAACAAAATCATCAAAGATGGCAAGCATACATCGTTGGAAGGTAGCGGGAGCATTGCACAATCCAACTGGAATTCGGCGATAAGCAAACGTACCAAAAGGGCATGTGAATGTGGTCTTCTCAATGTCCTCCGGAGCAATCGGTATTTGGAAGTATCCGGACATGCCATCCAAGAAGCAATAGTACTCGTGACCGGAGAGACGCTTGAGCATTTGATCCATGAAAGGTAGAGGAAAGTGATCCTTCCTTGTGGCCTCGTTGAGTCGACGATAATCTATGCAAACACGCCACTCGGTGATCGTCCTTGTCGGGATGAGCTCATTCTTGTCATTAGCTACCACCGTGATCCCTCCTTTCTTGGGAACAACTTGCACGGGGCTAACCCAAGGACTATCCGAGATAGGAAAGATAATCCCCACATCCATGAGCTTAATAACCTCTTTCTTCACAACCTCTTTCATGTTAGGATTCAATCTTCTTTGAGGTTGCACAACCAGCTTGAAATCTTCCTCCATGAGGATCCGATGTGAGCAAAATGTGGGACTTATACCTCGAATATCCGAGATGCTCCACGCAATAGCTCTCATGTACTTCTTGAGGAGCTCCACTAGACGGTCCTTTTGCTCGGGTAGAAGCTTAGAATTGATGATGACCGGTAGCTTAGAATTTGGCATTAGGAAAGCATACTCCAAATGAGTGGGAAGAGGCTTGAGCTCAACAGTAGGTGGTTCTTCATAGGAGGTCTTCACCCTTTCCACCTTCGGAAGAGCAACAAAAACTGTTTCGCTCTCCAACTTGTCTCTCCCTTCATCAAGGTAAGCCATCTGAGCTTTTAACTTTGGGGTGTCTAAATGTTCCTGCACATTCATTCTAAGGCAAACATCCAAAGAATCTCGACACACGAAGTTAGAAATACTACACACACTAGCCGAAGCAATAGTATCACACGAGTACTCTAAATCATCTTGTACGTGAGCAAATTTCACGCCATCGGCTATGCAAAATGTGACACTCTCTTGTCCTACTCTCAATATCAATTTCCCATTATGCACATCAATTAAAGCACGAGAAGTAGCAAGAAATGGTCTACCAAATATCAATGAGACATCCACATCATCGGTATCAATGACCGCAAAATCAACTAGGAAAACAAAAGGACCAACTTTAACTAGCACATCATCAACAATCCCCTAGGACTCTTGGTCGACTTGTCAGCGAGTTGAATGTACATACGAGTAGGACGAAGATTAGATAACCCTAGTTTCTGAAATATGCAATAAGGCATGACATTGATACTAGCACCTAGGTCCGCAAGACCATTAGCCAAAGAGGTATTACCTATAGCACAAGGGATAGTAAAAGTACCTGGATCCTTAAGCTTTTCTGGTGGACTCTTGAAGATAACGGCGGAGCATTCCTCATTATGGTGGATTAGAGATGTCTCCGGTAGCTTCCTCTTGTTGGTGTAGAGTTCCTTCATGAACTTAGCATATTGAGGCATCATAGTCATAGCTTCGGGAAACGGAAGAGGCATTTGACTAAGCCGCTCCACAAACTTCTTAAAAACATTCTCAAGGCCATCCTTACTCACTCGAGAGGGGTATGGAAGCTTAGGCTTGTATGGAGGTACAACCGGTGCGGGAGGAGAGACCGGTGGTGTACTCGATGTAGCCTTACTAGGTTCCTTGGCAACCTTAGTACTCACATTACCCGTAGGAGATTCGACTTCAACCTCAACTTCATCCTAAGGATCCTTAATATCATCATCATCCACCATTATATTAGGAGCTTGTACCTTTTGGGAGTCAGTTGGGGAAGAGGTTGCATCTTGCAAAGGTTTTCCACTTCTTAAGGTCACTACCTTGCAATGCTCCAGACCTTTGGGGTTGACCTCGGTATTGGAAGGCAAAGTGCCCGAGGGTCACTCCGAGAGTGTCTTAGCAATGCGTCCCATTTGATTCTCCAAATTTGCAATCGAAGCTTGTTGATTTTTTATAAGTTGAATCATTGTCGCGTTGGTATCCTCTTGAGATATTGGAGAAACGCCCTCTTTGTTGTGAGGTGGCTTGTTGAATCCTGGTGGTCCATCACCTCTATGATTGTACATTCCCGGTGGAGTAGGACCTTGGGGACCTTGATTTGGATGTCCACTTTGATTCCATTGATTCCCCCCTTGGTTCCCTTGTCCTTGGTGACCTCCTTGAGTCCATTGACTACCTTGGTTTTGATTACTTCCTTGTGACCATTGGTTGCCTTGATACCCTCTATAACCTTGGAATCCTCCTTGATTTCCTTGGTTGTAACCCTTGTTATAGCCACTACCTTGACTCCCTTGGCCTTGGTACCCTTGGTTAGACTTGTTGTACCCACCACCTTGGTTCCAAGGTCAGTTATAGTTACCTTGGGGGCTGAAATTACCATGGAATCCTTGACCTTGTGCGAAGCTTACCTCCTCATGGAACCGCTGCAACCGCTGCAACCGTGGGCAGATGACCCTAACCACCGCAAGTTGATGATCGTGCAACGAGGTAGAAACCTTCGGGAACTGGGGGCGGATAAGTACTTTGACCCGTCGGCTATATAACAGCCGGGAACCAGAAGTGTCCAGTCGAAGACGCCACGCCAAGAGATGGATGCTCTTGATGATAAGTCAACCTTAAGCAATGCTCCTCACATTAACTTGAAGGGAAAAGAACATAAGTTCTGAAATATATTTAATCAAAGGGGGTTCTGAGTACAAGAGGTGGCCGGCGGCCTCCTTATATAGGTGAGGGAACAAGCTCTCCTCCCTAAACCATACTTCCTAAATAATAATAAAATAACGAAATAAAAAGAGTCATAATTAGAAAACCTAAAGAGGACTTTACTAATCCTAATCTAGACTAAAAATAAGGTAAACTCGGACTCCAACCCTACAAGGGAAGAGAATCCTACCTAAACAAGAACTCCTAAAAAGGAGGCTGAAAAACCCTAAAAACAGCTAAACGGGTTCTGGTAAAAATATCCAAATAAATACCAAATTAAATAGGAAAATTAAGCCCTTTGGCAGATCACTAGTAGACGTCATGGCCTTCAACTTTCATGTTGGGCTTCAGCCCAAATTCTATCTCCAAGTAGCCTGAATCCGTCAATCTTCATCAGACTAGGAGTCTGTCCCAAAACCGGGAAATCCTAGCTTGATTAGGATTCCTTGCTTGGATGTATTTGGCATCTTCTCTCCATTTCCCGTATCTTGAATGGTTATCAATACCTCCATGGATCAGGCTCAGGTGGTGGCCTGATCGTAGCCCCTATCATGTGCAGCCTCGGATCAGCATCCGGGCTCCACTCCTTGATGCTCCACCCATGCTTTGCTAGGACTTGGCCGACCTCTATCTCCTTCAGTTCTTCTCCAAATTCAGCTCCGTTTGTTGGAGAGTGCTCATGGGGCTTCAAGCTATCCATAGCAACTGGAATCTTCCAAAAGTCTCGAGCCATTTGTTGGCTGGGCCAAAAGCACGCTTCTGTGGTGCCCGGCGCTCGGTCCGGCGCCCGGGGCTGGCTCCGTGCTGGGCCTTCTTCAATTCTGGCCAAGCCTTCTACTTTATGCTTCGGCCAGGACTTTAGGAATGTTCTCATGGGGTCTTCAAGGGCTGGTGCTGGTACTAGGATCGAGTCTTCACTCCTGGAGCTCAGTTCTGGCATTTGGCCCGGTCCGGGGCTCGTACCGGGGTCTATCTTCGGGTGCCAGCTTCTTCTGGCCAGGCTTTCTTCATTATGCTTTGGCCACATCTTCTGGAAGGTCTCCAGAGGGTCTTCAGGGGCTGTGGTTGGTCCAGGGCTCGTAGCATTTGGCATGGGGCTTTGTTCAGGCTCTCGGCTCGGGGTTGACCCGAGGGTGGCCAGGATCACATCATCCCCCTCTTCTTGAAGAGGATTCATCCTCGAATCCTTGCCTGATAATCCATTATAAAAAATGAAAATAATCACAGGGGAGTAAAGGACTTGACCTGGTGCTTTTTCTGCGCTCCTCACGGGTTCGGGCCGCAACGGGGCTGCTATGGGTGCTTCCGGGTAGGCCAGTGCAGCGTCGGGGTTGGGTGGCGTCGGGCCGGCGTCGGGCTGGGGGTGAACAGTGCGGTGCTGGGGTCAGGCGGCGTCGAGCCGGGGTCAGGCGGCATCGGGCCGAGGTCAGGCGGCGTCGGGCCGGGGTCGGTCAGGGCGGCGTCGGGGTTATGGGGCCTGTCGGGTGTGCTGGGGTCGGGCGGCGTAGGGCCGGGGGCGGACAGTGCGGCGCCGGGGTCAGGCAGCGCCGGGGGCTGCTCGGGCTCCGGGGACTGGTCGGGCGCCGGGGCTGGGGCTAGTTGCTGAACCGGGGCTGGGGCCGAGACTAGGGCCAGGGCTGGGGCCGGGGCTGGTGCCGGGGCTAGGGTCGGGGCTGGTGCCGGGGTGGTGCCGGTTCTAGTGCCGGGGCTGGTGCTGGGGCTGAGGCTAGGGCTGGTGCCGGGGCTGGGGCCAGGGCTGGTACCGGGGCTGGTGCCAGGGCTGGTGCCGGGACAGGTGCCGGGGCTGGGCGCTCGTGCGCTGGGCGCTGCTCGGGCGCTAGGTGCCGGTCGGGCGCTGGGCTCCGGTCGGGCGCTGGACTCCGGTCGGGCGCTGGGCGCCGGTCGGGTGCTGAGCTCCACTCGGGCGCTGGGCTCCGCTCGTGCGCTGGGCGCTACTCGGGCGCTGGTGCTGGCGCTCGGCTGGTGCTGGGAAGGCGCTGGGCCGGTGCTGGGCACGGTGCTGGCTCTCCTGTCTTCGACTAACCTCTTGAACGAATATTCTATGTTGTTTAGTTGTAAGCGTGCTATCAGGCACTAAAGCTTCAACAAACATAGATCTACTCCTGCCATGGTTAGTGGAACAAACGAACACCAATACTTTTTCTAATATAATTTTCTAATGCTCTTTTTCTAGGACTCGATGCAACAACTAGTGGCTAAAAGTAGGGTCGTGGCACGGTTTAACACAAGCAACAGAAGCTAATCTATCCCTCTTTCTTAAACACACTATTACACGAAAATAAAGAACTTGGCAAGGGTGGCCTTGCTTGATTTTCTGTTTTCTGACTTTTTTAATATTTTTCTTTGATGGATTTTGATGGCCACCAGCTTTTCTTTGCCTTACAATAGAGACTCAAAACAAGAACTAAAATAGTTGGAGATTTTCGAAATATTTTCTAAACAACAAAAGTAAAGGGATATGAATCCAGGGTTTCAAACCTGGAGACTGGGATAGATTGTGGTCCGTGTGTTTGAACCGTGCTCTGATACCAACTGATGTGAACCGCTGCAACCGTGGGCAGACGACCCTAACCACCGCAAGTTGATGATCGTGCAACGAGGTAGAAACCTTCGGGAACCGGGAGCGGATAAGTACTTTGACCCATCGGCTATATAACAGCCGGGAACCAGAAGTGTCCAGTCGAAGACGCCACGCCAAGAGATGGATGCTCTTGATGATAAGTCAACCTTAAGCAATGCTCCTCACATTAACTTGAAGGGAAAAGAACATAAGTTCTGAAATATATTTAATCAAAGGGGGTTCTGAGTACAAGAGGTGGCCGGCGGCCTCCTTATATAGGTGAGGGAACAAGCTCTCCTCCCTAAACCCTACTTCCTAAATAATAATAAAATAACAAAATAAAAAGAGTCCTAATTAGAAAACCTAAAGAGGACTTTACTAATCCTAATCTAGACTAAAAATAAGGTAAACTCGGACTCCAACCCTACAAGGGAAGAGAATCCTACCTAAACAAGAACTCCAAAAAAGGAGGCTGAAAAACCCTAAAAACAGCTAAACGGGTTCTGGTAAAAATATCCAAATAAATACCAAATTAAATAGGAAAATTAAGCCCTTTGGCAGATCACTAGTAGACGTCATGGGCTTCAACTTTCATGTTGGGCTTCAGCCCAAATTCTATCTCCAAGTAGCCCGAATCCGTCAATCTTCATCAGACTAGGAGTCTGTCCCAAAACTGGGAAATCCTAGCTTGATTAGGATTCCTTGCTTGGATGTATTTGGCATCTTCTCTCCATTTCCCGTATCTTGATTGGTTATCAATACCTCATGGATCAGGCTCAGGTGGTGGCCTGATCGTAGCCCCTATCATGTGCAGCCTCGGATCAGCATCCGGGCTCCACTCCTTGATGCTCCACCCACGCTTTGCTAGGACTTGGCCGACCTCTATCTCCTTCAGTTCTTCTCCAAATTCAGCTCCGTTTGTTGGAGAGTGCTCCTGGGGCTTCAAGATATCCATAGCAACTGGAATCTTCCAAAAGGCTCGAGCCATTTGTTGGCTGGGCCAAAAGCACGCTTCTGTGGTGCCCGGCGCTCGGTCCGGCGCCCGGGGCTGGCTCCGTGCTGGGCCTTCTTCAATTCTGGCCAAGCCTTCTACTTTATGCTTCGGCAAGGACTTTAGGAATGTTCTCATGGGGTCTTCAAGGGCTGGTGCTGGTACTGGGATCGAGTCTTCGATCCTGGAGCTCAGTTCTGGCATTTGGCCCGGTCCGGGGCTCGTACCGGGGTCTATCTTCGGGTGCCAGCTTCTTCTGGCCAGGATTTCTTCATTATGCTTCGGCCACATCTTCTGGAAGGTCTCTAGAGGGTCTTCAAGGGCTGTGGTTGGTCCAGGGCTCGTAGCATTTGGCCTAGGGCCTTGTTCAGGCTCTCGGCTCGGGGTTGACCCGAGGGTGGCCAGGATCACATCATCCTGACCCTCACAACATTCACAACAATATATTGAAGCAACTGGGGGATTACCCACTTGAGATGATGGAACCTTGGAGGGATGCTTAGGCATACTTAGGTTACTTACCTAAGATGCCATAGCATCGATCTTAGACATGAGGAGCGCAAACATAGGGTCATCCTCTTCTCGGTGCCCCGGTAACTTAGGCTTCTTCCCATAGCTAGAAGACTCCTTTGGTGCATCAACACTTATAGCTCTAGAGTCATAGTGAGTGTCACTTCCATACTTAGACCTTGGAGGTTGTTGTCGAGACCAACTCCTCGTCTTGTTGGCCATCTCCGCAAAGAGTTCTAGAGCATCTTCGGGAGTGAGCATCCTTAGATCACCTTCGGCGGCTTGGTTGATCATCCTTGTATTCTCAAAATCAAGGGACCTAGCAAAGATATCTGCCAAGCTCCATTCGGCGAAGTTATGATGAGGACAAGACCGAAGAAGGGCTTGGAACCTATTCCAAGTCTCATGGAAGAGCTCTCCCTTGTGTTGTGTGAAGTGGTTGAATCAATCCCGGATTGCATCCGTCATATAAGAGGGAAAGAACTCCTTGAGGAAGGCTTCGGCTAGTCCCTCCCATGTAGTGAATGTTCTACTAGGTTGGTTCTCCAACCAAGACTTGGCTCTACCTTTGAGTGAGAAGGGGAAGAGTCGGAGTCGCACACAATCTGGGTGAAATTGATCATTCTTCACCGTATCGCATATCTCAAGGAAGTCCTTCAAGTGTCTAGACGGGCACTCTCCATCTATACCGTTGAACACCACTTCGTTCTGCACCATCTGAATCATATTTGGCTTCAACTCGAAGTTTCTTGCATTTACCGGTCTTCGCACGATACTCGAGGCTGCCCCTTCGAGGGTTGGGCGAGCATAATCAGCTAGTGTGCGCCGCACACCTCTTTGTGATTGATCATCTTCATTAGTGTGATGTGAATGTTCCGAATGGTTATCCTCGTCCTCGTGATGAGACATAGTGTGGTGTGAGATGTGGTCAGCTTCTTGTTCTTCAACTGTAGGAGGTGAGGAAGTAGTCCGTGGTTCGAGCACTTGTTCTAATCCTTGGAGTCGTGCTTGAAGACGAGTTGAACGCCTCATGCACTAACCCAAATCTCCTGCAAACAAGCACAACAAACACACCCGAGTAATATAACGATGCGGGATAACAAAGTAAACAAAGTGTAACAAGGATGCTAAAAGGAAAACGGAAGGAAGTGTAAAGATCGGTTCACTAATAATTGCTTTCTTAGGAATGAGAGGTCCCCGGCAACGGCGCCAAAAACTTGATAAGAATTTATTACCAAGGTCGTATTCCACGAGGTCCTCTCATAGGCTAATACTCACAAAGTTCATGAACGGTCTAAACATTTAAAATTGAGGTTTGGTTTTGAAAGAGAACAAATCAAAAGCTTAAGCAAACAAGGAAAAACTAACAAGTGAACTTGAGGATCAAACAAGAGAGAAGGGAGTTTAGCTTAGCAAGGGGTTTGTTCAAGCTCAAGGTTCATGAAAGCTGGATTGAATCTCAAGCAACGATGTGTAACTAATGACCATGCAATTCACTCAAATAGAATCAACGAACTCTCGCACAATTGACTCTCTACTCCTAGACCAAATGCACCATGCTCTCGCTATGTGAACAAAGGTAATGGAATGCCTTAACTTGCTCAATGAAATGCCAAAAACTTGAATTCTATCCTAACATTCATCTAGCACAAGGTAAATGATGCAAGACACTCTCATGTCAATCATATAACACTAGTCTAGCAATCATAAGGGTCTCTCAACCTTCAAATGAAAGAAAACTCAACGCACACCAAGTGTTTGATAAAATGACAACAAGGAAAACAAGCTCAAAATGGTTGCAATTGTATAATCCAATCTCTCAAATCATCCAATTACAATCCCAAGACCTTAGATCAACATCAATCAATCATTCTCATGTATTGAAAGACATAAACAATACCAAAAGAACAATCAAGCTCTAATGGCTACAAAGCACAAGGTCTAGGATCATCATCTTACACAAATGGCTATGAGAAACTCAATCCATACAATCAATCACCTATCCTAGCTTGATCCATCCCCCACTAAACTAAACCTAAGCTTAGCCTAGCACAACCATGGAAGAAACCTGAAATTGAGTAGAGGAGACCATCCTTGCTTCCATGGAGGATCTTCCTACTTGGCTCTTCAAGCTCAATCCAAGCTATGGAGGTCTTCACTTAGATCATTGATCTTCAAGTTGATCAACAATTGAGGGAGGATGATGTTTGGTTGAGAGGATGGAGAGGGATGATTGACAATTGAGAGAAAAGGGAGTGTTCGGCGAGTGTAAAAATTAGAATGTGTTCTCCCCCAATTTTCGTCCGCTGCCTTCTTGATATACTGCTGGAATAAGATGGGATTTTCGGCGAAAATTATACAAGATTTTCGCCGAAAATATGCTTGAAAAAAACAGAGCAGCTTGTCATTTCTTCATAGATTTTCGGTGAAAACTTTGAAGAGTTTTCGCCGAAAATTTCTTCATACATCGGAAGGCTGTCTCCTGTAATCCGGTTTTCGGTCGAGAACTTAGAGTTCTCGCCGAAAACTTCTTCAGTTGAAGGGTGCATTTTTTTCGATTTTTCAACGATCATATCTCCTCCGTCCTAGCTCCGATTGACCTCCCGTTTGATCCTACGTGCTCCTTGTCACCAGTACTTCAATGCCAAGACCTGAAAATGCAAAGAAAACAACTCCAATAGACATAGAATTGTCCTCAAAGTGGCAACCGGGCAACAAAAGGGCACTTTGCATAAAACATCCATAAAGGCCTATAAATCATAGCAAAATGAGATCAAACATGGGGGATCCCTAGGCTAATCGAGGACTTATAATGCACTAAATATGATCACATCACCGACTGCCAGCGAAGGTGTGTTGGAAGAGCATATGACTAGAAAGAGGGGAGAGTTGAGGAGGAGGGCGGCGGCAAAATAATATGAATAGATTAGGGTTTGTGTTGAATGAGAAAAATTAAAGTGGCTCTCATTGATTTTTAGAATAAAAAAAGAGGAGAGAGTGTTTCAAAATCCAATGGTTGTGATAAGTGGAGAGTGTGTTTGTTTGATTTAGATCTGACGGTTGTGCTTTGATCCATGTGAAATTAAATGAACCAATAGAAGAGGAGAAATGGTTTTGGTTTATTTTTATTAGTCATTAAATGGAACAAATCTGGATCGTAGATCTAAAATGTTTGTTGTAGGGGTTCCGTTGTTGCGGTTAAATGCCTTTGTAGCAGTTTCAGTTGTAGCGGTTTTTAATAACCCCTACAAATGACTCGTTTCCAGAATCTGTTGTAGCAGCTGGTAAACCCCCTACAATGGAACCCCTACAACGAACCCTGTTTCTTGTAGTGTAGGAATGCGTAGCAACAAACAGAACTTAATTCCGACTTCTACAACTCCTGGAATCACCTTTTGAAGTTTGGCAACAGTTGGTTTGTCAAAAGATTTTTGTGGAAAGAGAAGGGAGTTGAAAGTTGTGAAATCCCGTCAAAACCTGTCTTTTATATGCAGGTCACGATACACAGCGTGTGTTGTGACACTACATGGCGTGTTTCTATAACACACGGCCGTGTGTCATCTCTTGAGAATTTCGACGAGAGTTGGATAGAAATAGTGCACGGCCGTGTAACGTAGATACACGGCATGTGTTCTTCGCTACACATCACACTCACTTGTAACATCAACCCGATTTAACCACGGACGTAACAGACCTCAATGGGACCTCAGAGGTATTGATTCCAGCCCTCTAATCACCCGAACTTGAGTTCTAACCCCTCCAGTTGGGCGGGGATGTTACACATGGAGTTAACCAACCTCTCCAAGTGGTATGACGAGTAGGAAAATTGAGAGCAGAAGTTGATTCGCCGGTTCAAGAGAGGGTTGAAGAAGGAGATTCAGGATGGAGTCACGGCTGGTGACATGAGGTGTCTTGTGACTGTCAAGGTGGCTGCCTTGGAGAGAGAGTTACTGGAGCAAGGCAAAAAGGAGGAAAGAAAGAGGAAGGTGACTGCCCGCCTTCTCAGTCTGTTGTACACAACCACTCGGCCAAGAGGACTTAGTCTATTTACTTGGGTCAGAGGAGTGTGCAGTCGGCTATGGTCTTCCAACTAGTTTCACCTGTGGTCTTCCAGGTCACAAGAGTGCCATGTGCCAAAGAGGAGGATCGACGAGTAGGGGAGGGGAACCATGTGTTGATAGAGAGACCAGAGCCAATGTTATGCATGTAGGAGCTGAAAGAGAGCAAGGAAGGGTGTTTTCTCTAACCAGGGGTGCAACGGAGAATGCGAACGACGTGGTGACCTATATGATATCCATCTTCGATCTTTCCATTTATGCTTTTTTTGATTTGGGCTCGTCCCACCCCTTTATTTCTGAAAAGTGTTTGAGTAACTTGGGTGTAGTAGCTAGTAGTTTGGGTACTAGTTGGGGTGTGAGGACTCCTCTATGGACTTCGGTCAAGATAGATAGCGTGTTAAAAGGGTGTAAAGTTCTAGTTGGAGGAGATGAACTACGTACCAGCTGATCTAGTGGTGCTTCTATTCAATGAATTCGACGTCATTCTTGGCATGGATTGGTTGGCAAAACATGGAGCATTGCTTGATTTCCGGAAGAAGGAGTGTAACACCCATCCTAAATCACCTGGGTCGAACCCATGTTTAGACCAGGAATTGGGGTTACGGTTTGACTCAAAACATATAGAAACCAATAAAATATTATTTAAACTCAATAAATGTTCATAAACAACAACAAACGGAAGCTTCCATGATTTCAAAACCAAATCCATTATACAATTCAATTCCAAAATCATTACTTAAGTTAAATGATTCCAAAATCATTACTTAAGATAAATTATTCCAAAATCCCCAAAACGTCAATTGAATAAAATACAAAACCATCTTCTAAGTACTCAGTCACCACCCCTCAGCCATTTGTTACATCCAAGCTTCGACTGCCAACAACTGTTGCTCCAAGCTTAGCTCACCAACTACTTCTAATTGAAAAGAGAGACTAGGAGGGGATCGGTTTCCTAATGAAACTAAGTGAACCCATTGGGCTTAACTATGCATCAAACTACCTATGGGCCATCCCAGACTCGCACACTGTAATATAACAATGGGACACATCCTTACGTCCAATTCATTTTAATACCCTAATAAGATAGTTTTAAGTGATTAGTCAATTCCCTCTACCTTTATTCCCATCATGCATCACCCCAACAATGTCATCCAATAATCATAAACAATCCAACATCAAAATCATCATAAATGAAACAAACATCTCACACGATTCAACAAAACATCATGTATCAATTCACAAACACATCCAACACAACACACACCACAGTCACATTTCCATTTAACTTGGAGAGTTAATTAGGCGCCATGGAGTTTATCTTGCACTACTCCTGACGTGATCCTAGGTGAGACATCAACAGACATCAAGTGCTGGATTAAAAGGTGGATCTAAGCCTCCTTAAGTTACTTGGGCCCCAAAGAAACTAGCTCTCCTGTAGTAAATCTACCCCATTTTACTAAAATGGACATAACTAAAGATACTGAAGTCCAACCGGTGCAAGGCCAAGTGCATTAGAAAGCTAACGAGATGTTCTTTCCTGGGATACCTTATTAGCTTCTAGAGTCTTCCGGAAGAAGGAGTTATGACATTATAAAGTGATAGAAAGATTTTTACACAGATTTTGATTCCTCTTTAGTTTAGAACTCTTAGTTTGTTTATTCGTTTGTAGTTTAGCTACTAATTTTAATTGTATTAGTAGTAGTTTCATAGAAGGAAATGGAGAAGCCCTAAGATGAACCTAATCTTATATATATGATCCATTGTACTCATTGTTTCACAACCCCTCCTTGATTAAAGATTATTGTTTGCCAATTTTCGTTCTTTCTTCCTTTTAGCTTTAGCATGTAGTTGCTTAGCTCTTAGGCCTAGCTTTATCGTTGTTCAAGGTCATCACCCTTGCCTTTGTGGTACCATTAGACTTTGGACACTTAGGGTTCCTGGTTATATACAATCAGCCGGTCCAAGTACTCTCTGTCGGATCTAAGGTTGACTCGTTCTTCCTAATTACCCAACTTACGGTATTAGGGTCATCTGCCCACGACTGCAGTGGTTCATATCAATTGGTATCAGAGCATGGTTCAACTCTCAGATCACTTATCCAGTTTCCAGGTTTATCTTGGATTCATATCCCTTTCGATTATGCTTTTGTTTTTATCTTTGAAAACAGAAAACCCTAGAAATGGAAAAAAACCATAGTTTCTTAGTTGTTTCCTAGTTGGATTAGGATTATATTATATATCCTACTTCCTAGTTGGTTTAGGAGTCTAGTTTGCTATACCTTTTCCTAGTAGATTTAGTGATGTGATCCTGGCCACCAAGCCTAGCTTGGACACAACTGATGTCGACCCGACCCCAGCACTGATGCTGGGCCGAGAATACACCGGCCCCAGGCCCACACATGTACCACCACCGGAGCCTAGAAGAGCCCAAGCCCCGGAGCTAGAAGATGCACTTGGGAGAATGTTGATCCTCAGCCAGGCACCAAGGTCAGCTCCTGCTCCAGCCAAAGTCCGGTTCATGACCCGCCAGGAGCTGATGTTGACACCGAGCCCAGACCTGGACCCCAGGCCAAGCCTAGCACCCAACCTAGGCCCCATGCCAACCCCCACGGGCCCCGGGAGCAAATACCTGCCTAAAGACATCCCTAAGGTACCCTGGAAAGAAGGCTCGGAGCAAAACTCAAAAGGCCTGGACAGATTTGAAGAAGGCCCCAAGCTAAGCCTGCCACAGGCACAGGGCCTATGCCAACGGCCGTTAGAGGAGCACTTTTGGCCCAGCGAACAATTGACCCGTGCCTTTTGGGATTTTCCAAAGGCACTGGAATTCTTATGGCCCTAGGATTACACTCCAACAAACGAAGCTCAATTCGGAGGAGTATCAAGGGAGATAGAGCTAGGACAATTCCTAGTAGAGCATGGATGGAGCCCTAAAGAGGAAGACTCGGATGCTGATCCGAGGAAGCCCATGCCAGGAGCTGTGATCAAGCCACCACCTGAGCCTGATCCAAGAGGAGAAGAAGGAGAGTCCATCTCTTGGCGTGGCGTCATCGACTGGACACTTCTGGTTCCCGGCTATATACAGCCGACGGGTCAAAGTACTTATCCGCCCCCGGTTCCCGACGGTTCTACCTCGTTGCACGGTCTCAACTTACGGTGTTTAAGGGTCGTCTGCCCACGGTTGCAGCGGTTCACATCATCTAGGATTTGTTTTAGTTGTTTCATAGATGGATTAGAAATTGATTCTCCTATCCTTTTCCTAGTTGGTTTAGGATTCTAGTCTACATATCATTTTCCTAGTAGATCGAGGTCTCTCTTGTTTTCATAGCGAGTCTGAAAAATTCTTGAGTGTGTGGGTATGGTTTGAGCTTTAATATTAATTTCATAAACACGTGAGTGATCAAACACGAGACGAAAGAAAAACAGTGTATAGGTCTGAATTGCATATGAACTTGATATAAAACTGATCAATCCAATGGTTTAAGAGTGTATAACAATCATCAGTCCCCTTAAGGTTCCATTCACTCAAACCCTAGGGGTTTTAGTTACAGCAAGTCGTAACAAGAATCAAGGAAATACAACCTAGAAAGAAAGTGGTAGAACGATCCACCGATTTCTTCAAGCTTGTAGTATTTCTAATCTTTGCTTGATGTTTTTGTGATGTTGGGGATGAAGGATGACCATTTCTGGGCTCTGAGAGGGATTTCCAGGTGATGGAGGTCGAGAGTGTTTGTTAAAATCGAGCTGGGAATGAAAGGAAGTGTGTTATGAAATTGCGAAATCTAGGTTTTAAAACCACCCAGTGGCCAGCCAATAACTAGCGTTGGGCAACGCATGTGCCGGCTATGCGATCTGGCTCACTGACGCATCCACTTATGTAACTTGTTCCATCTTGTCTTGAGTCTGAAACGTTGATTTCCTTTAGACTTTGATATTTTGAGCATTTGGACTCCGATTTGACCAACATTTGAATTTGTAGCTTCGTATTAACGTGCTCCATCACATCGCGACCTGGAAACTCATGAAAAAAAACCTCTAGAAACGTGAAAATGGACCGCAAGGATCCCAAGAGGCTATTTAAGATAAATAATCATTAATTGATCAAAACCCGATCAAAAGACAACATCAACACTCAAATGTCATGCAATTATGTATCAGTTATGGGGAATTCAGAGTGACATATTTTGAGTCATCAAATTACCCCACACTTGAACGTTGTTTGTCCCCAAGCAAAACTCAGAACGATAATGCACCAACATGAAAATGCACAAACCAAGAATATCAGGAATCATCAACCAATGTAAAAGGTGTCCTACATCTTAGTGAACTAGGATATTATGCTCGACCACGCACTTTCAACCAAACATCTTCCTAGTAGTATTAGAGGGACTTGTCTATGTGACATTAACATTATTACACAACCAATCCACCTATACTTGTCTATATGAGATTAGACACTCATGAATGTATGTATCATCATAATAAATAAATGTGTAAATATAAACCAACAAAGCATAATTAACGACATAAAAATAACTAGCAACGACAAGATAGAGAGTCTAGTCTAGCGAGTTGAGCATCTTTAAGAACCTAAATATGAGAAATTCAATTAGAGTAAGACCAATAAGAGTTGGGGTAGTCTATGGCGACGATTTGGTGACTTAGGGAGGACCATTTCACAACTAATTATGAAGTGTGACAGAAGGCTTCTTTTGTCGATCATTATCACCAATTAAGTCTATTAACTTAGAGAAGTAATTTACTGATTTAAAGTTCATTCCATTCATTCCTGATTAAATACCTCTAAATATATCTCCTAATTAGAAATTTATGTCATCTTATTAATAAAAGTAACCCCACTACTATACTTAAAATTAGCCAAATACAATTCTTAACACATTCTATTATCTATCTTTTATTTATGATAATGCTAAACTCTATCATTAATCTTATTTTATTTAAGAAGTATATTATAATTATTCAATTCCTAATTCTGTAATTTGAGAATAGAATAAAAGAGTTTAGTCTAATTTTGATTAATAATTCTTCTCACACAACTTAAATCAATTTAACCTAATAACCTTTAAACTTATACTAAGAATTTTTTTATTTTGGGAAAATGGTACTTTGCCCCCCTCTACTTTGCCAAGTTAACAAACAGCCCCCTATACTATGAAATGATCAATTTACCCCCTCCTACTATGCCAACCTAACAAACAGCCCCTTCCATCCAAAATTCCGTTAAGTAATGACTCACCAATATGATTCATCTATAATTAATGACAGTACATTGCCACATCATTAATGAAAGTACATTTTTAGTACAAAAGGCAATAAAATATTAATTTTAAATTTATAAATTAAAAAGTATATATTTAATTTTTCATGGATTTTTAATTTTAATTTTTTTCAATTAAATAAATATTTTTTATTTAAAAATTTCAAAGTTATTTTTAGAAAAAGTTGTATATTTATTTTAGAAAAATTGTAATTTCATTTTTAATATTAAAATCCATAAACGAAATATGTTTTAAAAAATACTTTTTATTTTTTTTATAAATTTAATTTAATTCTTTTTATATTTTTTCTTTTTTTCTTTTTTAGTTCAGTTGAGATGGATGAAAGTCGTTGATGTGGCAATGTACAGTCATTAATTGTGGATGAGTCATCACTTAACAGAATTTTGGATGAAAATTTGGATGGAAGGGGCTGTTTGTTAGGTTGGCATAGTAGGAGGGGGTAAATTGATCATTTCATAGTATAGGGGTCTGTTTGTTAACTTGGCAAAGTAGAGGGGGCAAAACACCATTTTCCCTTTTTTTTTGTCGAGCACTCCCACGAAAAAGAGGGCCAAGAATGCCTAGACTAAAAAGAAGAAGGGGGGAGAGGAGGGGTTGGGGGTTGGGTTGGAGGAAGGCGAGTGAGACGTCGAAGCATATAGAGCCTAAGTGCGCAAAATCAACGTAAACACATTCAAGAAGGGTTAGAACAAGCGAATTGGGTGAAATCTAACAGTCGAGTTCTCAAAGGAAACATTGAGAGCGTGGTGAGCTAGATTGTGAGCCATTGAGTTAGCTTCCCTTTTAACAGAGAAACATCGAATTGATGGATAGCGGGACAATAGCACTCGGCATTCCTGTACAATAACACCTGCTCGAGAGTGCATGCATTTTTTATCCAAGATGTGCCTTGTGACCATTGCTGCATCACCTTCAATATCCAACAATGTAAGTGATCGACCAATGCCCCATCGGAGAGCTTCCGGAACTGCTAGGGCTTCCACTGCGAAGGCATCCGTAAAATGTGGAAATGAGCGACCACCCGCAAACAGGATAGTTCCAGCCCTATCACGATGTACGAGTCCAATTGCTCCACCCTGGCCAGGACGAATTGCTCTATCAACATTAATCTTCAAATGGTCCAAAGGAGGCGGTCTCCATCGACGAGGGGGAGCAGGAGCTTGGACAGGAGCCAGAGGCTGCTGAGCATCCTCAGGGTCCAATTCGAGTTCCAATTTAGCTAGGTGGAGTTTCATTTGAGCTTTGAGACCCGGCAACAAGGTTTGCTTGTTGAGAAAAACCACTATGTTACGTGATTTCCAAACCCGCCACCAGAAAAATACAATTCACTTCCGAACGTGAGGGGGAGTCAAAGAACCTTCCTCTAGACAATACAAAAGTTCGTGCTATTTATAATTTGGAGAGAAATGTTCATTAGCGCCCCAAAGCGAGTTGCAAGCGGGCAGAACAGTAGTAGGTGAGAGACTGTTTCATCAAAAGCTATACAGACTGGGCATTGTCTTGGGAAGTCCTTGATGCGGGAGTTCAGTGCAACACGAGTCGGTAAAATCCCTAAGATACATTTCCACACAAAGAATTTGAGTTTGGGGGGATGGGAAAAGACCAAACCTTACCCCAAGCCTCCAAATCCATTGGCGAGGTTGGCCCCACCACCGGTGCCTTGATGAGTCCAAAATGTGCGACTTTATAACCAGAATGCACTATGTATGCACCTGAATCCGAAAGTTGCCAGATAAACTGATCAGAGATTGGTTCCAAATGGAGGGGAATGGAAGAGATAATTGAGACATCGACAGCGGAGAAAACTTGATTAAGGGAAAGGCCATCCCAGACCCTTTTATCGATGAACGAGGTGACTGTAGTGTACGGACTCCACGGCATGGCAGAGGAGATGCGGTTCGGGGGCCGCGGAGGTACATCTGGTAACCAATTATCATGAAAAGCCAGGACCTGGTGACTAGTACCAATCTGACATCTCAGACCCTGAACCAAGATCCCTCGGCTTGCTAAAATTCTTTTCCATCCCCACGACGGGTTCGATCCCTCCCCGGCCAACATGAACGATGAGGTATGGAAATATTTACCTTTGAGAACTCGTGCTAATAGCGATGTTGGTTCCGAAATTATCTTCCAACCTTGTCGTGCCAAGAGAGCAAGATTGAAATGGTGCAGCTCACGAAAATCAAGCCCACCCTCCAGCTTGGGGGAGCACAGTCGATCCCAAGAAATCAACCAAATTTTACTCCTAGAATCTGTTTGCCCCCACCAGAAGTCTCGAATGAAAGTTGTGAGGCATTTAATAATCCGTTTGGGTAGTAAGAAACAAGTCATGGTATATACTGGCAATGCAAACAGAACTGATTTGATGAGCACTTCCATGCCAGCGGGGGACATAAATTTTCCTTTCCATGACTGGAGTTTGCTCAACACCAAGTCTTCAACATTTTTAAAGGTTTCAATTTTTGAACGACGTAAATTCGTTGGCAAGCCAAGATATTCATCAGTAACGGTCGAAGGATGCATCCCCAGAGCTGCTCCAAACGCAGCCTGGTCGTGAGTCGACGTAACCTTACAGAATGTGACGGCCGACTTCTGCCGCTTAACTTTTTGTCCACTCATGGTTTGAAATGTGGCCAACAATTCCAGAAGTTTAGTGATATCTGTTAGAGAAGCACGCAAGAACAGGTAGGTGTCATCTGAAAACATTAGATGGGTAAGAATCTGCGTATGCGCATTCATGCGTACCCCTGCCAAAGAGTCGGATTCCTGTGCTTGTTTCAGCAGCATAGATAATCCTTCAGAGCAGATGGCGAACAAAAGCGGGGAAAGAGGGTCACCTTGTCGCAGGCCCCGAGACGACCTAAAGATCTCATTATTCTGACCATTGAGTAACACTGCGAAGGAGGTAGTTGTGACACAGCGGCGAATCTAGAGGATCCACAGGTCACAAAATCCCATCATACGCATCATGGTAAAAAGGAAGGGCCATTCGATCTGGTCGTACGCTTTCTCCATATCTAATTTGAGAGCCATGTATTTAGTTTGGCCAGAGGTCCGTCCAGATATGAAGTGCGTGATCTCTTGAGCGATGAGTATATTATCGGCGATGTACCACCCTTGTACAAAACCATTTTGGGTAGAGCTAACAACAGTCTGGAGGACTCTACCTAACCTTTTGGTTAAAATTTTACTAATAATTTTATATGAAACGTTACAAAGTCCAATAGGTCGAATTTCCTTCATTGTATTAACGTCAGGGACTTTGGACAGCAGTGTGATCCAGGTGTGATTAAGGCATTGCAAAAGATCAGCAGATTCAAAAAAATCAATCACTACTGTGATCACATCGGACGCAACTAAATCCCAAAATTCCTGAAAAAAGGATGCCGGGAAGCCATCCGGACCCGGAGCTTGGTGAGCCACAATGTCAAAAACAGCATCCTTGACTTCAGCAGGAGAGACCGATGCTGAAAGGGATTTGTTCATTTCCATTGTGATCATACGATCGCTAGGGATAGGTGGAACCAAACTGGCGAAATTATTTGGGGGATCATCTGAGGAGAATAAGGTTCCGTAGAAGGATGTAGCAATTCTACTCATGTCATCCGTACTAGTAAACACACGGCCCTGGTCATCTTCCAATGTCATGATGGTATTTCTTCACCGTTTTTCAACGATTGTCTGATGAAAGAAGGACGAATTATGATCTCCTTGCTTAGCCCATCTCGCGGCCGCCTTATGCTTCCAGTAAAGTTCCTCCCTATAGGCAGCCTCTGCAAGTTCGGTCTGAAGGGAAAAAACTAATTGCCAGTCTACCGGAGATTCCAGTTTGGCTCGTTTAATCTCCTCTTCCAGTTCCTTCATTTGTCTAGCAAAATTCGTGGTACCGTTTCTAGACCATTTAAATAAAACATGTCATAAACGTTTGAGTTTGTCATGAAGTTTGAATTGTGGAGACCCAGTGATAGGTTGGAGCCATTCCTGAGATACCATAAATCTCACTTCTGGGTTTCGAGCCCAACGAGCATCAAATTTAAATTAGCGTTTAAAGGCCGAGGAAGGAGACGATTGTCGAATAACAATAGGCAGATGATCTGATCCAAGACAATCAACGTGAGTAACCATTGTTTCCGGCCAAATGTGTAACCAATCCAAGTTAACGAGGAAGCGATCTAGCCTTTGTTTAATGACCGTGTTCTCAATTCGATTATACTTTGTCCACGTAAATTCTGGCCCAACAAATCCAACATCAATAAGCCGTTGATCATTAATAAAACCTGAAAAATCCACCAACGATCTTGGATTAGGGTCATTACCCCCTTGTCGTTCTGCGTTAATAGAAATTGCATTAAAGTCACCGCCAATTACAATGGGTCCTTGAATGTCCAGAATCAGATTTCGAAGTCTATCTAATTGTGAAGAACGAACTGAGATAATACTCGAGAAATAGACACCGATATAATAAATAGCATTATTATTAGGAGAATTCCATCGAATACAAATAGCAAAAGAAAGCGAAAAAACACGAGTACAAGAGAGATGGGGGAGCCAAGCCACAGCTAAACCACCACCCGTCCCTTCACCCTCCATGAGTTCAAAATCTGAAAAACCTAAAGGACGAAGCTTGAGGCCAAGCCTATCCGAATCTAAACGTGTTTCACTTAAAAATAAAAATTGGGGACCAACTTGATGAACAAGTTGTAGTAATTTCTGGTTTGTCAAGGTCGTCCCTAATCCTCGACAATTCCAAGCGATGCAGCTCATTTATCCATTGGGGGGCGGTCCAGGTTGGCTACCTCCACCTCAGTTGGTTCTTCAGCTTGACCCGATGTTGAAAATTCGCCCTCCTCAGAACCAGACACAAAAAAGGGCATCGGGGTCAAAATTAGTATCATTGTTCGTCTCCGTCCATTCGACAATCGGACGACTCCCCTGATCAGCAATTCCATCGCCCAACAAGGGCCCAGCAGCCGCTCCAAGCCCACGGTGGACCTTGGCATTATGATCAAGAGAAGTCGGCCCAATAGTCTAAGGAGAGGCTGGCCCATCAGCTGAATCAAAAGCAGCCAAAAGCTTCCGCTTAACCGAACTGGAAGATGGGGGCGAATGCCTAGATGGCCCAGGAGCTGGTCCAACCTGCAATTTAGACTACGACGTAACTTGGGCTTTAGTCAGAGGAGCCGAACAGCGAGCCACAGTCGCCATTGGAGGCCTGGTCGGATGAGTGGGAAAAGAGGAAGCTCTGGCTGGGCCTAACGGCCCACATGAAACTGCCTGTCGAGCAAGAGACGGCCGTGTTTGCGCTTCCTGCCTTCAGTTGGGCCCGAGCTGGCGGCCGAGAACAGGAGCCCACCTTGCGGGCCAATCCAGGATCTGCTGAGACAAATGAGGCCTCAGACATAGACTGAAGCTGGGCCCGACCCAAATGATCCTACATCGAGCCTGCTTTCGCCGAATGCTCATTTGGACCCACATGGCCTGGTGCCATGATTTGCAGTGGATGAATAAATTGAGGCCGTTGGCCTTTTGGGCCCGGGCCAGAGCCCAAATTGGGAATTGGCCCTAGACCGGGAAGTGCACGGAAAGGCCGTGGGCCTCCAGAACCCCGACTAGCATGTCCCCTCGCTCCACCCGTCGGACTGTCACGTGTCCATTGTCTTTGCAAGTTCGATGACAATCTGGCATCTACTAACAGAGGAAGACCTCCACGACCTCTAGCATGAGGTGGGGGAACAGAAGTAAGAGGCTGAAGTTGTGGGCCTTGACTTTCCTTCTCGTTCGGATCAGCTTTGCCGCTAATCCAAAAGGATCGGACGTGTTCATCAAAAACCAAGTCCGTACGGGAGCAATCAGCCATCACGTAACCTAACCAACCACAAAGGTAACACATACAAGGTAAACCAATATACTGAAAATAGGCCGGAAATGACGCACCATTCACACCAATCACCGGAGCGGTCCCCAGAAATGATCCCAACAAATCCATCTGCACCCTTCCCTTGATATAACATCCTTCCGGTGTGCCCGCATCAACATATCCCACCTTCACTACCTCACCCAACTTAGCCAACAACTTCTTACCAACAGCAATGGTGAGATACGAAAAAGGCAGACCAATGATCTTGACCCAAATCAACATAAACTGAAGCGATTGAAACAAAGTTTCAGATGGAACCATGTTGTCAGTAAAATGAATAATAGATCATTGGAAGAACCAAGGTAGATTATCAAGAACCCAGTCACGCTTGCTTACTGATGGAAAGATGAATTGATATAGGCCAGAACCCACATAAAAAATTCGCACTCTGCCGCACTTCCAAACCTGAATGAATGAATTCTCCACCACACGATGCTCTCGAGGTTCATCCCAAAGGATTCGAGCTAATAGACTCAGCTCAGCCCTCTGCCGTGCCTCCTTCAAATCCTCCTCAGTGAACTTGACAGCTGGTTCCTCGTCATTAAACTCGTCAGCAGCCCCATCTTCATGATCAGCCTTAGGTGGCTCTTCTTCATTAATGAGCCCAGCCGGAACATCCTCTTGAACAAATTCAACAGGGCCTTCATTAGTTCCGATGCCAGCCATGACGCAAAAGAGAAGCAAGAGATGATTTAAAGGAAGCTTGGAAATATTAGACGGAGGGAAAGTAAATTGTGAGAGTATACGAATCGGAAGGTGGGAAGCTACAATATATAAGGAATTAACTGTTGGCCCAGGGAAGAGATTGCAAGGTTCACAAATACCAATCAAACTAAACAACCCGTACAAAATTCTAGGGAACGTAAACAACTCCAACTGAAAATCCAAAATATCCAGCAACAAAAACCAACCCGAGAATAATTGAGTAACAGGCAACCAACCAAAAAAAAAAGAGAAAAGCCAACCACCAACTAATGAGGAGAGAGAAAGATCCCCACGAAGTCACTTCAGCGGGAAAAGTGCTGCCCCTCCGGGAACTGCCGTCCCGATCACCGGAGGCATCAATCCAAAATCGGTAAGCCTGGACGAAAGTCATCCTCCAAAGCAGAAGAATCCGAAAATCAATCCAATGAGAATTGACATCGTCGCTGCTTCTCTTTGAAAGCTTCAGAAAACTGCTGTTCACCAAAACACAAGGGAACCAAAATCTGTAAAAGATGCAGAGAAAAATCACCCTAAAGGTGTCGTCAGGACTCAAAAGAGCCTGTAAATCAGACAACGGGAAACCCGTGACTGTCATCGTGCCACAACCGTATGACCCTAAAGGCCACCGTACGGAAGGGAAAAGCAAACCAAACAAGAAGGAGAGACAGAAAGGGGGAGAAGGGGCGCGGACAGAGAGGCAGGAAAGAAGAAAAACAGAGAGTATCCGAGAAGAGCAGACAGCGTCGACTGGTTGGGACGTCGACAGTAAGCAACTGAGACGACGGGATGCACGGGGGGAACAGTTATTTTTTTCAGAGCATTTTTCTTAGTTAGAATTCCCAATTGTACTAAGCATTAAATGAATGAGAAGCCGTTTTCTCTTTACCATAATAACTGTATGACCCAAGTAAAGAAACGTGACGGAAGTTTGACCGTTGATCGGGAAAGAAAAGTCAACAAACGGAGTTTTAACGTTTTACCCCTAAAATTAGCATTACTTAGTAATGTATACAGTAAAGATAGATAACAGAGCATCCGTTATTTGTATATGTGTCATTAGCCCGTATGAGGATACGTTATCTTCATACCTATCACATAGTTCATACACATTGTATACACGTTTTTAGTCACAGCTCCTTGTATCGTGCATGAAAATTTGAGCGTACATGTGTCGTACTTGAACTTCAAAGTATATCACGAAAGGTTTACATTCGAGAAAAGACTGGGTTGTCCTTGTAGTTGATTGGGTCGTCCAATGATTTATCTATGGATGGTATATTGTCACATAAAGATTGAGTTGGCGAGATTAACGATAAGGACATAATATTGTGTCATGGTGAGTCACTAGTTAGAAAAGGCGAAAACATTTACTAGACTCGAGCGGTATGTGATTATCCTTTAAGATTTCTGATTACATTTTTCAGCATTTTTTCACACGAGAAGAAAGAGATGAGATTCATAGATAAACAAAATCACAACCTCAACTCAGGCATCGTAGACAATATCGAGTGGTTGTTACAACTAACTGTAAGGCTATGACATTTACAATACTCGAGCAGTATGCAACAATAAGAGATCTCTAATCCAGTTTTCAGCATACTTTTCGCACTACAAGAAGGAGACGAGATTCGTAGATAATCACAACTAGATCACCGTTGACGATACTGAGTGGTTGTTACAAATGATCGTAATGTGAAGACATTTACAAGACTCGAGAGCAGTATAAGGTCATCCCGGAAGATCTCCTATCCATTTTTTCAGCACACTTTACAAGAAGTAGTACACGAGATTCACATACAAACAAAACCACAGTCTCAACCCAACCATCGTTAACGATATCGACTGGTTGTTACAAATGACCGTATCGTATCTCAAACCGAAAAGTATAGATGAGTTGTCCCTTCATGTTTTTTACCACTTGGCAGAGTGTGTACTAGTACAACTAGTCTCTAAAAACTGTGAAAAAAGAAGTACTAGTACTCTGACATTGCTCTCAAGATTGGCTTTGGCATTTATTCATCAATCTGCATCACCACTTCCAAAACCCACTTTCCATAATAAGAAATTCTATCTTTTAGTTTCGGTTTTGGTGTTGACGGGTAAATCTGTTTGTTTGTTGTAGTGGACGGGTTTTGTATGTGTGTTAGTCATTGAGTCAAATACTTAACACGTCTTGGAACTATAGATCGAGTAATTTTAATCGGTCATAGATTGGTCATGTTACTGTGAAACCGGTTACGGAGTAGTCCTATTGACCTTAACAGGGTACTTTTTGGCCATTTTGCCACATCACCGTGACACATCATCAAAAATATAATTTATAATTCAGTTTAAACTGATTCAAAACTAAACTTAAATTGATTTAACTTACTAGATTTAGTTTTGTACAATATATTATGAGTTGGATGGATTTAGATTTAGATTTGAATCAGATTGTTGAAATGTAAGTTGTACTTTTTTATCACACGACAAAATGACGAGAAAAGTATACTACCGACGTCAGTATGACTACTCTGTAACCCATTTCATAGTAATGGGCTCACTCTGTCATAAAAAATCAAAATTTCAGGACGAGTTTGTGACTCGACTTATAGTTTCATGACATGTTAAGTATTTGATCCATTAGTCATTATGCATATACGCAAATAACACATGAATAACATCATGTACACTTAAGACTACGATTAACGCACGAATAAACTCGTCTGTCGGTTGTCGCAATAAATAGATTTACCAGTCAACACCGAACTCGAACTCAATCCGGGTTTTGTCAAAGATCTGAACTTGATATTCAAATAGGGTTTTGAATTGTATGAAGAAACAAGAAAAGAGTACTAGTACCAGTTGCAGCAATATCTCTTATGCATATAACTGGTACAAGCAATCCCAGAACAGACCCTTTCTTCGCTCTTCATCTGGGTTTAAAATAATCTCTCTCTCTGTACTTTCTTTCTTTCATCAGCAAATCATTCAGAAGATTGCAGAAGAAATAATTAGGGTTCTATGTCTGGACATTACTTGCAGACCATGGTTGTTACAACATATAAGATATACAGATCAAACAAACAAATAGCTCATCATCATCACTCACTAAGAACCCTAGGATATATTGTGACACAAATTTCTATACTTCAAAACCAAAAGAGGATTTGAATCAAACTTACAGTAGAAAAAACCGCGAATTTTTCAAGTATCGATCTCGGAGTTGCATTGATGCTCCCGTGTGTAGCTTCTTCTGCTCCGGAACATGTTCGAGCATGTTGTCTTCCCTCCACCTTCGAGCTTATCTCGATCGCCAGGTTGCGAGGAGGTTCGAGGGGATTTGTCGGCTATTTCAGTTCCTGATTCGTGGTTGAATGACAGGCAAGTGCCCTCATTGCAGGTGCATAAGGGCATTGCCGCGGAAGGGAAAGGTGATGTGAACCGTGTAGTCGGCTTGTCCTCAACCCGCTCACCTCTTGGATGAGGAACTTCGGCGCTGCTGCCACACGACCCTATCCACCTTAAATCTTGAATACCGGCTCTAGGATCACCTATGTAACCTTGGCGGATACGTACTTGGACCCATCAATTGCAAATAATCGGGAACCCCAAGTGTCCAGTCGATCGGCTCCACGAGAGAAAATGGATGCTTCTGTTGATAACACCGTTCCCTAAGCTATGCACGAGCAAAACTTAAAAGGATTGAGAACAAAGTTGTGAATTATATTGATTTCAAAAAAGGTTGAGTTTACAAGAAAGGCCGAAGCCTCTTATTTATACTAGAGGAACCAGGACATCCCCACGATTTCCTACTTAGACACAAACTCGGAAAATAATAAAGAAATAACCTAGAGTCCTATTTAGACTACTAAAAGGACTTAAATATTCCTAAACAATCAAGAACTAAAAGAGAAGTCCGAGTATAAAACTAAAAGGGAATAAAAATAACAAAAACGTGCTAAAAACCCTAAACTGGCGGAATCTGGCGGATCCGATCGGATTTGCTGCTCACGCGCGGTCCGAATTAGGAAAGTCAGTGCCGCCTTTTGTGTCAGGCTTGGAATTGGCGGCGGCGTCGGGTGCTAAGGCTGGGGAATGCACGGGGCTCCAACTAAGGGGCTCTGTGGGGTCTGATGCTGATGCTGCTCGGTATCCGGGGTTAGTGCTCGATCGGCCCGGTCTATCCCTTTCGAGGGATTTTATCATTTCTTCCATCCCTTGATCATTTCCCCGGGTGGCGGGTGCTAGGGTTGGCCTCTGGGAACTGGGGGAGTCTTGGGCCGGGCGTAAACCTCTCAAGACCCGGATGTCTTGGGCGCTCGGTGCCGAGCGCTGCTCGGGGCACTCCGGCTCCGGGGTTGGCATCTGGCCTAGCTGTCTTGGCGGCGCTCGGGTGGTCAGGAGGGTGTATCCCGATCGGGTGATCCGATCGGCATCCTCCTCATGCCGATCCTTGCTCCATACCGCCATGTAGGTATTGAGTCGCTCCATGAAGGACTTGGTCTGGCTTCGGGTTAAAGGTAGCTTGGGTCGGGTCCAGGGACGGGTGGATCATCAAGAGGGCTGTATGTTACGGGGTAGAGGTAGTCTGTCGAAACTGAGGCGACTCGGTTCTTGCTGATGCGAACCGCCTCCTCTAGGAAGGAATCGACTCAACACCCAAAACTATATTACCAGCTTCACAAATCCTAACTTTTGAAACCACGGGGAATACTTGAAATCCACTAAGTATAGACTTAGGAACCCCAAGGTATTCAGTCGAATTGGTGCCACAACAAAGGGTGATAACCTCTGATGATAAACCAAACCTTAAGCTAAGCAACAACGAGCAAAGACTTGAAGGAAAAAGAACAAAGTTATGAAATTTGAATTATGACTTAACGTGTCTTACAATGATGGCCGAGGCCTCTATTTATAGCACAAGGGTGGCCTAAGCCGTCTCCAACTCTAAAAAGGTAAGACTAAAATAATCCTAAAAGATAGGCCGAAGAAAATATTAAAATAAACATAGTTGTCCGAGAATAAAACTCTAAAACCGGCAAAGTCGAGCAAAACCCTAATCCGGGCGGATTAGGGCACACCGGGTGTCCGTGTCCGATCGGGCTTAGGAAAGTCCTCCGGGCGCGGGCTGGACTCCGGACGCGGCTAGGAAAAGTGCCCGGAACCCGCGCGGTGGCATTTCTGTAATTACCGCGGGTTCCGGGTGACCGGGCGGCCGGGTGGCGTCCTTCGGCGCTGGTGACCGGCTCGGCATCAAGTGCTCCGGACCCGATACTAGGGTTTTGGTGATGCCGGGCGGTTCTGGCTTCTTGCTGGACATTTCCTCGGACAAGTGAGGTTCCTTCCAAGTCTTTGGACCTCCTGAGTCTTCTGGCTTCAACTTGTCCGCCAGGTTCTGAGTGTGGAGTAGGGTTAGCCGAGGCAGGGGCTGGTTGGCCGTATCCGCCGGGGCCCGGGTAGTGTCCTTAGGAAGCCAACCTGTCTTGGCCACATATTCTCGAATCTTCTTGTCTTCTGTACGCCAGAATTCTTCCCAGATGGCCTTTGACGTGTGCTTGACTTGAGGGATCATGGAAGAGAGGTTGGGGAAAGATTGAGACTCAGTGCTCGATCTAGGACTTAGGTTCTCGGCCAGTAACATGACCTGGAACTCCCTTCCATCTCGGGGTGTCTTCCTTCCCGGTGGGGCCGACCTGAGTCTGTTCTTGAGCTCATTTCTAGGCTTGAGAGCTTGTAGGTAGCCAGTCCTTAGTTCTAGGCGCTTTTTATATGGACCCGGAGTTCTACCTTCTACGGGGTACCTTGGTGGGGTGTAGGTATACCTTTGTGGCCCGGGCGGTGGAGCCGGGTCATATCATCCCCCTCTTCTTGACTGGGATTTGTCCCCAAATCCACCTTGGCATCCTTCCTAGAACCCCTCACTCTTTTCCAAACTTTAGCAATCTTGTGGGCTACGGCCGGGAAAGATTCATCCTCATCAGTAGCACTAGGGGTGTCATTTGAGTCGGTACTGGACAATGTCTCGGACTCTTCAGTGTCTTCTCCTTCAGTCTCCATTTCTTCCACTTCATAAATGCCATTAACAGTAATGTTAAGGCTCGGGAGCTGCTGGGGGAGGGTTCTTCACTCATTTCCTCATCCGAGTCTGCTTCTGGATCTTCTTCGCTCGGGGCAGCTTTTAAAATCCGCCGGGAGATGACTTCCCATTGAATCTCGGGACGGGTGGCCATTGGTTCTTTGGCCGTCGGGGCCGTCGGGTTCATGACCGTCGGGGGCGCCAGGTGGCCGTCGGGGCCGGCGCTCGGCTTCAGGTCGTCAAAGAGCCCTCCGGCTTTCTTCAGGTCAAAATTGGCCGAGGAAATGTTCAAAAGACCCGGGGTGGGCCGATTGACATCATTCGGCGCGGACAGGATGTCTGGGGCAGTCGTGATGCTAGGCCGGGGCAGGGCCGGTGCTGGGCCGGGGCAGTACTGGGTGCGGTGCCGGGGCAGCGCGGGGTGCAGGGCCGGGGCAGTGCTGGGTGCTGGGCCGGGGCAGTGCTGGGCGCTGTGCTGGGGCAGTGCTGGGCGCTGGGCCGGGGCAGTGCTGGGCGCCGTGCCGGGGCAGTGCTGGGGCAGTGCTGGGCACTGTGCTGGGGCAGTGCTGGGCACTGTGCTGGGGCAGTGCTGGGGTGATCACTCGACTGCTGAAGGCTGAGAATTTTTCCAAGCCTTCTATCTCAACTTCTTCTCCTTCACTCGACTCTCCCTCCAATTCTTCAATCATTGGTTCCTCCTCGTCGTCTGTCACGACTTCTCCCTCTCTAAGCACCATGGTTCGGGTGTTAGGGCAGTCCCTTGCTATGTGACCCCTACCATGACACTTAAAACACACAATGGCACTTGGCCGAGCGTTAGTAGTAGGGATTTTTGAACCGGGATTAGGGTTTACCCGTGATGCCGACCCTTGGTTAGGGTTTGGTCGCGATCCGGCGCTCCGGCTAGGGTTTGGCCGGTATGGGGTGTGGCCGGCGCTTCGGTCTCCTCTCACCGGGGCACTGATCGGTGGCGGCGGGGTAGTCTTTCTTCCAAGACCGTTCTTCAGCTCCTTCTCAACCCTAGTAGCTACGTTGATCAAGTCATCATAGTCAGCAAAGTTGAGAATATTGACTTGGTGTAGAATCTCTCTTTGCAACCCTCCGGTGAAACGGGCTATCTTGGCATCTTCATCCTCACTCAGGTCAAGCCGTGCAACCAAGATTTCCATCTCCTTGTTGTATTCCTCAACCGTCATGCTCCCTTGCTTCAAGGATCGAAGCTTGGTGTGCAAGTCTCGGTTGTAGCTACTCGGTACAAACTTCCTCCTCATCTTTCTTTTGAGACTCCTCCAAGTAAGGACGGGGTCCTCTTCCTCTTTCCTGATCTGATTCCTGAGTTGAGACCACCACAAGGCAGCATAGTCAGTAAACTCTAGTGTGGCTAGGGTTACCTTTTTCCTCTCGGAATAGTTGTGGCACTCAAAGAAATCCTCCATGGCCCTCTCCCAATCAATGTAGTCGTCGGGTTGGTTTTGCCAGTAAATTTAGGCACACTGAGCTTCAGGCTGCTCACATCATCATCTTCTTCCTGCTCATTCCTCCTTGGCCGCCGGGGGCCATCTCCATTCGTGGCTCCGAACTGCTCGGCGATTCGGGCTATGTTTTCAGCCATGGCGGTCAACCGGGCATCAAAAGCATTGAATCTCTCGTCTGCCATGGTTAGTCACGAACAAGGGACCTCACAAAATCTCTCAATTGAACCTCACACACTCGTTTTCTTACCACTCGTGTATGAAAATTTTTTTTTTTTTTTTTTAACAAGTCACTCAAATTAGGGTTTTCTTTGAAATTTTCAAAACAAAGTCAATCTCAATTCAAGTAGTTGCAAGTTTCTTCGAAGCTATGCAGTCTAAGTCTACCAATGTCACTAACAAGACCTTATACCTAGGGTTTCGGATTTCTAGGGGCCAGAATCTTGAGTTAGGGCGTGGGATGACAAGACATACAAATTTGGGTGTTCTACCAAGGAAGCTAGTACTGCGAAAGCTAGTAGCTAACTTATGAAAAACCCCTCTTCTGGAACTTATTCTACTACCTTGATTGTGAACGTGGCCTTGCTTTTTAGCTAGGTAAATTTTTCTAGACCTTTGATTTTTTTTTTCTTTTCTTTTCTTTTCTTTTTCTTTTCTTTGATCGGCCACAGCTTTTTCTCACAACAAAAACTCAAAGAAAGGTAGAAGAATAGAACAAACACAATGCACGATTTTTTTTAGGGTTTTTCTGAAACTGAAAACAACGAAAACTAAAGGATATGAATTCAAGTAAAAGAACCTGAAAACTGGGATAGATTGTTGGTCCAAGAGTTGAACCGTGCTCTGATACCAGCTGATGCGAACCGCCTCCTCTAGGAAGGGATCGACTCAACACCCAAAACTATATTACCAGCTTCACGAATCCTAACTTTTGAAACCGCGGGGAATACTTGAAATCCACTAAGTATAGACTTAGGAACCCCAAGGTATTCAGTCGAATTGGTGCCACAACAAAGGGTGATAACCTCTGATGATAAACCAAACCTTAAGCTAAGCAACAACGAGCAAAGACTTGAAGGAAAAAGAACAAAGTTCTGAAATTTCAATTATGACTTAACGTGTCTTACAATGATGGCCGAGGCCTCTATTTATAGCACAAGGGTGGCCTAAGCCATCTCCAACTCTAAAAAGGTAAGACTAAAATAATCCTAAAAGATAGGCCGAAGAAAATATTAAAATAAACATAGTTGTCCGAGAATAAAACTCTAAAACCGGCAAAGTCGAGCAAAACCCTAATCCGGGCGGATTAGGGCACACCGGGTGTCCGTGTCCGATCGGGCTTAGGAAAGTCCTCCGGGCGCGGGCTGGACTCCGGACGCGGCTAGGAAAAGTGCCCGGAACCCGCGCGGTGGCATTTCTGTAATTACCGCGGGTTCCGGGTGACCGGGCGGCCGGGTGGCGTCCTTCGGCGCTGGTGACCGGCTCGGCATCAAGTGCTCCGGACCCGATACTAGGGTTTTGGTGATGCCGGGCGGTTCTGGCTTCTTGCTGGACATTTCCTCGGACAAGTGAGGTTCCTTCCAAGTCTTTGGACCTCCTGAGTCTTCTGGCTTCAACTTGTCCGCCAGGTTCTGAGTGTGGAGTAGGGTTAGCCGAGGCAGGGGCTGGTTGGCCGTATCCGCCGGGGCCCGGGTAGTGTCCTTAGGAAGCCAACCTGTCTTGGCCACATATTCTCGAATCTTCTTGTCTTCTGTACGCCAGAATTCTTCCCAGATGGCCTTTGACGTGTGCTTGACTTGAGGGATCATGGAAGAGAGGTTGGGGAAAGATTGAGACTCAGTGCTCGATCTAGGACTTAGGTTCTCGGCCAGTAACATGACCTGGAACTCCCTTCCATCTCGGGGTGTCTTCCTTCCCGGTGGGGCCGACCTGAGTCTGTTCTTGAGCTCATTTCTAGGCTTGAGAGCTTGTAGGTAGCCAGTCCTTAGTTCTAGGCGCTTTTTATATGGACCCGGAGTTCTGCCTTCTACGAGGTACCTTGGTGGGGTGTAGGTATACCTTTGTGGCCCGGGGCGGTGGAGCCGGGTCATATCACTTGCGAACGTCTGGTACACAAGGTGGTTGGTTCTCGTCGTGGGGATGGAGGATGCATAGGCTGAGGGACATTGAAAGCTTCGGGTCTTTCGTTGGGGAAGAACCTGGGAGCTTGATGAAGGAGATGATCCCGTGCCTGCAGAGAGGGCACGGGACTGAGCCTGATGGTCCTGTTGTTTTGGTTGGGATATTGCTCGTCGAGCATAGGTAGAGAGCGCATTTGACGCAGAGCTCGTGCCCACACCCTACAATGTAACGAATATTTTGATGTAGAACACGAGAAATGTATCGAATAACCACAAGAATTTCGAGAAAGAACGAACCTTCAGCAGCTACATTACACGGTCTCTCGAGGCAAACAACGCAAATGTATGGATCATCAGACGTCGTTGAGTACTGCATCCCGTGCTCTCTACAGAGATTTGGATCAAAATTTACAACAATTCAGGCACCCTAGAGATAGAACTGTGTTCTTCAAGTTAGTTCATAAGGAAGATTTGCAGGGAAACATACCTTGCTATGTTAAGAACACTCAGAAGGGGCAACGATAAGTAACTCGATCGAGGAAATCGAGGGATGATCGAATCAGAGTTCGGTGCTAATAGCGGTTCGAGCCAATGTCGACCCCACATCCTAGCTACATCAACTGGCAGCCACCTGAAGCGAAAGAAGATCGACCATTTTAGACCAGAGAGAGCCCAGTTAAGGCGAAATACTCAAAACACGAAACGGGCACCCGTTACAATTCAACGAGATTCGACTAGCACCTCTCGCAAGGAGGATCTGCAACAAATACGGAACACAATCATCAAGCTAATAACGGGTTTTTTAGCATCGAATTTTGAGATTTTATGTTTACCATTTACCTGAAAACACTTCAAGTTCCCTCCACAAGCAGCATAATGCAATGGAGTGCTTCCAGCTCCTGGGAACTCAAGCTCATCAGACGAAAACTTCACAAAAAATCAGTCGAAGAACGAGACTTCTAGATGTTAGAGAATACCGATTAGATCCATCGTTGTCCCGTAATGAAACGTAACGGCCGAGACATTCGCGTGGAGATCGAGAAGAAGCTGTACACAGTCGAAATATCCATTCAAAGTAGCATGTGAAGCGCTCTTATAGCTCCATCAGCTGCCTTATTCACAAGCTTTGAAAGTACGCTGCATTTCGCAAATTCTCGAGAAGTTAAAACACTCCTAATCTATATCAGATCACAACAACACAAAGATCGTTGTTTCAATCGAATCAAACCTCGTCTTCACACGGTCGAGCTCGAAAGGAGCGCTAGGAACGAAATCGGCAAGAACCAGCCTCAAACACCTAGCATGACCGTTCACTAAAGCGAAATGCAGGGCAGTCCTTCCACTTAGGTAATCAGCTCATGTAACCTTCGAGAGAACCCCAATTTTCGATCAGGAAAACACGAAAAAACAGTTCCACAACACGAAATTTCGAGCTAATGGGTCCTTACATTGGATAGGAAGAGAAGTAGAGTCTGTACAACTTCCCAGTGTCCATATCTACAAGCTTGCATCAACGCCGTCTTCATAAACAGAATCGAAATTTCATCCAAAAGATAGAACGAATTCAAAATCTTCCCCCCAATTGTTCATCCCCAAAACAACCCTAAATTCCCATAAACAAATTCAACAATACCTGGCCACAGTAATTCCTCGAATTCACGTCAGCTCCATTCTCCAGCAACAGCGACACAATCTAAAACCCCCCCCAAATCGGAGAAATCAATTAAAATTGCTGAAAATCAGAATCCGAAGACCTAATTTCTTTTCTCAAATTTTACCTCGTTGTGGCCTTTGGCGGCAGCGAAATTGAGAGGAGAGTTGAGGCCGCCGAACGTGGAGTACTTTGCGAGGCAAGGATTGCAATCAAGGAGCATCTACGCTTCCACCAAATCCCCGTCCCTCGCCGCCGACACCAACCTCTCGCCGGAAGCCGAGCACCCGAACGAATTCCCCATTTCTATATCTTATTCACCACCGAGAAACAAGGATTCTACCACAGGAAATTCCAACTCCTCTGAACTTACGGAGAAGCTCTTTTAATCTTGATTCACCATTAAAATACAGATTGCTTCGCCACTATTGAATATAGCTCGGCGATGACGTGGCGGGGGAAAATGGAAAAGAAAGTGGGAGCTAATTTGTTTTGTTATTTTGTGATTAGCTTTTTGTTTGTTTAGGTTTTTTTGTAATTAATTAATTACAATTTTCGATGTTTCGGTCTCTTTAATGCGTATTTATGGTTTCTAGGACCGCGGTTCTGGAGACAGCGCTACACATGTTATCTCCAAACCAGCATTAATCCTGTCCGTCTATTTAATCTACGGTCCTTGTCTCTCACTTGTTTTTTTCTTTTTCTCCAACTTGTATGAATGTGATCTTTTTTCGATGAATTAATTTTTAGATCGAAGAAAAAGTTGGTCGGAGAGATATTTAAAATTTTGGGACGTCATTTTTACATGGAGGCTCCGTCGATGATGACACATTTAATTATTTCGTCAATACAGTCCGTACGAACTTCATATAGAGTGTACGTTATATATAGGTTGTACGATTCTCATACATGGTGTATGAATTTCATATAGATTAATATATACAGTTTGTATGAATTGTTTACAATCCTACCAAACTGTACAAAAATAAATACAGAGTGTACAACTCCCGTACAAAGTGTATACAACTCTCGTATAGATTGTACAAAATTAAATACAAAGTGTACAAATATCGTGTGAAGCGTGTACAATTTGTATACGCTTTAGTACAAACTGTACAAAAATAAATACAAAGTGTACAACTCATACAAAGTGTATACAGTTTATATACAGCTTGTACAAACATCAATACAAATTGTATAAGCTGCGTACAAACTGTACGACTAGCCGTCGTAAAAAATGGCATAAAATATATTTTTTCAGAAAAATATTTTTTTTCCAGAAACATAAATCTAATTACGGTGATCACGTAGGTGCAAACAATTTTGACAACGGAGACTTGTATTATCGGGAAATTCGTCGTGAAACTTTTTTGTGATAGAAAATGAGAATAAACTTCAACAAACTAAAATAACTTGAAATTATAAACAAAGAATTAAGACCATAGGATGAAACAACTAAGATCCAAGGGATGAGATTGATTCTTACATTGGATGCAACAAAATACAACCTTTCTCACCGGAATTGTAGTCGGTTTCTAGTTGTTTGTTAAGCACCGTTTATGGATAGGTTTGGTTAAAGTTGGTTCGATTCGATTCATGAGTAGAATCGATTCAAGTTGATTTGCAAGTTGGTATTTGACTCGAGTAGACCCGTTGGATGAGTCATGTGAAACCAGTTTGAATCATTGGTTGTTGATGAGCCCAACAAACCCTGGACCCGACCTGAGCCTCCATTTACCCGAAGCCAGACCAAGGCCTTTCGAGAGAAACTTAACGCCTACATAGAGTCCTGGAGTAAAGAAGGGCATGAAGAGGATACCGACCGATTCGTCAAGGAAGGCTACACCCTCTTGAAAATTCAAGAAGACAACAGGACACACCCGGAGCAGAGCCCGAGACAGGTCACTAAAGCCTCGGGCCAAGGCCGAGACCAGCCGGAGCCCCACCGAGCAAGCCCACCGGGCCGCCACCAAAGCTCAACCGGCCCACACCACCAAAACCCAACCGGCCCAAAATCGCCGATCACCATCGGATTAGGTTTTTTACCTAATTAGGTCTTTCATTCAACATTAAAGACTTCAACTATTATTTTATGTTTTATTCCCTTTTAGTCGGATTGATTAGGCGTGTTAGGACCCTAATTAGGATTAGGAGTCTTTATTTTATTAATATTTAGGAAGTAGTCTTTAGGGAGGAGAGCTTGTTCCCTCACCTATATAAGGAGGCAGCCGGCCACCCTTGTAAGACACAACTTTTGAAATCAATAAACCTCTGTTAGAACATATGTTCTCTTCCCTTCAAGCCTTTGCTCGTTTTTGCATTGCTTAAAATTTGACTTATCATCAAGAGCATCCATCTCTTGGCGTGGCGTCTACGACTTGATACTTCTGGTTCCTAGCTGTTATATAGCTAGCGGGTCAAAGTCCTCTCCATCCCCGGTTCCCGACGGTTTCTACCTCGTTGCACGATCATCAACTTGCGGTGTTTAAGGGTCGTCTAACCACGGTTGCAGCGGTTCACATCAGTTGGTATCAGAGCACGGTTCAGCTCAAGGACCACAATCTATCCCAGTCTCCAGGTTTACCCTGGATTCATATCCTTTACTGCTTTTTAGAAAAATAGCTTCAAAAATTCCCTATTGTTTCAATTCCTGTATTCAGTTCTTTTCGAGTAGTAAGGCAAAGAAAATTGGTGGCCATCATACCATCGACAAAACCCTAAGTCGAGTTCAAGAAAAAAAGAAAAGAAAACAGGTCAAAAGAAAATATAAAGACCCAACTAAAAAGAGGCCACCCTTGCCGAGATAGTAAGATCGACCCTAAGAAGAGGGGATAGAAGATAGGCTTTCGTTGCCCGACCCCAACACCAAGATGACCCACTATCGAGGAGGAATCCCGAGGTCAAGACGGAGAGCTCACCAAGCCCTAGCTACAAGGGAAACCCTAGAAGTTCAAGTCCCGGCACCCACACACTGGTAAGTCTATCCTCAAAGCTTTGAAGAAACTTGCAACTGCTTGGAGCTGAATTGTTTATGTTCTACTTTTATTTGAGTGCATCCGTTATATTTTAAACACGTGGGGAAAAATCAAGAGTGAGTGAGGAGAATTTTGAGAGATTTGTGAGGCCAAATACTTGTTCCAACTAACCATGGCAGATTGGAGGCTTGCCAAGTTAGAAGCTGCATTGGGAGATGCTTCCCGAGTCCTGCAACAGGTGCAAGCCACCTTAGCTTGATTGGAGGAAGAAGCCGGCATAACCCGGCGCCCGGCCCCGACGCCCCGGCACTCAGCCCCGACCCCGACCGGCGTTGCCCGACCAGCCCTGGTGCTGCCCGACCAGGCCCCGGCGCCCCAGCACTCAGCCCCGTGCTGCCCAACCAGGCCCCGACTGGCCCTGCCCGACCAGCCCCGGCGCCCAAGCACCCGACCCCGACGTCGCTCGCCCCAACTCCGACGCCTGAGCACCCAACCGGGATACCACCCGACGGACCCTCTGACCCTGGTGCTGTTCTGCTCGACTCCGACCCGACGCCACCCGACCCTGGCGCACCCGACGAGACTCATGACCCCGGCGCCGTCCTGACTGACTCCGCCCCGACACCGCCCAACCCCGGCGCACCCGACGAGCCTCGTAACCCCCGCGCCGCCCAGTCCACCCCTGACCCGACGCCACCTGACCCCGGAGCACCTCGAGTACCTTTTCGGACCAGAGTCCTCACCAGGTCCATGACCCGAGCCGTCACTCAAGCCCCGAACCCCGGACGGCTTAGGCCTCGGCCCCCACCCGTGAACAACCCCAGTGCACCCCAACCCCCAAAGTCGGCCCGACGACTCTCTGCCGTTTCCCGACGAATTCTCAATGCACAAATTATGGAGGAAGGATGGGAGCAATGAGATAACCTCTTTCATACCAAGTGCGTGATTCAAAATAAGATTTGTAGTATGGTGATTGATGGAGGAAGCTGTACCAATGCTGTAAGTCACGAGTTGGTTGAGGGACTTGGTCTCCCAACCCAAAAACACCTGAAACCCTACAAACTTCATTGGCTTAGTAATAGTGGGGAATTGAGGGTCACCCGACAAGCTCATGTTCCCTTCTACATTGGAAGGTACAAAGATAACATTTTATGTGATGTGGTTCCTATGGAAGCTGCCCACCTCTTGTTAGGAAGACCTTGGCAATTCGATAGGTACTCCACACATGATGGAAGAACCAACAGATAAGCCTCATTCATGGGGATACTAAGTACACTCTGAGGCCAATGTCACCTACTGAGATTCTCCAAGACCAAATAGACCGAAAGGCCATCAAAGAAAAGAAAGAGAGAGAGCTCAAGAACAGAGAAAAGAGAGAACAAACGAGAGACCCTATGAGTGTAAAAACAGAATTACAAGACCTTAAAGGTCCCAGAGCTCAAAAAAGTGAGGTTGATAGGAGAGAAAACCTGTTAGCCACCCCAAGTGAGATCAAACAATCTCTAGTTTCTAGGAAGCCCCTTGTGATCATCCGGTACAAGGAGTGATTGATTTCTAACCCTAATACTTCTCTGCCTAGTGTTGTTACTTCACTTTTACAGGAGTTTAAAGATGTCTTCCCCGAAGAAATTCCTAGTGGACTGCCCCCGCTAAGAGGCATTGAGCATCAGATCGACTTGGTGCCCGGAGCTGCCTTGCCAAACAAGCCAGCCTATCGTACCAATCCAGAAGAAACCAAAGAGATCCAAGCACAAGTGAAGGAATTGATGGACAAGGGATATGTCCGAGAGAGCATGAGCCCTTGTGCTGTCCCAGTCATCCTAGTCCCCAAAAAGGAAGGCACATGGAGGATGTGTGTTGACTGCCGAGCTATCAACAACATAACAGTTAAGTATCGCCATCCTATTCCTAGGTTAGATGACATGCTGTATGAACTACATGGTGCCACCATCTTCTCCAAAATTGATCTTAAATCTGGCTACCATCAAATCCTAATGAAGGAAGGTGATGAGTGGAAAACTACCTTCAAAACTAAACTAGGATTGTATGAGTGGATGGTCATTCCATTCGGCCTAACCAATGCACATAGTACCTTCATGAGATTAATTAACCAAGTCCTTAGGGCTTACATAGGGAAATTTGTAGTGGTCTATTTTGATGATATTCTTATTTACTCCAAAAACTCAGGAGATCACTTAGGACACCTAAAAAATGTCTTGGAAACCCTAAGGAAGGAGCACCTCTATGCCAACATGAGCAAGTGCACCTTTTGCACATATCACCTTGTTTTTCTTGGCTTTGTTGTTAGCTCAGCAGGTATCCAGGTTGATGAAGACAAGATAGAAGCCATCCAATCCTGACCCACACCTCAAAACATCACTGATGTTAGGAGCTTCCACGGGTTGGCTAGCTTCTATCGAAGATTTGTAAGGGACTACGGTGCCGTTGCTGCCCCTCTCACAGCCGTGTTAAAGAAGGGACTACAGTGAAAAGCTCAGTGGTGCCACTCTCAACTACCCGACCTATGACAAAGAGATGTATGCCCTGGTAAGAGCTTTGAAGACTTGGCAACACTACCTATGGCCTAAAGAGTTCATCATCCATACGGATCATGAATCACTCAAGTACCTCAAGGCTCAGCACAAGCTCAACAAGCGGCATGCTCGGTGGGTAGAATCCATAGAATCATTTCCTTACATCATTCAATACAAGCAAGGTAAGGAGAACATCGTGGCTGATGCCCTTTCCCGAAGGTACACTTTAATCTCATTCCTCTCTACTAAATTCATTGGCTTTGAACACATCAAAGACCTTTATGCCACTGACACTGATTTTAAGAGTATCTTTGAAGCTTGCCAACAAGGAGGATTTGGTAAGTTCTACCAACAAGATGGTTATCTATTTAAAGGATCAAAACTGTGTCTCCCTAACGACTCTTGCAGGACTGTCCTAACCTTAGAGGCCCACGGTGGAGGTCTCATGGGACACTTTGGTGTAGCTAAAACCGTGGCCACCCTCAAAGAGCACTTCTACTGGCCCAAGATGAGACATGATGCCGAGAAGATCATATCTCAATGCTCCAAGTGCCAAAGAGCCAAATCTAAACTCAGGCCCCATGGATTGTACACCCCCTTACCCATACCTGAGCATCCTTGGGTAGACTTGTTTATGGACTTTGTCCTAGGACTACCCCGAACCCGAAAGGGGAAAGACTCCATATTTGTGGTTGTTGACAGGTTCTCCAAAATGGCTCACTTCATTGCTTGCCATAAAACTGATGATGCCTCTCAAATTGCTGACCTATTTTTTAGGGAGGTAGTTAGGATGCATGGAGTTCCAAAGACTATAGTCTCCGATAGGGATTCAAAGTTCCTAAGCTACTTTTGGAAGACTTTATGGGCTAAGCTTGGCACCCGACTAATGTTCTCCACCCCATGCCACCCCCAAACTGATGGGCAGGCTGAAGTTGTAAACCGATCCTTAGCTTAAATGCTAAGGGCCGTCATTAAGAGTAACATCCGGACTTGGGAGGAATGTCTACCACATGTAGAATTTGCCTATAATCGAACTGTGCATTCAGCTACCCAATACTCCCCGTTTGAACTTGTCTATGGTTTTAATCCACTAACCCCGCTGGATTTGTCTCCACTTCCTGTCCATGAATTCTTAGAAGCAGGTGGTCAAGAGAAGGCAGCTTATGTCAAGCAGCTCCATGAGAAGGCCAAGGCCAATATTGAAAGAAGGACTGCTCAGTACCTCCGCAATGCCAACCGAGGAAGAAAGGAGAAAATTTTTGAAGCCGGAGACCAGGTGTGGATACACTTCAGGAAGGATAGGTTCCCAGAGCAGAGGAAGTTCAAACTACTACCTAGGGGGACGGGCCTTACATAGTCCTCCAGAGGATTAACAACAACGCCTACGTCCTTGACCTACCAAACTCCTACGGGGTAAGTGCAACCTTCAATGTGGTTGACCTAACCGCTTATTATGATTATGAATATGTAGGTCAGGATTCGAGGATGAATCCTCCACAAGAAGAGGGGGATGATGAGCCCAACAAACCCTGGACCCGACCTGAGCCTCCATTTACCCGAAGCCAGACCAAGGCCTTCCGAGAGAAACTTAACGCCTACATAGAGTCCTGGAGTAAAGAAGGGCGTGAAGAGGATACCGACCGATTCGCCAAGGAAGCCTACACCCTCTTAGAAATTCAAGAAGACAACAGGACACACCCAGAGCAGAGCCCGAGACAGGTCACTAAAGCCTCGGGCCAAGGCCGAGACCAACCGGAGCCCGACCGAGCAAGCCCACCGGGCCGCCACCAAAGCTCAACCAGCCCACGCCACCGAAGCCCAACCGGCCCAAAACAACCGATCACCGCCGGATTAGGGTTTTTGACCTAATTAGGTCTTTCATTCAACATTAAAGACTTCAGCTATTATTTTATGTTTTATTCCCTTTTAGTCGGATTGATTAGGTGTGTTAGGACCCTAATTAGGATTAGGAGTCTTTATTTTATTATTATTTAGGAAGTAGTCTTTAGGGAGGAGAGCTTGTTCCCTCACCTATATAAGGAGGCCGCCGACCACCCTTGTAAGACACAACTTTTGAAATCAATAAACCTCTGTTAGAACATATGTTCTCTTCCCTTCAAGCCTTTGCTCATTTTTGCATTGCTTAAAATTTAACTTATCATCAAGAGCATCCATCTCTTGGCGTGGCATCTACGACTTGATACTTCTGGTTCCTAGCTGTTATATAGCTACCGGGTCAAAGTCCTCTCCATCCACGGTTCCCGACGATTTCTACCTCGTTGCACGATCATCAACTTGCGGTGTTTAAGGGTCGTCAGCCCACGGTTGCAGCGGTTCACATCAGTTGTGGAGGTGGCCGATCATAACACAATTAAGATATGATTCTAGAATGTATCGGTTCCCCGTTTATGGATAGGTTTGGTTAAAGTTGGTTCGATTTGATTCATGATTAGAATTGACTCAAGTTGATTTGCAAGTTGGTATTTGACTCGAGTAAACCCGTTGGACGAGTCATGTGAAACCAGTTTGAATCATTGGTTGTGGAGGTGGCCAATATAACACAATTAAGATATGATTCTACAATGTATCGGTTCCCCGTTTATGGATAGGTTTGGTTAAAGTTGGTTCAATTCGATTCATGATTAGAATCAATTCAAGTTGATTTACAAGTTGGTATTCGACTCGAGTAGACTCGTTGGATGAGTCATGTTAAACCGGTTTGAATCATTGGTTGTGGAGATGGTCGATCATGACACAATTAAGATATGATTCTACAGTGTATCGGTCCCTCGTTTATGGATAGGTTTGGTTAAAGTTGGTTCGACTCGATTCATGATTAGAATCGATTCAAGTTGATTTGCAAGTTGGTATTTGACTCGAGTAGACCCGTTGGACGAGTCATGTTAAATCGGTTGAATCATTTGTTGTGGAGGTGGCCAATTATAACACAACTAAGATATGATTCTACAATGTATGGAAGCTAAAATAAAAATTAATTAATTTATTAACATATATGCTAATTGTGTCTCTTAATTCATAAATAGAATTTTTGTTTAAGAAATTGGAAATTTATTAATTTCTGACATAAATATAATGCCAGTTGTAGCTCTTAATTTATAAATAGAATTTTTGGGTAAGGAATTTGAAAGTAATTAATTTTTTAACATAAATATTCTAATCGTCAATGCTTCAAGAAGTTTGAAAAAGCGGCCTTGATGCGTTGAATGGTGCATGTGAGAAGGTTGGTCAAGACCAACACCGAATCGATCTCCACCTCTGATTCAGGGTTAGTGCTTGCTAGTATTTGGAACTCTGTCGTCATGATACACCCTTCTTCTCCACCACCACTGATGCCAGTACTAGTGCTAGCACCATCGCCTCTACCACCACCACCTTTGCCATCAGGGAATATGATGAACCCCGATGGAAAGAGAGCGGCAAAGGAGCTGTCTCCTCCGCGCATCGCTAAATCCAGAATTGGAATGTCCACTGTGGTGTACACTAGTAAGGAAGAAGTTGTGTCGTTCCATGTTTCTTGGAGGATGAACGATGCCCCAATATCATCACTATAGCCGGTTTTCTACCCAAAGAAATATAAAGGTCAAACCAAATAGAAATTTTGACCAAATTGGGTCAAATAAAGGTTCAACCAATGTGTGTACTTACCACAACATGAAGGATGGAGACAGAGTTCCCAGGAGTCTGAGCCTTGGGGATACGAACAACCTCCTCGAGGGGCCCGCCATTGTTCAAAAAATCTCAATCTTTCCTTGTATCTTCCCTCATCAAGAACTCGAACACTCTCCTCCTCAAGACAGGGAGCCACAAGGAAGTTGAGCCGCTCAGCACGATCCCCACCGCCTCATTTGGATCGGTCGAGTTCTTCCTCGACAGAATCCTGATGTCCTCGCCCACACTCGTCGGCGATAGCTTCTCCCAGCTAGAGTTTGAAAAGCCGATAGAGATTCCACGAAAGCTATTCACCATTTTTTGGGACAGCTTCATCAAGCTATTCTTCCCGGCCATGCTTAACACTTTAAATTTAATATTTTGGTCAGACCAACTCAATCAACCTGGTTAAAATGTTATTAAAAAATCAAGTGTAAAACTTACTCGAAGGGTCTTGGGGGATGCTAGAAGAAGCCAGAAGGAGAGCGACACACTCGCAGTATCTTTGGAGCGTAGCTATCCACCTTCTGGCCCCAAAACCCATACTAGACCTAACCATGGGTCGCAACATCTGGTGAACCAAGCTCTCATCGTATTGGACATGTTCCAACCATAACACCTACCAATGCAAAAAATGATTGCACCGCTAAGTCATGATATATTCATTAAATCTTAAAACATTAATCCTAATAATTAGGGTATTTAATTACCTTTCAGCAACCATTGTTTAAGTCATATATGATGCAACCAGATGGGAGCCTCAAGAACTCGGATCTTTCGTTCGCATCAACACAGATATCAACGATGGATCAAACACTCTCCATCTCTTTATTACAGGACCGCATAAACTTTGTTGCACGATCCGGAGTCAACGGCGAAATCTATTGGAACTCAGCTTTTATCTAGTACCCACAAACATGATCATAATTCTAACCAAGTAAACCAAACCGAACTGATTAAATGCAAAATTAATTTGTTACCTACCATTAATAAGTCATCAGAAGACAACGTGTCAAGTTTGGTGCCGCTAGCCACCAATCCAGCAAAAACTTCCTTCCAACGGTCCTAATAAAATTATATAAAAAAACAAAGTCCATAAATAATTTTTAAAATTAAACTTTAACCAAAAAATTAAACTGTCTAATTTAACAGAGACTAATAAAGTTTCATGTAGGCCAAGAAACATACCACGTTCATCATTATTTGAACAAGTGCCAAGCCATTGATGCAAACAATGTCTGACACCCTTGTGGCCTCAGTGACGAACTCGACTTCACTCTCCATGAGGCTATGCGCGAACATGCGATGATAGTCCTTGAGACTCAACGCCTCTTCCTCGTCGCTCTTGTTCACCCATAGTGGCTCACCCATGTGAGTCATGCTCATCACCTCGGACGTAGCCCTATGGATGTATTGTCTGTACACCTCCCAGTTGTACCTGCCACTAGACAAGACCACTGGATGAAGGTTTTTGGTGGGAGCGTCGATATCAAGCCCTGCAGGATTTCTTTTGTTGTTGTTGGTGTTGTTGTGGTTGCGGTTGTTGTTCCGATCGAGATTGGGCCCCACAGTGTTTCTTTTGTTGTTTTTGTGGCGATGGTGGTTTTGGTTGTTGTTCTGGCTAAGTGTCGGAGCAGTTGGTGCCAATGTTGTTACGGAAGGGGAGATTAGAGGTCGACTGGCTACGGCACAGAGGCGGGCAACCTCTTCATTGAGGCGGGTGACCTCTTCATTAAGGTGGGTGACCTCCGCTCTAAGCTGCTCGTTTTCGAAGGCGATCCGCGTGGGGACCACTGGGCCACTGTAGGAGGTGCACATGGGCTCAGCCATGTTTTGCCTTAAGACAACGTTCTCTGCTATCAACTTGTCATTTTGTTTTCTCAGGAGTATGTTCTCGTGACACTCAAGTTGAATCTGCAATAAAAATTGTAATCGGTTAAATCATGCAGATTGAAATGTAGAAAAACTCGTAAACCGACTAACAAATCACATATTTTTGAGGTCGTACTTTCATGTGTGTGCGACGGTTCTGAAACCAGAACTTGATCTTTTGCATCTCCATCCCAATATTCATGTTGAGCTCGATCCTTTGCTTCTCAGTGGGGTGAGGATGCTTCATGAAGAATCTAACCCAAAACCAGAAAACCAAACCGGACATCAAAACCCGAAATCGAGAACAAAAACATAAACAAAAATTGATTTTCGACTGGTTACGTACTTTTCAAGCTCGTCGTACTGAGTGTGGCGTTGGTGCTTCCTCTTCTTACCATGCTGCTCATCCTCTACTTCATACATCTCGTCGTCGTCACTCGATTCGCCTTGTTCCACGTCAGCACCTGCTTGTTGGACGGTGTCGTTTTGGTCACCAGCTGCTGATAAAAGGATTTTACCAAGGTCGTATTCCACGGGGTCCTCTCATAAACTAGTACTCACACTTCTCATAGACGGTCTAGACATTTGAAATTGGTTTGGTTTGATTGAGAAATTCAGAAACAAAGGCAAAGAAAAGCAAAACTAACAAAGATTAAACAAGAGAGAAAGGTGGTTGAAATTAAAGACAAAGGGGGTTCTCTTGGTGGGTAGTTTCATCATGCTCAAGAGGACTAATTGAACAAACAAGCCAATCAAGATTGAGTTTGTATTCGGATGACTGATGGAACCGTCGTTGTGCTGAGCAGGTTCTATCAAATAACTATCAAGCTCAAGAGCTAGGATAGATCGTATTCCACGGGCCTTCAATTGATTGGCTACTTCAGAACTAACAAATTACTCAAGGAAAACACGTTGTGCGTGGTGTGAGTTCCACGACTTCTAATTCTAAGGAATGCAGAAGAATTAAAACAAATTAAGCTAAAGTAGATTGAGAATTAGGGTTTGAAAACAAGAATGACAGACGAACTTATACTTTGAATCCCCCTTCGTTCCCAGAGCATTGGCAATCAACAGATCAGCGGATTTCGATTCTTATTCAATCAATCACTAAGACACCACCATAACTCCTTACCCTTAGGTTTAAGACCGGCAAACGTTCGCTCTATCCATTCTAACTACCAAGATTAACTAGCCGCCCGGGTACGGTCGCCTCTCACAACGACTTAATTAATTGGTGTAATTACTAGTGATTAATGAGTTACTCTTGCAGTGGATTAACCCTAACCGGTTCGTACGAAAGGCATACTCCAATTATAAGGTTAATTGTTCAATTCGATGTTCTAAAGTAAGGCGAGCGTTCGCTTCTATCCTTAGCTTAACCAGAATCTAATCTAGGTGATCAATCCAGACAAGAAACATGAACAATGAAGAACGAATCAAACATGAAAAAAGAACTGATTGAATTTCGAATCTAATCACCGCCGATCCGTGATCGCTTTAAAGCCCTGGGTCACTTAGGGTTCATCTAGTCTAAGCTCTAACGAGTTTAGCTACTCATGATCATTACAAAAGACACAAAGATAAAGAAAGAGTTCATCATTCAGAGGAAGAACATAAAAGAACTGAAAAACCTAATTCAGACGACTCTGACAGACTCCGATCTTCGGTAAGTTACACTCCTAGCTCCGTTTCTCCGAGATGGAAGGGATGGCGTCACGATCTCTATCCGGCTCTTCGAACTCCAACTCTTCGCTCCAGAACCTCAGAGAAAATCTGATCTCGAAAAGTTGTGTTTTTAGAATTATGAATTGTGTGTTCTTTTCTCCTTTTGGCCGCCGGGTTAAGTATAAATACTTAACCCTAGTTGGGCCGGGCTGAGCAGTTATTTTCGCCGAAACCATAGGGGTAGTTTCGGCAAAACTGGCTTGTGTAAATGGCCAGTTTCCTCTGCCTTGCATTTTTGGTCCGAAGAGCTTAATGGTTTCGCCGAAATCAGTCTTCTCTTGGCATCAGCTGATTTGCATTGTTGATTTCGCCCAAACTGTGAGATCATTTTCGCCGAAATCATCCTTCTGTTGGCACCAGTCTGAATGTGGTATTGTTTTCGCCGAAACCCCTAGGGTATTTTCGACGAAAGTATCTTTGTATTCGGGCAGACCTTTGGTTGGACTTTGATTGGCTCCTTTGATCGATTCCGGTTCAGTTCCTCGATGTTCCTATGCCTTAGACACGTCCATGGCTACTTTATCTGACGGCAAAAACCTGTGCTTACGCAAAACACTAGAAAACCATCAAATAGACCCGAAAAGGGCCAAGGTAACACAAATGGCACGAGATAGGGCAATTGATTGAATATTCGTTATTCTACCCTAAAAACCATGTCTTAAGCAAAGAAATGTCGCTTAAATGAGGCTGATAATCACGTCAAATCGAGTGTCATCAAATACCCCACACTTAAGCTTTTGCTTGTCCTCAAGCAAACTGAATAGAAACGCTCATGTTCATAAATGATAAGATCGATTAAATTAGAGCTCAATCAAACACAATGAATTATTGGACAGATCGATCCTAGAACAAGAAACCTAACATGCATACAGATCAGCCAAATTACCTGGTCTCACTAATAAACTGCACACGACAGGTAATTAGCAACCAATTATGCACGAATTTGACCTGATCGACCAGACTCCTCACACAGGATATATATAGTAAAATGGGAACTCTCACTCTCTATGTTTAAGGACGTGTTTCTGCTCTCGATCATTTTCTGTTACCGAATTCTGTCATAGGTTTGCATTTCGACCACATCTCCACCACTGTGACAACACGAGTATCTAGTCAAGAAGGACTTCCCTGCTAGGACCGTAATGAAATCTACACTACTCGGGTTTATAATGAGATGGATGATGGGGATGAATGATGATGGCTTTGGTGCGGTGTAGCTTTCGACTAACTTCCCTCGAATCTAATCTATGGCTTCCTACCGTCTAACCAAACACGGGTGGAATAATGAACGCTCGTCCTACGATACCCTCAAGCAACCTAGCACTTATTCTTTTTCTTTTGCATACACATTTTTTCTTTTCTTTTCAACTTTTCTTTTGACTTCGTTCTTCCATTTGTAGGGAGAAGAACGTTTTATTGAACTACACTTTGAACTTTTTCTGATTTTCTTCTTTCTTCATTTTTTTTTCTTTTTTTTTCTTTTCTATATTTTTTTCTTTTGTGCCGATTTTTCTTTTAATTGCTAGAGGGGTTTACACGTCTGGACCTATTAGCTAAGACCACCTGTTTAATGGCTATAGGCAGGTTACCACAAACCGACTTCCGGTAGGTCAATCTAGAACTACAACCACAGGGGATCAACGGGGAGTGAAAGAAATGGGAAATGGCTGTAATGTATTATCGAACCGAAAGAACAGGCCAAGCTCAAGGGTCTAAACCTAGTGGATTTTATCGTTAAGGTAGGCTATCTGGCTTAGTAGATGAATCTAGGTGCCCCTATCCTTCTAGAACTCGTGTCATCGTGTGGTCTCGAGTAGGTCTCATGCAAATTCTAACTCATTCAAGTAAACAGAGAACCACTCAGAAAGAATTTAAATTGCAAGTTACGTGCAATGGATCAAAAGCTCATAGTTGGTTTGCTAGTCGGATTCGGTCATTTTCATGCAATCAAGGCTACAAACTACAAGTGTGATTTTAAAATTCTGTTCTGACCAGGCAATCTAGCATCAAAGCATACAAGTTGGTTCTCAAGTTCTAGGTTAAGCAGTCTAAGCATCATTATGAAAGGTTGAACAACAACTTAACATCAAAAATCAAGAACTGAGCCATTCTAATGCTAGAGATACTGGAATGGAATCACGAGGCACACAAAACACAATCAAGGGCAATCAAGTTCATGCAAGGTTCTCTAGCATCCTACCCTACACTTAAATCGGACTGTGTCCTCACAGGACTAATTCTAGAGTTCAGAGTGGAATGGAAGAACCTGGACTGAGATGATTGGTGTAGGGGATGAGCACGGGTCCTCGGAGCGGATGAAAGTGTAACAGAACCTGAAGCAAAGGGAATCTCCCAACTGCCTACAAAACAAAAACAAATAAAACATAAAAAGGAAACCGGGACAAGTGCCCCGGATCCACACAGAAAAAAGTTGGACCGAAGTCCGAAAAGAATAAATAAAAAGAAAGGACAAGGAAAAGGACACCACCTGATCATCACTGGTCAGAGGTGTCGGGGTGGGGGAAGTGGAAGTAATCGCCGAGCTGTCGCTGCCACTCCAGCTGTCGCTCATATCGCCGGTCGGCGCGGCGCATGTGTTGTTGCATAATAGTCCACCTAGCCTCTTGAGTGGCGTTGTCGGTGATGCGCCACTCCTGTAGTCGCTCGTACAACTCACCAATGTCCGCGGGGTGGTGTTGCGGCTGGTGAGTATGCGCCGGAAATGGATCTGGAATGCGCGGCGGCGACTGGTGAATGTACCCTGCCTGATGGTGTGGCGAGGGTATATAATCTTGAAACTCAGGCGGCGGCTGCGGCTGCTGCTCCTCAGCATCATCTTCGTCCTCCGACTCGACCGCAGGTTGGAGTGGAGGATCTGCTGCTACCTGGGGACTGAGGTCGAGTTCTAAGTCGTACTCGACCACCAAGTCTCCTCCAACGGTCCGAACTGGATGTCGTGGAATGTGAGGGCCATATTCATGGCCGATGCCGAAGGAGAGGATGAGCTGACCTATGAAGTTGCCTCCCAAGAGTTTGCGTGGTAGCTTCTTCCTTTTGGTCCGCTGGCTGAAGATGTGAGCGAGCACCCAGCCGGGGTGGAGAGGGTAGCTCTCTCGGATGGCTCGGTGAAGCACGAGCTCCTCCTTAAGGATATGGTGGCGATCCTTGTCTCTGACATATAAAAGTGACCTCCGCCAAACCATATGAATAAACTTATAGAGCGGGTGAGAGAGAGACTTAACTGAGTTGTTCTTCCTGAGGCGATCGCCAGGCACGCCTGTCATGTGGCTCCAGAGGGCGTGCAACTCCTCGTCGTCATCATCCTCACCCCAACCGAGGTGGTGATCGTGATAGTGCTCGTAGGGGATGCCCAGATGAGCGGCAAACTCATCTTAGGTGAGTTGCCTGTACACCCCACCAAGAAAGAAAGTGATCACCTTCTGACCCCATCTCCTCTTATTCTCGTCCAAGTCAAATGTCGCCCAGAACTCCTGGAGAGCAATGTCTGGGAACTCGGCGGCCATGGTGGTCAGCTCTAGGAGACCGGCCAGTGCTAAGGCGTCATGCACGTTCCGGTAGGAATCCTCGTTATGCTCCTGGAGAGACTCCATGGATAAAGGACGCACGTCGGCTCCCTGGATGTGCGCGATCTTCTGGAAGTTCTCAAAGTAGAAGTCCGGTAGACGGGCGATGGTGGGATGGTATCCAGCATGGCGAGGGAGTGCAGGTGGAGGACCCAGAATGGCGGGTGTGACCGGAGCGGCAGCTCCTGAGCTCGAGGCGCCATCGAGTCGTGCATTAGTCCTGCGCTCAAAAGTGTTCCTAAAACCAGAAGTGAAACCAGATTAGTCGACCAAAACCTTACCCCACACTTAGTAGAAAAACTCAATTTCACAAAGAAACGAGGGAAACTAAGTGGGGTAAGTAAAGCGGAGTAACCGGTAATCATAGACATTAAAACACATGTCTTAAGAACAGTTATAATCAGGTAAGCGCAATCAGAGTTCAAAAAGTCAAACTGACATTTGAGAAAGTCAACATTAAGTCATATTGAACCCTAATCATGGCAAGACTATCACAACTTGGAAATTGACGGCATCATATGGTTTCAAATGGCGGCATGATAATATGAACAAGAATGAACACTTATGACAGCCAAATGATCAACAACAAGTCAACGGCAAACCGACATATCTCACAAGTCAACAAAACAACGAATCAATCGTATGCATAGCAACACATGACCAAATGATATGGAAATTAAGCACGGAACTCCCTAAGCATCCTAGAACGGTTCTATAAGTTCAGTCAGTCCTAGTTCACACGAAACAGTCGGCACGCAAAACGAGGTAAACCAAAAAGTCAACCGAAAGTCAACCCGATGAAAGTCAGCAATCCATATGTCAAAAGATTCGTATTGAAAAGTTGTACACTTTACCTTGAAGCCATGGAAGCAAAAACTGAACGGGTTGGGAGGATTCGGTGAAAAATGTTGAAAACTAGGTTTTTGGTGAACTGGAGCTGCAAAGCTCCGATTTGGTTGTTCTAGGGCTCGTTGGGATCGGAATGAGGAGGGGGAGTGACCGGCGGCGGTCGGCGACGGCGGCGGCGGGTGAAACGGCGGCGACGGCGGGTTTTAGTGGAGGGTCGGCGGCGATTTTAAATAGATAAGGGGGGTTTCGGTGATATGAACGAAAGTGAGTGAAGGAAAGGAAGGAGAGAGAGGAAGACCGGTTTTAAAGTGGGATTTTTCTGATTTTTTTTGAAATTATTTTCGGCGAAATTGGAAGGGTGGTTTCGCCGAAAATGGAAGCACGGTTGCGCCGAAAACTTTAGTTCAAATGGCTTCGCCGAAAACAGTTATTTTTCGAACCTAAAATGATGAACAGGAAGGATGGGTCGAAAATCAAAAGTTGGTTTCGCCGAAAACAGGGGTGGTTTCGTCGAAAATTTTGAACTGTTCGGTTTTAAAATATTTTCGTAATTCCGACCAACTTCAGAAAATCACAGTTAAATCCAGAAAAATCGGAACGACCTCAATCAACTTGCGACTGACTCTATGACATGCAGACTCTACACGAAAAATAATAAACCAAACAAACTGACACTTTTGGCTCTCCCAAACCGACTCTAAAATACCAAGGTTGAAACAAAACAAAACTGACTCCAGCCGTGGGTTGCCTCCCACGAAGGGCTCTTTTATTAACGTCCTTGAGCTGGACGATACCTGGACGGTATTAGGAGACATCCCAACTAAGATTCTCCTTCACGCTAGCATCGGAGTTCATGAAGTACAGCTTCGGGACTTCTCCGGTAAGCGTGAATCTCTTCCCGTTTGCATGTAGTAGTTTGGTACGTCCGTCGGGAAGATGATCAACGAACTTGAAAGGTCCAAACAGCTCTCTGGAGAGGTCATCCTTCTTTAATGTGACGATGGAAGGAATGAGGACTGTCGGCTTCTCTTTTTCTGTCTTCTTCGGCTTGTTATCACCAGGATCGGTGATCGTTAGTACTTCCTTAGGAGATGCTTTCGGCTTCTCCCTCCATACTTGTTCCGGCGCCGGTTTCTCGGAACGTGTTGGTGGTGCAGCTGGCTCGATGGAAGATCGTGGAGCTTTTGGTCTCCAGACCATTTGGGTCTTTGTCTTCTTGTTCTTTCCTCGAGGTCGGCTCGGTGGTTTAGAAGAGGCTTGCAGTTCCTTCTTCTTCTTTGGTGGCTTCTGAACTGACGCTTCTGGCTTCTTCTTTATAACCTGTTTAATACCTGCAGCAACAACTGATCTAGAGACACTGGAAGAAGCATTAGTAATGGAGTTAATCGGAGTCAACTCCACAGTTTCAACAGCTAGGCAGTGAGATTCTTCATTCCTAGAGTCATGTTTCATGTCATCTTTAAGACGGAACGTTTTTGTTTCTTTACCAATTCTTAAAGTCAAAGAACCATTAGGAACGTTAATATTCATTCCAGTAGTAGCCATGAAAGGTCAACCTATGAGGATTGTAGAATCATCGGTACTAGTATCCATGATCACATAGTCAGCTAAAAACGTGAACGGACCACATTTAGTAACAACGTCTTTAATTTCTCCCTTAGGGGTTTTAAGCGATCTATCAGCAAAGACGAGTTGCATACTGGGTGGTTCAAGTTCCCCTAGGTTTAACTTTTCATATAGACTCACAGGCATGACATTAACAGATGCTCCTAGATCAACTAAGCAACGTTCAATTTCAACATCATTGATGACCAAAGGCAAAGTAAAAGAACCAGGATCAGACAACTTAGCTGGATATGGAGAGACAGGTTTCTTAATACGAATGTCGGGGTATCCTTCCTTGTTCCCCTTCATACCAGTCTCGATCCTTGCGTTTGGTAGCATTGCTCTAGGAAAAGGAGGCTTCACGACGTATGGTGCAAGAGGAGGATCATCCTTAGGTGCTGGTTTCTGTTCCTCTTCTTCCTCTTCTTCCGGAGTTTCAGCGATCCTGCGTAAAACAGAAAAGGCATCAGCAATTAAGTTCGGAATTTTTCAAGCAGTTACCATTTTAGCCTGTTCTTTTCTCGGGTTTGGCTCTGTCTGGCTTGGAAGCTGGCCAAATGGTCGACCAGACGCTAGCATGCTCGAGATGTTGTTCACGACTTGCTCAATCCGTTGTCCAGATGCTATTTGTTCTTGATTGAGAAGAGCTTGAGCCTTGAACTGACTGTCATGATCATCGAGTCTTGTGATGATCTGGCTGAGCTTCTTATCCAGGTCACTGACATTATTATCTCTTTGATACTGCTGTCCTGGATAGGTATTGTTAAGATATTGATTCTGGCGATTGCCAGGAGCAGTTCCATAATTACCCGGATTGTGATGCGGCGGCTGGTAGACACCTGCCGGCGGATGGTTAGGCTTCTGTTCCTGAGCTTGACCAGCCGGGCGGTTATTCTGGTTCTGGTTATGATTGGCGCCAGTATTATAGGGAGGTCTGTATTGATAGTTCCCTTGCTGTCTGAAGTTACGATCGTCGGCATAACCATTCTGATTATTAACAAAGCCTTGTTGGATGAAATTTACCTCTTCGGCAGACCAGACTTCTGCCTTACCAAAATTCTGACAACGGCCTCCGTTATGTGAGCAAGCTCCACACCACTCGCAATCGGCAACATAGACAGAAGCTGCCGGTGGCTTGATTGGTGTGGTAGACTTCTTCAAATGCTTCTCTACCTCTGCCTTGATAGCTGCTTCGAAATCTAGCTTGCTCCTCGATCCTTCATATTGTCGCTCCCAGTTCCTTGACTTGGAGGCACAGTTTGCGAAGTGCAGAAGAGCAGCTTCAGGAGTGAGTGTAGTGCAATCCCCTTCAGCTAGAGAATTGACCCACTTGGCAGATTCTTCTCGAAGTCCTCGAGAGAAGATTTCAGCTAACTGCCTCTGCTCGAATCCATGATGAGTGCAGGTGTAGAGAAGTTCTTGGAAACGATTCCAAGTATCATATAAACTTTCTCCTTCTTTCTGGGAGAATCTGGCGATGCTGTCCTTGATGGCGGTTGTTCTGGCCGGAGGGAAGTATTCTTCAACAAAGTCCTGAGCCAGAGTATCCCAGTTAGTGTAGTAGCCAGGTGGTTTGCCAGTAAGCCACCTCTTAGCAGCGCCTTTCAAAGAGAACGGGAACGCCCTCAGACAAAGAGTGTTTTTGTCGAGGTTTCCGTTTTTAAAAGTATTGCAGAGATCAAGAAAGTCTGCAAGATGAGTGCACGGATTGTCTAGGGGCCTGCCTTCGAACTGTAAATCCCTAGAGATCATGGTCAAGAATGGAATCTTGATCTCATAGTCAGGATCTCCTTCAATACGCGGAACGGCAATGGCAGATCGAACGCTAGTCGCGCTCGGCTTGTTATAGTCTGCTAGACTCTTCTGTGCAGGTGGGGGTGGCGGCGGTTGATCGCCGTTTGGTGGTAACCTATCGGTCATGGTGGGAGATGGAGGCGGTGAAAGTGACTCGGTGTATGAAGCGGATGAAGAGTGCGGTGAAGACGGAGATGAGGAACTCTCCTTCGGTTCCTCGATCTTGATCGGAGTGATGAATGGATTGGATCTACCTTCCTTCAGAATCTGTGATCATAGAGGTGTAGCAGAACTGCCTGGATTCCCTGCAATCTTAGCCTGTTCGGTCTGAGAGCGAGTCCAAGGACGGTGAGGCATGCACCTGTAAACCTACAGATAACAAAGACAAACAAAACCAGTGTAAAATCGAAGTGGATGGAAAAATGAAAGATGGAAAAATGAAAGATGGAAAATAGAAGAATAAATTGTCAGATCTTCTTTCAACAATCAAAAGAAGTCCCCGGCAACGGCGCCAATTTGATGGAACCGTCGTTGTGCTGAGCAGGTTCTATCAATAAACTATCAACCTCAAGAGCTAGGATAGATCGTATTCCACGGGTCTTCAATTGATTGGCTACTTCAGAACTAACAAATTACTCAAGGAAAACACGTTGTGCGTGGTGTGAGTTCCACGACTTCTAATTCTAAGGAATGCAGAAGAATTAAAACAAATTAAGCTAAAGCAGATTGAGAATTAGGGTTTGAAAACAAGAATGACAGACGAACTTAGACTTTGAATCCCCCTTCGTTCCCCAGAGCATTGGCAATCAACAGATCAGCGGATTTCGATTCTTATTCAATCAATTACTAAGACACCACCATAACTCCTTACCTTTAGGTTTAAGACCGGCGAACATTCGCTCTATCCGTTCTAACTACCAAGATTAACTAGCCGCCCAGGTACGGTCGCCTCTCGCAACGACTTAATTAATTGGTGTAATTACTAGTGATTAATGAGTTACTCTTGCAGTGGATTAACCCTAACCGGTTCCTACGAAAGGCACACTCCAATTATAAGGTTAATTGTTCAATTCGATGTTCTAAAGTAAGGCGAGCGTTCGCTTCTATCCTTAGCTTAACCAGAATCTAATCTAGGTGATCAATCCAGACAAGAAACATGAACAATGAAGAACGAATCAAACATGAAAAAAGAACTGATTGAATTTCGAATCTAATCACCGCCGATCCGTGACCGCTTTAAAGCCCTGGGTCACTTAGGGTTCATCTAGTCTAAGCTCTAACGAGTTTAGCTACTCATGATCATTACAAAAGACACAAAGATAAAGAAAGAGTTCATCATTCAGAGGAAGAACAGAAAAGAACTGAAAAACCTAATTCAGACGACTCTGACAGACTCCGATCTTCGGTAAGTTACACTCCTAGCTCCGTTTCTCCGAGATGGAAGGGATGGCGTCACGATCTCTATCCGGCTCTTCGAACTCCAACTCTTCGCTCCAGAACCTCAGAGAAAATCTGATCTCGAAAAGTTGTGTTTTTAGAATTATGAATTGTGTGTTCTTTTCTCCTTTTGGCCGCCGGGTTAAGTATAAATACTTAACCCTAGTTGGGCCGGGCTGAGCAGTTATTTTTGCCGAAACCAAAGGGGTAGTTTCGGTGAAACTGGCTTGTGTAAATGGCCAGTTTCCTCTGCCTTGCATTTTCGGTCCGAAGAGCTTAATGGTTTCGCCGAAATCAGTCTTCTCTTGGCATCAGCTGATTTGCATTGTTGATTTCGCCGAAACTGTGAGACCATTTTCGCCGAAATCATCCTTCTGTTGGCACCAGTCTGAATGTGGTATTGTTTTCGCCGAAACCCCTAGGGTATTTTCGGCGAAAGTATCTTTGTATTCGGGCAGACCTTTGGTTGGACTTTGATTGGCTCCTTTGATCGATTCCGGTTCAGTTCCTCGATGTTCCTATGCCTTAGACACGTCCATGGCTACTTTATCTGACGGCAAAAACTTGTGCTTACGCAAAACACTAGAAAACCATCAAATAGACCCGAAAAGGGCCAAGGTAACACAAATGGCATGAGATAGGGCAATTGATTGAATATTCGTTATTCTACCCTAAAAACCATGTCTTAAGCAAAGAAATGTCGCTTAAATGAGGCTGATAATCACGTCAAATCGAGTGTCATCAATGACCATGCATTTCACTTCCATAGACTCAATGCACTCTCGTAGCACCAAATCCTATCCTAATACCACTCAACTTGGGCTCTCGCTCTCAAGCTAAGTGAAAAAGGATGCATTCTAAGTGTTTGATGAAATGCCAAGACACAAGACCCTCTCTTAAGACTCTATGACCACAAGGCTAGGCACAACACTCTCATATCAATGCCCTAACACTAAGAGATTCACCAAAAAGCCTTTTCAAACTCAATTGAATGAAAATCCACATGCACACCAAGTGTTCGATAAAATGCCCAAGAGAGAAATCAAGTGAAAATGGTTGAAACAAGATGATCTAATCTCTTAGAACACACTCACTTCAATCCCTAGACCTACAATCTATGCAATCCAAGCACTCTCATGCATCAAATCACATTGAATGGACCAAATCAAGCAAACATGGCATAAAATGGCATTAAGAACAAGTCTAGGAATCATCCTCATACAACCAAGATCAATCATGGCAAGTTCTATACAATCATCCCTCTATCTTAGCACAACTAATCTACCCATCCAAGATGAACCCTAGAAACTCAGCCACACATGGCCAAGGGAGTAAAGAGAAAAGAAGGAAGAATGGTCACCAAGAACACCATGGATGAATCCTTGAGATGATCTTCACTTCTCCACTTGTAAGCACTTCTCCCAAGGTTTGTTGGCTTCAATCCTAGCACCAATGGCTTCAAATTGCTCCCAAAATGTGTTCTAAGGGTTGAGGGTTCGTGGGTATGTGTTTGGGGTTCAAGAGAGATGAAAGAATGCCCCAAAATGGCCAAAAACGCGGGTATTTATAGTGCAGGGGGCAGTGCACGGCGTGCACCACTGCACGGTGTGCACCCCTGCACTCTACATAAAACTCGATCTTGTAATGCTCATATCTCCCTCGTCTGGACTCCAAATGACCTCCAGTTTTCTCCTATGTGCTCCTTGTCATCCGTACTTCGATGCCATAACCTGAAAATGCACAGAGGCAACTCCAATAGACCACGAATTTGGCTCCAAAGTGACAACCGGATAACAAATGGACACTTTGCACAAAACTTCAATAAAAGCATATAAGTCATGACATTTCACGAACAAACACGGGCATTTCATAGGTCAATCATAAGCTCAAAATGCACTAAATAAAGTCACATCAAATTCCCCTACGACTAAGCTTTGCTTGTCCTCAAGCAAATGAACTAGAAAACATCCAAGTTCACAAATGACAAGATCGGTCCCATTGAGATTCAAGCAATCACAATTTGGCTTAAACTGTTCCACAAACAAACTTAACCTACACATGCAAGAACATCAACCAAACAAGTCTAAACCTCACTATTTGATGCACACTCCAAGTAGTGGTTAATTGGGATACAGAAAAACCGACCACGACAACACCAACTCTACTCAAAAGGACTTGAACTCGGAAAATGGAACGGATTAGGTGGGGATAGGAAAATTTGGAGAGTGGTGAGTGATCGTGATGTGGCTATCGACTCGACTTCATCCGCTTCTAGATCCGCACTTTACAAACTCTGGCTAGGATCAAGGGCTACATTTGAGAACTCTCTTTTTTTTTTTCTTTCATTTTCATTTTTTTCATTTTTTTCTTTTTTTCCTACTGCATACTAGTGCTCGATTCAACACTTCACTTAGGTGTTGAACCTGTCTAGCTCACAGCTGTTGCCTTTGCTAGTGCTCAACCCGACACTTCACTTAGGTGTCGAGCTTGCCTAGCTTTTCTTTTCTTTTGAGCCTTTTCTTTTGAACTTTCTCTTCACAACTAGCCACGTGATCCTTAGCCCCTTAACTTCCACACAAGATTTTGAATTGGATTTCCGTCTAATCTCAAACCACAATCACGAGGGATCAAAAAGGGAATGAAGAACATGGAAAAGGAGTGAAAAGGGTGAAAATTCTGATTGCCTCCATCATCTTAGACCGGTGTTATCGAGCGGTACAAAAACACTTATCGAGCGGTACAAAAACACGTATCAAACCAATCAACCAACATACAAGAGTGATAAAATCTCTGTTCTGACCTAGACTCATTTGACATTAGCTCTAACATGCTGGTTATAGGTTCTAAGTGGAACAGTCTAAACGTCATTGTGAAAGCTTGAAGTCAATTAAACACCAAAAGTCAAGAACCGAATGATTCTACAATAGAGGAATTTGGAAACAATCAAGATCATGCAAATCAAGCAAAGCATAGCATTACATCTCTACCACAAATAATCACACCAAACCTCAAACTCCCCTACGACTAACATGAGCATTGCCCTCAATGATCAAGAGAGAGAGGGTAAGGAGGAACGAAGTTACCGCGTTGGTAGAGAGGAGCATAGGACGTAATAGTGGTGAAAGAGTTCCATGATGATCCTTGGTGAAGAGTGATCCAGAATGCTAGTCAAACCTTATTCAAAAAGCTAAAACAACACAAAAACCTCAAACAACAATTAAAAGCGAAAAATTAAAGATAACATGGGGTGCATAAACAAGTGCAATAAAGCCAAAAGAGAGCCTTGATTGATCTACACACAACCACAATCAAATAAAAATAAAACAAGGGCCTTGAGATAGAAGTGGGGCCCTGGAAATCTCACTGGGAAGGATCAACACAAAAATCACTAATCACGTATCCTTCAATTTCGAAATCCAAAACATGAAAGATCGGAGCAAAGATCAAACAATTTAACATCCACAGCTCAACGATCACATCAAAATGGAAATATCACCTAGCATGAATTAAGATCATCAGAGTCAAAAGCGACAACCTATGCTAGCAAAGATCAATTCATTAAGGACCACTCTAAGCATTAGGCATGTAAAACGGGCAATATTACTAATAGCAACATATGAGCACGAAATCACATAATGTAAGGAGGGATGTACAAAAATAGACCCATGTGTGGTGATCAAACACACCCCTCCTCACACAAAGAAGGTAAATCAGCCCCTGAATTCATCACCTGCAACACCCAACAAAATGACATACACCATACAAACAACCAATCGAGCTCATCAAAATCGACACACAATAATCCAGAACCAAACATCACACAACCAACTCTCATGAACAAGCCACAAACCCAAACTCAAACAATCAGTACCACCAATCCCACTCAACTAAAGAATCCCAGTTAAACACTTCATGATCAACCACCCCTGTCCCAAAATTTGTTAAGCAATGAACTCAAGCTGCAAACCACAATTGAAGACACCAATGGCACAACAATCATGACAACAATCAAACCACTTAGCCAAACTCAACAAGCCAAATTTTAGTGGGCAAACCGTCATGAACAAATACCACAAGAAATAACAATGAAAAACCAAATCATAATCACCCCAATACCTCATTAACACCCCACCAAACGAATCAAACAGTGAAAAATATTGTGGAAAAAAAATTGCAGAGGGGGTGCACGGCGTGCAGAGGTGCACGGCGTGCACCTTTGAGCTGAAATTTTTTTTGAATCCTCCTGGACAGCACGTGCACCAACCGTGCACGGTGCACGGCGTATCATGCACGGCGTGCATAGGTGCACGGCGTGCACCTCTTCAGCCTAAAATCAAATTTTTATCTCGACGAAAAATGACCAAAACACCGTCAAATCAACCCAAAACGGACCCCGAACTTCAGAATTTCAACACCTATGAGACCACAAAGGACACCACAACAACTCAAGGGCCTTGAATACCACAAAAAAACACAATCATGCAATCAAATCAAGAAGAAAAGACATGAAAAACACTCGGGTTGCCTCCCGAGAAGCGCTTGGTTAACGTCTTAAGCTCGACGAAGCACACGGACCAGCTAAGTAAAACCATCCCAACTCATTACCTCTTTGAAGTCAAAGTCATTACCTTCGCATGGCACACGGAACTTGAATTGAACCTTACCGACTTCGGGAGGTGTGAGCTCGGATTTCTCGGATGATGAAGTGTGAGCAATGGAGAAGGGGCCAAACCACTTGGAGTGAATTCTCTCATCGGGTGCCTTCTTAGTCTTGCTAGTCTCACCCATCGGTGCGGCTTCCTTGCCCTTCTCGGGTGGCTTCTCCACACCTTTCTTCTTAGCCTTAGGTGGAGTCTTTTGAAGCACGAAAGGTGGAGCCTCCTTTACTTCATACTTTTTCTCCTGCACATCACTAAGAGCAAACAACTCCGCAAGACTATGACGGACAAGGTTAGTGCTATTAGTAGCCGAAGTAAGCTCATGCGGATTCTTAGGATCATGGTGACTAGCATAAGACAAAGTAAACTCCATGCCATTTGAACGGTCAAAGATCATGCATTCATTATCGACCCTAAGTGTAAGTTTACCACCGTAGACATCAATCAAAGCACGAGAGGTCGCTAAGAAGGGTCGTCCTAGAATCAAAGGCACATCGGTACCACCCATATCATCTAGAATAACAAAATCCACAAGGAATTCAAAAGCACCAACCTTAACCAACACATCTTCGACAATACCACGAGGGGATGTCACGAATTTATCCGCTAATTGAACATTCATTTGAGTTGGTTTTAGTTTCCCTAGGCCTAACTTCTTAAACATGCAATATGGCATAACATTGATACTAGCACCCAAATCGGCTAAGCCTCTACTTATTGCATGTTCACCAATAGTGCAAGGAATAGTAAAGCTACCTGGATCCTTAAGCTTTTCCGGTGGCCTCTTAGAGAGAATGGCGGAGCATTGTTCGTTGAGCTTTGCCGAAGTCACATCCGTAAGCTTGCGTTTGTTGGTGAAGATCTCTTTCATGAACTTTGCATATTGAGGCATCTTTGTAATTGCTTCCCAAAAAGGCATTGTAAATTGCCCTTGTCAAGAATCTCAACAAACCTTTTGAAGTCCTTTTCCATGGAATCCGCCTTCAAGCGAGAAGGATAAGGTGGCTTAGGCTTGTACGGAGGTACAACCGGTGCGGGAGGAGAGACCGGGGTAGCACTCGCCGTAGCCTCTTGAGAACCAACCTTATTGGTCATCTTAGAAGCTTCTTTAGCCTTGGCTCCTCTATCTTTAACTTCAATCTTATCCGTGTCATCATCGGAGTCAACATCTTCAACTATAACCAAATCATCATCTTGAGCACTTACCACCTTATGTATGGAATCTTGTACTTGCTTACCACTCCTCAAAGTTACCATCATAAGCTCCTCGGGAACCTTGGGGTTGACCTCGGTGTTGGAGGGTAAAGTACCCGAGGGTCGCTCCGAGAGTGTTTTAGCAATATGACCCATTTGATTCTCCAAATTTGCAATTGAAGCTTGTTGATTTTTTATAAGTTGAATCATTGCCGCGTTGGTATCCTCTTGAGATATTGGAGAACCGCCCTCTTTGTTGTGAGGTGGTTTGTTGAATCCGGGTGGTCCATCACCTCTATGGTTGTACATTCCCGGTGGGGTAGGACCTTGGGGACCTCGATTTGGATGTCCACTTTGATTCCATTGATTTCCCCCTTGGTTCCCTTGACCTTGGGTACCTCCTTGAGTCCATTGACTACCTTGGTTTTGGTTACTTCCTTGAGTCCATTGATTGCCTTGATACCCTCTATAACCTTGGAATCCACCTTGATTAGGCTTGTTGTAATTACCTCCTTGGTTCCAAGGACGGTTGTAGTTACCACCTTGGTAATTTGCTTGAGGGTTGAAGTTTCCATAGAACCCTTGGCCTTGCACAAAGCTTACTTCCTCAATGCTTTCACCTTGGTTAGGCTCGGAAGTAGCAGAAGGACAAACATTAGCATCATGGCCTTGGCCTCCACAACACTCACAACAAAACACCGTAGCAACCGGTGGATTACCCACTTTAGATGGCTTAGAGGGAGGCTTAGGCATACTAAGATTGCTTACTTGTGAAGCCATGGCATCGATCTTGGACATAAGAAGAGCGATCATGGGATCATCTTCATCACGGTGGCCCGGTAGCTTCGGCTTCTTCCCAAAACTAGATGACTCCTTCGATGCATCAACACTTATGGCTCTAGAGTCGTAGTGAGTGTCGCTCCCATACTTGGACCTTGGAGGTTGTTGGCGAGACCAACTCCTAGTCTTATTAGCCATCTCCGCAAAGAGTTCTAGAGCATCTTCGGGAGTGAGCATCCTTAAATCACCTCCGGCGGCTTGGTTGATCATCCTTGTATTCTCAAAATCAAGGGACCTAGCAAAGATATCCGCCAAGCTCCATTCGGCGAAGTTGTGATGAGGACAAGAGCGAAGAAGGGCTTGGAACCTATTCCAAGTCTCATGGAAGAGCTCTCCCTTGTGTTGTGTGAAGTGGTTGATACGATCTCGGATTGCATCCGTCATATAAGGAGGAAAGAACTCTTCGAGGAAAGCTTCGGCTAGGCCCTCCCATGTGGTGAAAGCTCTACTCGGTTGGTTCTCCAACCATGACTTGGCTCTACCTTTGAGTGAGAAGGGAAAGAGCCGGAGTCTCACACAATCCGGGTGCACTTGGTCATTCTTCACCGTATCGCATATCTCCAAAAAGTCCTTCAAGTGTCTAGACGGGCACTCTCCATCTATACCGTTGAACACCACTCAGTTCTGTACCATCTGAATCATATTTGGCTTTAGCTCGAAATTTCTTGCATTCACTGGTCTTCGCACGATGCTCGAGGCTGCCCCTTCAAGGGTTGGGCGAGCATAATCAGCTAGTGTGCGCCTCGCACCCCTTTGCGATTGATCGTCTTCATTAGTGTGATGTGAATGCTCCGAGTGGTTATCTTCGTCCTCATGGTGAGACATGTTGTTGCGTGTGGTGCTATGAATTAAGTGAGGAAGAGAACGAGTTGGTGGTTCAATCACGACCTTGATGCCATGGAGTCGTGCTTGAAGACGGGTGATCCGCCTCATGCACTAGTGCACGGTTCCTACACACAAGTCAAACAACAAATACCAACGTAATACGACAATGTGTGATAACAAGTCAAACAACACGTAACAAGGAAGCAAAAGTAAAACGGAAGGAAGTGAATAGATCGGTCCACTACTAAGTGCTTTCAAAGGAATGAGAGAGTCCCCGGCAACGGCGCCAAAAACTTGATAAAAGGATTTTACCAAGGTCGTATTCCACGGGGTCCTCTCATAAACTAATACTCACACTTCTCATAGACGGTCTAGACATTTGAAATTGGTTTGGTTTGATTGAGAAATTCAGAAACAAAGGCAAAGAAAAGCAAAACTAACAAAGATTAAACAAGAGAGAAAGGTGGTTGAAATCAAAGACAAAGGGGGTTCTCTTGGTGGGTAGTTTCATCATGCTCAAGAGGACTAATTGAACAAACAAGCCAATCAAGATTGAGTTTGCATTCGGATGACCATGCATTTCACTTCCATAGACTCAATGCACTCTCGTAGCACCAAATCCCTATCCTAATACCACTCAACTTGGGCTCTCGCTCTCAAGCTAAGTGAAAAAGGATGCATTCTAAGTGTTTGATGAAATGCCAAGACACAAGACCCTCTCTTAAGACTCTATGACCACAAGGCTAGGCACTCATATCAATGCCCTAACACTAAGAGATTCACCAAAAAGCCTTTTCAAACTCAATTGAATGAAAATCCACATGCACACCAAGTGTTCGATAAAATGCCCAAGAGAGAAATCAAGTGAAAATGGTTGAAACAAGATGATCTAATCTCTTAGAACACACTCACTTCAATCCCTAGACCTACAATCTATGCAATCCAAGCACTCTCATGCATCAAATCACATTGAATGGACCAAATCAAGCAAACATGGCATAAAATGGCATTAAGAACAAGTCTAGGAATCATCCTCATACAACCAAGATCAATCATGGCAAGTTCTATACAATCATCCCTCTATCTTAGCACAACTAATCTACCCATCCAAGATGAACCCTAGAAACTCAGCCACACATGGCCAAGGGAGTAAAGAGAAAAGAAGGAAGAATGGTCACCAAGAATACCATGGATGAATCCTTGAGATGATCTTCACTTCTCCACTTGTAAGCACTTCTCCCAAGGTTTGTTGGCTTCAATCCTAGCTCCAATGGCTTCAAATTGCTCCCAAAATGTGTTCTAAGGGTTGAGGGTTCGTGGGTATGTGTTTGGGGTTCAAGAGAATGAAAGAATGCCCCAAAATGGCCAAAAACGCGGGTATTTATAGTGCAGGGGGCAGTGCACGGCGTGCACCACTGCACGGTGTGCACCCCTGCACTCTGCATAAAACTCGATCTTGTAATGCTCATATCTCCCTCGTCCGTACTCCAAATGACCTCCAGTTTGCTCCTATGTGCTCCTTGTCATCCGTACTTCGATGCCATAACCTGAAAATGCACAGAGGCAACTCCAATAGACCACGAATTTGGCTCCAAAGTGACTACCGGACAACAAATGGACACTTTGCACAAAACTTCAATAAAAGCATATAAGTCATGACATTTCACGAACAAACACGGGCATTTCATAGGTCAATCATAAGCTCAAAATGCACTAAATAAAGTCACATCAGCTGCAATAACATCAACTTGTGGAACGTCAACGTTTTGAATACCACCAACAATAGAAGCATCAACTTGCGGGACAGCGTCATTTAGGACACCAACAACGTCAACAACAAATTTAACTTGCGGGATGACGATGTTTTGAATACCGCAAGAAGCAGGAGCATCAGCTTGTGGTACGATGACGTTTTGGACATCATCTGCAGCAACAACGCTAACTTGAGGGACGACACTGTTTTGGACACCAGCAACATCAACAATGTTCAACTCAGTTCCGTTTCCTGCCATCTCTCTATTAAGATTTTTCTGCAATTGTAACATCCCCGCCCAACCGAACGGGTTAGAACTCAAGTCTGGGTGACTAGAGTGCCGGAAACGGTACTTAAGAGGGTCTCTTGAGGTCTGGGACGTTTGGGTGTGTGCCGGGTTGAAGTTGCAAAAGAGGGGAATAGTGTACAGTACCAAAAGTGCTGATTTTAGGTCCTAATGTGCGCAGGCGCACATTTAGAAGTGCCAGGCGCACTTTTCAATTAATTCAGCAAACTTTCGGCGGAATATTCAAAATGTGCGCCTTTTAGGGGTCAATGTGCGCCGGCGCACATTTTGACATGCCAGGCGTACATTTCGTGCATAAAAGGACGGAATTGCACGGAAATCCGTATTTTCTTTCCCCTTTCTCTCTCCCCGAAAAACCATTGACGAACTTGGAGCGAGCAACCTTCGAAGGGTGATTCCGGGAGCTGTAGAGGTCGGAATTGAGTTCCGTTTATTGCTATGGATTCGTAGCGACGAGGAGAAGAGATCGCTAACCTCTATTTTGGGTTTCTGGGTGTAGGTCGTGAGCAGTAAGGAAGGGTAGAGCTACGAGTTTGGTGGTTGGAAATCGAGTTTCTGGGGAACTAGAAGACGATTAGAGCCTCGTCTTCTATTCCAGGTGAGGGCCTAGCGTTGTGTAGGTAGTTTGGACAGCGTGAGGAGTTTCAATTGGACTTAGAACAAACCTAGGTTATGCATGAAAATGATGAGCGTAAAAGGGGATAAACTGTTCTGTGAATGTGCTTGATTGCGATTGATGTTTGCCGTGGTTGATCGTTGTTGTTGATTTCTATGATTTGGGGTTGGTTGTGAACTGAAGTGAATTAAGTAATGGTTTGACATAGAAGTGAGAGTTAGGATGGTTGGGAAATGAGTGCGGGTGCTATGTTATTATGAATTGCTGGTTGTGGATGCAGGAGGGTTGCCCTGCCAATGTGGGGTCGCTCTGAACAAGAGGAACAGGTGGGTGACCCCTGGACTCATGACATGGCTTCCCCTGTACTTGCAGGTGGGGGAGGCCGGTGAGCTAGCCGGTTATCCTATAGATTGTGATGTGTGTGCTGTGAACATGACAGGGGCATGGAGGACGAGATGTGTTGTGAACTATGGACTGTGAATGAGATGTGGCTGTTTTGTGTTGTATGCTGGTAGTGGATGTGATGTATGATTAGAGAATGTGATGTTGAGAATTGTATGTGTGGAAATAGAACCGGAAGGAGCCTGCACTGCCCCTAAAACTGCACTATGGGTGCTAAGTGCCTCTTCAAGGGAAAGAGGTGCGGTCACGTCTTCAAGGGAAAGGCGTGATTTGTTTGGTTGAGTCAAGTTAACGATTCCTTCAAGGGAAAGGTTTCGTGGTATCCTCCAAGGGAGAGGATGCGTCCTGGACCTCTCCAGGGGAGAGAGGTGCGTCAGGCCGACAGGGGTGGTGCGGGATAAACTCCTTATTGGCGCCTAATAACTCACCTAGATAATGTGAATGTGAACGGTTGTGTGCTTGTGGTTGTGGTTGTGGTTGTGACTTGGTTGATGGTTGTGTTGTGATGATGCTGTGTGTGCCGTGGATTGATGTATTAGTTCTGTGCTATTCTAATGCTATGTATCGTGCTTGAGAACAAGAACTGACCAACGTGATCACCTAGACTGTTTTAGGGAATTAAAATATGGAAAGGGGGGTTGGGTTTGGTTCCATTGTTGAATGTCTTGTGCGGAGTTGGGACCGCTCCATAGAGTAGGACAACGTGTAGGTAGGCCCAGTGGGTTCACTCAATTTCAATAGGAAATTGATCCCTTTCTCCCTTTCAGGATCTCGTGGCTAGAGAGAGTGGTGTGGTGTCAGAGTTGAGGGTGGATTCCGAGAAGTGCTGGGCTGAAGCTATGAGGTGAAGACTGGAGCCTACTTGGAGTTGACCTATTTTTTTTTACATTTCAGTTGACTTGGGACATTTTGGGGGTTTTACTTGGATTTATGTATCCTTCTGATGTCGTTGGATTTTATGGGTTTTATGTTGGATTTGGAGTTGTAAACAGTTTATGTTTTTCATGGTTTATGGAGGCCTCTCACTTAAACTCTGATTTAAAGTTGGATTTGATTGTTATCTCTGTCGTTTTTCACTGGGTAATACTCGATACCGGTTCAACCTCGGGTTTTACCGAGCTAATTCGGGTTGGGTGTTACAAATGGTATCAGAGCCTGGTTTGTCGCTGCTGTACCGGTTGATTATCTTCTCTCTTTGGGGAGTAATTAACCTCGTTGGGAGGGAGGATGAGACATCGGTACGGGACCGACATTCCAAGGGTTTTTGTCAAACTGTTTTAAATGGGTGGGATGTTTGAAATCAAGTGGTGAATTGAGTTGTTTGAAGTTCCTTGAGCGGTCAACTGAAATGTTTAATGTCCTCCTGTAGTGAGAACCAGTCGATGGGAAGTCACTCCGTGGGTCACTCCGAGCATGGAGCAGTGGGGCGTCGGTTTCGGCCATCGGATTTGAAGGGTTGGAACTTCAGTGAGTTCGCCGGGGAGGTAGCTGATCCGGCTGTGGCTGAGCGATGGATTAAGGAGTGCAACTTCAAGTTTCTGAGGGCTGGATTTGAGGATGAGATGAGATTGCAAGCCATGACCTTCTTGCTAAAGGGTCATGCCTTGGAGTGGTGGGAGTCCTTGCCGGAGAGTCAGGTGTACCCGCCTGAGCTGGGGTTTGAGGAGTTCTTAGGGATGTTCCGTGACCAGTTTTGTCCGGATATTTGGAGGGAGGCAAAGACCAAGGAGTTTCTTGAGCTGGTGCAGGGTGAGAAGTCGGTTCTGCAGTACTATATGGAGTTCACCAACCTCTCCCAATGGTACGATGAGCTTGCTAACCGAGAGCAAAAGTTGATTTGTCGGTTCAAGAGGGGTCTGAGGTGGGAGATTCAGGAGGGGGTCACATCTGGTGACATGGGGAGTTGGTGGCGGTGAAAGGGGCTGCTTTGGAGAGGGAGTTATTAGAGCTGGGGAAGAAGGAGGACCGGAAGAGGAAGGCGACAGCACCGCCTTCACAGTCTGTGGCCCAGAGTCAGACTGTTAAGCGACCGCATCAGTCTTACTCAGGGTTCAGGAACACACAGTCGGCTCCGATGCGTGGGGTGTTGACCTGTTTCACCTGTGGAAATCCGGGACACAAGAGCGCGACTTGTAAGATGAGGGGTGCAGGTTCGGCTCGATCGGGAGGGGCGTCAACTGGGCTTCCCACCTGTGGCACATGTGGAAAACCTCACTACGGCATGTGTCATCTGGTGAGGACCGCTCCAGTAACATGCTACACCTGTGGGCAGCGTGGACACCGGAGCAATGTTTGCCCGACCAGGAGTGCGGTGCCGACCCAGTCTGTGGGATCGGTGCAGGGACCTAGAGCTCCGTCGGGGAGTCAAGGGGGTAGAGGAGGAGGCAGTTATGGCAGGGGAGCCTCGGGAGCTGGACGAGGAACGGGTGCTAATGCCATGCCGGTGGGAGCTGGAGGGGATCAAGGACGGCTTTATGCTCTCACTAAGGGCGCAGCAGAAAATGCGAACGACGTGGTGACCGGTATGATCTCCATCTTAGATCTTTCCGTTTACGCTTTGTTTGATTCGGGGTCAACCCATTCCTTTGTATCTGAGAAATGTTTGAGTAGTTTGGGTGTTGTAGCTAGTAGTTTGGGTGTTAGTTGGGGCGTCAGAACTCCTTTGGGGACTTCTGTTCGGGTGGATAGAGTGTGTAGAGGGTGTAGAGTGCTAGTGGGGAGGTGTAGAGTTCTTGGCTGATTTGGTGGTGCTTCCTTTCAATGAATTCGACGTTATCCTCGGCATGGATTGGTTGGCTAGGCATGGGGCTTTGCTTGATTGTCAGAAGAAGGAGGTGTTGCTTCAGGTGGGAGGTGTCGGCCAGGTGGTGTTCAAGGGTGTTAGGAAGAGGGAGTCCGCACCTATGGGAGTAATTTCAGCAATGCAAGCCTTCTCTCTGATCCAAGAAGGGTGTGAGGCTTTATTGGTGCAGGTATCAGTTGAGCAGAATGAGGAGTTGGAGAAGGTACCAGTAGCTCGGGAGTTTGCGGATGTGTTTGAGGAACTACCCGGAGCACCGATCGAGCGTGAGGTGGAGTTCAATATAGAGCTGGTTCCTGGAACTGCTCCAATCTCTATTCCACCTTATCGCATGGCACCGGCGGAGTTAAAGGAGTTGAAGGAGCAATTGCAGGAGCTCTGGATAAGGGGTTCATCCGCCCAAGCGTATCACCGTGGGGGGCACCGGTGTTGTTTGTGAAGAAGAAGGATGGGTCGATGCGGATGTGTTTGACTATAGGCGGTTGAACAAGGCGACGATCAAGAATCGTTACCCACTCCCAAGGATAGACGATCTCTTCGATCAATTGCAAGGGGCTGAAGTGTTCTCGAAGATAGACTTGAGGTCGGGTTATCACCAGTTGAAGGTGGAGGAAGGATCGGTGCCAATGACAGCCTTTAGGACCCGCTATGGACACTATGAGTTTCTGGTAATGCCGTTTGGTCTCACCAATGCTCCCGCCGCGTTCATGGCCCTCATGAACAAGGTCTTCCACGAATATTTGGATAAGTTCGTGATAGTGTTCATCGATGATATCCTCATTTATTCTAAGACTAGGAAGGAGCATGAGGAGCACTTGAGGATTGTTTTTCATAGGTTGAGGGAGCAGCAACTTTTTGCCAAGTTCTCGAAGTGTGCCTTTTGGTTGGAGGAAGTATTGTTTCTTGGGCATGTGGTTTTAAGAGAGGCGTGGAGGTTGACCCAAAGAAGATTGAAGCGGTGGTTAATTGGTCTCCACCTAAGGATGTGTCGCAACTGAGGAGTTTCTTGGGGTTAGCTGGTTACTACCGAAGGTTTGTAGAGGGGTTCTCTACCATAGCGTCTCCTTTACATAAGTTGTTGAGGAAGGAGTCGAAGTATGAGTGGAGCGAGGAATGTCAGAGGAGCTTTGAGGAGTTGAAGAAGAAGTTGACTTCAGCTCGGTGTTGACTTTGCCAGTAGAAGGTGGAGAGTATGTGGTGTTTAGTGATGCGTCTTTGCAAGGATTGGGCTGTGTGTTGATGCAGAATGGGAAGGTTGTCGCTTATGCCTCCCGACAGCTTAGGGTGCATGAGGTGAACTACCCAACCCATGATTTGGAGTTAGCTGCAGTGGTGTTCGCCTTGAAGTTGTGGAGGCATTATTTGTATGGTGAGACGTTTAAAGATCATGACCGATCACAAGAGTCTTAAGCACCTTATGGATCAAAAGGAGCTGAATGGTAGGCAACGGCGTTGGGTGGAGCTCTTGAAGGATTATGACTGTACCATTGACTACCATCCTGGTAAAGCTAATGTGGTTGCGGATGCTTTAAGTCGAAAGGAGTTGGTGGATCTTAGAGCTTTAAGGGTAGAGATGCAGCTAGATGATGTGGGAAGTTTGTTGCCAAGCTCAACATTAGGCCTATGCTGAATGATAGGATTGGTGAGGAGCAGCTCAAGGATGCTACTCTGGTGGCTATTCGAGGGGAAGTTGAGAAAGGCTTGGATAATGGATTTGAGGTAGTTGGCGGATTGTTGAAATGCAAGGGTCGAGTGTGCGTACCGGAAGTAGAGGAATTGAGGAAGGGGATTTTGGAGGAGGCTCATTCCTCGATGTATGCTATGCATCCCGGGATGACAAAGATGTACAATGACCTGAAGTTAAGTTTTTGGTGGCCAGGAATGAAGAAGGATGTGGCTCGTTATGTGGCGACTTGTTTGGTTTGTCAGAAGGCTAAGGCGGAGCATAGAGCTCCGGGTGGGTTACTTCAGTCCCTACCTATTCCGGAGTGGAAGTTTGCGGACATCACCATGGACTTTGTGTCGGGTTTTCGCCGACTAGAGAGGGGAAGGATGCCGTGTGGGTAATAGTCGATCGGTTGACGAAAGTTGCGCATTTCATACCCATTCGTTTAAGCCTAGTGTGGAGGTGTTGGCAAAGTTATATATAGAAGAGGTGGTAAGGTTGCATGGGGTTCCTCAATCCATTGTCTCTGATCGGGATCCGAGTTTCACGTCCATTTTTGGGAGGGGCTGCATACAGCATTGGGAACTAAGCTCAAGTTCTCGACGGCGTATCATCCTCAGACGGATGGGCAATCGGAGAGAACGATCCTTACTTTGGAGGAAGTTGTTGAGAAGCTGTGCTATGGAGTTTCAAACCCCTTGGACTGAATTGCTACCTTTGATTGAGTTCGCCTATAATAACTCGTACCATAGTAGTTTGAAGTCTGCTCCTTTTGAGGCCTTGTATGGGAGGAAGTGTAGGACGCCTTTGTGTTGGGATGAGGAAGGTGCGAGGGTGTTGTCGGGTCCTCAAGTTGTGCAAGAGACGGCTGATCGGGTTAAGATTATCAAGGAGAGATTGAGAGCGGCTCAAGATAGGCAAAAAGCGTATGCCGACGGTCGTGCTAGAGAGCTGAGTTTCAATGTTGGGGAGAAGGTATTTTCTGAAGGTGTCACCGTGGAAAGGGCTGATGCGTTTCGGTAGAAAAGGGAAGTTGGCGCCTCGGTACATCGGCCCTTATGAGATCCTCGCTAAGTCGGGTCCGGTGGCTTATGTGTTGGCTTTGCCGAGGGAGTTGGAAAGGATACACAATGTGTTCCATGTGAGCGTGCTTAGGCGGTATCATGGGGACCTTTCTCATGTAATTCAGCCGGAAGAGGTGGAGATTGAGCAAGACTTGACTTATGAGGAGAAGCCAGTCGCGATCGTGGATAGGCAAGTCCGGGTCTTGAGGAATAAGCAGATTCCGCAGCTCAAGGTGGTATGGAGGAACCATGAGAGCGAGTCGGCTACTTGGGAGACTGAGGAGAGTATGAGGCAGCGGTACCCGGAGTTAGTGGAAGTGTATGATTCAGGTATTAATTTCCCTTGATGCATGCTTTTGTGTTTGCTCGTGGTGGTGTTGGTTCCAAGAAGGTCTAGGGTGTGTTCGGTATCATATTGCTAGGATGAGTTAGGGAAGATTTCGGGGGCGAAATCCTTGAAGTTGTGGAGACTTGTAACATCCCCGCCCAACCGAACGGGTTAGAACTCAAGTCTGGGTGACTAGAGTGCCGGAAACGGTACTTAAGAGGGTCTCTTGAGGTCTGGGACGTTTGGGTGTGTGCCGGGTTGAAGTTGCAAAAGAGGGGAATAGTGTACAGCACCAAAAGTGCTGATTTTAGGTCCTAATGTGCGCAGGCGCACATTTAGAAGTGCCAGGCGCACTTTTCAATTAATTCAGCAAACTTTCGGCGGAATATTCAAAATTTGCGCCTTTTAGGGGTCAATGTGCGCCGGCGCACATTTTGACATGCCAGGCGCACATTTCGTGCATAAAAGGACGGAATTGCACGGAAATCCGTATTTTCTTTCCCCTTTCTCTCTCCCCGAAAAACCATTGACGAACTTGGAGCGAGCAACCTTCGAAGGGTGATTCCGGGAGCTGTAGAGGTCGGAATTGAGTTCCGTTTGTTGCTATGGATTCGTAGCGACGAGGAGAAGAGATCGCTAACCTCTATTTTGGGTTTCTGGGTGTAGGTCGTGAGCAGTAAGGAAGGGTAGAGCTACGAGTTTGGTGGTTGGAAATCGAGTTTCTGGGGAACTAGAAGACGATTAGAGCCTCGTCTTCTATTCCAGGTGAGGGCCTAGCGTTGTGTAGGTAGTTTGGACAGCGTGAGGAGTTTCAATTGGACTTAGAACAAACCTAGGTTATGCATGAAAATGATGAGCGTAAAAGGGGATAAACTGTTCTGTGAATGTGCTTGATTGCGATTGATGTTTGCCGTGGTTGATCGTTGTTGTTGATTTCTATGATTTGGGATTGGTTGTGAACTGAAGTGAATTAAGTAATGGTTTGACATAGAAGTGAGAGTTAGGATGGTTGGGAAATGAGTGCGGGTGCTATGTTATTATGAATTGCTGGTTGTGGATGCAGGAGGGTTGCCCTGCCAATGTGGGGTCGCTCTGAACAAGAGGAACAGGTGGGTGACCCCTGGACTCATGACATGGCTTCCCCTGTACTTGCAGGTGGGGGAGGCCGGTGAGCTAGCCGGTTATCCTATAGATTGTGATGTGTGTGCTGTGAACATGACAGGGGCATGGAGGACGAGATGTGTTGTGAACTATGGACTGTGAATGAGATGTGGCTGTTTTGTGTTGTATGCTGGTAGTGGATGTGATGTATGATAGAGAATGTGATGTTGAGAATTGTATGTGTGGAAATAGAACCGGAAGGAGCCTGCACTGCCCCCTAAAACTGCACTATGGGTGCTAAGTGCCTCTTCAAGGGAAAGAGGTGCGGTCACGTCTTCAAGGGAAAGGCGTGATTTGTTTGGTTGAGTCAAGTTAACGATTCCTTCAAGGGAAAGGTTTCGTGGTATCCTCCAAGGGAGAGGATGCGTCCTGGACCTCTCCAGGGGAGAGAGGTGCGTCAGGCCGGCAGGGGTGGTGCGGGATAAACTCCTTATTGGCGCCTAATAACTCACCTAGATAATGTGAATGTGAACGGTTGTGTGCTTGTGGTTGTGGTTGTGGTTGTGACTTGGTTGATGGTTGTGTTGTGATGATGCTGTGTGTGCCGTGGATTGATGTATTAGTTCTGTGCTATTCTAATGCTATGTATCGTGCTTGAGAACAAGAACTGACCAACGTGATCACCTAGACTGTTTTAGGGAATTAAAATATGGAAAGGGGGGTTGGGTTTGGTTCCATTGTTGAATGTCTTGTGCGGAGTTGGGACCGCTCCATAGAGTAGGACAACGTGTAGGTAGGCCCAGTGGGTTCACTCAATTTCAATAGGAAATTGATCCCTTTCTCCCTTTCAGGATCTCGTGGCTAGAGAGAGTGGTGTGGTGTCAGAGTTGAGGGTGGATTCCGAGAAGTGCTGGGCTGAAGCTATGAGGTGAAGACTGGAGCCTACTTGGAGTTGACCTATTTTTTTTACATTTCAGTTGACTTGGGACATTTTGGGGGTTTTACTTGGATTTATGTATCCTTCTGATGTCGTTGGATTTTATGGGTTTTATGTTGGATTTGGAGTTGTAAACAGTTTATGTTTTTCATGGTTTATGGAGGCCTCTCACTTAAACTCTGATTTAAAGTTGGATTTGATTGTTATCTCTGTCGTTTTTCACTGGGTAATACTCGATACCGGTTCAACCTCGGGTTTCACCGAGCTGATTCGGGTTGGGTGTTACAGCAATGAACCAATGAACCGAAATAGGAAATGAATCAGAATACGATCGGGAAAAAAATCTAAATTTTGGGTAAAAAAATACTCGGTGAGATCATATGATTTTGATGGGTTATTATTAAGCACGTAGCATTCAAACAAAGATTTAAGGTATATATGTCACGAAGAATCATACAACCGAAAACATACTCAGATCTAATTCAACTAGAGTTTTTAAATTAATTGAGCTTTAAGTTGGTGGAGATATTAAATGATTGTAATTAATTTCAATTAAACTAGATCCAATTATGTAAACACAAAAGTAATAGACACGAGTTGAGCTATAAAAGTACTTTCTTTTGCTTACTTTTTTACAAAATATTTAACGAGTTAATATATATTATAAGAAGTGTGCACAAAATATTACAATTATTTGACTATCTACGGACAATTGATTTAATTATTAATTTCTTAAAAAATGAGCAAGATCTGAATTAAAGAGAACAACATATGCATATGAACGCCAAAACCAATATTAATATGAAAATGATTGCATTAGTTAAATAAATTATCAAATATGATATTCTGTGCACTTTGTAATTATGTATTGAATCAAATATATCAAAGGAAAAATGTATTATTAAAATCTCATCGACATTTTTATTCTCTGATTTGACTATCTACAAATTATTCAGATATGACGGGATTAATAGTATTGAATCCATATAAAAAGGATTAGGAGTCAGATCTGAGTATATATGATGACATAATCAGAGAAAGTCGAACGAAAACGTAATTTTAAATTCTTTTAATAAATCTATTGATATATGATAACTTTTGTTTTCTTTCCAAAAATATATCACGAAATTGAAAATAAAGATTAGATGTATTAGACGAGACATATATGTTATTAGACTGTCACTATCAACACCTTGACTTCGATTTAATTGTCTCACAAACACCCAAATCCAAAAAAACATATTAAAAATACATACACGACTGTGAGAGTCACTATCAACACATTTTCTCGCTTATCCAACAATATATCACGAAACTAAAAACAAAGATCAAATGTATTATATGAGACATATGTGTGCAAAGGTGTGCATAGTCATTAGATTGTCACTTTCAACACCTTGGCTCCGATTTAATTATCTCATAAACACCGAGATCCAAAAAAAAACCATATGCATGAGTGTGCAAAATAATCAGACTGTGACTATCAACACCTTCTCCATGAGTTATTTGACTCTGCCTACTCATGGCCAACAAGGATGAATCATGAATAGCTAGAGTTGAACTCGGAGAGAAAAGTGTATATAGACCAGTGTTGTCAGGACCGGACCGGACATCGAACCGGTCTAGCGAGAGGTTCAAGGGTTTGAGGTCCGACCGGGATCAGACCGTAAAAACCGGTACAAAGAACCGGTCATACTAATTTAAAAAAATTATGTATTTTATTAGTTATTAATCAATAATTTGGTATCAAAATGTAATATATTTAGATATCAAATTGTAATAACTATAATATATGTATATTTTTATGAAAATCACAAACTATGGGTACCAAAATGTGATAAAGATGTCATATATATATTATAGAAAGTCCTAATTTCCTAACCCTAAATCTAATAGCCGCGCTGCGCACATATCTCTTCTTGTACTTTTCTTCTTTCTCTCTTCCTTCCCAATTACTTCATTGTCTTCTCCAACTACTCACACCTGAACCGTCGCCTATGGCCATCTTCATCCTCAATTAGTCCATCTATTCTTTGCCAAATCGTTCCCTCAATATCCAACTCAATCTCCATCGGAGATGGGCTCCCGGGCGTCGTGCTCGTTACTGTCTCCTCACTCACCGCCGGCAAGAAGTTAACTATTATCATCACCCACCGTCTTTGGCTTGGCGAAGATCTACAACGGATGCTTGGCTTGCGCCCGGAGAAGAAGACGACGACGAATGGCTTGGCTGACGGACGGCGATCCCCTTTGTTGCGTATGAGACGGCGATTGTTTTGAGAAGAGAAGCAGAAATGGTTTTCATTTTCACGATTTGACACTGACACTGTCTGACCGGCTGAAACCGCTCGAAGCGAGTCGACCGGTTTCTGTGGTTTGACCGGGTCGAGCCCTTTTTTTAGCTGAATTGAACCGGCCATGATTTAAGGGCAGACCGGACTAGATTTGGCCCCGGTTCCTGGTTTTACCGGTCGGACCGACCGATCCGGTTCGGTCATAACAACACTGATATAGACTGAACTGAAAACAAATCAACACTCTATAATATGCATTTATATTTTTTTCCTTATGCCACGTATGCTAAAACCCACACTTCCACTTCTCCCCTCATTCTTCTCATTTCATCAGCATTCTCACCAATTATTTTTTTTATTCTTTTCATTAACTTTTTAATATTAATTCCCACTTTCTTTATAACCCCTCATCATGGAGAAAAAACTAAAAAGTATTCTGAAAAATAGTCCAACTCCTTTTCATGATTAAAATGAAAAATAAAAATAACTCCTCTTCTAATCTTCTTCGTATTAAAAAATGTATATGATTTGTTTTACAGTTTTAGTGTAGGAAAATAACTAATGAAGGAATTTAATTTATTTTATTTTCTTTTTTTATTTCAATATTCATACTCTTTATTAAGATTAAAAATAATAATATAAGTTCATGTAAGACGTGAGAATCGGGTTCTACTAAGGTACATCTAAATTTGAGAATCGATTTTCACGAACAATGTTCTTGATATATTAAAGTCCATGTATGAGAGAATGATATAATTTCATATAAGAAATGAGAACCGGGTTCTACTAAGGTTCATATAAATTTGAGAATTGATTTATATTGACGATATTTTTTTCTATTAAAATCCATGTATGAGAGAATGATATAATTTCATATAAGGTATGAGAACCGGGTTCTACTAAGGTTCATATAAATTTGTGAACCAATTTTTACTAACAATTTTCATGATCTATTAAAATCCATGTATGAGAGAATTATATAAGAGCCATGTTAAACTTCATGATCCCATTTATCATAATTCATAATTTTTTTTTATCAATATGGTCTCCTTATAATATGGAAATATTGATTACTATGATTTCTTAAATATATTTTAACTCAATAATAAAAAAAAATACGAAAACTGGATTCTACTAAGGCTCATATGAGTTCCCGAAACCGTTGGTTCATTAAAATGAAAAATGAAAAAAAAAATTTAATTAAATCTTTCTATTTTTCCTATGAGAATGGACACTAATAACAAATAAAAAGAGTGTAAGAATCGGGTTCTACTAAAGTTCATATGAGTTCTCAAAACCGTGTAAGGACATGATATAATTTCATATAAGGTATGAGAACCGGGTTAAAATTCATAATCCCATTTATCATAATTCATAGTTTTTTTTATCATTATGTCTCTATTATTACTGAAAAAAATACTGATTATTATGATTTCTTAATAGAGTTCAAGTCAATGATAAAAAAGATTATGAAAACCATGTTCTACTAAGGTTTATATAAGTTCTCGAAAACGTCGGTTCATTGAAATGAAATTTTAGGAAAAAAAATTAAGATAATAAATATGTGAACCGGGACCAATAACAAATAAAAGAGTAAGAGAATCGTGTTCTACTAAGGTTCATATGAGTTCTCAAAATCGTGAAAGGACATGATATAATTTTATTAAGATTCACATGATTTATAAAATTGATCAATGACATGTATGATGTGCCTTTATGAGTATGTATAGGCATGCACTTCACCTTTACACACAATATGCAATCATACACATCTAAACATGCATACAAGTTACAATTGATACTAACCTTCATACAATATTTTTAAACTGACATTCTGACGAGGACTAAAATTTTACCCCGCCATTAATAGATCTACATAATCTTAACGATTAAATATTTTTATAGTAAACTATTTAAACACATTAAATAAATTTATATTGAAACCGGCTAACAGGCCAGTTAGAAATAAGACATAAAGAGTTAAAAAAATTAGTTTGATATCAACTGGCCAACGGGCCTGTGATTAATCTAGTAAATTAATATGATAATTGACTATGAGTATTAAACAAATACTTTAGAGTACCTAATCTCCTTTCAATGGGTTATGACTCTCTGCTAATCACACTTTAAATAATGAGAGAATAAAAAGTAATGTGAAATGAAGAACTAGATATTGCGGCTTATTTATAGACTAAGTCTGGGAAGATAGATGGACTCAAATGGGAGGAGGAAAAATTGGATAGGTCTATATGTAATTTTCCATATTTGGATGAGGGGACACTTTGTATATTACATTTTTTACTCCCCAATCTTTTCATTTTGTTCCATATGTGTTTTTTCTTATTTTGGATATTGATATTGAAGCCCAGTTAGCAAAGAAAATCTACATGTTTTTCTTATATATTTGTGTTCATATATATATATATATATATATATATATATATATATATATCAGTAAAGGTTAACTATATATATTGTAGTTTTCGGTAAACGGGAGGAATAAGCCTAGAACTTTCGGAGTGGGCCCAAGTATTCATCAAAGAGGCCCATGTGTCTTAACGGGGCTTCACAGCTAATGATTGTAAGATAATGTGGAGTCGTGTAAACCCAAAACGACATATGTGTATGCGTTTTCAAATTGGGATATCTCAGTATCTTAGTTACTTATTTTTATTAGTGATTTTGTGTTATGATGTTGTTAAGTAATTAGATAATAAATTTCTTAACGTCTAGGAGTTATCGATTCTCCTTGTTTATAATTTTTCTAGTTTGACAAAGTTATAGGTTTAATTAGTGAGTTTACATTGATTAGGGTTTGATACGAATGAACTTTTCAAAATTTACACGTGTAAGAACAATACGTGGTTAGTGACAGTCTAAGATTGTGTTAATAATATTGATGAGAAGATGAGTTGAGCATAACTATGACGATGCTTCTAAAACTAAATGTGAATGAAGTACACGTGTTACATGTTCATTGTATCTTGATGCTTATAGTTAGTGATGATTGATTCACAAGACATCTAGCCAATTGACAATGAATTATCCAATTTATATGCATTTATCTAAGGTATGCTTGAAAGTTACACGTGCTTACTGATAATCTAATTGGCTGTGATGATTTTTGTCTTAAGAGCGAGCTATAAATGTTAAGCATATGCTTTAATACTCTGATCTATTCTAAATATGATACTCATGTCAATAAATTTTTTTTTTTGCAAAATGTCAATAATTTATTAATTGAACAAAAGGTGACCTCATTGGAACTAGCACATAGTTTCAATGACTAAAATTAAATGATGCAAAACTATAGTGAGAGAGTGGTATTCTAGTTATTATATTCGTGGTCGGTTAAAAATGATAAAAAAAAAGTGTGATAGGGAAAGTCATTAATTAAATAAGATTTTGTATTTTGGTATCCATTAATTAATTTAGATTGTGTTTTTTCAAGGTTTTGTATTTTGGTATGCATTAATTAATTTAGATTGTTCCAAGGGTATCTTGACTGATACAATGAATCACATGTGTCACAAGGTCTACCATATTAATTCACAATTGGCATTGTATTATTGTCAAGAAATTAATTAATTTCCAATTGCTTAAACAAAAAATCTATTTATAAATTAAGAGATATATATTAATGTTAAGTAATTAATTAATTTTTATTTTATCTTCCATACATATCTTAATTGGGTTATGATGGGTCACCCCACAACCATTGATTCAAACCAATTTAACATGACTCGTCCAATATTTCCACATTTTAAATTTTTTTAAACATTGTTCAAAATACAAACATTCGTTGTGACATCCTAGGCAAATCCTATGTCGACAAAACACGGGAGAGATCTATTGGCTATGAGAAATAATTCAACTTTAATTAATAGTCTGTCATGACGCGTTTTGGGATGTATTGGTGGCAGTTTGATCTTGAAAGGAGGAGGTCATGGGTTTGAATCCCACCAACACCCAAATATAAATTCGTGAGGGCTTAGACCCAAAGCGGACAATATATTGTCAGAAAAGGTTGGGGTGTTGCAAGTGGTATTAGAGCCTCTCCTCGTCCCTCTTGAACGATGGTGAGAAGACAAATCCCACATCGACAAAGCACGGGAGAGATCCATGGACCCTATTACTTGTGTCTCGAACGACTACCCCCATAGTACCACCATATATGGGGACAAGGACCAAGTTATTGTGATAGACCTTATGTTATTACTCTAATCTGACACACTGAAGATATTTGATTAGAATCATTACTGTCGAAGAGCTAGTAACATACCATTAAAACAAACAATTCATTTTGTAGTATAGTTGGTTGTCATGTTAGTCTAAAACTCTTAAGGTCTCTAGTTCAAACTCAGACGAAGTTGTTTATTTTCTTCATATTTTAAAAATATTTTGGTAGCAAGTGTTTAACTCTTAATTTATAAATAGAATTTTTGTGAAGAAATTTGGAATTAATTAATTTTTAACATAAATATGTTAATCGTCAATGCATCAATAGGTGTCCTTGATGCGTTGAATGGTGCACGAGAGAAGGTTGTCAAACTGATTAAATGCAAAATTAATTTGTTACCTACCATTAATAATTCACCAGAAGACAATGTGTCGAGTTTAGTGCCGCTAACCACCAATCCAGCAAAAGCCTCCATCCAATGGTCCTAATCAAATTATATATAAACAAAACAAAGTCCGTAAATAATTTTTAAAAATAATTTTTAACCACAAAATTAAACTGTCTAATTTAACAAAGACTAATAAATTTTTTTGTAGGCCAAGAAACATACCACGTTCATCATTATTTCGACAAGTGTCAAGCCAATGATGCAAACAATGTCTGACGCCCTTGTGGCCTCAGTGACTAACTCGACTTCACTCTCCATGAGGCCATGCGCAGACAGGCGAGGATAGTACTTGAGATTCAACACCTCTTCCCCGTCGCTATTCTTCACCCATAGTGGCTCACCCATGTGAGTCATGCTCATCACCTCGGTCGTAGACCTATGGATGTATTGTTCATACACCTCCCAATTGTACCTGCTACTAGACAAGACCAGTGGACGACGGGTCTTGGTGGGAGCGTCGATACCAAGCCCTACTGGGTTTATGTTGTAAGTGGTGTTGTTGTTGTTGTTCTGATTGCGGTTGATATCCTCGTCGAGACTTGGCCCCACAGGGTTTCTATTGTTATTGTTGTGGTTGTGGTTGTTGTTTTGGGCGAGTGTCGGAGTAGGTTGTGCCAATGTTGTTGCGGAAGGGGAGATTGGAGGTCTGTTGTTGTACCTGTTAGCTAGGGCACAAAGGCGGTCGACCTCTTCCTTGAGGCTGGCGTTCTCCGCTCTAAGTTGCTCGTTTTCGAAGGCGAGCGGCGTGGGGACCACTGGGCTATTGCATGATGTGCACTTTGGCTGGACAATGTTTTGCCTTAAGATGGCGTTCTCTGCTATCAGCTCGTCGTTTTGATTCCTTATGAGTATGTTCTCGTGACACTCCATTTGAGTCTACAATAAAATTGTAACCGGTTAAATCATTTTGATTCAAATTTAGAAAAATCGATAAATCGCCCAACGAATCATGAATTTTCTAGGTCCTACCTTCATTTGGGTGCGATGGCTCTGTAACCAGAACTTGATCTACTTCATTTCCATCCCAAGTTTCACGCTGAGCTCGATCCTTTGCTTCTCAGTGGGGCGAGGATGAAGCAGGAAGAAACTATCCCAAAACCAACAAACCAAACTAGAAATCAAAATCCAAAACGAAAAACAAAACAAAAAATAAAAATCAATTTTCAATTGGTTGCGTACTTTTCAAGCTCTCTATATTGTTCCTGAGTGTGACGTAGGTACTTCCTGTTCTTACCATGCCGCTCCTCCTCGACTTCATACATCTCATCGTTGTCACTTGATTTGACCGGTTCCACATCAGTGGCGACTTGTTGGATGGTGTCGTTTTGGTCAATTTGCGAGACGATGTTGTTTTGGTCACCAACAACAATAACATCAACTTGTGGAACGTCACCGTTTTGAATACCACCACCAGCAGGAGCATCAACTTGTGGGACGACATCGTTTGGGACACTAGCTACGTCAACTCGAGGGACGACGCCATATTGAACAACAACATCAACAAAGTCAACTTGCGAGACGACATTGTTTTGCGTACCAAAAGCAGCAGGAGCATCAACTTGTGGTACGACAACGTTTTGGACATCATCATCAGCATTGTTAACTTGAGGGACGACACTGTTTTGAACAACAACAACAGCAAAGTCAACTTGTGGGATGACATCATTTTGGACAGCACCACCAACAACAATGTTCAGCTCAATACCATTTCCTGCCATCTCTCTAATAAGCTTTCTCTGTAAAGAACCAATAAACCGAAATAGAAAATGAATCAGAATACTACGGGATGAAAATAAAAAATTCTGGGAAAATAAAAAAACTTGGTGAGATCATTAAGAATCGTACAATCGTGAAAACATACTCGAATTACACAAACAAAATCGTGATTTGAGAGAAAGTGTTTTTTTCCAGTAAAACTCATTACAAGAAAATCCGGTTTTTAGTCGCGGATATTTAGTCGCGGATATTGTCCGCGACAATGATTAGCTGTTTTGTTGGGGTTTGTCGCGGATATGCATCCGCGACAACCGTTGTCGCGGATATATATAATTATCCGTGACAAATGGCATCTGCGACAACCGTTGTCGCAGATATATATAATTATCCGCGACAAATGGCATCCGCGACAACCGTTGTCGCGGATATATATAATTATCCGCGACAAATGGAATCATCTGTACACTACTTATTATTTCTTCTTCACTCTCTTCCTCTGATCCCTTCGTTTCTTCTCCCCCAATCCCTTCGCTTCTTCACTTTCTTCCATCTGTGTCGCCATCGGACACCGCCAAGCTAAAGGAACTGAAGAACTTCGTCGACCTCTGCAGGTCCAATCCCACCGTCCTCACCGATCCTTCCCTCTCCTTCTTCCGCAACTACGTCGAGAGGTAAAACAATGAAAAGTTCACTCTACTCCATTTCAAACTCACTACGATGATTCTTAATTTCTTATGTTGTTTCCGTTGATTGCAGTCTCGGCGGTAAACTTCCCGTCGCTACTTACGCCTCCGGATCGGTAATCATTTCACCGCATTTCGATATCTATTTTGGGTTTATGATAGCTGTTCGATTTGCTTCAGTTTTGTATTTGTGATTCTTACAGAGGAGTCATGTAGAGGAAGAGAGTGACGAGGAGATTCCAGAATTTTTTTAAAAAAATTTTTTTTGGTGTTTGTCGCGGATATGTTTCAGTTTGTCGCGGATATTCAAACCATTAATCGAGCCATTAATCGATCCATTAATCGAATTGAAGTCATTTGTCACGGAAAAAACCGCGATAACCTATCCGCGACAAAGTTTGTTGCGGATGCCACATCCGCGACTAACACCGTTTGTATGGGTGATTTTAGTCGCGGATGTGTCATCCGCGACTAACTCTTGTTTGTCGCGGTCATATCCGCGACAAACAGGACATTTATCCGCGACTAAAAACCGGATTTTCTTGTAGTGACTGTAAGATCCTATATTATGCATAAATTATGATTTTAATAATTTAATTAAATTAAGAAGATCATAGACAATAATGTGTAATAAAAGATCTAACTGGAACAAAATTATTAAATCAATTGAAATTTAAGTTTATAGAGATATTAAATGATTGTAATTAATTTCAATTATACGAGATCTAATTATGTAAACATAAAAGGAATAGACATGAGTTGAGCTACTTTTTTTTATTATTTTTTACAAAAAAATTGACGAATATATATATATATAATATATATATATATATATATAAAATATGACGTGTGCACAAAATATTATTATCAATGAAAAAATAATTTAATTATTAATTAAAAAATCCAAGTGAGATATGAATTGAAGAGGACGAGATATGCCACATGTCAAAGCCAATATTAAAATGAAAATATATTTTTAGATGATTGCATTATTGGTAAAATAATCTATAAAATATGATTTTAAGAAAAATGTATTGTTAAAATCTAGTTAAACCGTCATTGTCAAAAATTTTACTCTCTCTGATTTGATTGTCTATAAACTATTCAGATCTGATGAGATTAATTGTATTCAATACATATAAAAAGGATTAGGAATTAGATCTGAGTTTATATGATGACATAATAAGAGAAAGTCGAATGAAAACATAATTTTGAATATTTTTAATTGATTAATTGATTTGTGATAGTTTTTGCTCGCCTTTCCTACAATATATCACTAAATAAAAAACAAAGGTTAGATGTGTTATATGAGACATACTTGTACAAAGGTGTGCATAATCAATAGACTATAACTGTCAACACTTTGACTCCGATTTAATTATCTCACAAACACCCAGATCCAAAAAAAATATTAAAAATATATACACGACTGTGCAAAATAATTAGACTATGACTGTCAACACCTTTTCTCGCTTATCCAACAAAATATCATGAAATTGAAAACAAAGATCATATGTATTATATGAGACATACGTGTGCAAGTGGCATATTCATTAGACTGTCACACAACACCTTGACGCCGATTTAATTGTCTCACAAACACCAAGATTAAAAAAAAAATCAAAACCATATACATGAGTGTAAAAATAATAATACTGTCACTATCAAAACCTTTTCTCCGAGTTATTTATCTCTACATACTCATGGCCAACAAGGATGAATCATGAATAGCTAGAGTTGAACTCGGGGAAAAAAAATGTATATAGACTGAACTAAAAACAAATAAATTAATATGATAATTGAGTATGAGTATTAAACAAACAGTTTAGAGTACCTAATCTCCTTCAATTGCTTATGGCTCTCTCCTAATCACACTTTAGAAGATGATGAAAGAATAAAAGTAATGTGAAATGAAAACCAGCCACGGTTCCTATTTATAGGCTAAAGTCACATGATATCCACGCGCTAAGAAAGCTAGAGGGACTAAAATGGGAAGAGAAAAAAAATGTATATTACCTTCTTTTACTCTCTAATCTTTTCATTTTGTTCCTTATGCGTTTTTTCTTATTTTGGATATTGATATTGAAGCCAAATAATTAGCGGAGGATATCATTTTTTCTTATAAATTTGTGTCCATATATTGGTAAAGGTTAACCATATATATTGTAGTTTCCGTAAACGTCAAGAGTAATTCTAGAACCTTCTGGGTGGGCCCAAGTATTCACCGGAGAGGCCCATGTGGCTACTGCGTCGTTGCGGCGCTGACGATTGTGAAACAATATGGAGTCATGTAAACCCTAAACGACATTCATGTATGCATTTTCAAATTGGGATATTTCAGTATCTTTGTTACTATTTTTGTTAGTAATTACGTGTTAGATGTTGTTAAATAATTAATTAATGTTATAAATAATTAGATAATCAATTTCTTAACATCTAGGAGTTATTAGTTCTTCTCGTTTATAATCTTATAGTTTCACAAAGTTATTGGTTTTATTAGTGAGCTCCTCCTTCACCGTTGCCCCCTCCTCTGCTGGTGGTGGTCGCCACCATACAGCGCAGTACTGTCCCACCCAAATATTCAACATATGTGGGGAGTTCGTGGTCCCCAGATCCTTTTTTGCCGAGCACCGAGTGTTGCTCGGCGGTGAAGTCAGCACAACACGACTGCCTATGCAACACTATTCGGAACACCGCTCGACTCCCTTCCACATGTGGGCTTCCTCCCTCAACTGTCCCGTCCTTAGTAACTGGTACGTGTCATGAATCATTGCATCCCAATAACTCAAATTGTTGGGAGAGAGTTCTTAATGCATGGCGGCCACCTCGTCGCCCTGTTACAGTTAGCTCTTGTTTTTTTGGCTTTGTGTAGTGTGGCATGCAACCGAGAGAAATATTTTTTTTGGTTTTTTGATGAATAAAAGAATATATAGTTTGGTTTCTGTATGAATATGATTTTTAAGAGTATTCGAAAATTTATACTATAGGTTTGGCATTTAGTATTCGAAAATTGGGTATCCACCTATAAATCAATCGATTTAGACAGTAAAATCTAGTAAAAATTGACGGGCACATGCGAACCGAAATCCAGTTTGAGCAAGTAATGGGTGGAACGAATTTGGAGGTATAATCACCCATACCTAGACTTACAGGTACTCATTACTAAACCGACATCGTTTTGTATGGTGAATTTATACAGTTGATGTCATATTTGGTTCCTAAGGCATAATCGTAATACACATTCTGATTTTAGTAACAAAGCTTCATGTTATGAGTTTACAAACATTATACTATCTTCGACTCTTTGTATTATTCGACCTCTCAGTATACATGAATTTACATACTATACAATTTTGAACCCAAAATTGAGTTGGACTAATGGATCAACAGTATTGAGTGTCGAATATTTTGGAGATCAGTTCGATGATAACGTTTCTAATTTTGCTTAAGTAATATCAATTTTATTAAAAGTTATAAACACCTTTAGATTATTCTAAGTGGAATATAGGAACACACATAGATTATATATAACTAATTTATATAGGAACAAAAGTTCACTTATTCTCCAACATTAGGATAAATTGGGTTGATCATCGACCATTAGTTAAGGTGAACCGCCACCGAGTAATTCCTTGATTCATCATGGAGCACTGGATGAATAAAAAACCAGAGTTTCATTAGATCAAACCATAATCACAAGCTCGAGTGTTTACACTTTACATAAATGAAATTTTTTTTTATTAAATCGAATGCCGAAAATTGCAATTAAATTGATGAAAAGAAGGGGCAATGTGAGTATGGGTATTGGGTACTCGTGATTTTTACCTAGTATTTTGTTGGTATTGAGTACCCATTATCTACATCAAGTTAGGTGATGTGATGAATTTTATCTTATTTTACTATTTTGTGTACTCACTATCCGTGAGTATATGGTATGTCCATTACACATTTAAACTTGATAAACGATGTCTCAAAGTCATTATGTCTCTTCTATTTCAGATTTTCCATTAGAGCCTACACTTACTCGTACCAACCCAACACGATTTCGTTACTTTTTTATCTGTTTTCCTTTTTTTTTGTCATAGGTAACTCTCGTAATACATAGTTGAGTAATATGAATACTTGATACTCGCACATTAGGTGGCTGCACCCTACAGGTACCCACACTATCTAGCAGTAACAATACATGAATCGACGAAGACCCCTAGACGGATTTTCACGCTTAAATGCAAATACTAGACATAAAATTTATTTTATTTTATAAAATTTGATCATTTTAGGACGTTAGAATCATGGATAGAGTGACCTAGATCAACCCACCCCAATTCCGTCATTACTAGCTGATTTTCTTGATTTTGTGGATGTGAATATCGGTAAAAATTGGGTCGGATTAAGATACCCACGCCCGCCCCGTTTTTACTGAAAGACTAAGAAACACGAACTATTACCTCACAAATTCAATCATTTTGATCATATAAAAAAATTACACCTTTTCTAGACGCGGTTTCGAAATTACTCGAACCCATGAGCCTACAATTTTTAAACTTACTTGGAGCAGTCGGTATTCGGGTCAATAATGAATCCATATCAATCCCACAAATCCCGACAGAGTAGCAATGGCGTAGCATTCGGATTGTACGTAGAAATAAGGCCCATCAAGCACCTACACACACTAGCCCTACTCCCGCTGACTCCACCACCGTGCCCAACGTCGACATCCCGTCGCAACATGGAGAGCCTGGAAGTGGGTCCGGCGAGCCGTACGTTATGAAGGAAGTGCACGCCGATATTAGCCCCGTCACGGTGGAGCAGTCATCGGCCGAGGAGGCCATTGATAGTAGTAGTAGCATGGATAATGCCTTGGCCAAATTTTGGTAGCTCATTTTTTTTTGTAAATGGGTTATTTTATTTGGTTTTAGGGATGGATGAGTCATTAGTATTTAACGGTGGTTAGTTTTGAGGTTGAGTTGGTACACAATGAGAGATGTGTGGCTTTGCCTTGTGCCAATGCTAGTGATGTTGGGATTTTATGGATAGATGGTACATAGTCTCGAGGGACGGAAATAGTTTCGTGGTGCAGTTGGTTATCATGGTTGTAGGTGTTTTTTTAATTTTTTGAAGAATGTTTCGTGTAGAAATTTTAAGTTACTGTGGAAGATGGGCTGGCAATTTGGTTTAGGTTTCAAAATTGATAAACTAACCAAAATTGATTTATCAGTGGTTAACAAACTGGTCAATGGGTTGGGGTCAATTAAGCATTTTTTAGCAAGTCAGTCAATGGCTAAACCATTGTTAACTGACCTTGACTGAAACAATAATGGAAAAAAAGAGTTCTAATGATAGTGTTTATTTACATGGTGTATGATTTTCAATATTATTCAATTTACATGAATTTTTCACATTTTATTTGCTTAAAAGTAGGCTAAACTAGTCAAAGTCGATCATAGACAGATCTGAATCTATCAAAACTAACTCTCAGTTGTGGCGAAAGAACGGATAAATACCAGTGTTATAACTAATAGTTGATATCGGGGTGTAGTTAGTTATCACGTCAATCTAACACACTGCGAATTTCTAGTTCAAACCCTGACAAAATCACTTTATCCAATTTTTTTATTTCCATATTTTAAATTCTTTTTGTAGACATTGTAACATACTAGCAAAATAACAAACAATAGTTTTCATAGTGTAATTGATTATCACGTTAGTCTGTTCCAAACCATCACCAAAAAACAAACTAATTTAACATCACCCTCAATATCCGTCAATCTGATGCCCCACGAAAACACCAAGCACACGCATTATTAACAACAATCGATTATTCCAAAATAGATGTACATCGGCCATGCAGAACCCTATTAGTTGTGTCTCCAACGACAAGCCCCATGTCAACACCATACATTTGACAAATCTAGTCCAAAATTTTGACAAATCTAGTCCAAAATTTTGACAAATCTAGGCAAAATTTTGACAAATCTAGGCAAAATTTTTGACAAATCTAGATCCAAATTTTGACAAATCTATTCCAGTTTTTGACAAATCTAGTTTTTTACAAATCTAGTCCACATTTGGATAAATCTAGTCCAGTTTTGACAAATCTAGTCCAGTTTTGACAAATTTAGTCCAAGAATTTGACAAATCTAGTCCAAATTTTGACAAATCTAGTCCCAGAATTTTGACAAATCTAGTCCATAATTTTGACAAATCTAGTCCACTTTTTGACAAATCTAGTCCACTCTTTGACAAATCTAGTCTAGAATTTTGACAAATCTAGTCCAAAATTTTGACAAATCTAGTCCAAATTTTGACAAATCTAGTTCAAAATTTTGACAAATCTAGTCCATATTTTGACAAATTTAGCCTAGAATTTTGACAAATCTAGTCCAGAATTTAGACAAATGTAGTCCAAAATTTAGACAAATGTAGTCCAAAATTTAGACAAATGTAGTCCATATTTTGACAAATCTAGTCCAGAATTTTGATAAATTTAGTCCAAATTTTTTACAAATCTAGTCCAGTTTTTGACAAATCTAGTCTAGAATTTTGACAAATCTAATCTAATTTTTCATAGGCTAATCATCACTGAAATGGCCGAAAACTAAAAATTGCGGTATTAATGCTTAAATACCTAGATTTTCTCCAATTTGGAAGCCAAACGTGGTTGGGCAGATATTTCAAACAGTTTACTATCATCCATGGGAATATTAGTCATTTTAAGTTTTTTTTCCAATTTTTCATATGCTAACCATGACTGAAATGGTCGAAAGCTGAAAATTGCGGTATTAATGCTTAAATACCTAGATTTTCTCCAAATTTGGAAGCCATACGTATATAGGCTAATCATCGCAAAAATGGCCGAAAACTGAAAATTGCGGTATTAATGCCTAGATTTTCTCCAAATTTCTAGGCCAAATATGGTTGGGACAGATATTTAAAACAGTTTACTACCATCCGGGGGAATATTACCCATTTTGTGTTTTTTTTTCCAATTTTTCATAGCCTAACTATCACTGAAATGGTCGAAAAACTAAAAATTGCGGTATTAATGCTTAAATACCTAGATTCTCTCCAAATTTTGAAGCCAAAAGTGATTGACCATATATTTCATACAGTTTACTATCATCTAGTAGAATATTAACAATTTTGAGTTTTTTTCAATTTTACATAGGCTAACCATCACCAAAATGGCCAAAAAATTAAAATTGCGGTATTATGGCCTAAATGCATAGATTTTCTCCAAATTTGGAAGTCAAATGTGGTTGGCCATATATTTCAAACAGTTTACTATCATCCAGTCGAATATTAGTCATTTTGAGTTTTTATTTCCAATTTTTCATAGGCTAAGCATCATCGAAATGTTTGAAAATTGAAAATTACGGTATTATGGATTAAATGCCTAGATTTTCTTCATATTTCGAGGCCAAACGTGGTTGAGTAGATATTTTGGACATTTTACTACCATTCAGGATAATATTAGTCATTTTCAGTTTTTTTTTCCATTTTTTTCATAAGCTAACCATCACCAAAAAGGCCGAAAATTTTAAAATTGCGGTATTATGGCTTAAATGCATAGATTTTCTCAAAATTTGGAAGCCAAACATGGCTATCCATGTATTTCAAACAGTTTACTATCATCCAGTAGAATATTAGCCATTTTGATTTTTTCCCCAGTTTTTCATAGGCTAACAATCCTTGAAATGTCCTAACACTGAAAATTGCGGTATTATGGCTTAAATGCCTATATTATCTCCAAAATTGGAAACCATGAGTATTTGGGCATATATTTCAAACAGTTTACTATCATCCATGAGAATATTAGCCATTTCGAGTTTTTTCTTCTTCCAAATTTTCATAGGCTAACCATCACTGAAATGGCTGAAAACTAAATATTGCGGTATTATGGCTTAAATGCCGAGATTTTCTCCAAACTTTGAAGTCATACGTGGTTGGGCAGATATTTCAAACAGTTTACTATCATCCATGAGTTAACCATTTTGAGTTTTTTCTGATTTTTCATAGGCTAACCATCACTAAAATGGCTAAAAGCTGAAAATTGTGGTATTAATGCTTAAATACCTAGATTTTCTCCAAATTTGGAAGCCAAATGTGGTTGGCCATATATTTCAGAAAGTTTACTATCATCCAATAGAATATTAGATATTTTGAGTTTTTTTCTAGTTTGTCATAGGCTAACCATCACCAAAATGGCCACAAATTGAAAATTACGGTATTATGGGTTAAATAACTAGATTTTCTCCAAATTTGGAAGTCAAACGTGGTTGGCCATATATTTCAGAAAGTTTATTATCATGAAGTAGAATATTAGCCATTTTAACCTTTTTCCAATTTTTCATAGGCTAACCATCACTGAAATGGCCGAAAACTGAAAATTGCGGTGTTATGGCTTAAATGCGTAGATTTTCTCCAAACTTGGAGGCAAGATGTGATTGGACATATATTTGAGGCAGTTTTCTATCATCTAGGATGAATATTAGCCATTTTTTGTTTTAGCAATTTTTCATAGGCTATCTAGCACCAAAATGGGCAAAAAAATAAAAATTGCTGTATTATGGCTTAAATATCTAGATTTTTTCCAACTTCCGAGACCATTCGTTATTAGACATATATTTCACGCAGTTTCATAAGATCCAAAAGAATATTAGCCATTTTCAGTTTTCCATTTTTTCATAAGATAACTATACTCGAGATTTGTCAACAAATGCGAGAGATTTTTTTCAAAAAAAGGGGCAAGATTTGTATTAAAATGGGCTAGATGTGTCCGAAAATGCGCTAGATTTATCAAAAAATGCGATTGATTTGGCAAAAAATGAGCTAGATTTGTTCAAAATGTCCTAGATTTGTTACAAAATGGGCTAGATTTGTCCAAAAAGGGCAATAGATTTGTATCAAAATGCAATAGATTGGTCCCAAAATGCGCTAGATTTGTCCAAGAATACCTCAAAATATGATAGATTTGTCCATAAAACACTCTAGATTTATCTCAAAATGCGCTAGATTTGTCCAAAAAATGCACTAGATTTGTCATAAAATGCCCTAGATTTGTCCAAAAATGTGCTAGATTTGTCCCAAGATGCGCTAGATGTGTCCTAACATATGCTAGATTTATCACTAAAAGAGCTAGATTTGTCCCAAAATGCGATAGATTTGTCCATAAAACATTCTAAATTTGTCTCAAAATCCGCTAGATTTGTCCCAAAATGCGTAGATTTGTCCCAAAAAAACGCTAAATTTGTCCTAAAATGCGCTAGATTTGTCCCAAAAATGTGCTAGATTTGTCCCAAAATGAGCGAGATTTGCCCCGAAATGCACTAGATTTGTCACGAAATGAGCTGGTTTTGTCAAAAAATTATGCTAGTTTTGTTAAAAAATACGCTAGATTTGTCCCGAAAAGCATTATATTTTTCCAAAATGCGCTAGATTTGTCCCAAAAAGCGCTATATTTGTCCAAAATGCTTTAGATTTGTCCCAAAAATGCGTTAGATTAGTCCCAAAATGCATTAGATTTGTCTCAAAAATGGGTTAGATTTGTCAAAAAATGCACTAGATTTGTCCCAAAAAATGCACTTGATTTGTCCTAACATGCGCTAGATTTGTCCCAAAAAGAGCTAGATTTGTCCCAAAAAGCGATAGATTTGTTCAAAAAAATGCGCTAGATTTGACCTAAAATGCGCTAGATTTGTCCAAAAAATATGCTAGATTTGTCCCAAATTGAGCTAGATTCGTCCCAAAATGCACAAGATTTGTCCCGAAATGAGCTGGTTTTGTCAAAAACTTGTGCTAGATTTGTCAAAAAATGCGATAGATTTGTCCCAAAGAGCGCTAGATTTATCCCAAAATGCGCTACATTTTTGCCAAAAAATGTGCTAGATTTATCCAAAAATGCGCTAGATTTGTCATAAAATGGGCTAGATTTGTCCCAAAATTCACTAGATTTGTCAAAAAATGTGCTAGATTTGTCACTAAGAATGCGCTAGATTTGTCCCAAAAAGCGCTAGATTTGTCACGAAATGCGCTAGATTTATCCCAAAATGCGCTAGATTTATCTCAAAAAGTGCTAGATTTGTCCCAAAATGCGCTAGATTTGTCCCAAAAAATGCGCTAGATTTGTCCCAAAAAATGCGCTAGATTTGTCCCTAAAAATGCGCTACATTTGTCCCAAGATGCGCTAGATTTGTCCCAAAAAGCGCTAGATTTGTCATAAAATGGGCTAGATTTGTCCCAAAATTCACTAGATTTGTCCCAAAAATGCGCTAGATTTGTCACTAAGAATGCGCTAGATTTGTCACTAAGAATGCGCTAGATTTGTCCCAAAAAGTGCTAGATTTGTACCAAAAATGCGCTAGATTTGTCCCAAACAATGTGCTAGATTTGTACCTAAAAATGCGCTAGATTTGTCCCAAGATGCGCTAGATTTGTACCAAAAAGTGCTAGATTTGTACTAAAATGCGCTAGATTTATCCCAAAAATGCGCTAGATTTGTCCCAAAATGCGCTAGATTTATCAAAAATGCGCTAGATTTGTCCCTAAAAATCCGCTAGATTTGTCCCAAGATGCAGTAGATTTGCCCCAAAAAGCGCTAGATTTGTCCCAAAATGCGCTAGATTTGTCCTATAAAGAGCTAGATTTGTCCTAGAATGCGCTAGATTTGTCCCAAAAAGTGCTAGATTTATCCCAAAATGCGCTAGATTTATCCCAAAAAATGGATAGAGTTGTCCTAAAATGCGCTAGATTTGTCCCAAAAATGTGCTAGATTTATCAAAAAATGAGCTAGATTTGTCCCGAAAAACACTAGATTTGTCTCAAAATGGGTTGGTTTTGTCAAAAATTGTGCTAGATTTGTCAAAAATGCGCTAAATTTGTCACTAAATGCGCTAGATTTGTCACTAAATGCGGTAGATTTTTCCGATAATGTGCTTGATTTGTCCCAAATGCGCTAGTATATTGTCCCAATATTTGGGTTAGATTTATCCCAAATTTTGGGTTAGATTTGTTCCAAATTTTGGTGTAGATTTGTCCCAAAAAAAATTTAGGTTAGATTTATCCGAAAATAATTTTGGGTTAGATTTGTCCCATAATAATTTTGGGTTAGATTTATCTCAAAATAAATTTGGGTTAGATTTGTCCCAAAATAATTTTGTGGTTAGATTTGTCCCAAAATAATTTTGGGTTAGATTTATCCCAAATTTTGGGTTAGATTAGTCCCAAATTTTGGGTTAGATTAGTCCCAAGTTTTGGGTTAGATTTGTCCCAAATTTTTGGTTAGATTTGTCCCAAATTTTGGGTTAGATTTGTCCTAAAATAATTTTAGGTTAGATTTGTCCCAAAATAATTTTCGGTTAGATTTGTCCGAAAAAAATTTTGGGGTAGATTGTCCAAAATTTTGGGTTAGATTTGTCCCAAATTTTTGGCTATTGATCCGCCCTGATGGGCTCGTCAATAATTTTGGGTTAGATCCGGTCTTGGGGGAGCCGAACCGATCTTAACCCATGTTCGCCTTGCCTGGGTATGGAGTACCTTGCAAGGCGTATGGACAGGTGTTAGAGGTGAGTGAGGATAGGAATGGATATGGAGAGTGGGGGAAAGGATAACAGAGAAGTACCGGGCGTGCGCCCTTGAATAGGGCGGATGACCAAGGCCTTTAGCGTGCAGCGTATGAGCATGCAGTATCGGACCTATGGTCTGAGTGTGTCGTGTCGTGTGCTGTGTGGGGAACCTCCTATTTATAGGTCCAAGCTGGCAAGAGCCCTTGTGCCACACGGCGTTGTCCCAGTGGACCGCGAGTGAAAAGGGTCTGTTACGTCAACGGCGTGGGCTGTCAGGGCCGAACTGATGTGCTGATCTTGACCAGGGCGGTTGTGGGACGTCAGCATGAGGTGTCATGACGCCGCCTCGACGCCTAGTGGTGGCCCTTGTGGCTTTGTATTATGGTCCATCCGGGGGGAGGGGTCATAGCGTCCGCCTTGGCCGGTGCTTATTTTACGAGGGGCTCTCCAGAGCGCCTCGCCCTTTGTTGTTGCATCCGCCCTTCTGGATTTCGAGGAAGTCTTTTGGGTTTCCTTCGAATTGTCCCGCCATCTTTGAATCTTCTTGGGGAAGATCAACCTCCTCGAGGAACGTGCCCCTGCCGTTTATCGGTCGCAAATGATTGAAAAAGTAAGGTAGCTCATTGGGAGTAGTCTACCTCCAACCGTGGTATGACACGTGTCCCCCATGCTAGTGGGCGAAGCATTTCATCTTCCCCTTTTTTATTATAAAAGCTGGGTGGGAGCCCATAATTGACGTCCACACCAATTCCTACCACATTTGAGAGCTGCCGCCCTTGACATTTCTGAGAGCTGCCGCCCTATCATCTAATTTGCCTCAACCCTTCTTCTGTGATACATTATCCGCCATGGCTGCATCTGATGCTTCCTCAACTTCCATGCCTGACCAGAGTACGCCTCTAAAAACTCGTTAATTTCTTTTTTCCATGGTTGATACGCCCATCTTTTTCCCTGCGCTTCTTTTCCTTTCGTACGTTATGTCGTCCAGTTCCTCGTCTTCTCTGGACGTCAATGCATACGCTGAGTTTCTGCGACGCTTCCGAGCAAGTTGCCGTGGGACGAAGGGGGCTCTCCTATTGAGTTATCCAGCGATGAAGACAGTTCTCCTGTTGAACTGTCCAGCGATATGAGCTGGGATGGAGGCTCCTTTTGGGCGGGGCCTCAACCGAGCGCGCCGGCCTGTGATCCTTACGTGCCTTTGTCTTTTGTTCCGCCTTCTGCCTCCATTACTGTAGCCCTTCTGACTCTTGCTTCTCCTTTTCCTTCAGATGTCGAGGGTCGAAGGAACGTGGAGGGGGAAGGCCTCCGCGGATCGTACGACTCATCCAACGAGTCATCCCGATCATCGTCTTCTAGCGATTCATCGTCTACTTCGAGTTCCGCTCTCCTTCATCGCAGTATGGATCACGTCGACCCTGAGAAGTCAAACTCTCCCTACCTTGACGTCGAGGGCAAGGATGAGGACTCTACTGAGGATGGCGCTTCCACATCTGCCATCGTTGGGAAGAAGAGGAAAGGCGGAAAGAAGTCGAAAAGGGGCCTCCTTATCCTGAGGACGACGACTTGCATTTTGATCCGTATGCCTCGACTGAAGGCGCAGAAGAGGCACCTGACAGTGAGATGGAAGGCCCCACAGTGGAACACCTTCGCGCTCAGTCGGAAAGGCGCTTTAATCAGGTGTCAAATAAGCCGGATGTGATTCCCAACAACTGTCGGCGTTTCGCCTCTCATCAGCAGGGATTCTATGTGGCTTTCATGGGATTCAACATGGATGTGTCCGCCCAAACCAGATATGGGTACCATGGGGCGGCGTGGGTGAGTATGTGGGCGGAAACTGATAACCCTGACTACCGAGAAGTGTACGGTCCTGGTTACTTCCCCTATTGCCAAACATCCACTAGTGAACGCTGCAGAGTAGTGTGTCAAATAACTACTGAGCTGGAAGCTAAGTAGATCATATTCCATGGGTCTTCTAATAATCGTCTACTCAAATATAAAGGCAGATTACTCAGGTTTAACACGTTGTGCGTGGTGTGAGTTCCACAAAAAATTCAAGCAAATTAAAACTTAGATTGAAAGATTGGTTGACTTAACAAAGACAACAGACAAGCTTAGACTTCGAATCCCCCTTAGTTTACCAGAGCATTGGCAATCAACAGATCAGCGGATTTCAATTCTCGTTCAATCAATTCTAAGACACCACCATCACTCCTGACCCTTAGGTTTAAGACTGGTGAACGTTCGCTCTATCCGATCTAGCTACCAAGATTAATTAGCCGCCCGAGTACGGTCAATTCTTGCGATGACTAAACTAACTGGTGGAATTGCTAATGATTTATTTGTTACTCTTGCAGTGGATTAACCCTAACTGGTTCCTACGAAAGGCACACTCCAATGAATAGGTTAATTGTTGATTTGGTGAATTAAAGTAAGGCAAGCGTTCGCTTCTATCCTTAGCTTAACAACAATCTAATCTAGGTGATCAATCCAGACAAGAAACATAAACAATGAAGAACAAATCAAACATGAAAGAGAAACTGATAGAACTTTGAATCTAATCACTGCCGATCCGTGACCGCTTTAAAGCCATGGGTCACTTAGGGTTCATCTAGTCTAAGCTCTACGAGTTTAGCTAGTCATGTTAATAACGACAAAATCAAAGACAGAAATAGAGTTCATCATGAAAAGTGAGAACATATAGAAACTGTAAAACCTAATTAAGACGACTCTGGCAAAGCTTCGCTCTCTGGTAATCTTCAATCCTAGCTTCGAGTCTCCGAGGTGAAGGGATGGCGTCACGATCTCTTCCTGGCTCTTCGAACTCTCAAACTCTGCTCTCTCGAACTTCTTAGGTCTAGAACTCATTAAAGTTCTGAATCATGAGATATCTTTAACTGGGCCACCTGTTAAGTATTTATACTGAACCCTAAGTCGCTGGATTTGTGAAGGATTTTTCGGCAAAATCTTGATGAGTTTTCGCCGAAAACTTCTTTGTAAATTGCTGCTTCCGTCGACTGATTCTCCTGTGAGTTTAAAGTCCAGAGTTTTTGGCGAGAACTTTGACTTTTCACCGAAAACTTCTTCTTGTGAGCTCTGTCGATTTCTTCTGGAGTTTTCACCGAAAACCTGAGGACTTTTCACCGAAAACTCTAGTGTAAAACGGGGCAGGATTTCTATTGACTTGATTGACTTCTTGAACTGGTTCCGGTGCGGTTCCTCGGGGTTCCAATGCCTTAGACACGTCATTGGCTACCTTATTTGATGGCAAAAACCTGTGCTATCACGAAAACACCAGAAAACCATCAAATAGACCTGAAATGGGCCAAAGTAACACAAATGGCACGAGATAGAGCAGTTGAGTGAATATTCGTTATTCTACCCTAAAAACCATGTCTTAAGTAAGGAAATGTCCCTTAAATGAGGCTGATAATCACGTCAAATCGAGTGTCATCAAAATACCCCACACTTAAGCTTTTGCTTGTCCTCAAGTAAACTGAATAGAACATGCTCACGTTCACAAATGATAATATCGATTAAATTAGAATTCAAGCATACACAATGAATTATTAGACAGATAATCCCTAGAACAAGAAACATTACATGCATACTGATCATCCAAACAACCTGGTCTCACCAAAAACTGCACACGACAAGAAGTAGCAACCGATCATGCACGAATTTGACCTGACCGACCAAACTCCTCACACAGGAAATATTTAGTATAAGGGAAACTCACTCTCTGTGTTTAAGGACGTGTTTCTGCTCTCAATCATTTTCTGTTACTGAATTCTGTCATAAGTTTTGCACTTCGACCACATCTCCACCACTGTGACAACACGAGGAACTAGTCAAGAAGGACTTCCCTGCTAGGACTGTAACGAATTCTACATTACAAGGGTTAAGATGAGATGGATGAAGGGAATGTATGATGATGGCTTTGGTGCGTGTAGCTTTCGACTAACTTCCCTCGAATCTAGCCTATGGCTTCCTACCGTCTAACCAGACACGGGTGGAATAGTGTACGCTCGTCCTATGATACCCTCAAGCATCCTAGCACTTTATTTTCTTTACACACGCATTTTTTTTCTGAATATTCTTTTACATTTCGTTCGTCCATATGTAGGGAGGAGAACGTTTATTGAACTGAACTATACACTTGAAAACTTTTCTGAACTTTTTCTTTTTTTTTCGAATTTTCCTTCTTTTCTTCTCTTTTTTTTTTTTTTCTTTTGTGCTGATTCTTTCTTTTAGTTGCTAGAGGGGTTTACACATCTGGATATAATAGCTAAGACCACCTGTTTAATGGCTATAGGCAAGTTACCACAGACCGACTTCCGGTAGGCTAATCTAGAACTACAACCACAGGGGATCAACGGGGAATGAAAGAATGGGGATTGGTTGTAATGTATATCGAACCGAAAGAACAGGCCAATATCAAGGGTTTAACCCTAATGGATTTATCGTTAGGTAGGCTATCTGGCTTAGTAGCTGAATCTACGTGCCCTTATCATTTTAGAACTCGTGTCATCGTGTGGTCTCAAGTAGGTCTCCTGCAAATTCTAACTCATTCAAGCAAACAGAAAACCACTCAAAAAGAATTGAAATTGCAAGTTACGTGTAATGGATCAAAAACTCACAGTTGGTTTGCTAGTCGGATTCGGTCATTTTCATGCAATCAAGGCGACAAACTACAAGTGTGATTTTAAAAATTCTGTTCTGACTAGGCAATTTAGCATCAAAGTATACATGTTGGTTCTGAAGTTCTAGGTTAAGCAGTCTAAGCATCATTATGACAGATTGAACAACAACTTAACATAAAAAATCAAGAACCGAGCAATTCTAATGCTAGAGATATTGGAAAGGAACCACGGAACACACACAAACACAATCAAGGGCAATCAAGTTCGTGCAAGGTTCTCTAGCATCCTACCCCACACTTAAATCGTTCTGTGTTCTCACAGGACTAAAACTAGAGTTGAGAGTGAAATAGAAGAACCTGGACCGAGACGATTGGTGTAGGGGATGAACACGGGTCCTCAGAGCGGAGGGAATCTACCAAAGCGAAGTAGAAAGTGGTAGACCCTAAGCAAAGGGAATCTCCCAAACTACCTGCAAAACAAAAACAAAAGAAAGATAAATAGGAAATCGAGACAAGTGTCCCGGATCCACACAGAAAAAAGTTGGATCGAAATCCGAAAAGAAGAAATAAAAAGAAAAGACAAGGAAAAGGATACAACCCGATCACTGCTTGTCAGGTGCATCGGGAGGGGGAATGTGGAGGACGTCGTTGACCTGCAGCTGCCACGCCAGCTGTGCCTCGTATCACTCGTCAGTGCGGCGCATGTGCTGCTGCATAATAATCCATCTGGCATCCTAAATGGCGGTGTCTATGACTCGCCACTCCTGGAGTCGCTCATACAGCTCTCCAAGATCAGCTGGATGCGGTTGGTGCTGAGGATGAGGTGCCTGGAATGGATCCGGAAGGGGCGACTGGTACTGATCGTCATACCCTACCTGTTGCTGTGGCGAGGGTATATGGTCATCAAACTCCTGCTCTAGCAGAGGCTGCTCCCTGTCAAAATCATCTTCTTCCTCTGACGCGTCCTCTGACGGCTGCCACATACAGACTGTAGTCCAGCTGGAGGTTGAACTCAACACCTAAGTCACCACCGATGGTGCGTACAATGTGGCGCGGGACCTCAGGTCCATAAGACTGGCTCAGACCGAAGGCAAAGACGAGGCGACCTACGAAGTTGCCACCAAGGAGAAAACGAGGGTCCTTGTTCGTCTTGGTCTTCTTGTGGAAGAGGCGTGCCAACACCCAACCAGGATGAAATGGGCGGCCCTCTCGGATAGCACGGAGTAGAATGAGCTCCTCTCTACTAATGTGGTGGCGATCCTTCTCTGGAGCAAATAAAATGGATCTACGCCAAACCTTATGAATAAAGTGAAAGAGAGGGTGAGAGAGTGACCTGATGGAATTATGACTCCCAGTCTGAGAACCCGGAACTCCAGTGACGTGACTCTAGAACTCGTCATATGGTGTTCCGCTACCTGAGTCCTCCCAACCGAGCTGATGGTCGCAGTAGTGCTCGGGCGGGATGCGAAGATGAGCTGAACTCATCGTACGTGAGGGTTCTGTACACCCCACCAAGATAGAAGGAGATGATCTTCTTGCGCTGGCACCTCGCGTGCGTGTCTAGCCCAAATGTGGCCCAGAACTCTCGTAGGGTGACCTCTGGGAAGTCGTCAACCATGGTGGTCAACTCCAGGAGGCCTGCAGCTGCCAGAGAGGTGTGCACGTTCTGGTGCCAATCCTCATCATGTGCGAGGAGGGAGTCCATGGAAAGTGGACGTACGTCAGCGACTGGGGTGTCCTGGATCTGCTGGTAGCGCTCGAAGTAGTACACGGGTAGGTGGGCGATGGTGCGGTGATACCCGACGCGACCTGGAAGTGCTGGAGGAGGTCCATGGACGGCAGGAGTGACAGGGGCATGTGCCTGGGAGCTAGACCCGATGTCAAGTCTAGCTTTAGTCCTGCGCTCATGAGTGACATTCCTATAGCAAGAAACGAAACCAGATTAGTCAAACTAAGAAGCTACCCCACACTTAGTAGAAAAACTCAATTTCACAAAGAAATGAGGAAAATCGAGTGGGGGTAAGCCAAGTAAGTAACCGGTAATCACAATGAATAACAAAATATGCAAAAGGCTAGCCAGAAATGATAACATCACAATTAGAGTTCAGAAGTCAAACCGACATTCAAAAAGTCAACATTGGAACACATTGAACCCTAATCATGGCAATTACTAGCTCAAAGTGAAAAATGACGGCATAAAATCAGCTCTAACAACCAACAAGGTAATACGAACGTGAATGAACAAACATGGCAGCCAAATGAGCATAAACAGTTCATGGTCAAACCGACATTTCACACAAGTCAACGCCACAAAGAATCATTCTTTAAGCATAGCAACACATGATCAAATAGTTTCAATTTTCAACACAATTCTCCATAAGCATGCTAGAACAGTCCAAAGCAAAAGGTTCACCAAAATTCTCACGAAACAGTCGGCACGCATATCGAGGTAGACCAAAAAAGTCAACCAAAGTCAACCCCAACGAAATTCCGCATTCAACATGTCAAAAGATTCGAAATGAAAAGCTCTACAACTTACCTTGAAGCCATGCTTGCTGAAAACGAACAAAAAGTGAGAAATCGGCGAAAAACTCAAAAAACTAGGTTTCGGTGGAACTGGAGCTCTAGAGCTCTGATTCGGACGATCTATGGCTTGAAATGACCGAGAGAGAGAGAGGAGGGGCGCGGTGGTGGTTGGCAACGGTTGCGTTGGCAGAATCGAGCGGCGGTGGCGTTTGTATGGCGGCGATTTTTCGAAAAAGGGGGGGGGGGCTCGGTTTTTCGAAAACAAAAATGGGAAAGTGAGAAGAGAGAGGAAGAGAGACCGGGAAAAAGGGGAAAGAAATTTTTGGATTTTCTCAGATTTTTCGGCGAAAAGAAGTGAAGTTTTCGTAGAAAAATCTAGTTTAAAATGTCTGCCGGTTTTCAAAGTCAGTTTTCGCCAAAAAGTAGGGTACTGTTCGCCGAAAAGTTTATAAAAAATCGATCATAAAACACACTGTGTTTTAAAGAACAATTTTCGCCGAAAAGTTTGACCTGCACGTTTGAAAATATTTTCGCAATCCCGGCAAAGTTCAGAAAATCAGAATTAATTTGACAAAAATCGGAACAACCTCAAACAACTTGCGATTGAAACGATGACACACAAACTACACACGAAAAATAAGAAATCATGCAAACTAACACTTTTGGCTCCCCTGAATTGACTCTAAAACACTGAGTTCGACATAAATTAAAAACTGACTCCAGCCGTGGGTTGCCTCCCACGAAGCGCTCTTTGATTAACGTCCTTGAGCTGGATGATACCTGGACGGTGTTAGGAGACATCCCAACTAAGGATCTCCTTAACGCTAGCGTCGAAATTCATGAAGTAGAGCTTCGGGGTATCTTCGTTGAGCGTGAATTTCTTCTCGTTAGCATGAGTGAGCTTAGTGCGTCCATCGGGCAGATGATCAGTGATCTTGAACGGTCTGAACATTTCTCTTGAGAGATCATCCTTCGTGAGTGTTACAATGGAAGGAATGAGGACAATCGGCTTTACCTTCTCTTTGATCTCCGGCTTCATTTCATCGGGATCCGTGATCTTTGGCACTACATTGGGAGATGCTTTTGGCTTCTCCTTCTTTACTTGCTCCTGCGCCGGTGGCTTGACAGGGACTGGTGGTGAAGCTGGCTCAGAAGAGGGTGGCGGAGCAACTGGCTTTTGATTCTTCCTCCGTAGCCTGCCAGGTTCCTTGCTTGGCGGTGAAGAAGAGGCTTTCAGTTCCTTCTTCTTGGGCGGCTTTTGAGTGAAGATCCTGGTTTCTGCTTGATGATCTGTTTGACTCTTGCAACAATAGTTGATCTAGAAACACTGGAAGAGACATCAATAACGGAGTTGACCGGAGTCAACTCCACAGTTTCAACAACAAGACAGTGAGGTTCTTCTTTCATGAGAGTGTATTTCATACAGTCCTTAAGGCAGAATGTTATTGTTTCCTTACTAGCCCTCAATGTCAACGAACCACTCGAAACATTGATTTGCATTCCGGTTGTTGCCATGAAAGGTCAACCTATAAGAATAGTAGAATCTTCCTCGCTAGTATCTATAATCACAAAATCAGCTAAGAAAGTAAAATGACCACATTTAGTAACAACATCCTTAATCTCTCCTCTAGGCGTTTTCAATGATCTATCAGCAAAGACAAGTTGCATGCTAGTCGGTTCAAGTTCTACTAGATTCAACTTCTCAAACAAACTCATAGGCATGACATTGACAGACGCACCTAGATCAACCAAACTACGTTCAATCTCTATATCATTAATGACTAGAGGTAGCGTGAAAGAACCAGGATCGGAACACTTAGTTGGATATGGCGAGGAAGGCTTCTTGATACGGGTGGTAGGATATCCTTCTTTGTTCCCCCACATGCCAGTCTCGATCTTTGCGTTCGGTAGCAACGCCTTTGGAAAAGGAGGCTTCTCGGAGTATGGAGCAAGAGGAGGATCATACTCCTTAGGCGCCTCCTTCTTCGCTTCCTTCTTCTCCGGAATTTCAGTGGTCCTGCATAAGATAGAAGAAGTATCAGAAGGTGAGTTTGTCGGGTTTTGAATAGATACCATCTTAGCTTGCTCCTTTCTCGGATTCGGCTCGGTTTGACTGGGGAGCTGGCCAAATGGTCGACCAGATGCTAGCATGCTAGAGATCTGGTTCACTGCATGCTCTATTCTTTGACCGGATGCAATCTGTTCTTGGTTGAGGAGAGCTTGAGCTTTGAACTTACTATCATGATCGTCACGTCTGGTGATGATCTGATTGAGCTTCTTGTCGAGTTCACTGACGTTGTTCTCCTTTTGATGATGCTGTCCTGTATAAGTATTGTTCAGATATTGATTCTGGCGATTGCCAGGAGTAGTTCCATAGTTACCCGGATTCCGGTGCGGCGGCTGGTAGACACCTCCCGTTGGATTGTTCGGCTTCTGATCCTGAGCTGGACCAGTTGGTCGACTATTCTGATTCTGGCCTTGGTTCTGGTTGGCACCGACATTGTAGGGAGGTCGATCTTGGAAATTTCCCTATTGTCTGTAGTTGCGATAGCCAACATAACCGTTTTCATTGTTGTTGAAGCCTTGAGAAAAGAAATTGACTTCTTCGGCAGACCAGACTTCTGTTTTACCAAAATTCTGGCATCGGCCTCCGTTATGAGCACAAGCTCCACACCACTCACAATCAGCAACGTAGACAGAGGCTACTGGCGGCTTGATGGGTGTAGAAGACTTCTTCAGATGTTTCTCAACTTCTGCTTTAATGGTTGCTTCGAGATCGAGCTTGCTCCTTGATCCTTCTGATTGTCGTTCCCAGTTCCTTGACTTGGAAGCATAGTTCGCAAAATGAAGAAGAGCAGCTTCAGGTGTGAGGGTAGTGCAATCCCCTTCAGCTAAGGAATTGACCCATTTAGCAGATTCTTCACGAAGACCTCGAACAAAGATTTCAGCTAACTGTCTCTGCTCGAAACCATGGTGAGGATAGTTGTAGAGAAGTTCTTGGAATTCATTCCAAGTGTCATATAAGCTCGCTCCTTCCTTCTGAGAGAATCTGGCGATGCTGTCCTTGAAGGCCGTTGTTCTGGAAGGAGGGAAGTACTCTTCGATGAAATCTTGAGCAAGAGTATCCCAATCTCTGTAGTAACCAGGTGGTTTGCCAGTGACCACCTTCATAGCTGCGCCTTTTAGAGAGAACGGGAAAGCTCTTAAGCATAGAGTGTTCTTGCGGAGATTCCCATTTTTGAAAGTGCCGCAGAGATCAATGAAATCCGCCAGATGCGTGCACGGATTGTCTGATGGCCTGCCTTCAAATTGTAGATCCCTAGAGATCATGGTCAAGAAAGGAATCTTGGTCTCATAGTCAGGATCTCCTTCGATGCGTGGCATGGCGATAGAAGATCGAACGCTAGTCGCACTCGGCTTGTTGTATTCAGCTAGACTATTCCGTGCACCCAGTGGTGGTGGTGGTTGGCCGTCTGGGGGTGGTAGTGGTAACTGATCATTCATCCTAGGAGATGGAGGAGGTTAAATTGATTCGGTGTATGAAGTGGACGCAGATGACGGTGAAGATGAAAATGAGGAACTCTCCTTCAGTTCCTCAATCTTAATTGGAGTGACGGATGAAGGTGGATTGGTTCTGCCTCTTGTTGGAATTCGTGATTGTCTTGGCGGAGCAGAACTGCGTGGTCTCTCAATAGTCTTAGCCTTGTCGTTCTTGGCGGTTTGAGAGCGCGTGAGAGGGTGGTGGTGCATAAACCTGTGAACAACCTACAAATGACAAAAACAAGCACAACCAGTGTAAAATCGAAGTGGATGGAAAGATGAAATATGGAAAGTAGAAGAATAAAATGCCAGTTCTTCTTTCAAACAATTAAAAGAAGTCCCTGGCAACGACGCCAATTTGGTGAACGCTGCAGAGCAGTGCGTCAAATAACTACTGAGCTGGAAGCTAAGTAGATCGTATTCCACGGGTCTTCTAATAATCGTCTACTCAAATATAAAGGCAGATTACTCAGGTTTAACACGTTTTGCGTGGTGTGAGTTCCACGACTTCTATTCTAGAAAAATGCAAGCAAATTAAAACTTAAATAGAAAGACAAATTGAAAGATTGGTTGACTTAACAAAGACGACAGACAAGATTGGTTGACTAATTAGTTTACCAGAGCATTCGTAATCAACAGATCAGCGGATTTCAATTCTCGTTCAATCAATTCTAAGACACCACCATAACGTTCGCTCTATCCGATCTAGCTACCAAGATTAATTAGCCACCCGAGTACGGTCGCTTCTTGCGATGACTAAACTAACTGGTGGAATTGCTAACGATTTATGAGTTACTCTTGCAGTGGATTAACTCTAATTGGTTCCTACGAAAGGCACACTCCAATGAATAGGTTAATTGTTGATTTGGTGTTTTAAAGTAAGGCGAGCGTTCGCTTCTATCCTTAGCTTAACAAGAATCTAATCTAGGTGATCAATCCAGACAAGAAACATAAACAATGAAGAACAAATCAAACATAAAAGAGAAACTGATTGAACTTTGAATCTAATCACCGCCGATCCGTGACCGCTTTAAAGCCTTGGGTCACTTAGGGTTCATCTAGTCTAAGCTCTACGAGTTTAGCTACTCATGTTCATAACGACAGAATCAAAGACAGAAACAGAGTTCATCATGAAAAGGGAGAACAGATAGAAACTATAAAACCTAATTAAGACGACTCTGGCAAAGCTTCGCTCTCCGGTAATCTTCAATCCTAGCTCCGAGTCTCCGAGGTGAAGGGATGGCGTCATGATCTCTTCCTAGCTCTTCGAACTCTCAAACTCTGCTCTTTCGAACTTCTTAGGTCTAGAACTCGTTAAAGTTCTGAATTATGAGATGTCTTTAATTGGGCCGCCGGTTAAGTATTTATACTTAACCCTAAGTCGCCAAATTTGTGAAGGATTTTTCGACGAAATCTGGATGAGTTTTCGCCAAAAACTTCTTTGTAAATTGGTGCTTCCGTCGAATGATTCTCTTGTGAGTTTAAAGTCCAGAGTTTTCGGCGAGAATTTGACTTCTCGCCGAAAACTTCTTCTTGTGAGCTCTACCAATTTCTTTTGGAGTTTTCGCCGAAAACCTGAGGACTTCTCGCCGAAAACTCTAGTGTAAAACGGGGCAGGATTTCTGTTGACTTGATTGACTTCTTGAACTGGTTCCGGTGCGGTTCCTCGGGGTTCCAATGCCTTAGACACGTCCTTGGCTACCTTATTTGATGACAAAAACCTGTGCTATCACGAAAACACTAGAAAACCATCAAATAAACCCGAAACGGGCCAAAGTAACACAAATGGCACGAGATAGAGCAGTTGAGTGAATATTCGCTATTCTACCCTAAAAACCATGTCTTAAGCAAGCAAATGTCGCTTAAATGAGGCTGATAATCACGTCAAATTGAGTGTCATCATCCGCCTTGCTCAGAGTCCTAAGAGACTGTAATTTGGCAAAGCGGTTCCAGTATGCGGCTCTGGCATTTCTGTGTACCGTTGGCAACTGCCCTCCAGGCTGGCAGGGTTGTTGGACCAGGTCTTTCTCATACGGACTCCGTCTTCCTTTGGAGATTTGGCAGTTGGATATCCTCGATCTTCTAGGCGCTTCTTTGGCCACCCTCATGCCTCACACTTGGGGTACCCTGACGGCGTTCAAAGTGGCCTGTTTGAAGAGGAGGGTGCTTCCTTCAGCCCAAGTCTTCCGAGTTCTTTACTTCGCCTAAATCTCTCAGAACGGGATCACTTTCCAAAAGAGGCGGAAGTATGGCCAGAGTGGCGTGTATTCCTCTTTAAAGGGTGACTCCGTTTGGTGGCACTCTTTCTTCTTTTTCAAGGCCGATGATTCAGAGGACTCTGCCTGGTATTCGAGGCTCCGCCCTACATGGTCGTATGAGAGCACCGAACGCTTCACCTTGGCCTCTCCCTCTAGCTGTTTAGTCGCCCTGGCTGATCGGGTAAATTCCTGGAATTATAACCTGATCGACAGTGGGAAAGAAGACCTGGAACGATTACCCCCTGGACGTAAGTAACCTTGGGCGGACGCACGCGGCATATAACCCTTCGATTATAGCCTGCTTTTGTGTGTTTTTTTTGAATATTTGGCATCTGGTCCGCCCTTCTAACTATTGTATTTGCAGCTGACTCGATCCTGGATAGCCTGATCTCCGCCACCGCTAGAGGGCCAACCCCTGACACCCAGCCTCGACCCGAGAAGGGCGAAGAAAGGTCCAAAGGCCCCTCTCTGACGCCTGTGCACCCTGTGGTGCCCCTTCCGGACTCCAGCCTTCCGCCCATTTCTCAGCCGGATGTCGGTGGAGAGGGCGTCTCTGAACCCTAGGAACCACGCTCCAAAGTTCCCGCCTCCAAAAAATGATCGAGATGTATGGAGACCGACGGTTCTTCCCGAGGAAGAAGAAGACGATCAAAGGACCCCCAGTACAGGAATCCTCGCCTAAGTGCGATGAGCTGCATTTGCCATCTATCGAACCACCACCGGGTGGGAATACCACTCTTCTGGACACGGCATTCGAGCTTGCTAGCCGATGGCGGATGGACATTCAGGAGGATGAGGAGGTCATCCGCTCCTTTGCCATGGATCAAGCGGCCATGGGTGTTAACGCCTCGAACTTTTGCCTTTGTCTAACTTTTTTTTTTATTTACACGCTTGTTTTGCCTTTGTAGATGCTAGCTTATGCCGGTGCTTTCCTGACGGCGGATGAGCACCTCCGCACTGGTGGGCCGGGAGGCACAATTAGCCAGGCCTCTAGGATCGACAACCTAGAGAAAGAGATCAAAGTGCTCAAGGCGGAGGTCACCAAGTATAAGGGTCTGTACAGCAAGGCCAAAAACTCCATGGAGGTAGAGTCCGCCGAACTCCTTTTTGATGTTTCTACTAAGCTCGACGTGACTCGTCTGGCTTATGAAGAAGCTTGCACTGAACACTTTTATGCCATGCAGGCGGCTCAGGAGAAACATGCAACGGAGTTGGCGGACCAAGACTCCGCCCATAAAGAAGCGCTGGCCACCTGAGATCGGGCCCTGTCCGAGGCTACCACCGACATGAACTCTCTTTCAAAATGGGTGACCACCTTGGAGGGTGACAACAAAAAGCTGGGGGGACTTGAACAAGGCGTCAGAGCTGCTCCGGGAGGATGGTCCTTCCTTGAAGAATGCGCGCGCTAAACAGAAGCAAGTTGAAGATGACCTTGCCCGTATCCGGCAAGACCTTAACAAGGAGGTAGAGTCTCGCTTCGCAGAGCGGATGCTTGGCACCACCGACTCCGTCCTCACCGCCATTCGCCATGAATTGCGCGCCCTCCACCCCGATTTTACATGGGACCCGATGCATATGCTTAAGGTGGTGAACCGACGGGTGACATTCGAGGCCTACGAGGAAGCCTCGGTGGAGTCCGTGGTGTTCCCTCCCTCTGAGAAGGTGGGCATTCTGAAGGCGGCGAGGAGCGAAGGTCACCAACTGGCCAAGCATCGCAAGAAACTGAAGAAGCCATCCGCCGCCTCCAGTGAGAGAGCAAAATTAGCTACTTCTGGCGAGCAGCCGTGACCTGCTGTTTTGTACTTCTTTTGTGTTTTTTTGTTTTTTTTGCCAGGCGGTTTGCCTTTGTAAAGACCATTGAGGCTTTACGCCTTTTTCTGAATGAAACAATTTCCCTTGTTTTCTTGTCATGTCTATCTTGTTCAGCGCCTTCTATTCCTTCCGCGAAGGTGTATCGCGGCACTGGACGCTGTCACCCGTAAAATGGGTGACAGGGCGTCCTTGTTGCTGGCATGTCGAGTCGTGCCATTGTGGCCTTAGTGCAAGTTGCCTCCAACGCCATCCCCACGACATAGGGGACAGGGCGTCGATATTTTTGAGTGCCGCGCACAAGCCGTACTACCTTGGGGTAACAGGGCGTTGTGAACTTGGACGCGGCCACCGTGGAGGTGTCCAAGCATCAAATTTTTTTGTTTCCAGGGCGTTTAGCCGCTTAGCAGATGTACTTCAAGGGTATCAGGGCTTTACCGTTGTCGGATGCGGCCACCGTTTGAGGTGTTCCAAGGCCTCGACAGGAAACTGTTGATACAAGTGTTGCAAAAATCCACCCTCTTAATTAAAATGCAGGCCTCTTGGGCGAATACGGGTAGTGTGACTTAGCAGAATCACCTACGTAAAAAATACAAGGGTTTAACAACAAAACAAAAGAAACTTCAGCCTTCAGTTTCCTGGTTGTACCTCCGCCTCATATTTCCTCAGATGCATAGAGTTCCATGTCTTATGCATGAGTTCTCCTGAGGGTCGTTGCAACTTGAAGGTGCTTGGTTCAATCACCTCCCTGATCTGGTAGGGTCCTTCCCAAGTGGCGTTAAGCTTGTCGTGATGGGGGATTGGCCTAAAAACCTTCTGTACAACCCAATCGCCCTCTACCAAGTGGTGAGGACGGAGGTGAGCATTGTATCGGCGCGCTAGCTGCGACTTCTCTACAAGAAGGCGGATGCTCGCTTCCTCCCTCCTCTTTTGCAACATGTCAAGATCATGCTGCAAATTTTTTTTCGTTCTTCTGCGGGTTGAAGTGTTGCACCCGGAGACTGGGCAGATTGACTTCCACTAGGAGTACCGCCTCAATCCCATACACCAGCGTGTAGGGCATCTCACCCGTGGCGGTCTTGTAGGAAGTGCGGTGTGCCCATAAAACTCTGGGTAACTTGTCCACCCACCTCCCCTTTGCTTCTTCAACCTTGTTCTTCAGTCCCTTCAAAATGATTTTATTCACCGCCTCTGCTTGTCCATTGGCCCGGGGATACGCCACGAAGGCTAGGTGAACAATGATCTTGTATTCTTCACAAAACTCCAGAAATGATGCGCAGTCAAATAGTGTGCCGTGGTCACAGAAAAATCCTGTGGGGAGGCTGAACCTGGTGATGATGTTATTCATTACAAACTTCTGAACTTGAAGCGCCGTGATGGATGCTAGAGCCTCAGCCTCCACCCACTTGGTAAAATAGTCTACCGCTACAATGTTGAACTTCATCTTCCCTGTTGCCTCTGGAAACGGACCATGAGGTCCATTTCCCAGAAGGCGAATGGCCACGGCGAGACGATCGGCTGCAGAGTAGATGCTGGCAGGTGATGCACGTTGGAAAAGACTTGACACTTGTGACAGTGTTTGACCAAGGCTTCCGCGTCACGGCGGATGTGAGGCCAGTAATATCCTTGGCGGATAATATTCTTCTCCAGGCTCTTGGTGCCAATGTGCATGTTGCAGACCCCCTGGTGAATTTGATGTGAACCGCTGCAACCGTGGGCAGACGACCCTTAAACATCGCAAGTTGATGATCGTGCAATGAGGTAGAAAACGTCGGGAACCAGGGATGGAGAGGACTTTGACCCGCTAGCTATATAACAGCTAGGAACCAGAAGTATCATGTCGTAGACGCCACGCCAAGAGATGGTTGCTCTTGATGATAAGTCAAACCTTAAGCAATGCAACAACGAGCAAAGGCTTGAAGGGAAGAGAACATATGTTAATAGTGGTTTATTGATTTCAAAAGTTGTGTCTTACAAGGGTGGCTGGCGGCCTCCTTATATAGGTGAGGGAACAAGCTCTCCTCCCTAAAGACTACTTCCTAAATAATAATAAAATAAAGACTGCTAATCATAATTAGGGTCCTAACACGCCTAATCAATCCGACTAAAAGGGAATAAAACATAAAATAATAGTTGAAGTCTTTAATGTTGAATGAAAGACCTAATTAGGTCAAAAACCCTAATTCGGCGGTGATCGGCGGTTTTGGGCAGATTGGGCTTCGGTGGCGTGGGCCGGTTGAGCTTTGGTGGCGGCTGATGTGACTTTATTTGGTGCATTTTAAGCCTTCGATTAGCCTATGAAACGCCCGTGTTTGATCCTTAAATGCCATGCTTAATATGCTTTTATCGAAGTTTTGTGCTAAGTGCTATTCTGTTGCCCGGTTGCCACTTTGAGGCCAATTCCATGTCTATTGGAGGTGTTTTCTTTGTATTTTCAGGTCTTGGCATTGTAGTACTGGTGACAAGGAGCACGTAGGATCAAACGGGAGGTCAATCGGAGCTAGGACGGAGGAGATATGGACGTTGCAAAATCGAGGAAAATACGACTTTCAGCTGAAGACATTTTCGGCGAAAATGTCATAGGATTTTCGCCGAAGAAGAAGTTTTCGGCGAGATTTTCAAGTTCTCGGCCGAAAACCTTTTGCACGATCAAACAGAAGGAAGCAGAAGACCGACTTTCGATTATTGAGGAAATTTTTGGCGAAAACATTCAAAGTTTTCGCCAAAAATGTTAGAAGAAATGCCCAGCCGTTTTCAAAGAAGTTTTTGGCAAAAATGTTGCTTAATTTTCGCCGAAAATATCAGGCAAATCCGGCGTGCTATATAAAGGTGAAAGAGGCGAGGATTGAGATATGAATTCATTCTAATTTTACACTCGCCGATCTCATCCCTCTTTCCTCTCAACTTCTCCAACACTTTCTCCTCATCAACCAATCCTTCACAACCCTAGAGCAAGGTGCAAATCAAAGTAGAGGAGCTTGGATTGAAGCCCACAACCTTGGAGAGGAGTTTGCAAGAGGAGGATTTCCATGGTGTTTTTGGTGATCATCTTTCTTTCTCTTTCCTTCATTTCCTTGGCCATGTGTGGCTGATTTCCTAGGTTTTCTTGGATTGATAGATGGTTGTGCTAGGATAGAGGTGAATTGTACAAACATGCTATGATTGTTCTTGGATTGTAAGAAGATGGTCTCTATGACTTGTTGTTAATTCCATTGATGGCTATGGCTTGATTGGTCTATTATTTGTAATGTAATGCATGAGAGTGCTTGGATTAGATGGATTGTAGGTCTAGGGATTGAAGTGAGTGTGTTCTAAGAGATTAGATCTCCTCAATTCAACCATAGTTGCATGATTTCTCACTTGTGCATTTTATCGAACACTTGGTGTGCATTAGGTTTTTCATTCAATTGAACTTTGATTAGTCTTTTGATGATTCTCTTAGTGTTAGGACATTGACATGAGAGTGTGGTGTCTAGCCTAGTGGTCATAGAATCATAGGAGAGGGTTTTGTAGCTTGGCATTTCATCAAACACCTTTAATGCATCCTTAGTCACTTAGCTTGAGAGCGAGAGCCTTGGTTGAGTTGTTCTAGGATAGGGATTTAGTGCAACGAAAGTGCATTGAGTCTATAGAAGGGATTTGCATGGTCATTCGATTGCATCCTCGATCATGTTTGGCTTGTTTGTGCATTTACTCCTCTTGAGCATGATGAACCTATCTTTCCAAGTTAACCTCCTTTACCTTTGATTTGCACCCTTTTGATTTGCTTGTTTGTTTAATTTATTTTATGTTTTCAATTGTCCTTATTTCAAACCAAAACTTATTTTAAATGAATAGACCATCCATGAACCGTGTGAGTAGTTGCTATTGAGAGAGCCCTCGTGGAATACGACCTTGATTGTTGTGATTTAAATCTTGCGCATCAAGTTTTTGGCGCCGTTGTCGGGGAACTTTCTCAATCCTTTGAAAGCATTTAGTAGTGGACCATTCTATTCACTTCCTTCCGTTTTAGTTTTGCTTCTTTGTTATTTCTTTTTGTGGTGTTGTTATCCCGCATTGTTGTACTACTTGGTTGTGTTTGTTGTGCGTGTTTGTAGGCCCCTTATCCACCTATCTAGTTCATGGGAGCAAGGTTGCAAGTAAGATGAACTCGTGGAATGGAGGTAATGGTTATGGGTCCTATCAAGGGTGGAATCCATCTCCTAACCCATACTATGGTCATCCTACTCCATCCAACTACTACCAAGAAACTTGTGAGGGAGATAGCCAATGGTGGGGTCAAGAACAACAAGCTTCAACACCCATGTGGAATGAGCAATGTCCTTATCCATCTCCACCCTACCATCAAGTCTTGCCGGAGTATTATCAAGAGGATTTCACAAGTCATGAACAACATTCTCCACCGCCTTCCATGCTAGAGGAGCTCTTTAAGATGGTTAAAGAAAGCGAGCGTCCTCAAGAGGATTTCACAAACTATGAGCAACCCTCTCAACCTCCTTCTATGCTAGAGGAGCTCTTGAACATGGTGAAGGAAAGTGAGCGTCCTTGAGAGGAGTTCGTAAGCTATGAGGAACCTTCTACTCCTCTTCCCACGCTTGAGGAAGCTTTGAAGATTGCGGATGACAATGCGAACCAACTTAATCGCTTAGCTCAAGGCATGACACTCATCAAGGAAGCTTTAGAGGAGGAACAACACTCTCCACCTTCCCCCACAATTGAGGAGATGTTGCAAATTGCGGAAGATAATGCGGCTCGGTTGGTTCGTTTAACTCAAAGTGTGAAGCTCATCTCCGACACCTTTGAACCGGAAGTGCTAGTCATGGAAGAAGAAGAAGGTGAGTCTCCCCAAGAGGAATTCGTGAGTCATGAGAAACCCCTTCCACCTCCTTTCATGCTAGAGATCTTGCAAATTGTGGAGGATAATATAAATCGAGTTAACCGCTTATCCCAATGCATAGAGCTCGTCACGAAGATTCTTGAGAATGAACGACATCCCAATCATGTGGAGCATGTTTATGATGATGAAGATGACTTGTGAACCGGAAGAGCTTGACACGGAAGAAGATTTGGTAGTGGAGGAGATTGAAGAGCATGTTTTTCCCATGGAAACGCCATGTGACGATGATGTGAGGATAGAAGAATCAAGGAGACTTGAGGATGATGACCCTTTAGAGGAGGTGAGAGATGATTTGGAGACACTTCAAGAAGAGGTGGCACCGAGAGTGGAGCACGAAAGTGAACAACACCACCCTATTGTGGCCCCACCAAAGATTGTTAGTGCTCTTCAATCTTCTTGCTTGATCATGAAGTATTTGTGCCAAGAACCCAAGGAGACATGCATCTCTACCCCCCCTAAGGTGATAATGGAAGAGGAGCCGCCCATGTTTGAACCGGAAGACTCCTTGAGTGGCATCACCAACTTGGAGACAATGGAGCTAAATGGTGGCCCCCTACCATACTTTCTTCCTCAAGTTCCAAATATCAAAGGTAGCAAGCCACCCCAAGGTATCAAGTGCTATACAAGCATCATTGCTCATTGGCTAGTCTACCCTTTGCTTCTATTGCTACTTGGAGCTCAATCTTCATCATGGAAGAAGCTACTTGACATCAAAGAGGTACTAAGTTGGACACCATAACAAAGGTATCGTCGAGCTTAGGACGGTAACCAAGCGCTTCTTGGGAGGCACCCCATGTTATCTTTAATTTTTTTTGCTTTTAATTTTTGTTTGAGGTTTTTGTGTTGTTTTAGCTTTTTGAATAAGGTTTGGCAAGCATTTTGGATCACTCTTCACCAAGGATCATCATGGAACTCTTTTCCCTCTATTACGCCCTATGCTCCTCTCTACCAACGCGGTAACTTCGTTCCACCTTAACCTCTCTCTCTTGATCATTGAGGACAATGCTCATGTTAGTCGTAGGGGAGTTTGAGGTTTGGTGTGATTATTTGTGGTAGAGATCTAAGGCTATGCTTGAGTTGCATGATCTTAATTGAATGTCAATTTCCTCTATTGTAGAATCATTCGGTTCTTGACTTTTGGTGTTTAATTGACTTCAAGCTTTCATAATGACGTTTAGACTGTTCCACTTAGAACCTATACCAGCATGTTAGCTCTAATATCAAATGAGTCTAAGCCAGAACAGAGATTTTATCACTCTTGTATGTTGGTTGATTAGTTTGATACGTGTTTTTGTACCACTCGATAACACCGGTCTAAGATGATGAAGGCAATCAGAATTTTCACCCCTTTTCCATGTTTTCTTCACCTTTTTGATCCCTCGTGATTGTGGCTTGAGATTAGGCAGAATCCAATTCGAACTCTTGTGTGGAAGTTGTAAGGGGCTAAGGATCAAGTGGCTAATTTGGAAAGAAAATGTCAAAAGAAAAGAAAAGCTAAAGCTAGGCAAGCTCGGCACCTAAGTGAAGTGTCGGGTTGAGCACTAGCAAAGGCAAAAGCTGTGAGCTAGGCAGGTTCAACACCTAAGTGAACTGTTGGATCGAGCACTAGTATGTAGTAAGAAAAAAAGAGGAAAAAAAAATGAAGAAGAAAAGAGAAAGAAAAGAAAGGAAAAAGAGTTCTCAAATGTAGCCCTTGATCCTATGCCCGAGTTTGTAAAGAGCGGATCTAGAAGCGGATGAAGTCGAGTCGATAGCCACATCATAATCACTCACCACTTTCAAATTCCTTTTCCCAAGTTCAAGTCCTTTTAATTAGAGTTGGTGTTGTCGTGGTCGGTTTTGCTGTGTCCCAGTCAACCACTACTTGAAGTGTGCAGAAAATAGTGAGGTCTAGACTTGTTTGGTTGACGTTCTTGCATGTGTAGGTTTAGTTTGTTCGTGGAATAGTTTAAGCCGAATTGTTGTTGATTGAATCTCAATGGGACCGATCTTGTCATTTGTGAACTTGGATGTTTTCTAATTCATTTGCTTGAGGACAAGCAAAGCTTAGTCGTAGGGGAATTTGATGTGACTTTATTTGGTGCATTTTAAGCCTTTGATTAGCCTATGAAACGCCCGTGTTTGATCCTTAAATGCCATGCTTAATATGCTTTTATCGAAGTTTTGTGCTAAGTGCTATTCTGTTGCCCGGTTTCCACTTTGAGGCCAATTCCATGTCTATTGGAGGTGTTTTCTTTGTATTTTCAGGTCTTGGCATTGTAGTACTGGTGACAAGGAGCACGTAGGATCAAACGAGAGGTCAATCGGAGCTAGGACGGAGGAGATATGGACGTTGCAAAATCGAGGAAAATACGACTTTTAGCTGAAGACATTTTCGGCGAAAATGTCATAAGATTTTCGCCGAAGAAGAAGTTTTCATCAAACACCTTTAATGCATCCTTAGTCACTTAGCTTGAGAGCGAGAGCCTTGGTTGAGTGGTTCTAGGATAGGGATTTAGTGCGACGAGAGTGCATTGAGTCTATAGAAGGGATTTGCGTGGTCATTCGATTGCATCCTCGATCATGTTTGGCTTGTTTGTGCATTTACTCCTCTTGAGCATGATGAACCTATCTTTCCAAGTTAACCTCCTTTACCTTTGATTTGCACCCTTTTGATTTGCTTGTTTGTTTAATTTCTTTTATGTTTTCAATTGTCCTTATTTCAAACCAAAACTTATTTTAAATGAATAGACCATCCATGAACCGTGTGAGTAGTTGCTATTGAGAGAGCCCTCGTGGAATACGACCTTGATTGTTGTGAGTTAAATCTTGCGCATCAGCGGCCCGGCGGGCTTGCTCGGTCGGGCTCCGGCTGGTCTCGGCCTTGGCCCGAGGCTTTAGTGAACTGTCTCGGGCTCTGCTCCGGTTGTGTCCTGTTGTCTTCTTGAATTTCTGATGACACTCGATTTGACGTGATTACCAGCCTCATTGAAGCGACATTTCTTTGCTTAAGACATGGTTTTTAGGGTAGAATAACGAATATTCAATCGATTTCCCTATCTCGTGCCATTTGTGTTACCTTGGCCCGTTTTGGGTCTATTTGATGGTTTTCTAGTGTTTTTGTGTTAGCACAGGTTTTTGCCGTCAAATAAAGTAGCCATGGACGTGTCTAAAGCATTGGAACATCGAGGAACTGAACCAGAATCGATCAAAGGAGCCAATTAAGTTCAAGCAATCTCCTGCCCGTTTACATAGAAGACTTCGCCAAAAATAACCTAGTATTTTCGGCAAAAAGATTAGTGCAAATCGACTGGTGCCAAGACAAAGAAGTTTTCGGCGAAGATGCAAGGGAAAATCGGCTGACGTCAAGTGAAGGATGTTTTCGGTGAAAACATTATGTTTTCGGACCGAAACCTATTCGGCGAAAAGGACAGAAGGATTCAGCTGAGTGACCGGCCATTTACACAAGGATTTTCGCCGAAAATACCTTGTTATTTTCGGCGAAAATATCAGGCCAATCCGGATCAGTTAGGGTTAAGTATTTATACTTAACCCGGCGGGCCATACCGAAAGAACATCATCATAATTAATCATAATACAACTTTTCGAGATCAGAATTCAGAGAATCCTCTCAAGTTCTGGAGCGAATAGTTGGAGTTTGAGGAGTCGGATAGAGATCGTGACGCCATCCCTTCCATCTCGGAGAACCGGAGCTAGGAGTGTAATCTACCGAAGATCGAAGTCTGTCAGAGTCGTCTAAATTAGGTTTTTCAAATTCCTTTCTGTTCTTCCTTTGAATGATGAACTCTTTCTTTGTCTTTGTTTCTTTTGTAATGATCATGAGTAGCTAAACTCGTTAGAGCTTAGACTAGATGAACCCTAAGTGACCAAGGGCTTTAAAGCGGTCACGGATCGGCGGTGATTAGATTCGAAGTTCAATCAGTTTCTCATTCATGTTTGATTTGTTCTTCATTGTTCATGTTTCTTGTCTGGATTGATCACCTAGATTAGATTCTTGTTAAGCTAAGGATAGAAGCGAACGCTCGCCTTACTTTAGAACATCAAATTGAACAATTAACCTTATAATTGGAGCGTGCCTTTCGTAGGAACCGGTTAGGGTTAATTCACTGCGAGAGTAACTCATTAATCATTAGTAATTACACCAATTAATTAAGTGGTTGCGAGAGGCGACCGTACCCGGGCGGCTAGTTAATCTTGGTAGTTAGAACGGATAGAGCGAACGTTCGCCGGTCTTAAACCTAAGGGTAAGGAGTTATGGTGGTGTCTTAGTAATTGATTGAATGAGAATCGAAATCCGCTGATCTGTTGATTGTCAATGCTCTGGGGAACGAAGGGGGATTCAAAGTCTAAGTTTGTCTGTCATCCTTGTTTTCAAACCCTAATTCCCGATCTACTTTAGTTTAATTTGTTTTAATTTCTCTGCATTTCTTAGAGATAGAAGTCGTGGAACTCACACCACGCACAACGTGTTTGCATTTGAGTACTTTGTCAGTTTTGAAGTAGTCAGTCATAGGAGACCCTCAGAATACGATCTGCTATAGCTTTTTCTTAGCATTAGTAGTTTATTTGGTTGAATCGTCCGGATAACAACGACCGGGCGGTTCACCAAATTGGCGCCGTTGCCGGGGAACTTCTTTTGATTGTTCGAAAGAAGAACTGGCAATTTATTCTTCTACTTTCCATCTTTCATTTTTCCACCCACTTTGATTTTACGCCGGTATGTTTGCTTTTGTTGCTTGTAGGTTGTTCTACAGGTTTATGAACCGCTCGATCGCTCATTCTCAGTTTAAGTCGGGTAATTCTACTCCGCCGAAGAAACCGCGAGCTCAGAAGCAAGTCATAATCATTCCGCCTACACCACCTATCCCTAATAAGATTGAGGAGTTGAAGGAGAACTCCTCATCTTCATCGGCTTCATCCACTACTTCAGATTCCCCACCACCTTCTCCTCCCGTACTAGTTGCTCAGCGCACCATGGCAGATTACTGTAGACCAATTGCGACTAACTTTCGAGCTAGCATCGTTGTGCCGCACAACGATGACGACCTTGATTATAATATCACAATCTTCGTCCTGAACATGGTCTCCAAGAATCTTCGATTCGAAGGAAAGCTGCAAGAAAACCCCCGCACACATTTGGCAAACTTCCTAGACATGTGCGAGACGTTTAAGAGCGGGAATCTCAGCAAGAACAATCTTTGCTTGCGAGCATTCCCATTCTCTCTTAAAGGCAACGCCAAGATATGGCTCGGCTCGAAACCACCTGGCTACTACACTGACTGGGATCATCTAGCTCAGGACTTCATAGAGGAATACTATCCCCCTTCAAGAACGACATTTTACAAGGATAGCATCGCTAGATTCTCTCAGAAGGAAGGAGTAAGTTTACACGACGCTTGGAATGATTTCCAAGCTCTTCTCTCTAAATGCCCTCATCATGGATTCAACCAGAGTCAGCTAGCCGAAATCTTTGCCCAAGGTATGAATGAAGAAACAGCTAAATGGGTCAACACTTTAGCTAAGGGCGACTGCACATCACTTGAACCAAAAGCTGCTCTTCTTCACTTTGCGGACTGCGCATCCAAGTCTAGAAACTGGGAGAGACAGTTTGGAGCAGCTAAGAGTCAACCAAGCAGTGAAGATCAGATTAAGATCGCAGTGCAGAAACACATGGAAGAGATCCTCGGTACAACTAATAACTGGCCTAAAGAGGAAGTCAATTTCATTGATCACAGCTTCACCAGGGATCAAAGAGGCTACTCCAACTACCCCAAATTCACCACTGGTCAGTTCAGAACACCGCCTCAACAACAGGAAGGCTTCTATGAGCGTCCTCCTTACAACTTCCGACTCGACCAGAGTCAGAATCAATACTTGGACAATGGTTATCAAGATCCTTCCAGATTCCCCGGAGTGCAGCAGTCTCCGAATCTAATCTCTGAGGACAATTGGGAGAGGAGAATAGCCAGGAAGTTTGATCTCATTATGGCAAGGCTTGATGATCACGAGGAAAGGTTTAAAGCGCAGGATGCTCTTAACAAAGGGCAGATCGCACAAGGACAAAGAATAGAGGATATGAAAATAAAGTTGCTAGTGTGATGGCTAGCCTTCCTCTCTTCAATCAGGCGCCACCTCCAGACAACTCCACCATGAGGAACGAGCATGCTAAAGCCGTAACCACCAGGAGCAGTGAGCAGAACAGCCCGTCTAAGAAGGAAGAACTTCCCGCTTCCAATAAGAGAGAGTGCTCGGATATCGTCCCTCGACCACCACCCATACCTATTCCAGCTAAGTGCCCCGACCCTGGCCCTTTTACTTTACCTTTAATCATTAATGGCATTAAAGTTGAACGTAGTATAATTGATCTAGGGGCGTCTATAAATGTCATGCCTATGTGTCTATATAAGAAACTGAACCTAGGGGAACTACAACCTGCCAACATGAATTTAATGTTCGCTAACAAGAGTCTAAGAGAACCCAGAGGAATGATCCAGGATATAATCACTTGCTGTGGTCCATTCCGGTTTTTCGTTGATTATATAGTTATGGATACTCAAGAGACATATTCTACCCTTCTCTTAGGCCGGCCATTCATGGCGACCGCCGGAATTAATGTCAATGTTCCCAATGGCTCTCTAACTGTAAGGGTTGGGAAGGATACTGCAACATTCCGTCTCAAGGACGGGATGAAATACATTCCTAAGGAAGAATTAAATTATTTATCTGTAGAGATTGTGGAGTTGGCCTCGATCAACTTCATCTCTAATGTCTCTTCCAGTATTTCTAGATCAATTGTCACTGCAGGTATTGAATAGGTTACTAAGAAGAAGCCATAAATTTTGGTTCAGAAGCCGCTTAAGAAAAAGAAGAAGGAACTGCAAGCCTCTTCTAAGCCACCGAGCGCTAAACCGAGCAGACCTCGAGGAAGGAACAAGAAGACGAAGACCCAAATGGTCTGGAGACCAAAAGTTCCACCGTCTTCCACCGAACCAGCTGCACCACCAATTAGTTCTGAGAAACCGGCGCCGGAACAAGTATGGAAGGAGAAGCCGAAAGCATCTCCTAAGGAAATACTGACGATCACCGATCCTGGTGATAACAAGCCGAAGATTGAAGATAAGAAGAAGCCGACAGTCCTCATTCCTTCCATCGTCACACTCAAGAAGGATGATCTCTCTAGAGAGCTGTTCGGACCGTTCAAGTTCGTTGATCATCTTCCCGACGGACGTACCAAGCTTTTGCATGCGAACGGGAAGAAATTCACGTTTACCGGAGAAGTCCCGAAGCTGTACTTCATGAACTCCGACGCGAGCGTGAAGGAGAATCTAAGTTGGGATGTCTCCTAATACCGTCTAGGTATCGTCCAGCTCAAGGACGTTAATAAAAGAGCGCTTCGTGGGAGGCAACCCACGGCTGGAGTCTGTTTTAATTTTTGTTGAATTTGGTATTTTAGAGTCGGTTCAGGGGAGCCAAAAGTGTCAGTTTGTTTGATTTATTATTTTTCGTGTAGAGTCTGTGTGTCATAGAGTCAGTTGCAAGTTGATTGAGGTCGTTCCCATTTTTGTGGATTTAACTGTGATTTTCTGAAGTTGGCCGGATTTGCGAAAATATTTTCAACCCGAGTAGTTCAAAATTTTCGGCGAATTTAGAACCCCATTTTCGGCGAAATCATCTTTTGGTTTTCACTGATTCTCCCTGTTCCTTATTTTCAGTCCGAAATGTATTATGTTTTCGGCGAAATCGATTTTGAAAACCAAGCAGTGCTTTTGAACTAAAGTTTTCGGCGAAAAAGTGTTCTTGTTTTCGGCGAAAACGCACTTGAAAATCCGGCAGTATATTTGAACTAAAATTTTCGGCGAAAACACTCTTTTATTTTTGCCAAAAATAATTTTGAAAATCAGACCACTATTCCTTTAAAATTTCGGAACCACCCCCCTCTCTCATTCACTTTCATTTTCGTTCACAAAGCCGAAAACCCTTCCCCTTCCCTTTTGTTTTCACACCCGACGCCGCCACCCTCCACCTTAAATCCGCCATCGCCGTCGTTTCCCACCGCCGCCGCCACCTCCGACCACCGCCGCTCCCTTCCCCTCCCAATTCCGATTCCATCGAGCCCTAGAACAGCCGAATCGGAGCTCTACAGCTCTAGTTCACCGAAACCCCTGTTTTCCAAGTTTTTCACCGATCCCTCCCAAACCGTTCATTTTTAGCATCCATGGCTTCAAGGTAAGTTGTAGAGATTTTCAATACGAATCTTTTGACATATGGATTGCTGAATTTCGTCGGGGTTGATTTTCGGTTGACTTTTCGGTTTGCCTCGTTTTGCGTGCCGACTGTTTTTCGTGTGAACTAGGTTAGCTGAACTTATAGAACTGTTCTAGCATGCTTAGGGAGTTCTGTGCTTAATTTCCATATCATTTGATAATGTGTTTCTATGCATACGATTAATTCCTTATTATGTTGACTTGTGAGAAATGTCGGTTTGACTTTGAACTGTTTTTGATCGTTTGGCTGTCATATGTGTTCATTCTCGTTCAGATTATCGTGCTTGCCATTTGAGATCATATTATGCCGTCAATTTCCACCTTGTGATAGTCTTGCCATGATTAGGGTTCATTGTGCTATAAATGTTGACTTTCTGAATGTCGGTTTGACTTTTTGAACTCTGATTGTGCTTATCCGATTCTGGCTGTTCCTAAGTTTGTATTTTACTATCTATAATTACCGGTTACTCCGCTTTGCTTACCCCACTTAGTTTCCCTCATTTCTTTGTGAAATTGAGTTTTTTCTACTAAGTGTGGGGTAAGGTTTTGGTTGACTAATCTGTTTTCATTCTGGTTTTAGGAACACCACTTATGAGCGCAGGACTAAGGCGCGACTTGATGGCGCCTCGAGCTCAGGAGCTGCCGCTCCTGTCACACCCGCCGTTCTAGGTCCACCACCCGCACTCCCTCGCCGGGCTAGATACCATCGCACTATCGCCCGCCTACCTGACTTCTACTTCGAGTGCTTCCAGACGCTCGAGCACGTCCGGGGAGTTGACGTGCGCCCTCTTTCCATGGAGTCACTCCAGGAGCATGACGAGGATTACCACCGGAATGTGCATGACGCCTTAGCATCGGCTGGTCTCCTCGAGCTGACCACCATCGCCGCCGAGTTCCCAGACATTGCCCTCCAGGAGTTCTGGGCAACCTTTGATCTGGATGAGCACAAGAGGAAGCAGCGCCAGAAGGTTGTGACCTTCTATCTTGGTGGGGTGTACAGGCAGCTCACCTACGATGAGTTTGCCGCTCATCTCGGCATCCCCTACGAGCACTATCACGATCATCACCTCGGTTGGGGAGAAGATGATGACGTGAAGGAATACCACGCGCTCTGGAGCCACATGACAGGCGTGCCTGGAGATCACCTCGGAGCGGGCAACTCAGTTAAGTCTCTCTCTCACCCTCTCTTTAAATTTATTCATATGGTTTGGCGTAGATCCCTTTTATATGTACCAGATAAGGATCGCCACCATATCCTCAAGGAGGAGCTCCTGCTTCTTCGGGCCATCCGAGAGAGCTATCCGCTTCACCCCGGCTGGGTGCTTGCTCGCATCTTCCGCCATAATACCAAGAGGAGGACGACACTCTGCAAACTCTTTGGGGGTAACTTCATAGGTCAGCTCATCATCTCCTTCGGCATCAGCCATGAATATGGCCCGCACATTCCGCGACGCCCAGTTAGGACCATTGGAGGAGATTTGGCAGTCGAGTACGACCTAGAGCTGGACCTCAGTCCCCATGTAGCAGCAGATCCTCCACTCCAGCCTGTGGACGAATCGGAGGAAGAAGATGATGCTGAGGAGCAGCAGACGCAGCCGCCGCGTGAGTTTCATGATTATATACCCTCGCCACACCATCAGGCAGGGTACATCCACCAGTCGCCGCCGCACCTTCCCGATCCATATCCGGCGCCTACTCATCAGCCCCGACCGCACCCCGCGGACGTTGGTGAGTTGTATGAGCGATTGCAGGAGTGGCGCATCACCGACAACGCCTCTCAAGAGGCGCGATGGACTATTATGCAGCAACATATGCGCCGCACCGACAGGCGGTATGAGGTACAGCTGGCGTGGCAACGCCAGCTCTGCGAATTTCTCCACTTTCCACCTCCCGGTTCACCGGACCAGCAGTGATCGGGTTGTATTCCTTTTCTGGTGTCTTCTTTTTATTTATTCTTTTCGGATTTCGGTCCAACTTTTTTCTGTGTGGATCCGGGGCACTTGTCCCGGTTTCCTTTTTATGTTTCATTTGTTTTTGTTTTGTAGGCAGTAGGGAGATTCCCTTTGCTTCAGGTTCTGCTACACTTCCCTCTGCTCCGAGGATCCGTGCTCACCCTCTGAAATCAACCGTCCTCATCTAGGTTCTTACATTCCACTCTGAACTCTAGAATTAGTCCTGTGAGGACACAGTCCGATTTAAGTGTGGGGTAGGATGCTAGAGAACCTTGCATGAACTTGATTGCCATTGATTGTGTTTTGTGTGTGCCTCGTGATTCCATTCCAGTCTCTCTAGCATTAGAATGGCTCAGTTCTTGATTTTTGATGTTAAGTTGCTGTTCAAACTTTCATAATGATGCTTAGACTGCTTAACCTAGAACTTGAGAACCAACTTGTATGCTTTGATGCTAAATTGCCTGGTCAGAACAGAATTTTAAAATCACACTTGTAGTTTATAGCCCTGATTGCATGAAAATGACCGAATCCGACTAGCAAACCAACTGTGAGCTTTTGATCCATTGCACGTAACTTGCAATTTTAATTCTTTTTGAGTGGTTTTCTGTTTACTTGAATGAGTTAGAATTTGCACGAGACCTACTCGAGACCACACGATGACACGAGTTCTAGAAGGATAGGGGCACCTAGATTCAGCTACTAAGCCAGATAGCCTACCCAACGATAAAATCCACTAGGTTTAGACCCTTGAGCTTGGCCTGTTCTTTCGGTTCGATAATACATTACAACCATTCCCATTCTTTCATTCCCCGTTGATCCCCTGTGGTTGTAGTTCTAGATTGACCTACCGGAAGTCGGTTTGTGGTAACCTGCCTATAACCATTAAACAGGTGGTCTTAGCTAATATGTCCAGACGTCTAAACCCCTCTAGCAACTAAAAGAAAATAGGCACAAAAGAAAAAAAAATATAGAAAGAAAGAAAAGAAGCAAGCTTCAGAAAAAAGAGAGAAGCAGAAAAATCAGAAAAAGTTCAAAGTGATGGTTCAATAAAACGTTTTTCTCCCTACAAATGGAAGAACAAAATCAAAGAAATGTTCAAAAGAAAAAAAAAATCGTGTAAAGAAAAAGAATAAGTGCTAGGTTGCTTGAGGGTATCATAGGACGAGCGTTCATCATTCCACCCGTGTTTGGTTAGACGGTAGGAAGCCGCAGATTAGATTCGAGGGAAGTTAGTCGAAAGCTGCACCGCACCAAGCCACCATCATTCATTCCCATCATCCATCTCATTATAAACCCGAGTAGTGTAGTATTCATTACAGTCCTAGCAGGGAAGTCCTTCTTGACTAGATACTCGTGTTGTCGCAGTGGTGGAGATGTGGTCGAAATGCAAACCTATGACAGAATTCGTAACAGAAAATGATCGAGAGCAGAAACACGTCCCTAAACACAGAGAGTGAGAGTTCCCATTGTACTATATATATCCTGTGTGAGGAGTCTGGTCGGTCAGGTCAAATTCGTGCCTAATTGGTTGCTAATTACTTGTCGTGTGTAGTTTATTAGTGAGACCAGGTAGTTTGGCTGATCTGTATGCATGTTAGGTTTCTTGTTCTAGGATCGATCTGTCTAATAATTCATTGTGTTTGATTGAGCTCCAATTTAATCGATCTTATCATTTGTGAACATGAGCGTTTCTATTCAGTTTGCTTGAGGACAAGCAAAAGCTTAAGTGTGGGGTCTTTGATGACACTCGATTTGACGTGATTATCAGCCTCATTTAAGCGACATTTCTTTGCTTAAGACATGGTTTTTAGGGTAGAATAACGAATATTCAATCGATTGCCCTATCTCGTGCCATTTGTGTTACCTTGGCCCATTTCGGGTCTATTTGATGGTTTTCTAGTGTTTTTGTGTTAGCACAGGTTTTTGCCGTCAAATAAAGTAGCCATGGACGTGTCTAAAGCATTGGAACATCGAGGAACTGAACCGGAATCGATCAAAGGAGCCAATTAAGTTCAAGCAATCTCCTGCTCGTTTACAAAGAAGACTTCACCGAAAATAACCTAGTATTTTCGGCAAAAAGATTAGTGCAAATCGACTGGTGCCAAGACAAAGAAGTTTTCGGCGAAAAGAACCCAGAGTTTTCGGCGAAGATGCAAGGGAAAATCGGCTGACGTCAAGTGAAGGATGTTTTCGGCGAAAACATTATGTTTTCGGACCGAAACCTATTTGGCAAAAAGGACAGAAGGATTCAGCTGAGTGACCGGCCATTTACACAAGGATTTTCGCCGAAAATACCTTGTTATTTTCGGCGAAAATATCAGGCCAATCCGGATCGTTAGGGTTAAGTATTTATACTTAACCCGGCGGCCCATACCGAAAGAACATCATCATAATTAATCATAATACAACTTTTCAAGATCAGAATTCAGAGAATCCTCTCAAGTTCTGGAGCGAATAGTTGGAGTTTGAGGAGTCGGATAGAGATCGTGACGCCATCCCTTCCATCTCGGAGAACCGGAGCTAGGAGTGTAATCTACCGAAGATCGAAGTCTGTCAGAGTCGTCTAAATTAGATTTTTCAGATTCCTTTCTGTTCTTCCTTTGAATGATGAACTCTTTCTTTGTCTTTGTTTCTTTTGTAATGATCATGAGTAGCTAAACTCGTTAGAGCTTAGACTAGATGAACCCTAAGTGACCCAGGGCTTTAAAGCGGTCACGGATCGGCGGTGATTAGATTCGAAGTTCAATCAGTTTCTCATTCATGTTTGATTTGTTCTTCATTGTTCATGTTTCTTGTCTGGATTGATCACCTAGATTAGATTCTTGTTAAGCTAAGGATAGAAGCGAACGCTCGCCTTACTTTAGAACATCAAATTGAACAATTAACCTTATACTTGGAGCGTGCCTTTCGTAGGAACCGGTTAGGGTTAATTCACTGCGAGAGTAACTCATTAATCATTAGTAATTACACCAATTAATTAAGTCATTGCGAGAGGCGACCGTACCCGGGCGGCTAGTTAATCTTGGTAGTTAGAACGGATAGAGCGAACGTTCGCCGGTCTTAAACCTAAGGGTAAGGAGTTATGGTGGTGTCTTAGTAATTGATTGAATGAGAATCAAAATCCGTTGATCTGTTGATTGCCAATGCTCTGGGGAACGAAGGGGGATTCAAAGTAGGCGTTAAGTTTCTCTCGGAAGGCCTTGGTCTGGCTTCGGGTAAATGGAGGCTCAGGTCGGGTCCAGGGTTTGTTGGGCTCATCATCCCCCTCTTCTTGTGGAGGATTCGTCCTCGAATCCTGACCTACATATTCATCATCATAATACGGGGTTAGGTCAGCCACATTGAAGGTTGCACTTACCCCGTAGGAGTTTGGTAGGTCAAGTACGTAGGCGTTGTTGTTAATCCTCTAGAGGACTGTGTAAGGCTCGTCCCCCTGGGTAGTAGTTTGGACTTCCTCTGCTCTGGGAACCTATCCTTTCTGAAGTGTATCCACACCTGGTCTCCGGCTTCAAAAATTTTCTCCTTTCTTCCTCGGTTGGCATTGCGGAGGTACTGAGCAGTCCTTCTTTCAATATTGGCCTTGGCCTTCTCATGGAGCTGCTTGACATAAGCTGCCTTCTCTTGACCACCTGCATCTAAGAATTCATGGACAGGAAGTGGAGACAAATCCAGCGGGGTTAGTGAATTAAAACCATAGACAAGTTCAAACGGGGAGTATTGGGTAGCTGAATGCACAGTTCGATTATAGGCAAATTCTACATGTGGTAGACATTCCTCCCAAGTCCGGATGTTACTCTTAATGACGGCCCTTAGCATTTGAGCTAATGATCTGTTTACAACTTCAGTCTGCCCATCAGTTTGGGGGTGGCATGTGGTGGAGAACATTAGTCGGGTGCCAAGCTTAGCCCATAAAGTCTTCCAAAAGTAGCTTAGGAACTTTGAATCCCTATCGGAGACTATAGTCTTTGGAACTCCATGCATCCTAACTACCTCCCTAAAGAATAGGTCAGCAATTTGAGAGGCATCATCAGTTTTATGGCAAGCAATGAAGTGAGCCCTTTTGGAGAACCTGTCAACAACCACAAATATGGAGTCTTTCCCCTTTCGGGTTCGGGGTAGTCCTAGGACAAAGTCCATAGACAAGTCTACCCAAGGATGCTCAGGTATGGGCAAGGGGGTGTACAATCCATGGGGCCTGAGTTTAGATTTAGCTCTTTGGCACTTGGAACATTGAGATATGATCTTCTCGGCATCTTGTCTCATCTTGGGCCAGTAGAAGTGCTCTTTGAGGGTGGCCACGGTTTTAGCTACACCAAAGTGTCCCATGAGACCTCCACCGTGGCCCTCTAAGGTTAGGACAGTCCTACAAGAGTAGTTAGGGAGACACAGTTTTGATCCTTTAAATAGATAACCATCTTGTTGGTAGAACTTACCAAATCCTCCTTGTTGGCAAGCTTCAAAGATACTCTTAAAATCAGTGTCAGTGGCATAAAGGTCTTTGATGTGTTCAAAGCCAATGAATTTAGTAGAGAGGACTGAGATTAAAGTGTACCTTCGGGAAAGGGCATCAGCCACGATGTTCTCCTTACCTTGCTTGTATTGAATGATGTAAGGAAATGATTCTATGAATTCTACCCACCGAGCATGCCACTTGTTGAGCTTGCTGTGCCTTGAGGTACTTGAGTGATTCATGATCCGTGTGGATGATGAACTCTTTAGGCCATAGGTAGTGTTGCCAAGTCTTCAGAGCTCTTACCAGGGCATACAACTCTTTGTCATAGGTCGGGTAGTTGAGAGTGGCACCACTGAGCTTTTCACTGAAATAGGCGATGGGCCTCTTCTCCTGCATTAGGACGGCTCCTATCCCTACTCCGGATGCATCACACTCGATCTCAAATGGTTTGGTGAAGTCGGGCAACATGAGGAGAGGGGCCTCGGTAAGCCTCCTTTTGAGGGCTTCAAATGCCTCTTGTTGTGGGGCTCCCCACTGGAAGGGGACATCCTTCTTTAACACGGCTGGGAGAGGGGTAGCAACAGTACTGAAGTCCCTTACAAATCTTTGATAGAAGCTAGCCAACCCGTGGAAGCTCCTAACATCAGTGATGTTTTGAGGTGTGGGCCAGGATTTTATGGCTTCTATCTTGTCTTCATCAACCCGGATACCTGCTGAGCTAACAACAAAGCCAAGAAAAACGAGGTGATCTGTGCAAAAGGTGCACTTGCTCATGTTGGCATAGAGGTGCTCCTTCCTTAGGGTTTCTAAGACAGTTTTTAGGTGTCCTAAGTGATCTCCTAAGTTTTTGTAGTAAATAAGAATATCATCAAAATAGACCACTACAAATTTCTCTATGTAAGCCCTAAGGACTTGGTTCATTAATCTCATGAAGGTATTAGGTGCATTGGTTAGGCCGAATGGCATGACCATCCACTCATACAATCCTAGTTTAGTTTTGAAGGCAGTTTTCCACTCATCACCTTCCTTCATTCGCATTTGATGGTAGCCAGATTTAAGATCAATTTTGGAGAAGATGGTGGCACCATGTAGTTCATCCAGCATGTCATCTAACCTAGGAATAGGATGGCGATACTTAATTGTTATGTTGTTGATAACTCGGCAATCAACACACATCATCCATGTGCCTTCCTTTTTGGGGACTAGGATGACTGGGACAGCACAAGGGCTCATGCTCTCTCGGACATATCCCTTGTCCATCAATTCCTCCACTTGTGCTTGGATCTCCTTGGTTTCTTCTGGATTGGTACGATAGGCTGGCTTGTTTGGCAAAGCAGCTCTGGGCACCAAGTTGATCTGATGCTCAATGCCTCTTAGCGGGGGCAGTCCACTAGGAATTTCTTCAGGGAAGACATCTTTAAACTCCTGTAAAAGTGAAGTAACAACACTAGGCAGAGAAGTATTAGGGTTAGAAATCAAACAATCCTTGTAGCGGATGATCACAAGGGGCTTCCTAGAAACTAGAGATTGTTTGATCTCACTCGGGGTGGCTAACAAGTTTTCTCTCCTATCAACCTCACTTTTTTTTTAGCTCTGGGACCTTTAAGGTCTTGTAATTATGTTTTTACACTCATAGGGTCTCTCGTTTGTTCTCTCTTTTCTCGGTTCTTGAGCTCTCTCTCTTTCTTTTCTTTGATGGCCTTTCGATCTATTTGGTCTTGGAGAATCTCAGTAGGTGACATTGGCCTCAGAGTGTACTTAGTATCCCCATGAATGAGGCTGTATCTGTTGGTTCTTCCATCATGTGTGGAGTACCTGTCGAATTGCCAAGGTCTTCCTAACAAGATGTGGGCAGCTTCCATAGGAACCACATCACATAAAATGTTATCTTTGTACCTTCCAATGTAGAAGGGAACATGAGCTTGTCGGGTGACCCTCAATTCCCCACAGTTACTAAGCCAATGAAGTTTGTAGGGTTTCAGGTGTTTTTGGGTTGGGAGACCAAGTCCCTCAACCAACTCGTGACTTACAGCATTGGTACAGCTTCCTCCATCAATCACCATACTACAAATCTTATTTTGAATCACACACTTGGTATGAAAGAGGTTATCTCGTTGCTCCCATCCTTCCTCCACAATTTGTGCATTGAGAATTCGTCGGGAAATGGCAGAGAGTCGTCGGGCCGACTTTGGGGGTCGGGGTGCACTGGGGTTGTTCACGGGTGGGGGCCGAGGCCTAAGCCGTCCGGGGTTCGGGGCTTGAGTGACGGCTCGGGTTATGGACCTGGTGAGGACTCTGGTCCGAACAGGTACTCGAGGTGCTTCGGGGTCAGGTGGCGTCGGGTCAGGGATGGACTGGGCGGCGCCGGGGTTACGAGGCTCGTCGGGTGCGCCACGGTTGGGCGGTGTCGGGGCGGAGTCGGTTAGGACGGCGCCGGGGTCATGAGTCTCGTCGGGTGCGCCAGGGTTGGGTGGCGTCGGGTCGGAGTCGAGCAGAACGACGCCAGGGTCAGAGGGTCTGCCGGGTGGTATCGCGGCTGGGTGCTCAGGCGTCGGAGTTGGGGTGAGCGACGTCAAGGTCGGGTGCTTGGGCTCCGGGGCTGGTCGGACAGGGCCAGTCGGGGCCGGGGCCTGGTCTAGCAGCACCGGGGCTGAGTGCTGGGGCGCCGGGGCTGGTCGGGCAGTACTAGTCGGGGTCGGGGCCGAGCGCTGGGGCGCCGGGGCCTGGTCGAGCAGCACCGGGGTTGGTCGGGCAGCGCCGGTCGGGGTCGGGGCTGAGTGTCGGGGCGTCGGGGCCGAGTTATGCCAGCTTCTTCCTCCAATCGAGCTAAGGTGGCTTGCACCTGTTGCAAGACTCGGTAAGCATCTCCCAATGCAGCTTCTAACTTGGCAAGCCTCCAATCTGCCATGGTTAGTTGGAACAAGTATTTGTCCTTACAATTCTCTCAAAATTCTCCTCACTCACTCTTGATTTTTCCCCTCGTGTTTAAAATATAACGGATGCACTCAAATAAAAGTAGAACATAAACAATTCAGCTCCAAGCAGTTGCAAGTTTCTTCAAAGCTTTGAGGATAGACTTACTAGTGTGTGGGTGCCGGGACTTGAACTTCTAGGGTTTCCCTTGTAGCTTGGGCTTGGTGACCTCTCCGTCTTGTCTTGGGGATTCCTCCTCGATAGTGGGTGATCTTGGTGTTGGGGTCGGGCAACGAAAGCCTATCTTTTATCCCCTCTTCTTAGGGTCGATCTTACTATCTCGGCAAGGGTGGCCTCTTTTTAGTTGGGTCTTTATTCTTTTGACCTTGAACTCGACTTAGGGTTTTGCCGATGGTATGATGGGCACCAATTTTCTTTGCCTTACTACTCGAAAAGAACTGAATACAGGAACTGAAACAATAGGGAATTTTTGAAGCTATTTTCTAAAAAGCAGTAAAGGATATGAATCCAGGGTAAACCTGGAGACTGGGATATATTGTGGTCCTTGAGTTGAACCGTGCTCCGATACGAACTGATGTGAACCGCTGCAACCGTGGGCAGACGACCCTTAAACACCGCAAGTTGATGATCATGCAACGAGGTAGAAACCGTCGGGAACCGAGGATGGAGAGGACTTTGACCCGCTAGCTATATAACAGCTAGGAACCAGAAGTATCAAGTCGTAGACGCCACGCCAAGAGATGGATGCTCTTGATGATAAGTCAAACCTTAAGCAATGCAACAACGAGCAAAGGCTTGAAGGGAAGAGAACATATGTTCTAACATAGGTTTATTGATTTCAAAAGTTGTGTCTTACAAGGGTGGCCGGCGGCCTCCTTATATAGGTGAGGGAACAAGCTCTCCTCCCTAAAGACTACTTCCTAAATAATAATAAAATAAAGACTCCTAATCCTAATTAGGGTCCTAACACGCCTAATCAATCCGACTAAAAGGGAATAAAGTATAAAATAATAGCTGAAGTCATTAATGTTGAATGAAAGACCTAATTAGGTCAAAAACCCTAATCCGGCGGTGATCGGCGGTTTTGGACTGGTTGGGCTTCGGTGGCGTGGGCCGGCTGAGCTTTGGTGGCGGCCCGGCGGGCTTGCTCGGTCGGGCTCCGGCTGGTCTCGGCCTTGGCCCGAGGCTTTAGTGACCTGTCTCGGGCTGTGCTCCGGGTGTGTCCTGTTGTCTTCTTGAATTTCCAAGAGGGTGTAGCCTTCCTTGACGAATCGGTCGGTATCCTCTTCATGCCCTTCTTTACTCCAGGACTCTATGTAGGCATTAAGTTTCTCTCGGAAGGCCTTGGTCTGGCTTCGGGTAAATGGAGGCTCAGGTCGGGTCCAGGGTTTGTTGGGCTCATCAGAATTTCTCTTAGCACGTATGCCGCCTCTTCCTCTCCCATACAGCGTAGGTAAGGTCCCGCGAAGGACTTCCGGTACAAGTTCCCCTCCAGGATTACACACCTGGCTGCCTGTCGGCAGATCTTGGTAGCAGCAGTTCGATCCTCGGGTAGGACGTCTGCCTCAATATAAGTCCTGATTGGGGTCCTCCAATCCCCCTTGCTGTCAGCCTCCCCTTCTTCCAACACCAAGCAGACCTCTTTTTCTTTCTCCACTGTGACCATTCGCGGTGAACGCTGCAGTAGAGCAGGTTTAGCAAATAACTACCAAGCTGTGAAAGCTAGGGTAGATCGTATTCCACGGGTCTTCTATGATCGACTACTCAAATAAGCTGGCAAATTACTCAGATTTAAACACTTCGTGCGTGGTGTGAGTTCCAGGACTTCTAATTCTAAGAAATGCATAGAAATTAAAAATTTAAACTAAGAACAGAATGGAAATTGGTTGGTTAAAACAGAGATGACAGACGAACTTAGACTTTGAATCCCCCTTCGTTCCCCAGAGCATTGGCAATCAACAGATCAGCGAATTTCGATTCTCATTCAATCAATTCTAAGACACCACCATAACTCCTTACCCTTAGGTTTAAGACCGGCGAACGTTCGCTCTATCCGTTCTAGCTACCAAGATTAATTAGTCGCCCGGGTACGGTCGCCTCTCACAATGACTTAACTTAACTGGTGGAATTACTAACTATTTATGAGTTACTCTTGTAGTGGATTAACCCTAACCGGTTCCTACAAAAGGCACGCTCCAATTATAAGGTTAACTGTTCGATTTGATGTTTTAAAGTAAGGCAAGCGTTCGCTTCTATCCTTAGCTTAACAAGAATCTAATCTAGGTGATTAATCCAGTCAAGAAACATGAACAATGAAGAACAAATCAAACATGAAAGAGAAACTGATTGACCGCCGATCCGTGACCGCTTTAAAACCCTGGGTCACTTAGGGTTCATCTAGTCTAAGCTCTAAGAGTTTAGCTACACATATTCATCACAAAAGAATCAAAGACAAAGAAAGAGTTCATCATCCAGAGGAAAACAGAAAAGAATCTGAAAAACCTAATTAAGATGACTCTGGCAAACTTCGATCTTCGGTAAACTGCAATCCTAGCTCCGAGTCTTCGAGATGGAAGGGATGGCGTCACGATCTCTTTCTGGCTCTTTGAACTCTAACTCCTTGCTTCAGAACTTGAGAGAATTCTGAAGTTCGGTAATTATGATGTATTATTTGGTATGAAAAGTATATTTGAGGTTGGGCCGCCGGTTAAGTATTTATACTTAACCCTAATTCAGCCGGATTTTGCCTGATATTTTCGCCGAAAATACTAGGGTATTTTCGTCGAAAATCTCGGTGTAAATGGGGAGCCCGCCGGTTGATTTCTTCTGTAAATGGTCCAATAGTTTTTGGTCGAAAACTTAGGGTATTCGCCGAAAACTTTTGTTCATGAGCATCAGTCGATTTGTACTGATATTTTTGCCGAAAATGCTGAGGTATTTTCGGCGAAAACTCTTTTGTAAACCGGGCAGGAATTGTTTCGACTTGATTGGCTCCTTGGATCGATTTCGGTGCAATTCCTCGAGGTTCCAACGCTTTAGACACGTCCTTGGCTACTTTATTTGACGGCAAAAACCTGTGCTAACATAAAAACACTAGAAAACCATCAAATAGACCCGAAACGGGCCAAGGTAACACAAATGGCACGAGATAGGGCAATCGATTGAATATTCATTATTCTACCCTAAAAACCATGTCTTAAGCAAGGAAATGTCGCTTAAATGAGGCTGATAATCACGTCAAATCGAGTGTCATCAATTCGCTCTTCCTCGAAGTTGAGGGCGGTGGCGAGCTTAGATAAGGCATCTGCGTGGGCTTATCTTCTCTGACAATCTGGGTCTGCTCTGTTGCTTCAAAATCTCTCAATGCTGCCTTGGCCTCTTCACAATATGGCAACAATGATTCTTCCCTTACTTCATATCCGCCATTGAGCTGGTTGACAACTATGGCTGAGTTTGAATATGCTTTGATATGCGTGACGCCCATGGACTTCACCATGTGCAGGCTTGCCATCATTGCTCCATACTCGGCGGCGTTGTTGGTGCGGTTTTTGGTGAATCTGAGGGCGGCTTTGTGTAAGACCTCCTGTGGCGTCTTTAACAGAATGCCTGCTCCTGCCCCATTCTTGCTAGAGGCTCCATCCACGTACAACTCCCAGTAGTCATCCAATTTTCCTTCCGCCCTTACGCATTCCACTACGAAGTCCGCGAGTGCCTGACCCTTGATGGCGGTTCGTGGCTGGAAGTGCACGTCATATTCACTTAGCTCAACTGCCCACTTGGCCATCCTGCCGGCTACACTCATTGACCTGAGCGCCGTCTTGATGGGTAGATTGGTCACCACATGATGACACTCGAATTGATGTGATTATCAGCCACAAATTGACTGATGTCAGCCAAGGGAAGTTTTCGGCGAAAACATCAAGTTTTCGTCGAGAACCATCGGTCTGAAAACCACAGAAGAATCCAGCCGGTGGTCATCCCTTTTACACTAGGATTTTCGGCAAAAATCCTGTCACATTTTCGGCAAAAATCTCAGTTAAAATCCGCCGGTATTAGGGTTAAGTATAAATACTTAACCGGCGGCCCAAAAGAAGATATATCTGATAATACATCATAATTTGAGAATTCTAAGGAGTTCTGGAGCAGAGTTATAGAGTTCGAAGAGCCAGGAAGAGATCATGACACCATCTCTTCACCTCGGAGACTCGGAGCTAGGATTGAAGATTACCGGAGAGCGAAGATTTGCCAGAGTCGTCTTAATTAGGTTTTACAGTTTCTATATGTTCTATCTTTTGATGATGAACTCTGTTTCTACCTTTGATTCTTTTGTTATGAACATGAGTAGCTAAACTTGTAGAGCTTAGACTAGATGAACCCTAAGTGACCCAGGGCTGTAAAGCGGTCACGGATCGCCGGTAATTAGATTCGAAGTTCAATCAGTTTCTCTTTGCATGGTTGTTTTGTTCTTGATTGTTTATGTTTCTTTTCTGGTTGATCGCCTAGATTAGGTTTTTACAAGCTAGGGTTAGTCGCCAGACATCTTCCCTACTTTGGCCCATAAACTTGTCTTCCTTGATCACCTAGTTTAGATTCTTATTAAGCTGAGGATAGAAGCGAACGCTCGCCTCTCTTTAAAACATCAATTCAACCAATTAACCTATTCATTGGAGTGTGCCTTTCGTAGGAACCAGTTAGGGTTAATCCGCTTCAAGAGTAACTCATAAATCATTAGTGATTGCACCAGTTAGTTAAGTCGTTGCGAGAGGCGATCGTACCCGGGCGACTAATTAATCTTGGTAGTTAGATTGGATAGAGCGAACGTTCGCCAGTCTTAAACCTAAGGGTCAGGAGTTATGGTGGTGTTTAGAAATTGATTGAACGAGAATTGAAATCCGCTGATCTGTTGATTGCTGTTGCCCTAGTGATCTAAGGGGGATTCGAAATCTAAGCTTGTCTATCGTCTGTCTAAACCAGCAAATCATTCTGTCTTTCAATTTCATTTTAATTTTCCTGCATCTTAGTTTAGAAGTCGTGGAACTCACACCACTCACAACGTGTTCAAACTTGAATAAATTGCTAGCATATTTGAGTAAACGATTAGAAGAAACCATGTGGAATACGATCTACCCTAGCTTTCTAGCTTGGTAGTATTTGATCACTGTTCTGCAGGTCATCAAATTGGCGCCGTTGCCGGGGACTCTTCTATATTGTTTGAAAGAAGAGTTGGCATTTTATTCTTCTACTTTCCATCTTTCATTTTCCATCATACTTCGATTTTACACCGGTTGTGTTTGTTTTTGTCTTTTGCAGGTTAAGAAAAGTTAGAAGCAAATCACTTCCGATCCACCTTTCCCTACCGCAATGGCTGCTCAAAAGAGTCTTGCGGATTACAATAGGCCAAGTGCTACCAATGTTCGGTTTTCCGTCTTTGTGCCGCGCAATGAAGACGGTCTTGACTGTGAGATCAAGATCCCCTTCCTGGAAATGATCTCTAGGGATTTACAGTTTGAAGGAAAGCCGCATGATAATCCGTGCACACACTTGGCGGATTTCCTTGCTTTTTGTGAGACCTTTAAGATTGGGAGCCTCGATAAGGATACCTTGTGCTTGCGAGCCTTCCCATTCTCACTTCGAGGCACCGCAAAGAGATGGCTCACTAGCAAGCCACCCGGTCACTACACCAATTGGGAGGATCTGGCTCAGGAATTCGTGGAGGAATACTTCCCTCCTTCCAAAACAACTGCTTACAGGAAAAACATCTCAAGGTTCAGACAGAGAGAAGGAGTCAGTTTACATGATGCTTGGAACGAATTCCAGGGACTCCTCTATGATTGCCCTCATCATGGCTTCACTCAGAGGAAACTAGCCGAGATCTTTACTTGGGGTATGAACTAAGAGTCATCTGAATGGGTTAACTCCTTAGCTGATGGAGACTACACCGCACTCACACCAGAAGCTGCTCTTCTTCACTTTGCAAACTGCGCATCTAAGTCTAGAAGCTGGGAGAGACAGTTTGGAGCAGCTAAGAGCCGACCAAGCCGTGAAGATCAGATCAAGAGCGAAGTACAGAAAGAAATGAAGAAGATCTTTGGTACAGTAAATAACTGGTCTATAGGGGAAGTGATATTTATTGATCAAGATCCCCCTGGATTCACCGTAGGACAGCAACCCCAAAATTATACATTTGAGAATACTTGGGAAATCGAGATAGACAAGAAGCTCGACCTGATCTTGGCAAGACTCGATGACCACGAAGAGAAATTCAAGCTTCAAGCCATCTTAAATCGAGATCATGAAGATCGAGGTCGGCGAGTGGAGAGCGCGGTGAATGGCATGGCTAGCTTGCTAGCTAGTATCCCCTTCTTTAATCAATCATCGGTTCAAGACGACTCTACCATTAGGAAGGAGCACGGCAAGGCCATCTCCATAAGAAGCGGCAAGCAATTAGCTGGTCCTGCAGCTCCTGATCCGGCCATAATTCCTGATGCTATAGCCATTGACAAGCCAGAGATCGAGGAGGAGGATAAAGAAGAAGAAGAGGAGGTGACTGCCCTGCCTCCCCTAACAAAGACATCACCTACGCCACCTCTTCCTCCATATCAGCCTCGGATTTCGTTTCCTAAGGCTGCGCAATCAAAGGAGAAAGATCATGATACCCGGTACAAAAAGTGGTATGGATACTTGAAGAACACAGATATCAAAATACCAGTTACTGATGTTATCCAGATGAGACCGGAGGTTGGAAAAGTCACGAAAGATCTTGCGAAGAACAAGAAGAAGGGAGAGTTGTCTTCCGTCTCCCTCGAGGAAGAATGCTCCATGATCCACAGCCAGGCGACCGCCATACCTCCCTCAGCTAAGTGTCGCGATCCCGGTGCTTTTACTTTGCCTTTCACTATTAATGATGTGAAAATTGATCGTAGTTTAATTGATCTAGGTTCCTCCATTAATGTCATGCCTACCTGCTTGTATGAGAAATTGAACCTAGGAGAATTGAAACTGATTAGCATGCATTTAGTGTTTGCCGACAGATTTGTTAAATTACCTAGGGATTAATAGAAGACGTGGTTGTCAGTTGTGGTCCTTTTACTATTCTGGCTGATTTCGTTGTTATGGATACCCGAGGGGAAGATGTCACTCTTCTCCTAGGCCGACCATTTATGGCGACAGCCGGCATTACCATTAATGTCCCGAATGGCTCGTTGACATTAAGGGTCAGCAAGGATACCATGACATTCCGTCTCAAGGACGGTATGCAAGTCTCTGTCAAAGAAGAGGCTCATTGCTTATCTGTTGAAGTGTGGAGTTGGCTTCGGTCAACTCCGTTACTAATGAAAAATCTAGAGTTTCTTCAGAAATTTGCTTGCCAGATGTTGGACAGGTCGCTATCCTGAAGAATGAGTTGCCGGCACAAAAGCCGAGAAAGAGGAGGATCCGACGACATCCCCTCATGAATAGCTAAAAGTTAAAGATCCTGGCGAGATAAAGAAGGAGAATAAAGAGAAAACGAAGGCGGTTTGGAAGCCGATTGCTCAGCCCCCGTCTACCGAGCCACCTGAGATGAATGATCCTCTGAAGGACGCTCCTTCGAAAGAACTGTTCGGGCCATTTGAAATTTCTGGTCACCTTCCCGATGAACGTACCAAGATAATTCACGCAAATGGGAAGAAGTTCACACTTGCTAGAGGATCAACAAGGCCATATTTCATGAACTCCGACTCGGGCCTAAGAGAAATCCTGAGTTGGGATGTCTCTTGATCACCGTCCAGGTATCGTCCGGCTCAAGGACGCTAAGCAAGAGCGCTTCGTGGGAGGCAACCCACGGCTGGAGTCAGTTTTAAATTTGTGTCAAACACCTTGTTTTAGAGTCGGTTCGGGGGAGCCAAAAGTGTTAGTTTGCTTGATTTCTTATTTTTGGTTTGTAGTCTGTGTGTCATCGTTTCAATCGCAACTTGTTTAAGGTTGTTCCAATTTTTGTCAATTTAATTTTGATTTTCTAAAGTTTGCCGGAATTGCAAAAATATTTTCAAGGCGATTTTAAGCTCAACTTTTCGGCAAAAACTTATTTGAAAACCGGCAGACATTTTGAACTGAAATTTTTGGCGAAAACTTGCACTTCTTTTCGCCGAAAAATCCAAGAAAATTCGTTTAAAAAAAAGTCAAAATATTTTCAAAATTCCCCTAAACCTTCTTTGTTCGACTTTTATTCTGTGTGAATCCGGGACATTTGTCCCGGTATCCTTTTGATCTTTTGTTGTTTTTGTTTTTGTAGGAACTTGAGTAGCTATTTCGCTCCGCTCCAGGCTATTCGTGCTCATCCCCTACACCGACCATCTCATTCCAGGTTCTTCGTATATCTCTACTCTAGTTTAGTCATGTGAGGACACAGAATGATTTAAGTGTGGGGTAGGATGCTAGAGAACCTTGCATGAACTTGATTGCCCTTAATTGTGTGTTGTGTGTTTCTCGGTGCCTTTCCAGTTTCTCTAGCATTAGAATTGCTCGGATCTTGATTTTTGATGTTAAGTTGTTGGTCAATCCTTCATAATGATGCTTAGACTGCTTAACCTAGAACTTGAGAACCAACGTGTATACTTTGAAGCTAAATTGCCTGGTCAGAACAGATTTTGAAAATCACACTTGTAATTTGTAGCCTTGATTGCATGAAAATGACCGAATCCAACTAGCAAACCAATAGTGAGCTTTTGATCCATTGCACGTAACTCGCAATTTCAATTCTTTTTGAGTGATTTTCTGTTTGCTTGAATGAGTTAGAATTTGCATAAGACCTACTCGAGACCACACGATGACACAAGTTCTAGAATGATAGGGGCACCTAGATTCAGCTACTAAGCCATATAGCCTACCAAACGATAATCCATTAGGTGTAAACCCTTGAGCTTGGCATGTTCTTTCGGTTCGATATACAGTACAGCCATTTCCCATTCTTTCATTCCCCGTTGATCCCCTGTGGTTGTAGTTCTAGATTGACCTACCGGAAGTCGGTTTGTGGTAACCTGCCAATAGCCATTAAACAGGTGGTCTTAGCTATTATGTCCAAACGTGTAAACCCCTCTAGCAACTAAAAGAAAGAATCGGCACAAAAAGAAAAAAAATATAGAAAAAAAGAAGAAAAGAAGAGAAATTCGAAAAAAAAATGTGTTTAGAAAAAGAGTTCAGAAAAGTCTTCAAGTGTATAGTCAGTTCAATAAACGTTCTTCTCCCTACATATGGAAGAACGAAGTCAAAAGAAAAGTCAAAGAAAAAAATGTGTAAAGAAAATAAAGTGCTAGGTTGCTTGAGGGTATCATAGGACGAGCGTACACTATTCCACCCGTGTCAGGTTAAACGGTAGGAAGCCATAAGCTAGATTCGAGGGAAGCTAGTCGAAAGCTACACCGCACCAAAGCCATCATCATACATTCCCATCATCCATCTCATTATAAACCCTTGTAGTGTAGAATTCGTTACAGTCCTAGTAGGGAAGTCCTTCTTGACTGGTTACTCGTGTTGTCATAGTGGTGGAGATGTGGTCAAAATGCAAACTTATGACAGAATTCAGTAACAGAAAATCATTGAGAGCATAAACACGTCCTTAAACACAGAGAGTGAGAGTTTCCATTGTACTATATTTTCCCTGTGTGAGGAGTCTTGTCGGTCAGGTCAAATTCGTGCATAATTGGTTACGATTACTTGTCGTGTGCAGTTTATTAGTGAGACCAGGTTGTTTGGCTGATCTGTATGCATGTTAGGTTTCTTGTTCTAGGAATTATCTGTCTAATAATTCATTGTGTTTGATTGAGCTCTAATTTAATCGATCTTATCAATTGTGAACATGAGCGTTTCTATTCAGTTTGCTTGAGGACAAGCAAAAGCTTGAGTGTGGGGTATTTTGATGACACTCGAATTGGCGTGATTATCAGCCTCATTTAAGCGACATTTCATTGCTTAAGACATGGTTTTTAGGGTAGAATAACGAATATTCAATCAATTGCTCTATCTCGTGCCATTTGTGTTACTTTGGCCTATTTCGGGTCTATTTGATGGTTTTCTAGTGTTTCTATGTTAGCACAGGTTTTTGCCGTCAAATAAAGTAGCCAAGGACGTGTCTAAGGCGTTGGAACCTCAAGGAATCGCACTGGAATCGATCCAAGGAGCCAATCAAGTCGAACCAATTCCTGCCCCGTTTTACACTGAAGATTTTGCCAAAAATACCTTCACATTTTTGGCGAAAATACATGCACAAATCGACTGATGTTAGCTAAGGGAAGTTTTCGGCGAAAACATCAAGTTTTTGCCGAGAACCATCGGTCCGAAAACCACAGAAGAATCAGCGGTCATCCCTTTTACACTAGGATTTTTGGCGAAAATCCCTTCACATTTTCGGCGAAAATCTCAGTTAAAATCTGGCGGTATTAGGGTTAAGTATAAATACTTAACCGGTGGCCCAAAAGAAGATATATCTGATAATACATCATAATTTGAGAATTCTAAGGAGTTCTGGAGCAGAGTTTTAGAGTTCGAAGAGCCAAGAAGAGATCGTGACGCCATCTCTTCACCTCGGAGACTCGGAGCTAGGATTGAAGATTTCCGGAGAGCGAAGCTTTGCCAGAGTCGTCTTAATTAGGTTTTACAGTTTCTATATGTTCTATCTTTTGGTGATGAACTCTGTTTCTGCCTTTGATTCTTTTGTTATGAACATGAGTAGCTAAACTTGTAGAGGTTAGACTAGATGAACCCTAAGTGACCCAGGGCCGTAAAGCGGTCACAGATCGGCTGTAATTAGATTCGAAGTTCAATCAGTTTCTCTTTGCATGGTTTATGTTTCTTGATTGTTTATGTTTCTTTTCTGGTTGATCGTCTAGATTAGGTTATTGCAAGCTAGGGTTAGTCGCCAGACATCTTCCCTGCTTTGGCGCATAAACTTGTCTTCCTTGTTCACCTAGTTTAGATTCTTGTTAAGCTGAGGATAGAAGCGAACGCTCGCCTCTCTTTAAAACATCAATTCAACCAATTAACCTATTCATTGGAGTGTGCCTTTCGTAGGAACTAGTTAGGGTTAATCCGCTTCAAGAGTAACTCATAAATCATTAGTAATTGCACCAGTTAGTTAAGTCGTTGCGAGAGGCGACCGTACCCCGGACGACTAATTAATCTTGGTAGTTAGATTGGATAGAGTGAACGTTCGCCAGTCTTAAACCTAAGGGTCAGGAGTTATGGTGGTGTTTAGAAATTGATTGAACAGGAATTGAAATCCGCTGATCTGTTGATTGCTGTTGCCCTGGTGATCTAAGGGGGATTCGAAATCTAAGCTTGTTTGTCGTCTGTCTAAACCAATAAATCATTCTGTCTTTCAGTTTCATTTTAATTTTCCTGCATCTTAGTTTAGAAGTCGTGGAACTCACACCACGCACAACATGTTCAAACTTGAATAAATTGCCAGCATATTTGAGTAAACGATTAGAAGTAACCCTGTGGAATACGATCTACCCTAGCTTTCTAGCTTGGTAGTATTTGATCACTGTTCTGCAGCTCATCACCACATGAATGGTGTGGGCATGAAAGTATGGGCGTAGCTTCCGGGACGCCACTATGACGGCGTATGCCGCTTTTTCTAAGGGGGTGTATCTCCCTTCAGCTTCCACCAGTGTCTTACTGATGTAGAACACCGGACGCTCCTCCTTATCATCTCGTTTCACCAACACCGAGCTGACGGGTGTGTGGCTATGGCCACATACAGGTATAGCTGGTCACCTAGGACAGGAGCGGCTAAGACGGGTGGCGCTCTGAGGAATGCCTTTAGTTTTTCAAACGCCCTAATACAGTCCTCAGTCCAAGCAAAGTTTGTTGCGCCCTTCAGCGTGGCGAAGAATGGTGCCTGCCTTTCAGCTGACTTGGGAATGAAACGGTTCATGGCGGCCAACTGCCCTGTTAGGGTTTTAACATCCCTGGCTGTTTTCGGTGGTGGAGTCTTTATGATTGCCTCTATCTTCTTTGGATTCGCCTCGATCCCTCTTCTGGTGATGATAAAGCCTAGGAACTTCCCTGAGGAAGCTCCAAACACACACTTCTTCGGGTTCAGGCGAAGGCGGAACCTCCTTAGGGTATCAAACGTCCGTCACAAAATCCTCCCCTGCTTTTGACTTCACCAACAGGTCATCTACATATGCTTCCATGTGCTGGCCCAGCTGGTCTTGGAACACTTGATCAATCATCCGCTGGTAAGTAGCTCCGGCATTCTTCAGGCCAAAGGGCATTACATTGTAGCAGTAGTTGCCGAAAGGTGTAGAGAACGAGGTTTTTTCTTGATCCGCCTTGGCTAAAGGGATCTGGTGATACCCTGAGAACATGTCTAGGAAAGACAACGTCTCGTGATTAGCTATGGTGTCCACCAGCTGGTCGATGTTTGGGAGCGGATACGGATCCTTCGGGCAGGCGTCATTGAGATTGGTGAAGTCAATGCACATGTGCCAGCTGCCGTCCGCCTTTCCCACCATCACTACATTGGAGAGCCATTCGGGATACTGTACTTCCCGAATGAAACCCGCTTCCAGTAACTTGTTGATTTCCTCTTGGACAGCCTGCTTCCTCATCCAATTGATCGTCCACTTCTTCTGAGGCACAGGGCGGGCATCCGCCCTCACTACTAGCTAGTGTTGAATAATCACTAGGTCCAGCCCAGGCATGTCCTGGGGTCTCCAAGCGAAAAGGTCAGCGTACTCTCTGAGCAGAGAGAGTGTTCGGGCTAGCTCCACTGCTAGCATATGGGCGGATAACTTCACCATCCTTGTAGAATCGTTGGGCATCAACAAGACCTCTATGTCGGCTTCTCCTGATTCGGGGCGGACAAACATGTCCCCTCGTGTGTCAATCGTGAAGCATGCCTCTTCTTTTCTGAGTGCCACCTTGTAACACTTCTTGGCCAGGGTGGTGTCTCCCCATGCAATCCCTATTCCGCCCCTACTGGGAACTTCATCACCTGATGTACGGGAGAGGAGACCGCCTCAAACGCGGCCAGGCTAGGGCGCCCAGGTATCATGTTATACGTCGAGCTACAGTTGGTGACGTAGAACTTGATATACTTGGTTTCTTGGAGCTTTTCGTCTCTTAGTGTGATCGGGAGCGAGACGACATCGAGCACCGGGACGTCGTTCCTAGCAAAACCAGTGAGTACTATCTTTGAACTCTTCAGTCGTGCCGGGTCTAAACCCATCCTGCTGAAAGCATCGACGGAAAGGATGTCTGCCGAGCTCCCCTCGTCTACCAGAACCCTCACCACTAGGGTTTCTTCAATGATCACGCGAATGACCATGGCCTGCGTGCTGGGGCTTCTTCCTCTCAGACCCGACGCTGAGAAGGCAATGGGCGGATATCCTACTCCTTGATTCACCAGCGAGCATTCGCCCACCACTTGTTTACCCTTGGGCGCGTCTTCATCACCTCCCAAGATCATGCTGCAATTTTCTTGTATTTTATCCTTCTATCATCTTTCTCCTCTCTTTGGTCCTCTTCAGCCTCTCCCCTCCATTCGCTTATTCTGTCAAAAACACTTCCTTTTTTGGAGGGAGATTGCTCTTTCCTTGTCTTTCTAAGTGACTCTGACCTTTCTCTTTCTCTCCTCCTGGGGGACCCTGACTTTTCCCCGTCTTTCTTACGGCGGTTATCGATGATATAATTTCTGAGTTTCCCATTCTTCAGGGCGCGCTCAATTTCATTCTGGAGCTCCTTGCAGTCTTTGGTATCGTGGCCCTCCTGGTTGTGGAATTCACAGAATTCGTGCGGGTTGCCCCTTTTAACCGCCGCCCTGGACAAAGGGGCGGGCCACCTGAGTCCAGCTTGCTTCTCTTGAAGTACGTGTATGAGCCTCCTTCTGGATTCCGATAGGGGCGTGTACTTCTTTTCTAGCCTCTTGTTTGTGTGTGGTCGATAGTCGCGCCTATCATCGGGAGCTTGTCTTTCCGGCAGGCGTACCCCTATCTGTTCTGATCTGTCCTCCCAGATCTGCCCTGTATCATTGCTATGTTTTCCTCTACCTCAGCGCTCTGGAGAATACAAGCTTCTAACTTGGTGTGAGTCCTTGGCTTTTTGAGCACCAGGCCTTTGACAAGCTCCTTGCTAGTTGTGGTAGTCATGATAGGGTGCAGGGCGATGTCTAGTGGGAGGTTAGGAACAGCGGTTACCGCCTTGGACCACTTGTCATAGTACTGACGGAGGAATTCATTACCGTTCTGTTGAAGTCCCCAAAACGCCGTCATGTTCCTCCCGGCTCCTCTTTGATTGCTAAACTTGTGCAGGAACAGAGTGCAAAAATCCTCCCAGTCAGCGCTGTCCCCACTAGGGTTCCTGGGAAGGTTCTGCAGTAGGTGGCGTCCGGAGTGCTAAACATCTGCATAGCGATGGTGAAGGTCAGCAGGTGTTCATCTGGGTTGCCTGTCCCGTCATATGCCTTGATGGCGGGCGGTACAAATCCCTGCGGTGATGAAACGACGAGCAACGCTTTATCCAGTGGTTGGCGCATAGCGATCTGCTTAGGACCGACTGGTGGTGTGGCAAGAACAGTCTGATCATCTCATAAAAGTCCGCCATCCCATTTGCTTGGCTAGAGCTTGTGGGTTGGTCCGCCCTCCTAGTGGTCTGGGCGATTAGCATTCTCATCATTACAACCATTTCAGCGTTTTGCTTCTGTAATTCAGCTACCTGCCCGGCAAGGTATGTTCTCTGGGCAGGTGAGGGTGTAGAGACCGTCGCCACAGCGTTGGCGTCCGCTACGGGGGTTTGCGAGGCTCTGACGCCTAAGCGATTGAACAAGAAATCCTGTGTCTCTTGGCTCAGAGGCGTATCTCCGCGTTGAGGTGTGGCTGCCTCGTCCATCCCTTGCTTTGCCGGGGTGACCATATCCTTTCCAGCCTTCTCACTCGGTGTTTTAGAGGGGTTCTGCATGTCGCTCTTCTTGATGATGAGTCAGTTTGCACTCCTATCTGGTGCGCCAATTGATCCACCCTGATGGGCTCATCAATAATGAGGAGATCCGGTCTTGGGGGAGCCGAACTGATCTTAACCCGAGTTCTCCTTGCCTGGGTATGGAGTACCTTGCAAGGCGTACGGATAGGTGTTAGAGGTGAGTGAGGATAGGAATGGATATGGAGAGTGGGGGAAAGGATAACAGAGAAGTACCGGGCGTGTGCCCTTGAGGGCGGATGACCAAGGCCTTTGGCGTGCATCGTATGAGCGTGCAGTATCGGGCGTATGGTCTGAGTGTGTCGTGTCGTGTGCTGTGTGGGGAACCTTCTATTTATAGGTCCAAGCTGGCAAGAGCCCTGGTGCCACGCGGCGTTGCCCAGTGGACCGCGAGTGAAAAGGGTCTGTCACGTCAACGCCGTGGGCTGTCAGGGCAGAACTTATGTGCTGATCTTGACCAGGGCGGTTGTGGGACGTCAGCATGAGGTGTCATGACGCCACCCCGCCGCCTAGTGGTGGCCCTTGTGGGTTCAGAGGCCTAATGGACCGGGGCCCATCAACTATATTTTCTCAAAATTTTGATGCTAGACGTGGTTGGGAATATATATCAGGCTGCCTCTTATCATGTAGAGGAATATTAGCCATTTTGAATTTTTTCCCAATTTTTCATAGGCTTAACCATCACAGAAATGGCCGAAAGTTCAAATTGCAGTATTATTATGGCTTAAATGCCTAGATTTTCTACAAATTTGGAGGTCAAACATGGTTGGGAAGATATTTCATATTGTTTACTACCACCCATGATAATATTAGCAATTTTAATTTTTTTCCCAATATTTCATAGGCCATCACCGAAATTGCCAAAAACTTAAAATTGCGGTATTATGGCTTAAATGACTATATTTTCTCCAAATTTCAAGGTCGTATGTGTTGGGTAGATATTTCATACATTTTACTACCATCCAGTAGAATATTACCCATTTTGAGTTTTTATAATTTTTCAAGGGCTAACCATTACCAAAATGGTCGAAAACTGAATATTGGAGCATTATGGCTTAAATTACTAGATTTTTCTAAATTTAGAGGCGAAACGTGGTTGGGCACATATTTCAGATAGTTTACTATCGTCCATGAGAATATTACCCATTTGAAGTTTTTTTTGAATTTTTCATAGGCTAATCATCACTAAAATGGTCGAAAACTGAAAATTGCGGTATTATGACTTAAAAGGTAGATTTTCTCCAAATTTCGAGGCCAAATGTGGTGGGGTAGATATTCAGACAATTTACTATCATCCAGTAGAAAATTAGCAATTTAGAAATTTTTCCCAATTTTTCATAGGCTAACCATCACTAAAAATGGCCAAAAAATGAAAATTGTTGTATTATGGCTTAAATACCTAGATTTTCTCCAAAAGTGGAAGCCATACGTATATGGGCAGATATTTCAAACAGTTTACTGTCATCCATAAGATTATTATCCATTTTGAGTTTTTTTCCAATTTTTTGTAGGGTAAAAATGACTGAAATGGATGAAAACTAAAAGTTGCGGTATTATGGCTTAAATGCCGAGATTTTCTCCAAACTTGGAAGTCATACTTGGTTGGCAGATATTTCAAACAGTTTACTATAATCCATGAGAACATTAGCCATTTTTAGTTTTTTCCAATTTTTCATAGGCTAACCAACATTGAAATGGCCGAAAGCTGGAAATTGCGGTATTAATGCTTTAATACCTTGATTTTCTCCAAATTTAGAAGCCAAACTTGGTTGACAAATATTTCAAACAGTTTACTATCAACTATGAGAATATTAGCCATTTTGAGTTTTTTCCAATTTTTCATAGGCTAACCAGCACTGAAATGGTCGAAAGCTAAAAATTACGGTATTAATGCTTAATTACCTAATTTTTCTCTAAATTTGGAAGCCAAACGTGGTTGGTCATATATTTCTGAAAGTTTACTATTATCCAGTAGAATATTACCTATTTTGAGTTTTTCCTAATTTTTCATAGGCTAACCATCACCAAAATGGCTAAAAACTTAAAATTGCGGTATTATGGCTTAAATGCCCAGATTTTCTCCAAATTTCGAGGTCAAACGTGGTTGGGCAGATATTTCGGACAGTTTACTACCATCCAAGAGAATATTAGCCATTTTGACTTCTTTTCCAATTTTCATAGGCTAACCATCACTGAAATTGTCGAAAACTAAAAATAGCGGCATTATTGCTTAAATGCCTTGGTTTTCTCCAAATATCGAGGCCAAACGTGGTTGGGAAGATATTTTGGACAGTTTACTACCATCCAATAGAATATTATCCATTTTGACCTTTTCTAATTTTTCATAGGCGTCAATGAAATGGTCGAAAACTAAAAATTACGATATTATGGCTTAAATGACTAGATTTTCTCCAAATTTTGAGCTCAAACGTGGTTGGGCAGATATTTCGGACATTTTACTACCATTTTGTAGAAATTTGTGTTTTCCAATTTTTCGTAGACTAACCATCAACAAAATGGCCGAAAACTTAAAATTATTGTATTATGGCTCAATGCCTAGATTTTGTCCAAATTTCGAAGTCAAACGTGGTTGGACAGATATTTTGGATAGTTTATACCATCTAAGAGAATATTATCCATTTTGACTTTTTTCTAATTTTTCATAGGCTGACGATCACTCAAATGGCCGAAATCTAAAAATTGTGGTATTATAGCTTAAATGACAGATTTTCTCCAAACTTGGAAGTCATACGAATTTAGGCAGATATTTCAAACAGCTTACTATCATCTATGAGAATATTAGCTATTTTGAGTTTTTTTTCGATTTTTCACAAGCTAACCATCATTGAAATGGCCGAAAACTAAAAATTGCGGTATTATGGCTTAAATGCCTAGATTTTCTCCAAACATGGAAGCCATACGTGGTTGGGCCAATATTTCAAACAGTTTACTATCATCCACGAGAATATTAGCCATTTTGTGTTTTTTCCAATTTTTCATTGGCTAACCATCACTGAAATGGCCGAAAGTTGAAAATGCGGTATTAATGCTTAAATACCTAGATTTTCTCCAAATTTGGAAGCCAGACGTGGTTGGTCATATATTTCAGAAAGTTTACTATCATCCAGTAGAATATTTAGCTATTTTGAGTTTTTTTAATTTTTCATAGTCTAACCATCACTGAAATGGCCGAAAACTGAAAATTGCGGTATTATGGCTTAAATGCCTAGATTTTCTCCAAACTTGGAAGCCATACGAATTTAGGCAGATATTTCAAAAGTTTACTATCATCAATGAAAATATTACCCATTTTGAGTTTTTTCCAGTTTTCATAGGCTAACCATCATTGGAATGGCCGAAAATTAAAAATTGCGGTATTAATACTCAAATATCTAGATTTTCTCCAAATTTTGAACCAAACATGATTCGCCATATATTTCATACAGTTTACTAATATCCAGTAGAATATTAGCCATTTTGAGTTTTTTCTAATTTTTCATAGGCTAACCATCACTGAAATGGTAAAAATGTTAAAATTGGGTATTATGGCTTAAATGCATAGATTTTTTGCAAATTTGGAAACCAAACGTGGTTGGCCGTATATTTCAGAAAGTTTACTATCATCCATAGGATATTAGCCCATTTGATTTTTTCCAATTTTTCATAGGCTAACCATCACTAAAATGGCCAAAAAAATAAAATTGCGGTATTATGGCTTAAATGCATAGATTTTCTTTAATTTGGAAGACACACGTCGTTGGTCATATATTTCAGAAATTTTACTATCATCTAGGAGAATATAAGCTATTTTGACTTTTTTTCATAGGCTAACTATCACTGAAATGGCCCAAAACTGAAAATTGCGGTATTATGACTTAAATGTCTAGATTTTCTTCAAATTTTGAAACCATACATATTTGGGCAAATATTTCAAACATCCATTAGAACATTATCCATGAGAATATTAGCCATTTTGAGTTTTTTTCCCAATTTTTAATAAGCTAACCATCACTGAAACGGCAAAAAAAACTGATAATTGTGGTATTATGGCTTAAAAGCCTAGATTTTCTGTAAATTTTGAGGTCAAACGTGGTTGAGCAGATATTTCAGACAGTTTACTATCATCCAGTAGAATATTAGTCATTTTGAGTTTTTTAATTTTTCATAGGTTAACCATCACAGAAATGGCTGAAAAATTCAAATTGTTGTATTATGGCTTAAATGAATAGATTTTCTCAGAATTTGGAAGCCAAACGTGATTGGCCATATATTTCAGACAGTTTATTACCATCTAGTAGAATATTAGCTATTTTAAGTTTTTCCAATTTTTCACAGGCTAACCATCCGTGAAATGGCCGAAAACTAAAATTGCGGTATTATGGCTTAAATGCATAGATTTTCTCCAAATTTATAGGCTAAATGTGGTTGGGAATATATTTCGGAAATTTTACTACCATCCATGTGAATATTAGCCATTTTGACTTTTTCCAATTTTTCATAGGCTAACCATCACTGATATTGCCGAAAATTGAAAATTCTGGTATTATGGCTTAAATACCTACATTTTCTACAAACTTGGAAGCCATACGTATTTGGGCAGATATGCCAAACAATTTACTATCATCCATCAGAATATTAGCCATTTTGAGTTTTTTTTTCCAATTTTTCATAGGCTAACCATCACTGAAATGGCAAAAAATAAAAAATTGTAGTATCAATGCTTAAATACCTATTTTTATATTTATCAAGTAGACCATTTCTGAGCGGCCGCCGCATCAGCTTCGTCGGTGGGCGGAATTTGCGTCTCGTCGACAACCCCATTCCCTCCGCTGTCGATCACCCTCCCCCCACCCCCGTTTCCTTTTTCCCTCCGCCCTGCTCCTTCATTCGTGCCTTTCCAGTTTCAATTCCCTCTTCCCTAGCCGGCTCTGTTACTGCATCCCGGTCCCGTCTCCGTGGCTCTTCCCCCTTTTTACCTCCTTCCTCTCCTCCGCTTCAGTCTTGCTGCTGTGTTTTTTCGTTTTTCGCTCTTCCCTTCCGTTCGGTGGCCTTTAGGGTCATACGGTTGTGGCACGATGACAGTCATGGGTTTCCCGTTGTCTGATTTACAGGCTCTTTTGAGTCCTGATGGCACCTTTATGGTGATTCTACTTTTTGTTTACAATTGTTGGTTCAATTGTGTCTCTTTGAGCAACAGGTTAACGAATCCTCCAAGGAGAAGAGACAGGGCCTTTGTCTTTCAGTGGGCTGATGCTCGGATTTTCTAGCCGTGGTGGACGATTCTCGTCCAGGTCGGTCGTTGTTGGACCGCGTCTGCCGTTGATCGGGATGGTCAGTGAGCTGATGCTTGGATTTCTCAGCTGGGGTGGACAATCCCCGTCCAGGTCGGCCGCTTTCGACTCGCGTTTGCCATTGATCGGGATGGTGATGGCCGGAGGAGCGGTGCTTTTTTCCGTGGAAGTCCGATCGTGGGGTTTGTTCTCTCTCCTCGGTGGTTGGTGGTTGAGTTTCCTCCGCTTTTTCAGTTGGATTATTATTTCCCATTTAATTTTGGTTTGGTTCATGTCGTTGATTCACTCGATCTTCCAATTGGAGTTGGTTACGATACCCGGAGTTTTCTGCGGGTGTTTGGGATTGATTGGTTTTTGTGATCATAGCAAACTCTTTACTTGCCTAGCAACTTTTTCTCTATTTATTGTGGGTCTTCACCTTCTGTTATTTTCATTCCTACGAGTTATTTCTTTTCCGCAAATCTCCCCAAAACTTTCTTTTTGTCGTCTCCTGCTTCTTGCTTGCATCATGGCTGGAGTTGGTACTAATGAAGGCCATATTGATTTCATTCAAGAAGATATTCCAGATGGTTTCATTAATGAGGAGGAGCCAACTGATGCCATTAATGAGGAGGAGCCAACTGATGCTGAACATGTGGATGCGCTAGCGGATTTGTTTCTTAAAGAGGAGCCGGCTGTTCAGTTCACCGAGGAGGATTTGAAGGAGGCTCGAGAGAGGGCGGAGCTTAGTCTTTTGGCTCGAATTTTCTGGGATGAACCACGTGAGCTTCGTGTGGTGGAGAACTCATTCATCCAGGTTTGGAAATGCGGCCGAGTTTGTGTTTTTGATGTGGGCTCTGGCCTTTATCAAATCATTTTTCCGTCGGTCATCAGGCGTAATTGGGTGCTGGACAACCAACCATGGTTCTTCCAACGATCTATTATCCATTTTATTGATAACATGGTTCCGTCTGAAGCTTTGTTCCACTCGCTTCAGTCTATGTTAATTTGGGTCAAGATCATTGGTTTGCCTTTTTCGTATCTTACCATTGCTGTTGGTAGGAAGTTGCTGGCTAAGTTGGGCGAGGTTGTGAAGGTTGGATATTATGATGCGGGCACCCCAGAAGGATGCTATATCAAAGGACGAGTGCGGATGGATTTGTTGGGATCGTTTCTCGGTACTGCTCCAGTGATTGGTGTGAATGGTGCGCCTTTTCCAGCTTTTTTCAGTATATCGGTTTACCTTGTATCTATTACCTGTGTGGTTGGCTTGGTCACGTGATGGCAGATTGTTCCCGTACGGACTTGGTTTTTGATGAGAATGTCCGATCCAATTGGATCAGTGGCAAAGCTGACCCAAACGAGAAGGAGAGTCAAGGGCCCCAACTTCAGCCTCTGCCTTTTGTCCCGCCACCCATGCACGAGGACGCAGAGGCCTTCCGCCATCAGTTGCTGCCAGGTTGTCTTCGAATCTGCAAAGACAATGGACCCGAGATCGTCAGATGGCTGGAACTAGGGGACATGCCGGCCGGGGATTAGGAGGCCCAAGACCATTCCTTGCTTTGCCCGGCCCAGGTCCACTCCACAACCTGGGTCCTGGTCGTCCCCCTCGTGGTCCAGGCCCACATGGCCATGGTCCCCAAGATGTCCAGCCACTGCGAATCATGGCTCCGGGCCATGCGGCTTCAGGTGGCAACCCAGTGAACTGGGCCGCGTCTCAAGCTCGTGGGGGAGAGGCCCATCTTCAATCCCTGTCCGAAGCATCGTTCGTATCAGCAGGTCACGGGCTGGGCCGCCAAGCTGTTCCCTCTTCTTGTCCGCCAACCCAGGCCCATCGGAAGTCAGGCAGTCTGTAGATCCGACCTCTCCATTTCGGGCAGGCCTCATCAAGTGGGCCGACTGGCCCAGCGCGGGCCTCCTCTGCTCCCATTCCGCTGACCAGACATCCCGTGCTGACTGTGGCCCGTTGTTCAGCCCCAACAATCATGACCCAAGTGACACCACAATCCAAATTAATTATTGGGCCGACTCCTGGTCCCTCTAGGCGATCCACTCCTTCTTCCGGCTCGGTGAAACGGAAGTTGTTGGCCGCCTTTGAATCAGCGGATGGATCTGCTTCTCCTCATCCCGATGAGTTTAATCTTCTGGAGAACTCTGCCAAAATCCTGTGTGGGCTTGCTGATGCTGTTGGGCCTTGGATGGGTGATGGAGGCACGAATCAGGAGGGTCGCTCGATTGGGAAGGGGATGGAGACCAACAGTGATTCTAATTTCGACCCCGATGCCCTCTATGTGTCTGGTTCTGAGGAGGGCGAATTTTCACCATCAGACCAAGCTGAAGAACCAACTGAGGTGGAGGTAGCCAATCTGGATAGGCCCCCAATTGATAAATGAGCTGCATCGCTTGGAATTTTCGAGGACTGGGGACATCCTTGACAAACCGAAAACTTTTACAGCTTGTTCATCAAGTTGGTCCTTACTTTTTATTTTTGTGTGAAACTCGCATGGATTCAGATCGTCTTAGATTAAAGTTAGCTCCTCTAGGTTTTTCAGATTTTGATCATGTTGTTGGGGTTGGTACGGGGGGCGACCTTGTGTTCGCATGGCTTCCTCAACTACCTTGCCAAAGAATTTTCTCATTTCCATTTGCTACTTGTATTAGATGGAACTCCCCTAATAATATTCGTATTCATTACGTTGGTATCTATCTTTCCACTATTGTTTCGGTTCGAGCTACCCAATTTGAGCAACTTCGAAATGTCATTCTCGATTTTTCGGGCCCTTCTGTCGTTTGCGATGACTTTAACGCCATTGCTATAAATTCGGAGCGACAAGGAGGTTTGGACCCGATTCCAAGATCACTTGCCGACTTCACTACTTTCATTAATGACGTACAACTGATTGATGTTGGGTTTGTCGGTCCTGATTATACATGGACGAATTGTGCACACTCGGATGATGATCTTATTAAACAAAGATTGGATCGCTTTTTGGTTAATGATGACTGGCTTCAGCTTTGGCCAGAAACGATGGTCCAACATGTAGATTGCGCTGGTTCGGATCATCTACCTATTATTTTAAGACAAATCCCTCATAACCCTACCTTTAAACGACAATTCAAATTCAATGCACGTTGTGCTCGAATCCCTGACGCTAGAATCATGATCTTACATGAATGGCAACGCCCTATGACGGGATCACCACAATTTCGTATTCATGATAAGTTAAAACGCATTCGTCATACGCTTTTTCAGTGGTCTAGGAACGGGACCACGAACTCAGCCAGACAAATTAAAGAATTGGAAGTAGAATCGCACGAGCCAAACTTGAATCTCCTGTCTGTTGGGACCATGTGTATTCCCTGCAGGCTGAACTTGCGGAGGCAGCCTATAGAGAAGAATTATACTGGAAACATAAGGCGGCAGCCAGATGGGCTAAACTTGGAGATCAAAATACAAAATTCTTCCACCAAGTTATTACACAAAAGCGCCGGAAAAACACCACTCTGACCCTCGAGGATCCTCAAGGCCGAGCTTTTACGAGTCCGAAAGATATGAGTCGTATTGCGATTTATTTCTACAACCTTCTTTTCCCACAGACAACCCTCCAAATGACTTCATGCATAGAGTTCCTCCCATTCCAGCTGCCCGCCGAGTGTCAGACTTGATGAATGCTTCCCTCATCTCCCCAGTCACACCCATTGAAGTGAAAGAGGCGGTGTTTGATATTGGAGCTCATCAGGCTCCTGGCCCTGATGGTTTTCCGACCTTTTTCTATCATGAATTATGGGACCTGATTGCACCAGACTTGATCACGGCAGTTACAGACTTCTTCGAATCCATTGACTTCCTCCCTTCGCTTAATCATACCTGGATTGCATTACTCCCGAAAGTGGCTGAGGTTAAAACCATGAAAGAAATCCGTCCCATTGGTCTTTGTAATGTTCCATATAAAGTCATTAGTAAGATCCTCACCAAATGACTTGGTCACATTCTGCCAGTCATAATTAGTCCCACACAAAATGGGTTCGTTCAAGGACGCGCAATTGCAGACAATATTCTTATTGCCCATGAAATCATGCATTTCATGGCTGGTAAGAACGTCGGGACAGATAAAATATATGGCCTTGAAATTGGATATGGAAAAAGCATATGATCGAATTGAATGGACATTCTTATTCACTATGATGAGAATGATGGGCTTCGTGAGCTCTGGATCTCGTGGATTCGTAAATGTGTTTCTTCCACGTCATTCGCGGTGTTGTTAACGGTCAGAAACATGCCTTTTTCCATTCCTCGAGAGGTCTCCGGCAGGTGATCCCTTGCCTCCGCTTCTTTTTGCAATCTGTTCGGAAGGATTAATTATGTTATTGAATCAGGCGCAAGTTACTGACTCTTTAGCCGGTATCAGACTGAACGCATATAGACCCATCCTAACCCATCTCATGTTCGCAGATGATACATATTTGTTTTTACGTGCCTCGGATGAGGATATTGCAACGCTTCTCGTTCTTCTCGGTAGCTATCAAACAGTGAGTGGTCAAAGAGTTAACTTGCTAAAATCGGCTGTAACGTTTTGTAAAGTTACATCAGATTCGGATCGTAATGACTTTTGCCGTGCCCTGGGTGTTCGGATGTCCACAGTGGACGATGAATATTTAGGTCTTCCTACGACTATGAAGTGATCTAAAGTTGAAACGTGTAAATATGTGGAGGACATGATCCTTAGTAAGCTACAAGCCTGGAGAGGAAAATTCCTTTCCCCTGATGGTATGGAAGTCCTCGTCAAATCTGTCTTATCTGCTCTTCCAGTATACACTATGACATGTTTCTTGTTACCTAAGAAAAACATAAAACGTCTCACTTCCCTGATACGGAATTTCTGGTGGGGACAACATGACAAATGCCGAAAACTTAAATGGGTCTCTTGGTCAAGACTCTGCACACCGAAGTCAAAAGGTGGTCTGGGTTTTCGGGATTTGTATCACTTCAATCTTGCGTTGTTGGCAAGGCAAGGCTGGAAAATTGTCTCTGAGCCGGATTCGTTGTTAGCCAGAGTGTATAAAGGAAAATACTTCCATGATTCCACTTTTTTTCTAGCAGAGAGTAGCTCCCGTCCTTCCTGGGGATGGAGCAGCATCATTGCAAGCAGAGATCTCTTGGTCCAAGGACTTCGTTGTCAAATTGGTACCGGCCTCCAAATCCTTGCTTTTCAGGATAATTGGATCCCTACGACCCCTCCTCGACCCCCGGAGCGCATTCCCTCTGAGTTACCATGGAGTCCGTACACTCCTGTTTCTATGTTTATTAACCACGGTTACTGGGATATACAGCTCCTTACTCGCACATTCTCAGCAGTTGATGTTGACCTCATCTCGGGCATCCCTCTCCCTATTGAAAGGATACTGGACCAGTTTATCTGGCAATTTTATGATACGGGAGCCTATACAGTTCACTCCGGGTACGACATTATGCATCATGGGATAGTTGAGGTTCCTGAAGTTGGCCCGGTCTCGCCAATGGATTCTGAAGCGTGGAACAAGCTCTGGTCATTCCCGGTCCCACCCAAGTTACATTTTTTCATCTGGAAGTGCATCTTGGGTGTTCTCCCCACGAGGACAGCACTGAGCTCCCGCATCCCAGACTTTCCGAGAACATACCCTGTCTGTGAGAATTCAGAGGAGTCAGTTTCTCATCTGCTCTTATTTTGCCCGTTGGCGGTACGGTTTGGAGCCATCATGAACCTCCCCATTCACCTTGTTTCTAGTACAAATTTCTGCATTGTCTGGTGAAAGGTGCTGAGGTTATCGCCATCACTTGGGAAGAAAATCATTTTCTTCTGGTGGAGATTGTGGAAATCCCGTAACACTGTCGTCTTCCTCACCAAAAAATTCTAACTACCAGAACTTAAAACACAAATGGAGGAGCACATCGCCAAATCTGAATTGGAGTTAGACCAGGAAGACGTGATGCGACAGATTCCCAGGAGACGAACTGCTACTGCTCCTCCCAGATGGCGGCCTCCTCGTCCGGGTAGGGTGAAAATTAACGTCGATGGTGCTGTCCGTCGGGCGCAGGGTGGAGGGATTGGATCGATTGTACGGGACACTACAGGCACAATACTTTTTGCTGGAGGACAGTCACTTCCGCATTTCACAGACCCTTTCACTATCGAGGCGTTAGCCTTCCGAGAAGCTTTACGATGGTGTACGGCTCGTTCACTTGTTAACGTGGATCTTGAGGGAGACGCAGCGATGGTTTCTTCGCACATTCTGGACAAAAAACGCTTGCATCCACGAGCAGGCGCTATTGTTTCAGGAATGCAAAATCATCTTAAATCGTCACCCTAACATTCATTGGTCTGCAGTCAGAAGAGAAGCTAATTCAGCTGCTCATAACTTGGCCAGACATTCCCTAACAATGTTACCGCTTCGCACAAGTTTGCTCAACCTCACTCAGTTCGCATGCTTACACCTTGATTAGATGGGCTTCGTATTCTCGATTATCAGGGTTAATTATAGCTTTATCCTACATAGTTCTACTTCTCACCCCCCCCCCCCCCCGTTTCTCCTTTAGTCTAGGTGATCTTGGTGCTCTCTCCCGTGGGAGTACTCGAAAAAAAATGCTTAAATACCTAGATTTTCTCCAAACGTGGAAGCCAAACACGATTGGCCATTTGTTTTAAACATTTTACTATCATCCAGTAGAATATTAGCCATTTTGGGTTTTTTTCCAAATTTTCATACGCTAACCATCACCGAAATAGTCAAAAAATTTAAAATTGTGGTATTATGGCTAAAATGCATAGATTTTCTCCAAATTTGGAACCTAAACGTGGTTGGCCATATATTTCAGACAGTTTACTATGATCCAGTAGAATATTAGCTATTTTGAGTTTTTTTCCCAATTTTTCATAGGCCAACCATCATAGAAATGGCCGAGAATTGAAAATTGTGGTATTATGGCTTAAATGCCTAGATTTTCTCCAAATTTCGAGGCCAAACGTGGTTGGGAAGATATTTCAAAAAGTTTACTACCATTAATGAGAACATTACCCATTTTGAGTTTTTTTCCAATTTTTCATAGTCTCACCATCATCAAAATGACCGAAAAAATTAAAATTTTGGTATTATGGCTTAAATGCATAGATTTTCTCCAAATTTGGAACCTAAACGTAGCTGGCCATATATTTCTGACAGTTTACTATCATCCAGTAGAATATTAGCTATTTTGAGTTATTCCCAATTTTTCGTAGACTAACCATCACCGAAATGGCCGAAAATTAAAAATTGTGGTATTATGGCTTAAATGCCTAGATTTTCTCCAAATTTCGAGGCCAAACGTGGTTGGGAAGATATTTCAAAAAGTATACTACCATCAATGAGAACATTAGCCATTTTGAGGTTTTTTTCCAATTTTTCATAGGCTACCATAACTGAGATGGCCAAAAACTAAATATTGCGTTATTATGGCTTAAATACATTGATATTCTAAAAATTTGGAAGCCAAACGTGGTTGACCATATATTTCAGACATTTTACTATCATCTAATAGAATATTAGCCATTCTGAGTTTTTTCCAATTTTGCATAGGCTAACCATCACCAAAATGACCGAAAAAATTAAAATTTTGGTATTATGGCTTAAATGCATAGATTTTCTCCAAATTTGGAACCTAAATGTGGTTGGCCATATATTTCAGACAGTTTACTATCATTGAGTAGAATATTTGCTATTTTAAGTTTTTCCCAATTTTTTATAGGCTAACCATCATTGAAATGGCCGAAAACTAAAAATTGCGGTATTATGGCTTAAATGCATAGATTTTCTCCAACTTTATGGGCTAAACGTGGTTGAGAATATATTTCAGACATTTTACTACCATCCATGAGAATATTAGCTATTTTGATTTTTTTCCAATTTTTCATAGGCTAACCATAACTAATATGGCCGAAAACTGAAAACTGCGGTAATATGGCTTAAATGCTTATATTTTCTCCAAACTTGGAAGCCATACGTATTTGGGCAGATATTCCAAACAGTTTACTATCATCCATCAGAATATTAGCCATTTTTAGTTTTTTTTTTCCAATTTTTCATAGGCTAACCATCACTAAAATGGCCGAAAATTAAAAATTGTGGTATTATGGCTTACATGCCTAGATATTCTCCAAACTTGGAAGACATACGTATTTGGGCAGATATTTCAAACAGTTTACTATCATCCATGAGAATATTAACCATTTTTAGTTTTTTTTCCAATGTTTCATACGTTAACCATCACCGAAATGGCAAAAAACTATAATAATACTAGAATAAACGAGCCAATTATTTGATTGCATGTCTAAGTCTAATTAGAAATCATATTAATACAGAAACCGAATTATATTCTTTTATTCATCAACAACCAAAAACATTATTTCTCTCGGTTGATTGCCACGATACAAAGCCAAAAAAAAAAAAAACAAGAACAAGTTGTGACTATGGTGGCGGTGGCGGCGTTGACGATGACGGCGACAGCGATGCATGCATCTGCATAAAAAAAACACAAATTACCCACAAGAAACCAAATTTCTGACGGCGGAAATGAATGAAATCAGTCTCTCAACAACTCGAGTTATTGGGATTTAACAGTTCATGACACTCAGCACATACCAGTTAGTGACAGTGGGGGCGGGGCAGCCGAGGGGTGGGAGGCCACAGAGGGAAGGGAGCCGAGCGGTGATCTAGAGAGTGCTGCATAGGCAGTCATGCTGGACGGACTTCACTGCAGAGCAGCACTCGCTGCGCGGCGATGCAGCTCCGGGGACAACGAATGGCCCGCAGACGTTGAGGTTCCCTAGCGGGTTGGACACTCCTGCGCTGTCGCGATGGCGACCAGCAGGAGGAGGACGGCGGCGGAGGAGGACTAGGACGGCGGCGGAGGAGGAGGAGGAGGCCATTAAGGAATGTTTGAGTGATTGAATTTGAATAGGTTGGAGGATTAGGGTTTGGTATTGATCATTTATAGGTGGAGATTAAGAGGGTTTTTTTTTTTGCATGAGTTACCTACTTAATTGGTTATAATGCATGCAAGGATGATCATTTGTAGAAATGTAAGTGTATCATATGGGAAATGTGTTGAGATTTTAGGTTTTCAAAATCGGTTGAACCGTGAATCACTCATCAGAATGATAAAGTGTAATTTTGATGTATTTATGGTTTATGACAATTTTGAGTAGTTGAATCACATACTGTATAGATTTTAAACTCACTGGTTTGATTGTTTCGATACGGGTTATTTGAAAACTATATTACAATTAACTTGTAGGCGGTAGACTATGTGGCAGTCCAAGTGGCAAGTAACTAAATTCTCTAATGGTTATGGTTTACTGGTTGTTTTGTGTGTTCTTGTGACAGGTATTCGAGTCTGGCCACTAGATGGCTAGACGGGATATAAATAAGGGAGATTAACGGGTAATTACATGTATCGGATCTGGCTAAGGCCAGAGGTTGGGATAGAAGATAGTAGGGGATTACTGCCCCACCATTAATAGGTTAATAAAGGATTTCAGTGCTTGTGGCCTATCAATGGATTACACAATCCCCTAGGTAACAAGAAAGGTAAAGGCTCCGGTGAAGCAACATCATCAAACCCTTTCGAATTTTTCAAATATTATTTCTTAAATTCCCATGATAATCCTTCATCGTTACCATAACTATTATTCAATGTTAATAGATATTATATTTATACTAAATAATTAGATAAATATCTAATATCCTATTCTGATAAGAATTATTCAAATATTAATATTTTTTTATGAAAAGGTGCTTTTCCATTTCATCAAATCATGAAGTACAAAAATATTAGCTATCTATGCTATACTAACTGTACAATCAAAGTTTATAATCGGTTCATAATCTCCCTCAAAGAGGTACCCGAATTTTCTATATCAACACCAAAATGATCACGCTATCAATTACAATAGTTGATTCTCTAACTTCTGTCCTTTAACTACTATACAATACTTCTCTATAATAGAAAACACTAACTCCTTAGTTGTAGCTCTCTTGTTATCACCATAAAGCCTATTGCACCTTTTCCTCCAAATCGCAATTACAATAGCACACTAGAGAAACATGCCCCCTGTTGCTTTGCACTCTCTCCACTCCAATTCAGGAAAGCTTCCTTAAGGTTCAGATCCAAATCAGTTGTGGTCACCGCCGGCAATAAAACACCAACCACTTCCTTTGTATAGGCACAATCCCAGAAGACATGATGTCTGCAACCCACACCAGGAAGGTAGAATACACAGGAAACATCTACAGGATGCCCCCAGGAAGCAACATCAACCTTCCAATTCATTCTATCTTTGATCATCAACCAAGATAGGAAGCTATTACTGGGAATAGTTACTCCTGTCCAGATTAGATCAAACCAATCGACCTTCAGAGCTCTAGGTCTTATCAACTCCCAAACTATACTAAGCTTGTAACATTCCAAAAGCTTACTATGCCAAAGAAGAGAACCAGATGCATTAGAGGAAATATACCTTCTTGCAGCAGTTCTAGTTTGAAGAATTCTTTTCCTAACCCAGGAACCTGAACTTGCTTTCATGTTCCAAATAGAACGATTCTTCAATCTGTATTTTCACATCCAAGCCACCCAAAGGGATCCTCCCTGGAGGATTAGGTTCCAGAGGTGACGAATAATATTTTCCTGATTCCAACTGTGCAGCTCCTTCAACCCTTCACTCTTTGGATAAGTGAGATGTACCCATGCAACTTTTGATCTTTGTTCATCCTTCTTGCTCCAAATGAAACGACTACAGGAAACCTCAACTTCCTTAATACGATATTTAGGAATCAAGAACACATCCATCCGGTGCTGAAGTATACCCCCAACTATGTTCACCAACTGATGTGAACCGCCACAACCGTGGGAGACGACCCTAACCACCACAAGCTGATCTTCAAAGCAACGAGTAGAAATCTTCGGAACTGGGATGGAATCGGACTTTGACCCACTAGCTATTAAGGAGCTAGAAACCACAAGTATCAAGTCGAGGGCGCCACGTCAAGAGATGGATGCTCTTGATGATAAGCCAACCTTAAGCAATGCAACAAGCAAATACTTGAATGGTTTAGAACCAAGTTCTTAAAAAGGGGGTTTATTAATTTCAAAGTTGTGATTACAAGGGGTGGTCGGCCGCCTCTATATATAGGGAGGAATTCGTGAACAGGCTCTACGAATCCTCCTTAGCCTCTAACTCATAAATTATTAAAATAAACAAGAGTCCTAGTTAGATCACTAAAAAGGACCAGAATATTCCTAATTATCCGACACTAGAAAGGAAAACATAGAAGATTCTTGGGTGGCAAGTAAACCCCTAAAGGACTAATCCGGCAGAATCCGGAGAAACCCTAATCCGGCGCCCGGTAGGGGTGCTGACGAGCCGAGCCGAGCCGAGCTTTGCCCAGCTCGAGCTCGGCTCGTGAGGTTTGAATGCTAGCTCGAGCTCTGCTCGAGCTCGTGTCGAGCTTTCACATTCGAGCTCGAGCTCGGCTCGGCCAAAATTTTCTTGGCTCGAGCCCGGCTCGGCTCGGTTCGAAGCTAGCTCGATAACGAGCCTACACAAGCTCGAGCTCGAATCGAGCTCGATTGCAAGCTTTCGAGCTCTACTCGAGCTCGAGCTCGTTTAGGCTCGTTAACAAGCCTGAACGAGCCCGAGCTCGATTAGAGCTCGTTTGCAAGCTTTCGAGCTCGGATCGGGGTAGCGATTAGAAAACTAACCAGTTAAATCGCAACCGCGAGTAGAGTGAAATCTCTATTGCTGTAAACGACGGCGGCAAATACTGATGAGAAGAAGTTTGAGTCGCTTCGTCCGCCGGTCTCACTTCGTCCTCAGAGTGTCGATTGTCGAAGAAGGAGTCGCTTCGTCCCCTGGTCTGGAAAGAGGCGGCCGCCGCCGACTGGTGGAGTCTCTTCGTCCACCGGCCGATGAGAAGAAGGTGGAGTCGCCGACTCGCCGGTCTCTCTTCGTCCTCAGAAGGTGAATGTCGAATGGAAATTAGGTTTTCCCTATTGGGGATATTGAAATTGGGAAATTGGGGGTTAATGTCATCTACGCATGTTTTAGTTCTAGTTTTTTTTAAAAAAAAATTGTTATTTAATTGGATGGGAAATTGGTTATTTAAGAGATAGATTTACACCCGTTTGGTATCCGAGATTCATAAAACCATGTATTTCAACGTACCATGGATGAGAAATTGTTTGTTTAAGAGATTTAAACCCGTTTGGTATCCGAGATTCCTAGGGAAGACCAGAAGAATCACCCCATACCAAACGCCCTGTTAGAGTATTTGTTATTTTCTATTATAATGGGAATTGTTAGACTCGTGAAACGAATAAATTCAGACTATGAAACTACGAATGGCTAATTAAGACAATTATAGTTTGTTAGATGGTACCTGCTGCTACTCGGATAACCGTAGTAATTCTTCTAGAGCTAATACTCAGAATCAAACTGGAATAGTAGTTTGATCTTAGAGAGAGAGAAAAAATGTACAAAAAAGTTCACTAAACCCTTAACCCTAAACCCTAAACAATAAACCCTAAACCCTAAATACTCAATCCTAAACCTTAAATCCTAAATCATAAACACAAAACAGTAAACCCTAAACCCTAACCCCTCAATCCTAAACCCTAAACCCTAAACCCTACAAAATTGGTCATATGATAAACGTTTTGACCGTAAACTAAAGTATAATTCACTAAAGCATACTAATACTAAAACTATAAATTATAAATGTTTTGTGTTCTTTGTTCTTACTTATTAGTATTACCGAACACTGAAAGAGCAGTGGTAATTAAATAAAAATAATTATATATTCTATAATTTAAACCTACAAATACTCAATTATGTAAATCTTGCAAACTCTTTATTAAGTTAGCATATATTAATTTTACTTTATTCAATTTCATCTCTTATAAAGTATAATTCACTAAAGCATACTATGATAAACAATGATATATTATGAACTTATAAAGTATAATTCACTAAAGCATACTATAATAAACAATGTTATATTACGAACTTACTCATTTTTCTGAATTATTACTTATCATTAATTTGTAGGCATACTCAAAAATCAAAATGAATATAATTGTTTACAAGATCTAGAATTTTTAAAAATAATCGAGCCAAAATCGAACCATTTCATGAGCCAAAATCGAGCCATTTCACGAGCTAATCGAGTCAGCTCGCGAACTCTGCAATCGAGCTAGCTCGCGAGCTCCAAAATCGAGCTAGCTCGCGAGCTACTTGATCGAGCCAACTCACGATCCATTCTCGAGCCAGCTCACGAGCCGTGTAACGAGCTCAAACGAGCCAGCTCGCGAGCTGGATTGTTCGAGCCAACGAACCGAGCTGGCTCGCGAGCCAGCCGAGCCGAGCAGGCATGAGCTCGAGCTCGGCTCGTTAATAAACGAGCTGGCTCGCGAGCTGGCTCGTTTCGTTTCGAGCCGAGTCACGGGCGAGCTTTTTCCGAGCCGAACGCCGAGCCGAACACGAGCAGCTTGGTTCGTCAACAGCCCTAGCGCCCGGTGTGTTTTCCGAATCCGGCCCGGATTAGGTGAGCAGCCTCCTTAATACGTGGCATCTTTTCGGCGACTTCTCGAAATCATTCAAGGACTGGTGGCTGAGCTTCCTGGGCTTCTAAGGCTTCCAAGGCCGCTGGAAAATCAGAAAAGGCCCGAGCCATTTGATGGCTCAGCCCAAAGTACTCCGGTGTAGCGCTCCGGACTAGGCCCGGCGCCTGTACTTGATACAGCTTCGGGCCTCCAAGGGTTCTGCCCAGGCCTTCTGTCTTCTGCGTCGGGCCTTCGTTAGAGCAAGTCTTGAGGAGTTCTTGGGGCCAGAGTTTGTGTCTGAGGCCCGTCGGTATACGTCTGAGGCATTGAACAGGTGCTATGCTCGGCCTAGGGCCGACAGTGGCGCCCGGTCTTAGCATTAATTGTAACGCCCGCCCCAAATCGACCCGAGTTGGACCCGTGGTCGAACCAGTTTGAACATCACTCGAAGATACAACATTAAAAAGAAAGGAGAAATAACTTTGAAATCAAATTAAAACTTGAAACAAGCGTAAGTCGGAAGCGCCTCCATTATTCAAAATCCAAAACTTATTACAAAGATACAATCCAAACCAAGATTTCCTTTACAATCTCGAAGTTCAAATCAAACGATACAAAATATCCCCCAACCCAAAATAGTCAACAAAATTCCAAAAGATGGTCAACTCCTGTCCAAGCCTCCGAAGATCTTCTCCACGCCAACGACACATCGACACACAACACACAAAGAAGCTCCAGAACTTTCACTCATGCACTCTAACACACACATCTGAAAAGAGAAACTGGAGGGGGGATCAATTTCCTATTGAAATTGAGTGAACCCACTGGGTTTAACTATGCGTCGAACCTATCCAAAAGAAGTGATTCCAAACTCCTCAAGAAACACCAGCAATGGAATTAGACTCAACCTTTACCAGTTTTAATTCCCTAAAATAGTCTAAGTGATCACATAGGTGCATTCCTCAATCCATCATTCACAAAACACAGTCACAACAATATAACCAAAGTCATTAATTCACAATTACAACAGAATAACCAAGTCGTCATGCACACGGTTCATCATCCCTTCACAATACATCTCACGACTACGATTCAACCATTCAGCACACACATCAATCATACGCATTTACATTGCACACATTCACAGCTCATAACATCAATTTACTAAGTGAGTTATTAGTCATCCTGAAGTAATCTCGGTTATCACTCAAGGGTAGATCCCCATACTAGCAATTCACAATGCAAATCACCAACACAAACATAACCCATTCAACATCAATCCCACAGCTCATCACATCAACACGACTCTGTTCACAGCTCAATCCAACACAGTCCACAACACATCAAGTATCGGATCACAAACTCAACCAGCACAACACATCAACATACATCAATGCCCACTTAATTTATCTAGGTGCGTTAATTAGGCGCCATAAGGAGTTGTTCCCCAGCTACCCCGCCTGCCATCACATCCACCAGACGCAACCATATAGGATCCTTCCCCGAAGGAGTATACCAACAGACGCATCCGTATAGGATCCTTCCACGAAGGAGAACAACAACCGACCTTGGTAATCCAACCAAGGGATTCACCCCAGTGAATCAGACTCAATCTCAACCAGTATTTCAGGTGGGGTAACGTTGGCTCCTTCCAGTTCTATCATTTAAATTTCATTTAATGCAACCACAACAACGACACTCTAATGCAACCACAACAATCACACTCATTCGCAAAACAGTTCCGTTCAACCACAAATCCATTTCACAATTCAGATTCCACTTCCCAAATCCACTTCCCAAATCCATTGTACAACTCCACTACATAATTCCACATCACAATGCCACATTACAATTCCATGTTCTAATTTCATGCACCAATTCTATGTTCCAATTCCAGGATATGATTCTAGTCTAACCACAACCGGCAATAATAGATACAATCACAGAAATTCATCACATCCAACCCCATCCTATCTCACATTTCTAGATCAAATACATTAGCTATCATCTTTCATCCCAATCCCCACATCACACATAAATCAGCACAATCATCATATATCAATCACAAGACAGTTATTCAGTTTTACTCTCATAGGTTCATGCAAGACCTGATTCAGTTCTAAGTCAAGTTTCAACTTCTCACGTCACTCCTAGTGTCCTATCGATGCTAAGTCGTCAACCACACATTCATACCAGTCAACCATACATTCAAACAAGTCAACCATAAGCTCAGACAAGTCGACCATCCATTCAACAAATCATCTCAACACCACATGTCAACATCAACCACAACAACATCAATTTACCGTTTCGACTCTCCAGTTCATGCAATCATATATTTAACTATTGATGACACTCGATTTGACGTGATTATCAGCCTCATTTAAGCAACATTTCCTTGCTTAAGACATGGTTTTTAGGGTAGAATGACGAATATTCAATCAATTGCCCTATCTCGTGCCATTTATGTTACCTTGGCCCATTTCGGGTCTGTTTGATGGTTTTCTAGTGTTTTTATGATAGCACAGGTTTTTGCCGTCAAATAAAGTAGCCAAAGACGTGTCTAAGGCGTTGGAACCTTGAGGAATCGCACCGGAATCGATCCAAGGAGCCAACCAAATCAACCAAATTCCTGCCCCGGTTTACAAAGGAGTTTTCGCCAAAAATCCCTTAGTATTTTCGGCGAAAATGCAAGCACAAATCCACTGATGTCAACTGAAGGATATTTTTGGCGAAAACACTAAGTTTTCGCTGAGAAGTGTTGGACCGAAAATCATAGAAGAAACAGCCGCGGTTATCCACATTTGCAAAGGAATTTTCGGCGAACATTCCTTCATATTTTCGCCAAAAATCCTAGTTAAAATCCGGTGGTTTAGGGTTAAGTATAAATACTTAACCGGCGGCCCAAAATTAAGAGACTTTTTTTTTGATGAATAATTAAGGTTGTATATCATAAAAAAAAAACCAACAGGCTCAAGTACAAGGCTCAATCACAACCACTGTTACAAAAACACAAACTCAAAGAAAGCTTATCTATTAAGACCGACACTACAGAGCATAGCTTTTTCATTCTTATGCCCATTTACACGTGCTATCACATCTTCTGCAATCTTGGCACAAATGCCTTCTTCATCAAAACTCCTTGTAGCATAAAGCCTCCTGCATCTTTCCCGCCAAACTTCACTCGTAACGGCACACCAAACCAAGCTTTTGACCTGTGCATCAGAATTCTTTCCATACACTTTTCATACCTTATCATAATACATTTTTCATAATCAGAATTTGGAGGATTCACTGAGAGTTCTGAAGGAGAGTTTAGAGTTCGAAGAGCCGGAAAGAGATCGTGACGCCATCCCTTCCATCTCGAGGACTCGGAGCTAGGATTGCATTCTACCGGAAGATCGAAGTTCTGCCGGAGTCGTCTTAATTAGGTTTTTCAGATACTTTTCTGTTCTTCCTCTGTATGATGAACTCTTTCTTTATCTTTGATTCTTTTGTGATGAACATGAGTAGCTAAACTCTTAGAGCTTAGACTAGATGAACCCTAAGTGACCCAAGGCTTTAAAGCGGTCACGGATCGGCGGTGATTAGATTCAAAGTTCAATCAGTTTCTCTTTTATGTTTGGTTTGTTCTTCGTTGTTTATGTTTCTTGTCTGGATTGATCACCTAGATTAGATTCTGGTTAAGCTAAGGATAGAAGCGAACGCTCGCCTTACTCTAAAACATCGAACTGAACAATTAACCTTATAATTGGAGTGTGCCTTTCGTTGGAAGGTTAATCCACTGCAAGAGTAACTCATGAATCGTTAGTAATTCCACCCAGTTAAGTTAAGTCGTTGCGAGAGGCGACCGTACCCGGGCGGCTAATTAATCTTGGTAGCTAGAACGGATAGAGCGAACGTTCGTCGGTCTTAAACCTAAGGGTTAGGAGTTATGGTGGTGTCTTAGAACTGATTGAATGAGAATTGAAATCCGCTGATCTGTTGATTGCCTATGCTCTGGTGAATGAAGGGGGATTCGAAGTCTAAGTTTGTCTGTCATCTCTATTTTCAACCCTAATTTACAATCTGTTTTAGTTTCAATTTTTAATTTTTCTGCATTTCTTAGAATTAGAAGTCGTGGAACTCACACCACGCACGAAGTGTTTAATCTGATAATTTGCTAGCTTATTTGAGTAGTCAATCATTAGAAGGCCGTGGAATACGATCTACCCTAGCTTTTGTTAGCTTTGTTAGTTATTTGATTGAACGCACGCACAACGATTGCGGCTCATCAAATTGGCGCGTTGCCGGGGACTTCTTTTGATTGGTTGAAAGAAGAACTGGCAATTCATTCATCTACTTTCCATCTTTCACTTTTCCACCCACTTCGATTTTACACTGGTGTTTGTTGTTTTTGTTATTTGTAGGTTGTTCACAGGTGTATGCATCGCCGCCCTTGGACTCGCTCTCAAACCGACAAGGCTAAGAGTATAGAGAGACCAAGCAGTTCTGCTCCACCTCGACAATCACAGATTCCAAGGAGAAGCAGAACCAATCCACCTCCATCCATCACTCCGATTAAGATCGAGGAACTGAAGAAGAGTTCCTCATCTTCACCATTACCGTCACCTTCATCCGTTTCATACACCGAGTCACTTTCACCTCCTCCATCTCCTACCATGACTGATCAATTACCACCACTAGGCGGAAATCCACCACTGCCGCCTGCACAGAAGAGTCTAGCTGACTACAACAAGCCGAGCGCGACTAGGGTTCGATTTGCCATTGCCGTGCCGCGCATTGAAGGAGATCCTGACTATGAGATCAAGATTCCATTCTTGACTATGATCTCTAGGGATCTACAGTTTGAAGGCAGGCCACTAGACAATCCGTGCACACATCTAGCGGATTTCCTTGATCTCTGCAGCACTTTCAAGAACGGAAACCTCAACAACAACACTCTTTGCTTGAGAGCTTTCCCGTTCTCTCTGAAAGGCGCAACCAAAAGGTGGCTTACTGGCAAACCACCTGGATATTACACTGATTGGGATACTCTGGCTCAGGACTTCGTTGAAGAATACTTCCCTCCTGCCAGAACAACAGCCATCAAGGACAGCATCGCCAGATTCTCCCAAAAAGAAGGCGAAAGCTTATACGATACTTGGAATCGATTCCAAGAACATCTCTACAACTGTCCTCATCACGGATTCGAGCAGAGGCAGTTAGCTGAAATCTTAACTCGAGGTCTTCGAGAAGAATCTGCCAAGTTGGTCAATTCTCTAGCTGAAGGGGATTGCACTACGCTCACACCTGAAGCTGCTCTTCTTCATTTTGCAAACTGTGCTTCCAAGTCAAGGAACTGGGAGTGACAATCAGAAGGATCAAGGAGCAAGCTCGATCTCGAAGCTACTATCAAGGCAGAAGTAGAGAAGCATCTGAAGAAGTCTTCTACACCAATCAAATGGCTGGCAGCTTCTGTCTATGTTGCCGATTGCGAATGGTGTGGAGCTTGTGCGCATAATGGAGGCCGATGCCAGAATTTTGGTAAGACAGAAGTCTGGTCCGCCGAAGAGGTAAATTTCGTTCAACAAGGCTTCGTTAACAATCAGAATGGTTATGCTGGCTACCGCAACTTCAGGCAGCAAGGGAACTATCAAGACAGACCTCCCTACAATAATGGTGCCAACCATAACCAGAACCAGAATAACTACCCAGCTGGTCGAGCTCAGGATCAGAAGCCTAACCATCCACCGGGAGGTGTCTATCAGCCGCCACACCGTAATCCGAGTAACTATGGAACTGCTCCTGGCAATCGCCAGAATCAATATTTGAATAACACCTATACAGGTCAGCAGTACCAGAAGGAGAACAACGTCAATGACCTAGACAAGAAGCTTAGTCAGATCATCACCAGACTCGACGATCATGACAGTCAGTTTAAAGCTCAAGCTCTTCTCAATCAAGAACAGATAGCAGCCGGTCAAAGAATTGAGCAGGCTGTGAACAACATCTCGAGCATGCTAGCATCTGGTCGACTATTTGGCCAACTTCCGAGCCAGACAGAGCCAAATCCGAGAAAGGAACAAGCTAAGATGGTATTTGTTAAAAAGTTTACTAGCCTATCTGCTAACGCTTGTTCTGTTTTACGCAGGATCGCTGAAACTCCAGAGAAGAAGGAAGCACTAAGGAGGATTATCCTCCTCTTGCACCGTACTATGTGAAGCCTCCATTTCCAAGAGCATTGCTGCCAAATGCAAGGATCAAGACTGGCATGAAGGGGAATAAAGAAGGATATCCTGATGCTCGTAGCACGAAACCCTCCTCTCCATATCCAGCTAAGTGTTCTGATCCTGGTTCTTTCACTCTACCTCTTGTCATTAATGATGTTAAGATAGAACGTTGTTTGGTTGATCTTGGGGCGTCTATTAATGTTATGCCTATGAGTCTGTATGAAAAATTGAACCTAGGAGGACTTGAACCGCCTAGCATGCAACTTGTCTTTGCTGATCGATCACTTAAAACCCCTAGGGGAGAGATAAAAGACATTGTTACTAAATGTGGTCCTTTCATGTTCTTAGCTGACTTTGTTATCATCGATACTAGTAAAGATGATTCTACCATTCTCATAGGACAACCTTTCATGGCTACTACTGGAATGCAAATTAACGTTCCAAACGGGTCTTTAACTTTGAGGGTTGGTAAAGAAACGATAACATTCCGCCTTAAAGACGGAATGAAATATAATCTTAAGAATGAAGAATTTCATTGTTTAGCTGTTGAAACTGTGGAGTTGGCTCCGATCAACTCCGTCACTGATGTCTCTTCTAGTGTTCCTAGATCAATTGCTGTTGCAGGTGCTAGACAGATTACCAAGCAGAAACTGAAATTTGTTCCTCAGAAGCCGCCAAAGAAGAAGGAACTGCAAGCCTCTTCTAAGCCACCGAGAAAAGATCCTAGTAGATCCCGGGGAGGAACAAGAAGACGAAGACTCAAATGGTCTGGCGACCAGTTGTGTCGCCGCCTTCTACCGAGCCGGCTGCACCACCAATTCGTTCCGAGATACCGGCGCCGGAACAAGTATGGAAGGAGAAGCCAAAAGCATCTCCTAAGGAAATACTGACGATCACCGATCCTGGTGGTATCAAGCCGGAGGTTAAAGAGAAGACGAAGCCAATCGTTCTCATTCCCTCTACCGTCTTCCTCGTAGAAGATGATCCCTTGACAGAGCTCTTTGGTCCGTTCAAGATCACTGAGCACCTTCCCGATGGACGTACCAAGCTTACACATGCTAACGGGAAGAAATTCACGCTCACCGGAGATACCCCGAAGCTCTACTTCATGAACTCTGATGCTAGCGTTAAGGAGAACCTGAGTTGGGATGTCTCCTAATATCGTCCAGGTATCGTCCAGCTCAAGGACGTTAATCTAGAGCGCTTCGTGGGAGGCAACCCACGGCTGGAGTCAGTTTTTCATTTGTGTCAACCTTAGTGTTTTAGAGTCGGTTCGGGGGAGCCAAAAGTGTTAGTTTGTTTGATTTCTTATTTTTTGTGTGTAGTCTGTGTGTCGTAATGTCAATTGCAAGTCGTTTGAGGTTTTTCTAATTTTTTTGGATTTAACTGTGATTTTATGAAGTTTGCCGGGATTGCGAAAATATTTTCAATCGTAGAGTTCAATATTTTCGGCGAAAATACACCCTGTTTTCGGCAAAAATTCTCTTTGAAATCCCACTGAGTTTTCCAGACGTTTTTAACTAACATTTTCGGCGAAAACTATTTCAAGTTTTCGGCGAAAATCCTTTTGAAAACTGGCAGTACTTTTAACTAACATTTTCGGCGAAATCTTGCACTTATTTTCGCCGAAAATCCATTTGAAAATCAACCAATTTTTCGTTTTAAAAATCTGGATTCACCTCTCTCTCTTCCTTCTTCATTTTCGAAACCGAGCAAAACCTTCCCCTGTTCTCCCGAAAACAAAGCCGCCGCCGCCGCCCGTTGCCGACCGCCGCCGCCGTCGCTCCCTTCCCCTTCCATTTCCGATCATCTTGAGCCCTAGAACAGCCGAATCAGAGCTCTACAGCTCTAGTTCACCCAAACCCTAAAATTTTTGATTTTTCACCGATTTCTCATCCTCCGTTCACTTTTAGCGTCCATGGCTTCAAGGTAAGTTGTAGAACTTTTCATTACGAATCTTTTGACATATTGGATGCTGAGTTTCATTGGGGTTGACTTTTGGTTGACTTTTCGGTTTGCCTTGATTTGCGTGCCAACTGTTTTCGTGTGAACTAGGTTAGCTGAACTCGTTGGACTGAACTAGCATGCTTAGGGAGCTTTGTGCCTAATTTTCATATCGATTGATCATGTGTTGCTATAAATGAGACTTATTCTTTGTGATGTTGACTTTTGAGAAATGTCGGTTTGACCATGAACTGTTTATAATCAATTGGCTGCTTTATGTGCTCATTTACGTTCATATTCTTGTGCTTGCCATCTGAGATCATATTATGCCGTCATTTCCTGCTCTGTGATAGTTTTGTCATGATTAGGGTTCAATGTTCGATTATGTTGACTTTTTGAATGTCGTTTTAACTTCTGAACTCTGTTTGTGATAATTCCATTATGACTGTGTCCTAAGCATGTATTTTAATTGTTCGGGATTACCGGTTAATCTGTTTTGCTTACCCCCACTCGGTTTTCCTCATTTCTTTGTGAAATTGAGTTTTTCGACTAAGTGTGGGGTAGGGTTTTAGTTTGACTAATTTGATTCCGTTCTGGTTTTAGGAACACCATTTATGAGCGCAGGACCAAGCAGAGACTTGACGCCGCCTCCAGCTCCCGAGCTCCCGCTCCCGTCACACCTGCCATTCATGGACCTCCCCCAGCGTTCCCTGGCCGTGTGGGATACCACCACACCGTTGCTCGCCTGCCCCCATACTATTTCGAGTGCTACCAGAAGCTCGAGAACATCCCTGGAGCTAATGTTCGCCCACTTTCCATGGAGTCCCTCTTCGATCACGATGAGGACTACCACCGGAACGTGCACGACGCTCTGGTACATGCTGGACTCCTAGAGCTGACCACCATAGCTTCCGACTTCCCAGACATCGCTCTACAGGAGTTCTGGGCGACTTTTGATCTGGACGAGCACAGGAGGAGGCAGCATAGGAAGGTCGTTTCCTTCTATCTGGGCGGGGTGCACAGGACACTCACCTATGATGAGTTTGCAGCTCATCTAGGCATCCCCTACGAGCACTACAATGGTCATTACCTCGGCTGGGAGGAGGACGATGCCGACGGGGAGGAGTACCATGCACTCTGGAGCCACATGACTGGAGAGCCTGGCGATCGCCTCACGAAGCATAACTCAGTTAAGTGTCTCTCTCACCCTCTCTACCGATTCATTCACATGGTTTGGCGTCGTTCTCTTTTGTATGCTCCAGATAAGGACTGCCACCACATCAGCTGAGAGGAGCTTCTTCTTCATCGCGCCATCCGGGAGAGCTACCCTCTTCATCCCGGATGGGTGCTTGCCCGACTACTCCGCAATGAATACTCAGAGGTCAAATCCACCTCGCTCACTCCTGGGAGGCAACTTTGTAGGCCGACTCATCATCTCCTTCGGCCTCAGCCACGAATATGGCCTGAACATCCCACGACGCAGAGTACGCACCGTTGGAGGTGATTTGGCGGTCGAGTACAACCTCGAGCTGGACCTCAGCCCCCAGGTAGCAGCAGATCCTCCTCCCCAGGACGAGGATGAGTCGGAGGAAGAAGATGATTCTGAGGAGTCTCCGCCTCAGTCCGAGCCAGAATTTCATGATCAGATACCCTCGCCACACCATCAGGCCGGGTACGCACGCCAGTCGCCGCCACCCATTCCAGAGCCATATTAGGCGCCTCACCCGCAGCCTCACCCGCACCCCGCGGATGTTGGAGAGCTGTACGCGCGACTGCAGGAGTGACGCATCCAGGACAACGCCACCCAAGAGGCGAGATGGACTATTATGCAGCAACATATGCACCGCTACAATGAGCGGTATGAGGCACAGATGGCGTGGCAACGTCAGCTCGGCGATTTCCTCCACTTTCCACCTCCCCAACAGTGATCGGGTTGTATTCCTTTTCTGGTCCTTTTTTTTTATTTATTCTTTTCGGATTTCGATCCAACTTTTTTCTGTGTGGATCCGGGACACTTGTCCGGATTGATCACATGAGTAGCTAAACTCTTAGAGCTTAGACTAGATGAACCCTAAGTGACCCAGGGCTTTAAAGCGGTCACGGATCGGTGGTGATTAGATTCAAAGTTCAATCAGTTTCTCTTTCATGTTTGGTTTGTTCTTCGTTGTTTATGTTTCTTGTCTGGATTGATCACCTAGATTAGATTCTGGTTAAGCTAAGGATAGAAGCGAACGCTCACCTTACTTTAAAATATCGAACTGAACAATTAACCTTATAATTGGAGTGTGCCTTTCGTAGGAACCGGTTAGGGTTAATCCACTGCAAGAGTAACTCATGAATCGTTAGTAATTCCACCAGTTAAGTTAAGTCGTTGCGAGAGGCGACCGTACCCGGGCGGCTAATTAATCTTCGTAGCTAGAACGGATAGAGCGAACGTTCGCCGGTCTTAAACCTAAGGGTTAGGAGTTATGGTGGTGTCTTAGAACTGATTGAAATGAGAATTGAAATCCGCTGATCTGTTGATTGCCTATGCTCTGGTGAACAAAGGGGGATTCGAAGTCTAAGTTTGTCTGTCATCTCTGTTTTCAACCCTAATTTCCAATCTGTTTTAGTTTCAATTTTTAATTTTTCTGCATTTCTTAGAATTAAAAGTCGTGGAACTCACACCACGCACGAAGTGTTTAATCTGAGTAATTTGCTAGCTTATTTGAGTAGTCAATCATTAGAAGGCCCGTGGAATACGATCTACCCTAGCTTTTGTTAGCTTTGTTAGTTATTTGATTGAACGCACGCACAACGATTGCGGCTCATCAACTACATAATCCATCTATTTCACATATTTCATTTAACACAATTCCTAGCCAAAATCCATTCAACTCCAACATCCTCATTCTCCCCAATTCACAGTCAAGACCCAACCCTATTACACTAACCACATGTCACGCTATCAATCACCATCACTCATATCATCAATTTCACTCATGTCAATCACACAACACTAATTCATCAGAACATCAATTTTGCCCAACACAACTCATAGCATGAATTCACCCAATATCATGTTTACAGTTACAATTCATTTCAATCAACATCTCACATATCACAAACAATTTAAGGGTAAACGGCTAGCTCACCGACCACCCCCACCTGCAAGTACAGGGATAGCCATGTCGTGAGTCTTAGGGTTACCCTCCTTTTCTTCCTTCATAGGACGAACCCACATTGGCAGGGCCATCCACCTGTTCATCATTAATAGGGCGACCCCACATTGGCAGGACCACCCTCCTGCAACCACAACTGACAATAGCATAAATACATGCACAATTCACAGTTCACAGACCCGTTCCCCCTATCACTCATTACTATTTCTGTTCCGTTTAATCATCATCGTTAATCATTTTTCCCCAATCAAAGCCCATTACAAACAGCCATCAAACAACAACAAATTCATCAATTAACAACCACACGACAGTCATCAATCATCATAGTTCACATAAAATCAATCGCAGAACAGTTTTCCCCTTTTACTCTCTTTCAATTTCATGCAAAGCGCTACATTCTTCTAATTCAGAATTGCAACTCCTCACACCGACCATTACTACCTATCGTACGCTAAACCCTCACCTGACAAGAAGACGAGGCTCTAAAACAACTTATAGAACTCGAACAGCCAAGCTCTCAGACACCAAAAACGTAGCTTCTTACTTCTTCCACCGACAGCGCCCAACTATGAAATACCCAGAAATGGGATTTGCGATCTCTTCCTCTCGTTGCTACGAATGCGTATCAAGAAACGGATCGTCAATCGGAGCTCTACAACTCCTGGAATCAAGGATTGAAACTTGGGGGTTTTTGGTTCGTCAAAGGGATTTTCGTGGAAAGAGAAAAAAGGGGGAAGTTATGGAAATCCGTGCTGAAAATTTGTCTTTTATGGTCAGCACAAGAAACACGACGTGTTTCTTAAAACACACAGCGTATTGTTGTAAACAACATGGTGTGTTTCTATAACACACGGCCGTGTTTTGTAGTCTGCCCACTTTGACGAATTTTCACGTACTCGCTTGTAACTTCAACCGGACTCAAATATGAACGTCCCGGACTTCGTTGGGGCCTCAAGAACATTGTTTCCAATGTATCAACCATCCAAACTCGAGTTCCAAACCGTTCGGTTGGGCGGGATGTTACATTAATGCCCGCGGAATGAGAGCAAGATAAACTGAACTAACAAACCTAGGAAGTTTTCCAGAGTGGAAGAAGCTCAGCACAGCCTATATCAAACTCTCCCTAACAATATCCCAACAAACTTTGTAGAAGGACACTGTATACCCATCTAGCACGGGGGATTTCTCATCAGGCATAGAAAAGAGAGCATCCCTGATCTCCTTAGCTATTACAGGAGCTATGGGGGGATAAAATATGACATATTCTATCCATCAAATATTCCCATCATAAGGTTGGGAAAGCAAAGGCTTTCAAAAAGGGGTTTCAAGCTCCCACTTATCCTTGAGATCCAGCACCAGGGAAAGAAGCAGTTGCGGCCGACAGAAGTACCATTCCTTCCGGCTCTTTGACGGTCCAAAATCCTTTGGAGGAGCAACTTGATTGCATCCAGGATGAGTTTATGGGCTACTTTGACCACATCGACGTCCAGCTTGCTAGGATACATTGCCACATCATTAATGATAGTACATTTTTAGTACAAAAGGCAATAAAAATATTAATTTTAAATTTATAAATTAAAAAGTATATATTACATTTTGTATGGATTTTTATTTTTAATTTTTTTTCAATTAAATAAATACTTTGTATTTAAAATTTTCAAAGTTATTTTTAGAAAAAAATGTATATTTATTTTAGAAAAAAATGTAATTTCATTTTTAATATTAAAATCCATAAAAAAGATATTTTAAAAAAAATATTTTTTATTTTTTATTTGTAAATTAAATTTATTTCTTTTTATAATTTTTTTTCTTTTAGTTCAGTTGAGATGGATGAAAGTCGTTGATGTGGCAATGTACAATCATTAATTGTGGATGAGTCATATTGGTGAGTCATCACTTAACGGAATTTTGGATGGAAATTTGGATGGAAGGGGCTGTTTGTTAGGTTGGCATAGTAGGAGGGGGTAAATTGATCATTTCATAGTATAGGGGGCTGTTTGTTAACTTGGCAAAGTAGAGGGGGGCAAAACACCATTTTCCCTTTTATTTTCATGTTTGAGACTAAGTTTTTCTCTTTTTCTTTTTTGTATCTGAAACTTTGGATAAATGTACCTTAATGATGATATTATGGATGCTTTGAGTTTGGTTTTATGGGGATGGTACAAAAGAATAAGTCAAGTCTATGGTTTCTCTTCTTTGCTAGTGGATTTCTTGTCCTTCTTGATTTTGTCATGAAAACCACGTCTTCTTCCCGATATCATCTTCCATTTTTTCCTCCTTCACCTTGAATGTGTGCTCTTCCAATGAGGACATTTTCTGTTTAAGTGTGGTGTGGGATTTGCATGATTGGGATAGATTTGTACAGAGTTTTTGGTTGAAATTGATGGTGATTGTGGCCATGTTTGGTGAATTTTTTCATCCTATCACTGCTTTCCGGTTTCCCCTCGTAGCTTTGACTCTTTACATTGTATAAATCATGTATGAACTTAAACTTCTTGATGAAATCGATGTGGTGTCTATGCTTAGTGAATTGTGTAAGAAATGTTACACCCCGAACCTAGTTATAGAAATATTGTGTGAAATCTCTAAAATACCCTAAATAAAATTTCCAAACTATGAAAAAGAAATCAATATGCTCATGAAACATCGTTCCATCATTATAGTATTTAGGTTATGTTTTGGTAACCATTAAGGTTGCTTGTTAAAGGTTATTAAGGTTATTGGAGTTGCATGACCAGATGTCGTAATAATATTTATATGAATCAGACCTCTACTCACTCGAATACTGGTCCGTAGGCTAGTGGTCAGTGATCTCAAGAGTTCGAATTTCAATATCAGCGAAATTATTTCCATTTTTTTTTCTTATCAAAACGCTGCGTTTTTCTATTTAGTTCCCTTGACCAGGACGACGTCGTTGGCGTCATCCCTTCCGTCTTCCTCCCCAATTCAACGTACTGAGTTATTGCCGAGCGTTCCATGTCCGGCTACCCCCCCCCCCCCCCCCCCCCCCAATTTTCATACCCCTTAACACAGAACGACGTCTCTAAGTAATTCCTCCATCAATAGAAAGCAAGCATAAGGATCCCTCTTCTCTCTCTCTCTGCAGAACGTAACCCGCCGGCCCTCCCCTGTTTTTTTTTATTTCCGGCACCGTCCCTCTGTTTAGAAGTCGACTAAACTCTCTTCCCTGGACATGTTAAGGTAAGAACATTATATCAATTGGGTTTATACTCTTCAGTGACATTGAGACTAAAGCTAATTCCCCCTTCGGCTCTTCGTTAGAATTCCGTTCGGCGGAAGTGTTGCCAGCACATTCTCCCACCTCGTTTTCAACTCTAAAATGAGCTCCTTCCTCGCCACAAGTTGTCGGGATCGAACTTAGCATGGTAATCCTTCTTCTTTCCTTGTTAGACTCACGTTTAGGGCTCGCCGGAGTAGTGTTCTTTGGGCTCGTCGGAATCTGGGTTTCCACCGGCGAGTTTCCAATTTTCTTGGAGTCGTGGGTACAAGGCGACGGTCCAACCAGGTCTGGTTTGATCGGTTACGGTCGGATCAGTTCCGGTTGGATGAAAAGTTTAGAATCAGTACAAACAGATCACCATAGTGTCTTTAATTACCATCTTAGTCACTCAGATCTATTGGATTTGAGGAACGGTCAATCTGTTTCATTCTTATGGCCTGTAACTTTATAATCTTGTCAGAAGGAACCCAACTAACTTTTCTAAGTTAGTTCAAATTGCCCCAGCAGCTACGAATTCGGTTAATTCGTTAACTATCAACCTTAAAACGCTTAAATCGAATCGTAGCATTATTAAAATATTAATATTTCTGAAGCTGTTTCTTTCTACAAAAGCTTGCTAGGGTTGTGATTTGGAGAGGATCATTTCCAAAAGAATCTCTAAAGAGGACCAGGATGAATTAATAGCTCCTGCAATAGCTAAGGAGATCAGACTTCTCATCCATGACTTTCTTCGTGACTCAGGAGGACTGAGAACAAACCAATTTCAGTTGAAAAAATTTCAAATCACTTTCGTTCTTCAAAACTCACTTTCACTTTCAAAATTCCAACCTAGTTAAAACGTCTGAAAACCACTGGAATGCTAGTACTGCATCGATGTTCTATCCTTTCCATTAAGAGGGTAGCTAATCTCCTAAAAAAAAGAACATTTCACATATGCAGCAGAGACAAACCTGGCTCTGATACCACTGTAACACCCGACCCGAATCGCCCGATTTGACTGAAAATAGGTGTCACGGTTTGACTGAAAACATAAAACGAGAAATAACAATTTCAAATCGAGTTAAATAACATAAATCAATGAGTAAATCAGAAGCGCTTCCATTATTCAAAAACCAAAATATGATTAAAAAGATGTAGTCCAAAACCAAAAATCATTATATAATCCCAAAATTCATAATCAAACTGATACAAAACATCCCAAACCTAAAATAGTCAACTTAAAATAAAGAGTGGTCAACTCCTGGTCCAAGCCTTCGAAGATCCTCTCCCTACTTCCTGCCACCACCTAATTAAACACCAACCGCACACCAGCACTCGACACCTAAACACAAAGAACTAGGGGGATCAGCTTCCTAATGAAACTGAGTGAACCCACTGGACTTAACTATGCGTCGAACTACGCCTCAAGGAGTTGTCTTCGACACTCCACATATCAATTTCATAGTGGGACCAATCCTAGTCTATTCCGTTTTTAACATCCTGGTGTAGTAGTTCTAAGTGATCAACCAATTCTCTCTACCCCTATCCCATCATGCATCACTCCAAATACACATCATCCAATTATCATAAACAATCCAACACAAATCAGCGTCACAAATTGATTACCAACAACCACCTCATCATCACATATCATGTTATAATAAACAAGATATTAATATCAACTCAATCCAGCAACACAACACATGTCAGTTCACAAGCACATCCAACACACAAGCAGAAGCACAATTGTTCACACTTCATTTAACTAGGTGAGTTCATTAGGCACCATAGAGTTTATCCTACACCACCCCTGCTCGCTCACTAACGCACCACGCACCCTCAGCCGCACAAAGGGGTCTGAAAGATGCATCCTCAACTGTAGAAGAAGGATTCATGGCCAAATTGACAGTAACACATCAATACACAGATCACACCACTCTTCCATGATGAGTGACCACACCTCACTCTTCTAGGAGAGTTGACAATTTGGGGAAAGTGCAGGCTCCAACCGGTTCTATCATTGTCATTCACTTATTAACCACATTATTCCAATCGTCTTATTCTGATTCATAATTCATCTTTCACAATACAGTCCCCATCATCACATATATATTACCAACATCAATAACATTATCACAATTCACCCATTTCCCACAATCTATCACCATCAATATATCACAAGCTCATAAGCACAACAAGGGTAAACTGGTAGCTTGTGAGCCACCCCACCTGCAACAAAAGGGAGAGAGGCAGCCATGTCACAAGTCTAGGGTTACCCACCTATTCGCCATTTATAGGACGACCCCACATTGGTATGGCCATCCTCCTGCAACCATAACTGACAACTGCAGAATATGAAATTTTAAAATATCACCAACCCATTCATCCTATCACTCATTTCTAACTCTGATATGTCAACATCATTATTAATCGCTTTCCCCAACCCCACATCAAAACACCACACCAATCATTCATCCACCATCAATCATAAGATAGTTTCACAACTTTTACTCTCTTAATTTCATGTGAACTCCCTAATTTCATCTAGGTCATATTACAACTCCTCATGTTACTCATCTTGTCCTATTGACGCTAACCCCTCACCTGAAGAAGAAGACAAGGCTCTAAACAACTTCAAGAATCCCGGATGAACAAAACCCCTTCTTCAAAAAACGTATGTTTTCCCTTCCTCGCCGGCAAAAATTAGCAAAAAAAAGTAGAAACCAATAGTATTGATCTCTTCACCTCGTCACCAAGAACGCACAGGAAGAAATGACGCCTTAATCCGACTCTTGTAGCTCCTAGAATCAAGGTTTGAAGTTTGGGAATTTTGTTTCGTCACTGGAGAAACGACTCCACAAATTATGACGACTTAGATCAACCGAACTTGTAAGATTCCCTCCCAACTAGATGGTTTAGAACACCAGTTTGGGTGATCAAAGCATTGGAAACAGTGCTCTCGAGGTTCCATCGAAGTTGGGGGCATTCGTGTCTAAGTTAGGTTGAAGTCACAGTCGAGCATGCTGTAGAGTGGGAACAACACGCCGTGTAGTTATACTACACGTCGTGTGTCTTCAAGGTACACACCATGTATCTCTGATACATGAGTGTGTTGTGTTTCTTGGAAACTGCGACCGAATTAGCTTCTCAAACCACACGGCCGTGTAGTTATGAAACACGTTGTCTTTCTTCTTGAAACATGTTGTGTATCATAAAACACACCATTTTGTTTGACCTACATATAAAAGGACGGGTTTTGATGGATTTTGACAGATTTTGGTAACTTTCATATTTTTCTCTCTCCACGAACACTCTTTTGATGAACCAAGTTCTGTCAATCTTTGAAGGTTGATTCTGAAGCTACTGGTGTCTAATTAAGACACCATTCTCTCCTGTGCTTTCTTGTCCGATTAGGGCTGGTGCCGGGCCTGGTGCCAGGACTGGTGCCATGACTGTGGCGTGGTCGGGGCTGGTCACGTCAACTACGCCCCAAAACGCGTCATGTCAGTTAAGGTTGAATTATTTCACATAGCACATGGATCTCCACCGTGTATTGTAGATGAGGGATTTTCCTAGGATGTCACAACTGGTTGGGTGGTGGTGTAAGAGAAGTCTGTGGCGCCTAATGACTCACTTATAAAACTATGTGCATTGTGATTGTGTGTGGTTGCGTTCTCGTTGATCCGTGAACTGTGGAATTGTATGAGTTTATATCCATGTATATTTACTACTATTTTTGCATTATGGAATTGAGTAATGAACTGCACCAATGTGATCACATAGACTGCTCTAGGATTATAAATGTGTAAGGCATGAGATTAGTTCCACTGTCAATGTATTGTGTAGAGTATGGAACCGCTCCTCTTGGTTAGTTCAGCGCATAGTTAAGCCTAGTGGGTTCACTCAGTTTCATTAGAAAATTGATTCCCCTCGTCTTCCCCTTTCAGGTTCTTGTGGCTAATAAGTAAATTGTTGGAGAGGTGCTTCTGTCGAGTTCGAGGAGTTGTTGATCGAAGCTATAAGGTGAAGATTGGAAGACCACTCGGAGTTTAGGGGATTTTATACCCACTTCTGGGATTTTTTTTTGGATTTATTATTTATCGGTTTATTGGATTTTACCCTTGGAGGTCTCCTTTCAGATATTGATCATTTAATAAAAATTGTATTCATTTCTCATTTGTCATTTCCCTACTTCATTTATGTTTCATCTTTCGAGTGATGCTCATTACGGTTCAACCACAAGTTGGTTCGGGATGGGTATTACAGAACTCATGTTTTCGAATGTCTGGTTGGGCTAGGATGTTATAGGTGACCTGCTCACCATACCCCAAAACGAACCGGCAAAGAAACCAAAGGAAGAGGGATCAGTGACATGCACTGAGTGAACTAGTAAATGAAATCCCACATGATACGATAAACCAAGTCACAAGAAAGATCACATCAGTTAGAGGTTGGTAGCCCGAGCAATCACTACACCGATCTTTTGAATGGATCAACAAATCCTGTAAGGTCCACTGACCATCCCGTTCATTAAGAACCCCTTTTAACCCATTATAACCTAGGGGATTGTGCAATCCATAATTGGATCACCCGCGCTTACACCTAATTCCAACATGTTAGATCAGTGTAATCATCCGCGTAATTCCTACCGAAATCCATCAAGGTAATCTAGCAACCTAGCCCGAATTTCATATATAGATGTAATTCAATAACAATGTACAATAATAATTGTAACATCCCTGCTCAACCGAACGGTTTGGAACTCAAGATCGGTAGGCTAGGGTACTGGAATCAGTGCTCTTAAGCTCCCCTTGAGTTTTGGGTCATTCGGGTTTAAGTTGGGTTGAAGTTGCAAAGAGGGGAATGGTGTTGCACCAAAAAGTGCTGATTTTGGGCCCAGAAGTGCGCAGGCGCACTTTTAGAAGTGCCAGGCGCACTTTTCAATTAATTCAGCAAACTCTCGGCAGAATATTCAAAATGTGCGCCTTTTAGGGGTCAATGTGCGCCGGCGCACATTTTGACATGCCAGGCGCACTTTTCGTGCATAAAAGGACGGATTTGCACGGAAATTCACAACTTCTTTCCCCTTTCTCTCTCCCCGAAAAGCCATTGACGAACCTAGAGCGAGCAATCTTCGAAGGGTGATTCTGGGAGCTGTAGAGGTCGGAATTGAGTTCCGTTTGTTGCTATGGATTCGTAGCGACGAGGAGAAGAGATCGCTAACCTCCAATTTGGGTTTCTGGGTGTAGGTCGTGAGCAGTAAGGAAGGGTAGAGCTACGAGTTTGGTGGTTGGAAATCAAGTTTCTGGGGAACTAGAAGACGATTAGAGCCTCGTCTTCTATTTCAGGTGAGGGCTTAGCGTTGTGTAAGTATTTTGGACAGCGTGAGGAGTTTCAATTGGACTTAGAACAAAACCTAGGTTATGCATGAAAATGATGAGCGTAAAAGGGGGTAAACTGTTCTGTGAATGTACTTGATTGCTTTTGATGATTGCCGTGGTTGATTGTTGTTGTTGATTGCTATGACTTGGGGTTGGGTGTGAACTGAAGTGAATTAAGTAATGGATTGACATAGAAATGAGAATTAGGATGGTTGGGAAATGAGTGCGGGTGCTATGATATTATGAATTGTTGGTTGTGGATGCAGGAGAGTTGCCCTGCCAATGTGGGGTCGCTCTGAATAAGAGGAACAGGTGGGTGACCCCTAGACTCATGACATGGCCTCCCCTGTACTTGCAGGTGGGGGTGGCCGGTGAGCTAGCCGGTTACCCTTTGGTTGATTGTAAGTGTGTATTGTGGTCGTGGCTGGAGCGTGGAACCAAGGGATGTACTGAGAACTGTGTACTGTGATATGAATGTGGATGATGTGAATTGTGCCTTGTGAGAATGAGCTGTGAAGAGTTGGATTTGTGGTGTTGGTATTTGAATGTCAAAGTAGAACCTGAAGGAGCCCACACTACCCCACCCGAAATACTATTGTGATCGAGTCCGATTCACTGGGGTGAATCCCATGACGGGAGGTCATGGTTGTTGATATCTCCGAAATGGAAGGATCCCAATGGGATGCGTCGTGATAGCTCCGTGGAGGAAGGATCCCTAAGGGGATGCGTCGTGTTATCTCCCTATGAGGGAAAGATCCTGCGGGATGTGTGTCGAGGATGTGGCCGGCGGTGGTGGTGTGGACAACTCCTTGGCGCCTAATAACTCACCTAGATAATATGAATGTGATTGTTTGTGTGCTTGTGGTTGTGGTAGTGACTTGGTTGATGGTTGTGTCGTGATGATGCTGTGTCTGCCGTGGATTGATGTATTAGTTCTGTGTTATTCTAATGCTATGAATTGTGCTTGAGAACAAGAACTGACCAACGTGATCATCTAGACTGTTTTTAGGGAATTAAAATATGGAAAGGGGGGTTGGGTTTGGTTCCATTGTTGAATGTCTTGTGCGGAGTTGGGACCGCTCCATAGAATAGGACAGCGTGTAGGTAGGCCCAGTGGGTTCACTCAATTTCAATAGGAAATTGATCCCTTTTCCCCTTTCAGGATCTCGTGGCTAGTAGAGGTGGCTGAGGAGTTTGAGTTCGAGGTTGATTTCGTGAAGTTCTGGACGGAAGCCATGAGGTGAAGACTGGGATTACGCGGAGTTGACTTTTCTGTTCATTTCAGTTGACTATGGGATTTTGGGGGTTTTTATGTACTTTCTGGTTATGGTGGGATTGGGGGATTTATGATGGTTTGGATTGTACCCGGATTCCAGTTTCACGGTTTTATGAGGCCTCTTATGTTTTTATTGTCTTTTGATCACCGCCAATTTCGCTGATTTACCCTTGTTTTTACTCGGTAGTACCTGGGACCGGTTCAACCACGGGTTAACTCGGGTTGATTCGGGACGGGTGTTACAAATGGTATCAGAGCCTGGTTGTCGCTGCTGTACCGGTTGATTATCTTCTCTCTTTGGGGAGTAATTAACCTCGTTGGGAGGGAGGATGAGACATTGGTATGGGACCGACATTCCAAGGGTTTTTGTCAAACTGTTTTAAATGGGTGGGATGTTTTGAAATCAAGTGGTGAATTGAGTTGTTTGAAGTTTCTTGAGCGGTCAACTGAAATGTTTAATGTCCTCCTGTAGTGAATCCAGTCAAGCGAGGGGAAGTAGGTCCACCGGGAACTCAGGGTTTGGAGGGGGAGCTCCTAGGTTCCAACCGAGTCGGTTGAAGGGTTGGAACTTTGGGGAGTTTAGCGGTGAGGTAGCTGATCCTGAGGTGGCGGAGCAGTGGCTTCAGGAATGTGAGTACAAGTTCCTGCAGATGGGACTTGATGAGGAGCTTAAGGTGCAAGCAATGGCCTTCCTGTTTAAGGGTCATGCTTTGAATTGGTGGAAGTCGATGCCGCAGAGCCGGGTAGTTCCGCCAGAAATGGAGCTGGATGAGTTTGTCGAGGTATTTCGTGATCAATTCTGTCCTGACCTTTGGCGAGAGGAGAAGGCCAAGGAATTCATGAGCTTGGAGCAAGGTGAGAAGTCTGTTCTCGCATACTACATTGAGTTCACCTCTCTCTCTAAGTGGTATGACGAGCGGACTAATCGGGAGAGGAAGCTCATCAGTAAGTTCAAGAGTGGGTTGAGAGTGGAGATCCAGGAGGGAGTCACCACCGCTGATATGGGGAGCCTTGTGTCAGTAAAGGCGGCGGCACTGGAGAGGGAGAGGCTGGAGAACAAGAAGAAGGAGGAGAAGAAGAGGAAGGCGTCGGCTCAGCCTTCTCCTTCGGTTACTCATAGTCACCCGGCAAAGAAAGTTCAGTCTGTTTTCTCAGGCCAGCGGAGTGTGCTGTCTGCCCCGTCTCGTCGAGCTTTGGTGTGTTTCACTTGTGGCCGTCCGGGTCATAAGAGCGCATAGTGCAGAGGAGGAGGATCGGTGCAGAGGGGAGGAGTACCATCGGGACTTCCTGTGTGTGGCACTTGCGGGAAGCCTCACTATGGGGCATGCCACATGCTGAGGACGGCATCTGTGACTTGTTACACTTGTGGGCAGCTGGGTCATAGGAGTAACTTCTGCCCGAGGAGGAGTGCTGCACCAGCCCAGTCTGTGGGATCGGTGCAGGGGCCTAGGGCTCCATCCAGGAGCTATGGAGGCAGAGGTGGGGGCAGTATGGGGCGAGGGGCTGCGAGTGCTGGTCGAGGAACGGGAGCTAATGCCACACCTGTTGGAGCTGGAGGGGAGCAAGGGAGGCTTTATGCTCTTACCAAGGGTGCGGCAGAGAATGCGAACGACGTGGTGACCGGTATGATCTCCATCTTAGATCTTTCCGTTTACGCTTTGTTTGATTCGGGGTCAACCCATTCCTTTGTATCTGAGAAATGTTTGAGTAGTTTGGGTGTTGTAGCTAGTAGTTTGGGTGTTAGTTGGGGCGTCAAAACTCCTTTGGGGACTTCTGTTCGGGTGGATAGAGTGTGTAGAGGGTGTAAAGTGTTAGTGGGAGGTGTAGAGTTCTTGGCTGATCGGGTGGTGCTTCCTTTCAATGAATTCGACGTTATCCTCGACATGGATTGGTTGGCTAGGCATGGGGCTTTGCTTGATTGTCAGAAGAAGGAGGTGTTGCTTCAGGTGGGAGGTGACGGCCAGGTGGTGTTCAAGGGTGTTAGGAAGAGGGAGTCCGCACCTATGGGAGTAATTTCAGCAATGCAAGCTTTTTCTCTGATTCAAGAAGGGTGTGAGGCTTTGTTGGTGCAAGTGTCAGTTGAACGGAATGAGGAGTTGGAGAAGGTACCTGTAGCTCGGGAGTTCGCGGATGTGTTTGAGGAACTACCTGGGGCACCGATCGAGCGTGAGGTGGAGTTCAATATAGAGTTGGTCCCTGGAACTGCTCCAATCTCTATTCCACCTTATCGCATGGCACCGGCGGAGTTAAAGGAGTTGAAGGAGCAATTGAAGGAGCTCTTGGATAAGGGGTTCATCCGCCCAAGTGTATCACCGTGGTGGGCACCGGTGTTGTTTGTGAAGAAGAAAGATGGGTCGATGCGGATGTGTATTGACTATAGGCGGTTGAACAAGGCGACGATCAAGAATCGTTACCCACTTCCGAGGATAGACGATCTCTTCGATCAATTGCAAGGGGCTGAAGTGTTTTCGAAGATAGACTTGAGGTCGGGTTATCACCAGCTGAAGGTGGAGGAAGGATCAGTGCCAATGACAGCCTTTAGGACCCGCTATGGACACTATGAGTTTCTGGTGATGCCGTTTGGTCTCACCAATGCTCCCGCCGCGTTCATGGCTCTCATGAACAAGGTCTTCCACGAATATTTGGATAAGTTTGTGATAGTGTTCATCGATGATATCCTCATTTATTCTAAGACTAGGAAGGAGCATGAGGAGCACTTGAGGATTGTTTTTCATAGGTTGAGGGAGCAGCAACTATTTGCCAAGTTCTCGAAGTGTGCCTTTTGGTTGGAAGAAGTATTGTTTCTTGGGCATGTGGTTTCTAAAAGAGGCGTGGAGGTTGACCCAAAGAAGATCGAAGCGGTGGTTAATTGGTCTCCACCTAAGGATGTGTCGCAACTGAGGAGCTTCTTGGGGTTAGCTGGTTACTACCGAAGGTTTGTAGAGGGGTTCTCTACCATAGCGTCTCCTTTACATAAGTTGTTGAGGAAGGAGTCGAAGTATGAGTGGAGCGAGGAATGTCAGAGGAGCTTTGAGGAGTTGAAGAAGAAGTTGACTTCAGCTCCGGTGTTGACCTTGCCAGTAGAAGGTGGAGAGTATGTGGTGTTTAGTGATGCGTCTTTGCAAGGATTAGGCTGTGTGTTGATGCAGAATGGGAAGGTTGTCGCTTATGCCTCCCGATAGCTTAGGGTGCATGAGGTGAACTACCCAACCCATGATTTGGAGTTAGCTGCAGTGGTGTTCGCCTTGAAGTTGTGGAGGCATTATTTGTATGGTGAGACGTTTAAGATCATGACCGATCACAAGAGTCTTAAGCACCTTATGGATCAAAAGGAGCTAAATGGTAGGCAACGGCGTTGGGTGGAGCTCTTGAAGGATTATGACTGTACCATTGACTACCATCCTGGTAAAGCTAATGTGGTTGCGGATGCTTTAAGTCGGAAGGAGTTGGTGGATCTTAGAGCTTTAAGGGTAGAGATGCAGTTAGATGATGTGGGAAGTTTGTTTGCCAAGCTCAACATTAGGCCTATGCTGAATGATAGGATTGGTGAGGAGCAGCTCAAGGATGCTACTCTGGTGGCTATTCGAGGGGAAGTTGAAAAAGGCATGGATAATGGATTTGAGGTAGTTGGCGGATTGTTGAAATGCAAGGGTCGAGTGTGCGTACCGGAAGTAGAGGAATTGAGGAAGGGGATTTTGGAGGAGGCTCATTCCTCGATGTATGCTATGCATCCCGGGATGACAAAGATGTACAATGACCTGAAGTTAAGTTTTTGGTGGCCAGGAATGAAGAAGGATGTGGCTCGTTATGTGGCGACTTGTTTGGTTTGTCAGAAGGCTAAGGCGGAGCATAGAGCTCCGGGTGGGTTACTTCAGTCCCTACCTATCCCGGAGTGGAAGTTTGCGGACATCACCATGGACTTTGTATCGGGTTTTCCGCCGACTAGAGAGGGGAAGGATGCCGTGTGGGTAATAGTTGATCGTTTGACGAAAGTTGCGCATTTCATACCCATTCGGTTCAAGCCTAGTGTGGAGGTGTTGGCAAAGTTATATATAGAAGAGGTGGTAAGGTTGCATGGGGTTCCCCAATCCATTGTCTCTGATCGGGATCCGAGTTTCACGTCTCATTTTTGGGAGGGGCTGCATGCAGCATTGGGAACTAAGCTCAAGTTTTCGACGGCGTATCATCCTCAGACGGATGGGCAATCGGAGAGAACGATCCTTACTTTGGAGGAGTTGTTGAGAAGCTGTGCTATGGAGTTTCAAACCCCTTGGACTGAATTGCTACCTTTGATTGAGTTCGCCTATAATAACTCGTATCATAGTAGTTTGAAGTCCGCTCCTTTTGAGGCCTTGTATGGGAGGAAGTGTAGGACGCCTTTGTGTTGGGATGAGGAAGGTGCGAGGGTGTTGTCGGGTCCTCAAGTTGTGCAAGAGACGGCTGATCGGGTTAAGATTATCAAGGAGAGATTGAGAGCGGCTCAAGATAGGCAAAAAGCGTATGCCGACGGTCGTGCTAGAGAGCTGATTTTCAATGTTGGGGAGAAGGTATTTTTGAAGGTGTCGCCGTGGAAAGGGCTGATGCGTTTCGGTAGAAAAGGGAAGTTGGCGCCTCGGTACATCGGTCCTTATGAGATCCTCGCTAAGTCGGGTCCGGTGGCTTATGTGTTGGCTTTGCCGAGGGAGTTGGAAAGGATACACAATGTGTTTCATGTGAGCGTGCTTAGGCGGTATCATGGGGACCCTTCTCATGTAATTCAGCCGGAGGAGGTGGAGATTGAGCAAGACTTGACTTATGAGGAGAAGCCAGTCGCGATCGTGGATAGGCAAGTCCAGGTCTTGAGGAATAAGTAGATTCCGCAGCTCAAGGTGGTATGGAGGAACCATGAGAGCGAGTCGGCTACCTGGGAGACTGAGGAGAGTATGAGGCGGCGGTATCCGGAGTTAGTGGAAGTGTATGATTCAGGTATTAATTCCCCTTGATGTATGCTTTTGTGTTTGCTTGTTGTGGTGTTGGTTCCGAGAAGGTCTAGGGTGTGCTCGGTGAAAGTAGAGTGTTGGGAGTGGGTGTAGGGCTGATGAGTAGTTAAAGGAAGGCTGGTGGTTCGTCGTTAGGAATTTCGGAAGTCAATAGGATACTTGGATTGCTGCGATTTTAGCTGTGTGTTCGGTATCATATTGCTAGGACGAGTTGGGGATGATTTCGGGGACAAAATCCTTGAAGTTGTGGAGACTTGTAACATCCCCGCTCAACCGAACGGTTTGGAACTCAAGATCGGTAGGCTAGGGTACTGGAATCAGTGCTCTTAACCTCCCCTTGAGTTTTGGGTCATTCGGGTTTAAGTTGGGTTGAAGTTGCAAAGAGGGGAATGGTGTTGCACCAAAAAGTGCTGATTTTGGGCCCAGAAGTGCGCAGGCGCACTTTTAGAAGTGCCAGGCGCACTTTTCAATTAATTCAGCAAACTCTCGGCAGAATATTCAAAATGTGCGCCTTTTAGGGGTCAATGTGCGCCGGCGCACATTTTGACATGCCAGGCGCACTTTTCGTGCATAAAAGGACGGATTTGCACGGAAATTCACAACTTCTTTCCCCTTTCTCTCTCCCCGAAAAGCCATTGACGAACCTAGAGCGAGCAATCTTCGAAGGGTGATTCCGGGAGCTGTAGAGGTCGGAATTGAGTTCCGTTTGTTGCTATGGATTCGTAGCGACGAGGAGAAGAGATCGCTAACCTCCAATTTGGGTTTCTGGGTGTAGGTCGTGAGCAGTAAGGAAGGGTAGAGCTACGAGTTTGGTGGTTGGAAATCGAGTTTCTGGGGAACTAGAAGACGATTAGAGCCTCGTCTTCTATTTCAGGTGAGGGCTTAGCGTTGTGTAAGTAGTTTGGACAGCGTGAGGAGTTTCAATTGGACTTAGAACAAAACCTAGGTTATGCATGAAAATGATGAGCGTAAAAGGGGGTAAACTGTTCTGTGAATGTACTTGATTGCTTTTGATGATTGCCGTGGTTGATTGTTGTTGTTGATTGCTATGACTTGGGGTTGGGTGTGAACTGAAGTGAATTAAGTAATGGATTGACATAGAAATGAGAATTAGGATGGTTGGGAAATGAGTGCGGGTGCTATGATATTATGAATTGTTGGTTGTGGATGCAGGAGAGTTGCCCTGCCAATGTGGGGTCGCTCTGAATAAGAGGAACAGGTGGGTGACCCCTAGACTCATGACATGGCCTCCCCTGTACTTGCAGGTGGGGGTGGCCGGTGAGCTAGCCGGTTACCCTTTGGTTGATTGTAAGTGTGTATTGTGGTCGTGGCTGGAGCGTGGAACCAAGGGATGTACTGAGAACTGTGTACTGTGATATGAATGTGGATGATGTGAATTGTGCCTTGTGAGAATGAGCTGTGAAGAGTTGGATTTGTGGTGTTGGTATTTGAATGTCAAAGTAGAACCTGAAGGAGCCCACACTACCCCACCCGAAATACTATTGTGATCGAGTCCGATTCACTGGGGTGAATCCCATGACGGGAGGTCATGGTTGTTGATATCTCCGAAATGGAAGGATCCCAATGGGATGCGTCGTGATAGCTCCGTGGAGGAAGGATCCCTAAGGGGATGCGTAGTGTTATATCCCTATGAGGGAAAGATCCTGCGGGATGTGTGTCGAGGATGTGGCCGGCGGTGGTGGTGTGGACAACTCCTTGGCGCCTAATAACTCACCTAGATAATATGAATGTGATTGTTTGTGTGCTTGTGGTTGTGGTAGTGACTTGGTTGATGGTTGTGTCGTGATGATGCTGTGTCTACCGTGGATTGATGTATTAGTTCTGTGTTATTCTAATGCTATGAATTGTGCTTGAGAACAAGAACTGACCAACGTGATCACCTAGACTGTTTTTAGGGAATTAAAATATGGAAAGGGGGGTTGGGTTTGGTTCCATTGTTGAATGTCTTGTGCGGAGTTGGGACCGCTCCATAGAATAGGACAGCGTGTAGGTAGGCCCAGTGGGTTCACTCAATTTCAATAGGAAATTGATCCCTTTTCCCCTTTCAGGATCTCGTGGCTAGTAGAGGTGGCTGAGGAGTTTGAGTTCGAGGTTGATTTCGTGAAGTTCTGGACGGAAGCCATGAGGTGAAGACTGGGATTACGCGGAGTTGACTTTTCTGTTCATTTCAGTTGACTATGGGATTTTGGGGTTTTTATGTACTTTCTGGTTATGGTGGGATTGGGGGATTTATGATGGTTTGGATTGTACCCGGATTCCAGTTTCACGGTTTTATGAGGCCTCTTATGTTTTTATTGTCTTTTGATCACCGCCAATTTCGCTGATTTACCCTTGTTTTTACTCGGTAGTACTTGGGACCGGTTCAACCACGGGTTAACTCGGGTTGATTCGGGACGGGTGTTACAATAATAATAACCAGGGTATGGATCATAGTAGAAAATTATAGCATTTCAGTGTAAAATCCCTCACAGTATCCTTGGCCGACTCTTGAAATCCAACTAGAAATGAGATAGCCTCCAACCCCGAGCACTGCACCACAACCTTCCTACACAAGATTCCAAGTCACCTTGATCATTAGAATGATTAGAGAAGAGAAGGAAGCCAAAACCCTAAGACTGTAGAACCCTAGATGTCAGAGCTTGAAATCGCTTGAACGATAAGGATTTACCTGAATCAAAGCCCAGACGATTAACCTAGATCGACCCTTGCACCTCCTATCACGATCCCTTGCTGATGGCACCGAGCTCCAAATCCCCTCTCAAAGTTAATAATATACAGGTCGAGATAACGGCCGTTACACACAATGTAACACCCGTTATCCCTGACAGACTACGACCATTATGAAAAACCGTAATGTCCGTTGTGCTAGAGGTAACGCCCGTTCTCCTCCTTAAACCTACAGATTAGAAAACACAACAGCAGCATTATACAGTTCCAACTCCAATCATTTCCACTCGAACAAACAAGCAAGGAAACAGGATGTTACAACTCTCACCCCTTCAAATATGTTTCATCTTGAAACCGACTAAACCCCCACCCTTACCCAAGGAATGCACTAAGAAGCGGTAATTCTTTACCTGCGAGATAGGCATCCACCAAGTCGAGGTATTTCTATTTCATGACAGCAACCGGCTCCCAAGCCACAGTCACAACCTCCTGATTCCTCCAAACCACCTTGAACATCAAAATGAGCTTACTCCGAAGCTGGCAAAGTTGATGGTTAACAATTTGCAGCGGCACTTCCACATAGGTGAGATGATCAGCTAGATCAACCTCATTCGGAATGTAACATCCCCGCCCAACCGATGGTTAGGAATTCGAGTTCGGGTGACCAAGGCACTAGAATCAGTGCCTCTTAGGCCCCATTGAGGTCCAGAACGTTCATGCCTAAGTCGGGTTGAGGTTGCAAGGGAGCATGCTGTGCAGCGAAGAACACACGTCGTGTGTTGTAACACATGCTGTGTGTCTTCAAGCTACACGCCGTGTATCTGAGATACACGACCGTGCAATAATTTCAGCAAAGTTCGCCGAAAGTGGCAGAATGAAACACACGACCGTGTGTCTATAAGACACGCTGTGTTTCTTCATTACACACGTCGTGTGTTTCGACCTGAATATAAAAGATGGGTTTTGATAGGAATTAGCAACTTCCAGCTCTTTCTTCATTACACACGTCAGCCAATCTTTGAAGGTTGATTCTAGGAGCTGTAGAGGTCCGATTAACAATCTATTTCTTCCTACGTGTTCCTAGCGACGAAACGAAGAGATCACTAATATTGATTTTTGGTTTTCCGATGTAGGGAGAAGTCAGTGAGGAGGGTTAGAGCTACGAGTTTGGAGTTGGGGAAACCGTTCTTCCATGAATCTAGAAGATGTTTAGAGCCTCGTTTTCTATTCTAGGTGAGGGCTTAGCGTCGATAGGACACTATGAATGATGTGAGGAGTTGTAACTTAGCTTAGAATGGAATTAGGTCTTGCATGAACATTTGAGAGTAAAACTGATTAACTGCATCGTGATTGTTATATGATGATTGTATTGATTGTTGTGTGTTGTGGGGATTGGGTTGGAAGATGATGGCTAAGAGTCTGAGATAGAAATGAGAGATAGAACGGGATGAGATGAATTTCTTTAATTGTACTTGGCATTGTCAATTGTGGTTGCAGGAGGATGGCCCTGCCAATGTGGTGTCGTCCTGTGAACCAATGTGGTGTCGTCCTGTGAAAGGTGACCAAGAGGGTAACTGATGACACTAGAATTATCGTGATTTTCAGCTCCGTTTAAGTGACATTTCATTGCTTGTAACACGACTTTAGGGGTAGTTTAGTGGGTTTTCATTCATTAACGCTATTTCCTACCGAATTGGTTACTTTGGCCCGTTACGGGTCTATTTGATGTGTTTTCTAGTGTCTCATGAGTACACAGGTTTTTTCCATCGAATATATATAATCGTCTGACGTGTTTGGGATGCAATGGAACCCCAACAAATGACCCGAGAATACTAATAGAATAGAAAAGAACTGCCTTTTCACTATACATTTCCCGGTTCCCAGGTGCAGGTAGTCCGCATCTTCACAGACATGTCTATTTCATTGAGCGAGGCATTCATTCAGGAAGTGACTAGTCGCTTCTGGTGAGATCAATCCAGAACTCAAACTGATTGAAGAACTGAAGAATTCTGCACAGGCCTTAAGTTCTCGGCGAGAACTTCAAAGTTCTAGACGAGAAGTTGTTCAGAAACCCAAGCCAAATCTCTTCACCAATTTCAGAATACTTTGTGAAGAAGTTCTCAGCGAGAACTTCAATGTTCTCGCCGAGAACATTGTGAAGAAAAATGAAATTCTCGCATCACTTTTCAAACTTACTTTGCAAGTAAGTTTTCGGTGAGAACTTCAAGGTTCTCACCGAAAACCTTAGCCTTTTCCTAGTGTGAGTTGGAAAAGCAACTATATAAGCAGCCCTTCAACCCCAGTTGAAGGATACGGAATTTTAGACCTTCTACACCCACAGGAGAGAGTTGAGAGCTTATTTCAGAGGAATCATAAAGATCCTAATACCATCAATCCATCTCAAAAGATGCTCGAACCTAGGAGTTGTAGATTTCTCGAGATTGAAGCTTCACGGAATCGTCAAATTAGGTTTTACAGTTCTTCTTTGTTCTTCCTTTGTATGATGAATTCTATGATCGTCTTTGATTCTCTTGTATAGAACATGAGTAGCTAATCTCTTGTAGCTTAGATTAGATGAACCCTAAATGACCCGGGCTTTAAAGCGGTCACGGAATGGCGGTAATTAGATCTTAATTCAAACAATATCTTATTCATAATTGGTTTGTTCTTAGTTCTTGTTTCTTTTCTAGCTTGATCACCTAGATTAGATTCTTGTTAAGATAAGGATAGTTGGCGAACGTCCACCTTGTTTTAGAACCTCAAATTAATTAATTAACCTATTCAATGGATTATGACTTTCGTAGGAACCGTTTAGGGTTAATCCGCTTTTGGAATAACTCACTAAAATCAACCAGGTGCACCAGTTAGTTATCTGTTGTAGAAGTGAACGCATGAGCGATTAATTAATCTTGGTAGTTAGATCCGATAGGCGAACGTTCGCGGATTTAGACCTAAGGGTAAGGAATTATGGCTGTGTCTAAGAACATAGTTAATTAGGATTTAAAGTCGTCGGTTTTATGATCGCTAATGTCCTGGTAATCTTAGGGGATTCATGTCTAAGCTTTTGTTTGTCGTTCGTTAATCAACCTTAATCAATCAATCTTTCTTTAATTCAATTTCATTTCATTCACTTAATAGATTAGAAGTCTTGGAACTCACACCACGGAACTTGTTTAAACCTGATTTTACACCTTACCATTTTGAAAGAAGACTCGACATTTATTCTTCTACTTTCCATCTTACCATTTTCCATCACACTTCGATTTTACACCGGTTGTTCTTGTTTTTGTTAATTACAGGTTGAATGCAGCTATATGAACCGTCCACTCATCTGTTCTCAGCTCAAGCCTATCAAGACTAAGAGCTTAGACATCCTGGGCAGTTCTTTACCGACAAAGAAGAAAGCAAGTGCCAACCGATCCATTCTCCCCCATAAAGATTGAGGAGTCGAAGGAGAACCCCTCTTTTTCTTCCACGTAATCCACATCTTCATATTTGACACGACCTACACCTCCTGCAATGGCTGCTCCACTCACCATGGCGAACTACAACAAGCCGAGCGCGACTAGCATTCGGTGAAGCATCGCCGTCCCTCACAAAGATGTTGATCATGACTATGAGATCAAAATCCCCTTCTTAGGAATGATCTCTAGGGATGTTCAGTTTGAAGGGAAGCCGCATGACAATCCATGCACTCATTTGGAGGACTTCCTTTCCATGTGTGAAACCTTCAAGAGTGGGAACCTCGACAAGAACACTCTATGCTTACGAGAATTCCCATTCTCACTCCAAGGCGCCGCAAAAAGGTGTCTTAACAGCAAGCCTCGGTCAGTACACCAACTGGGATGATCTTGCCCAAGACTTCGTGGAGGAATACTTCCCTCCATCCAGGACTACAACTTACAAGGACAGCATTGCCCATTTCCGACAAAAGGATGGAGTCAGCCTATATGATGGTTGGAATGAATTTCAAGAACTCTTCTACGACTGTCCTCATCATGGCTTCGAGCAATGATAGTTAACTGAGATCTTTGCCAGAGGGATGAACGGTGAGTCTGCCAAGTGGGTAAATTCCTTAGCTGAAGGTGACTGCACCGCTCTCACTCTAGAAGCTGCTATCCTTCATTTTTCTAGTTGTGCCTCCAAGTCTAGAAATTGGGAGAGGCAATCTGAATCAGCTTAAGAGCAAATTGGGTCTAGAAGAGAAGATTAAAGTTGAAGTACATAAACACATGAAGAAGGCTGGCGCACCCACCAACCCTCCATCAGCCTCTGTCCTCATTGCGAGTGGTGTGGGGTTTGTGCTCCAATGGAGGAAGTTGTCAGAACTTCGGTAAAGCAGATGTTTGGTCTATGGATGAAGTGAACTTTATTGGTCAAGTCTTCATCAACAATAAAAAGGCTACTCCGACTACCGTCAGTCAGACAACCTCAACAACAGAAACAACAAGGGAGCTTCCAAGAGCATCCTCCATACAATTCCGGCATGAATCAGAATCAGAATAATCGACCATCTGGAGTTTATCAGCCACCTCACCGAAACCATGGTAATTATGGTACAACACTTAGCAATCGCTAGAATCAGTACTTGAACAACAGTTACCAAGGACCACTTGGGTTCACTAGAGGACAGAAACCTCAAAGGTCAACACCACGAACCACTAGGGAGAGCGAGATAGACAAGAAACTCGACCTAATCATGACAAGGCTTGACGACCATGATGCACAGTTCAAGGCTCAAGCCGCCTTCAATCAAGGCCAAATAGCTCAAGGTGAAAGGATGGACGACCAGCTCAACAACATTGTCAGCCTCCTCTCTAGTGGTCGGCCCATGGGTTAGCTACTGAGCCAGTCAAAGCCGAACCCAAGGAATGATCATGTTAAGGACATCTCGGCAAGAAATAGAAAGCAACTAGCTGGCCTGACAGCTCCCAATCCGGTCATGGTTCCTGATGACATTGACATGCCAGAGATTGAGGAAGAAGATAAAGACAATGAAGAGGAAGGGATTGCCCCGCCTCCTCCACCATCAGCTCCTGCGCCACCTCTACCCCCTTATCAGCCTAGGATTCCGTTCCCTCAGGCCGTGAAGAAAAAGACCTATGACTCCCAATTCAAGAGGTGGTATTCAATCTTAAAGAACATGGAAATTAAAATACCAGTAACTAATGCCAAGTAAATGATACCACAGGTTGTGAAAGTCATGAAGGATATCACGAGTAAAAAGAAGAAGGAAAAGGCATTTTCTGTCTCCCTTAACGAGGAATGCCCCACCGTCCTCTACCAAACACCATCCATATCCCGTCCAGCTAAGTGTCGCAATCCCGGTTCTTTCACTTTACCATGCATTATTAATGGTATTAAAATTGATCGTAGCTTAGCTGATTTAGGTGAATCAATCAATGTCATTCCTACATGCTTATATGAAAAATTGAATCTAGGAAAATTGAAAACGATTAGTATGCATCGAGTATGCAACAGGGTCGGAAAAGATATTATGACATTCCGCTGTAAAGATGGTATGAAATATTCTGCTAAGGAAGATACACATTGTTTATCTATTGATACCGTGGGGTTGGTCTCGGTCAACTGATGTGATCCTGCACACCTGCCCTGGTGCCAATATCTATTCCTACATCCCACTAGGGTCACCAACCAGGGGTAGAAGCCTAGAGCCATACAAGAAACGCTTGGATCCTAGGCGTGCTCACAACCGGGCTCTGCAAAGATTCATGAAGCCTAGGTACGTGAATAAATTCAGGCACAGGTCCTCCCTATCGGCTAGGAAAGCAAGAATCAAGGTCAGGCCATGCTAGGTACTGATGTTGGCCAAGGCAACAAATCCAGGCCCCGGGCCGAGCCTAAGGCAACAACTAGGCCCTAGACCAATTCCCATGAGCTCTAAAGGGGATGACAAGCCCTGGGATCCTCTGGAAGCATTTTTTGAAGAACGCCAAAGAAAGAGGACTAAAGGCTTGGCTGGAAAGGACAGGAGCCCGAAGCCAGGCTCCGCCACGAGCCCTAGTCCAGGCCTAGTACCAGGACTAGGCCCCATGCCAGCTGCCATGAGCCCCAGACCGGAGCTAGCACTTGAAGACCCCCTGGAAGCATTCCTGAAGACTTGGCCGAGGCAGAAGTCCAAAAGCCTGGCCATAATTGAAGAAGGCCAAGTACTGAGCCAGCCCCGAGCGCCAGGTTAGACTCCATGCACTACGCCGGAGTGATCTGGGCCGAGCCAACAATTGGCTCGGGCCTTTTGGGAAATTTCAAGGGCCCTGGATACTTTGAAGCCCCAAGATCCACCTCCAACAAACGGAGCTTAATATGGAGGAGAATTGAAGGAGGAGCTATGTGATGCAAAGCTCATACATGATTTGGGCCCAAACATGCAATCCGACCGAGATCAGGATTCTTATCTTGACAAGGAAGCCCTGATGCCACGGACTGAAGACCTTGTTGCCAAGTCCTCCTAGGACTGGGACACGCAGAGGTGTCTAATCTAAGTCGGAATCTGGACTATTGCTGACACTCAATTTTACGTGTTTATCAGCCTCATTTAAGATACATTTCCTTGCTTGAATCTCGGGTTTTAGGGTGATTTAGCATGTTTTCACCTAAATGCTCTAATTCCTGCCGTTTTGGTTACTTTGACCCGTTATGGGTCTATTTGATGGTTTTCTAGTGCTTTTGAGAATGCACAGGTTTCTGCCTTCAAATACATAGTCATGGACGAGCTCAAGAAGCAAAGGAACCTTAAGGAGTGGCTCGGAATCAATTCAGTAGTCAACCAAGTCAGAAGGAAGCACTGCCGATCATTAAGTAGAGTTTTCGGCGAAAACTCCAAAGTCTTTGCTGAAAAGTGTGCAGACAGTATTATTGCCAACTAGGAAAAATCAGTCCTCGTCGAAAACTCCAAAGTCCTCGGTCGAAAACTATGGTACAAGCTGGTTAGTCGAAGACAGAAGACTCAGGGGCTTTAAAGCGGTCACGGATCGGCGATAATTAAATCTAGTTTCAATCAGTTTCTCTTGCATGGTTGGTTTGTTCTTCATTGCTTTATGTTTCTCTTTTTGGTTTGGTCACCTAGTTAAGATTCTAGTTAAGCTGAGGATAGTAGCGAATGTTCGCCTCACTTCAAAAGACCAAATCAACAGTTAACCTATTCATTGGAACAATCTCTCTTTGTAAGAACCAGTTAGGGTTAATCCGCTTCAAGAGTAACTCATTAATCATTAGTAATCGCGCCAGTTAGTTTTCCGTTGTAGAAGTGAACGCACAGGCAGTCAATTAATCTTGGGAGTTAGATCGGATAGAGCGAACGTTCGCCAGAAGTTATGGTGGTGTCTGAGAACTGAAAGAATTAGGATTGAAAACCGCTGGTCTTCTGATCGCCAATGTTCTGGTGATCTTAGGGGGATTCGAAATCTAAGCTTGTCTGTCTTCTTGTTAAGTCAACCAATCTTTCATCTGTTTTCTGTTTTCATTTCTTATTTTTTCTGCTTTATAGTTTAGAAGTTGTGGAACTCACACCATGCACAACTTGTGATTTAAACCTGAGTAATTTGCCTTCATATTTGAGTAGACGATTAGAAGAGACTTGTGGAATATGATCTGCTTAGCTTTTAGCTTAGTAGTTATTTGATTGCACGCATTACAACGTTCATCAAATTGGCGCCATTGCCGGGGACTTCTTCTAATTGTTTGAAAGAAGAGTTGGCACTTTATTCTTCTACATTTCCATCTCTCATTTTTCCATCACACTTCGATTCTACACCTGATGGGCCCGGCCCGGCGGAATCTCAAGGGCCCACATGGCGGCCCATACGGCGTCCTAAACACAGCCGCTAGTGCTGAGGAGTTGGACCTAGGCGACAGTCCAGGCGGGCCAAGCAAGCAGGCCCAGGAAGTAGAGGGAGGCCCAAAGCGACAGCCCAGTCTTGGCGGCTCTTAGGGTTCCAAGACAAGACGAACACGTGTCAACATCCTACGGAGACTACAAACGAGTGGCCAGGATTCAACCTTGGCGACCAAGACAGGGGTACTATAAATACCCCCCGTACACCCCATTAACCAGGGGACAACACTTTTACCCAGCGGACAAAACGCTCCGCGGTACGTAACTCACCTCCCTTCCCATTCCTTAAACTGATCGCCTCCCTTTCCCTTGAACTAACTATCCCCTTTATCACTTACGAGGTACACCACCCCTGGAAGACCAACAGGCTTGGGCTTCCATTATTGGGCCAGGCGACGAGGCTGGAACAATTGGCGCGCCAGGTAGGGGCGATCAAGCGACTTTCGAAGGCGAATGGCTTCATCAGCGATTCCCACTCTGATGGGCGAGGATGGTGAAGGAGGAGATGGAGTAACACCGGTCAAGCACATCAACTCAGGTTCCCGTGCAGACCCAAATCTCACTAGAAACATGGAGCGCGAATTTGGAGACGACTCGGAGTCTCGAAGTACTATTCTGGCCGGCGATGCCTATGAGCTGATGGAGCAGCGATTCCGGTCCCTCGAGCAACAAAATGCTGATCTCACCCAGATGCTGAAAACGGTGATCGCCCAGCAAGCTCAAGCTCTTAGGGCCAACACTCAGGACAGGCAGTCGCCACAAGATTCCCACCTTGAGGCACTACAACAATTCCTCCCGGCTACTCAAATCTCACCCGCACAGTTGGCAGTTCGCCAACCTCTGTCTAGGGCGATACTTGCTGAGCCACTACCTAAGGGATTGGTTCCGCCCAACCTAGATAGGTATGTAGGTACAGGCGACCCGGACGAGCACCTACAAGCTTTCCAGATTGCCATGCAATTGCAGCAGGCTGGCGACGCCGCATACTGCAGGGCTTTTCCAGCGACGCTTGGGGGGCGAGCTAGGGAGTGGTACATGAATCTACCGGAGGGCATCATAACATCGTGGGAAGGTTTCGCAAGGATCTTCTCACAGAAGTATGAGTGCAAGAAAACAAGGACGGTCCCGTTGCAAGCACTGGTGAGCCTGAGGCAAAAGCCAAACCAATCGGTGAAGGAATTCTTTGACGAATGGACAGGGGTCGTCCAATCCATCAAAAGGGTAGATCATGAGATCGCTGCGGCAAGTTTATTCCAGTCGACCCATAATGGCAGACTACGAGAGTCGCTGCTACAGGTGGCTCCGAAGTCGTTGTCCGACTTGGAAACCAGGGTACATAAAATTATTTTGATTGAGGAGCAGTTAGCGGAACCTTTACAAAGAGCGGCGAAGAGGGAAGAAAAGCCCGTTATAGGGAACAAGCAGCCCTCCGAGAAACCACCATACAGGAGATATCGCCCTGAAGAACAAAGGGGTTATCAGGAGAGGGGATACCAAGAAAGGGCGGATTACACACCCCTCTCAGAATCGCGAAGAAAGATCCTGCTGTATATGCAGCACAAAGGACATACCATCAACTGGCCGGGGCCAATGTTCACCCCGGCGGATCAGCGAAGTCGCCAGAAGTTCTACGATTTCCATGACTCTCATGGGCATACCACTGAAGATTACAGGGAGTTAAAAAATGAAATTGAAAGATGGATAAGCGAAGGACGTCTCAGGGATTTCATTGTCAGCTCAAAGCGGAAAAACAAGTCGCAAGAAGATGATCGACGTGGTAAAGGAGAATCACAAGAGAAGAAGGGTGACGTTTTCGCCCGGCTTAAGGAGCCTCAAGAAGGAGAAGACAGCAAAAAGAAGGCCCGACCTGAGGTGAATCACGTCTATCAAACCATCTTCGGGGGAAAGCTGCCCAACGAAGAAAGTCAAAAAGGAGGTGACACAGGAAGTAATGATGATAGATCAAGTCAGTCGCCCAACTTTGGGGTTTTCAGAAGAAGACATGGCCCGGGTAGGAGGCCCAAGTTTGGAGGCGATGGTGATTCAAGTAATCACACACAATAGCCGAGAGGAACGAGTGATGGTTGACGAAGGGAGCTCGGCGGACATCATTTTCTGGGAGCTGTACAAAAAGATGAACCTGCCAGCTAGCTTGCTCAGGCAGACAAAAACTACCATCTCAGGATTTTCAAGGCACACAATCCCCATCAAGGGAATAGCCACGATGGCGATAACCATTGGGGACGGAGACTTGCAGGTCACCCGATCCATCGACTTCCATGTCATGGATTGTCAATCCACGTACAACATGATCCTCCCCAGTGCACGTACAACATGATCCATCGACCGACGCTCGCCGCCTTCCAGGCAATCTCCTCCCCAGTGCACCAAGTGCTGAAGTTCGCCACTAATGAAGGGATAGGTTTTGCCTGGGGGCACCCGGACATCGCCAGAAGGTGTTATAGGGCGGCGACTAAGAGCACTTGCCTCACCATAAGCTTGGAGGCGGAAAATGAAGGAGAAAGAGTCGTACCTGCGGAATCGGACGTCCCAATACTGCTTTTCGAAGAAGACGAAAGTAAGACAGTTCGAGTATTGTCCTACCTAAGCGATGACAAGAAGCAAGAGTTGGTTAAGTTGCTCCGAGAGTTCTCGCACCTGTTTGCGTGGGCACCAAGTGACATGCCAGGAATCGCTCCAGACATCATCAAACACTCTCTAGTAATTGAGCCCGGGAGTCGCCCAGTCCAGCAAAAGCGGCGTAACATCTGCAGAGAAAGACAGCAGGCGGGGGCGAATGAGGTAGAAAAGCTCCTGAAGGCAGGGTTTATTAAGGAGGTGCAGTATCCTGAGTGGTTGGCTAATGTAGTTCTTGTGAAGAAATCATCAGGAGCATGGCGAATGTGTGTCGACTTCACCAACCTTAATGATGCTTGTCCCAAGGATCCGTACCCATTGCCCAACATAGAGCAACTGGTAGACGCAACGGCGAATAATGAAATGTTGTCCTTTCCGGATATGTTCTCAGGATATCATCAAATACCTTTAAACAAGCAGGATCAAGAGAAAACGGCTTTCATGACGCCCACGGCAAACTACTGTTACCGGGTAATGCCAGTTGGGCTCCAGAATGCTGGCGCAACTTACCAGAGAATGATCGACACAGTCTTTGTCAGACAGCTCAGCCGAAACTTGGAGGCATATGTGGATGACCTTTTGGTCAAAAGTAAGAAGTCCGATGATCATCTTGGCGATATAAGAGAAACCTTCAACACACTACAGGAATATTCGCTCAGACTGAACCCTTTGAAGTGTGTGTTCGGGGCGTGATGTGAACCGCTGCAACCGTGGGCAGACGACCCTAACCACCGCAAGTTGGAACGTGCAACGAGGTAGAAACCTTCGGGAACCGGGGCGGAATAGTACTTTGACCCGTCGGCTATATAACAGCCGGGAACCAGAAGTGTCCAGTCGAAGACGCCACGCCAAGAGATGGATGCTCTTGATGATAAGTCGATCCTTCAGTATCGCGTCATGCAGATACAATAAGGGTTTCAGAACAGAGTTCTTTCAAAGGGGGTTTATTTCATAAAAGTTGTTGAGTACAAAGTGAGGCCGGCGGCCTCTATTTATAGGGAGGGAACAAGCTCTCCTCCCTAAAGTCTAACTCCTAAATAATAATAAAATAAAGAGTCCTATTCCTAAATAGTCTCATAAATCCCCTAAATAATCCTACTAAAAAGGAATAAACATAAAATATTAGTTGTAGTCTTTAAAGCAGAATAAAAGACCTAAATTAGGTCAAAAACCCTAATCCGGCCGTGTGTGGCGGTTTGGGCCGGTTGGGCACGTGTAGCGGCCCGGTGGGCTTGGCTGGCCGGGCGGCGGCCTTGTGTCAGGTGGCGGTGGCGGGCCTGGTGCTTCGGGCTGGTTCAGTGGCAAGGGCCTTGTCCAAAAGACATGTTCTTCGTGGTCGGCTCCTTGGAATTCCTCTGATCGGACCGGTTGCCAATTTAGGGTTCGGAGCTTCTCTCTCCTTGGGCTTTCTTCCTTTTTGCTTGGGCCTTCTTCTTTAAGCTTCAGGTAGGCCTCCAAGTAGCTTCGGACGTAGCCCTCCAAGGTTAGCCCAAGTGTCATGCTTTGGGGCCACGGACTCCACTTCTTCTCAGGGCTCGGCTCAGGGTCAATCTTTGACAACTCTCCTCTTCGTGCCAAGGGTTCTTGGGCTCTCTTCCTTCTGTACTCCAGGAATGCTTCTAGAGGGTCACTCAAAGAATCGGCTTCTTCCTTAGGGCTCCTAGAGGTTAGGCTAGGGGCAGGCTGAAGCTTCTCTTCGGTGCTAGGGCTCATACCCTCGGCCAACAGCATGGCTTGGGACAGCATTCCATTCCTTGGAGTCTTTCTACCTGCAAGTGAAGGATTTAGTCGATATTTCTTGTCATACCTTGGTTTTAGGGCTCGTGGACGGCCTTCCCTTGGATTCATTCGCTTCTTAAGAGGCCATAGGGTCTTGTCTCGGCCAGGTGACCCTGGTGGTGTGTAGGAGTACCGATTGGCTTCGGGGCAGCATTGTTGGATCATGTCAGGGCGACATCTGGAAAGTTTCTGGGATATCTTATAACCAGAAGAGGAATAGAGGCTAATCCAGCACATATCGCGGCAATTACAACAATGGCACCCCCAAAGACCGTGAAGGAGGTTCCGGTTTTATCTGGAAGACTGACGGCAATCAACCGATTCATTCCCAGGATCGCCGATCACTGCGCTCCATTTTTTGCGACCTTGAAGAATGCATCAAAGTTTGCATGGAATGACAAATGTAATAAGGCTTTTGAAGAGCTGAAGCAATTTTTAATTACCCCTCCTGTACTCGCATCTCCAAAGTTAAATGAAGATCTATTTCTCTATATCGCAATCTCTCCAAAGGCAGTTAGTGCGGTTTTGGTTCGAAGAGAGGACAAAGCCGAACACCCTGTTTTTTACACAAGTAAAACCTTAGTCGACGCCGAAACAAGGTATCCGGCGATAGAAAAGATGGCGTATGCTGTGGTTTGCGCGGTCAGAAAGCTGCGACCATATTTTCAAGCACACACAATACATGTGCTCACGAATCTTCCGATTAAGAATGCGTTAAGATCCATGAGCGTGGCAGGGCGATTAGCTAAGTGGGCGATTGAGTTAAGCGAGTATGACATTTGATACCAGCCACGAACGACGATCAAAGCCCAGGTCCTTGCGGACTTTGTAGTCGAAGGGGCAGTACAAGAAGATAACGAAGAAGGCGATGAGTGGACGTTATTTACGGACGGCGCCTCGAGTAAGGGAGGATCAGGCGCGGGGATAGTCCTAAGGTCTCCTGGTGGGATCCTCCACGAGGTCGCATTGCGATTCGCAACTAATCGAACCAACAACGCAGCGGAGTATGGGGCATTGGAGGCTGGCTTACGAATCGCTAAGAGTATGGGAGTTACCAACATCAAAGTTTTCTCAGACTCGGCGATAGTGGTCAACCAAGTTAATGGGAGCTTTGAGGTAAAGGAGGAGTCGCTCCTCCCCTATTTTGATGAGGTAAAACTGCTTATATCAGAATTCAAAAAGGTGGTTATATCCCAGATTGCTAGGGAGGAAAATTGCCACGCGGATGCATTGTCAAAATTAGCAACGGCGACAGATTTTGAAGAAGGGCGAATGGTCACAGTGGAGAAGGAACCAAGGACGAAGCAGTGTTTCCACATGATTAACGGAATTGGGAAAAGCGACTGGCGAACACCTATTATCCAATACTTGGATAACGACACTGTACCAAGCGACCCGGTAGAGGCGACCAAACTCCACCGAAAAGCAGGAAGATGCACTATAATAGGGGGTGAGCTGTACCGAAAGTCAGCCATGGGTCCATACTTGCGATGCCTGGGAGAGGAGGATGCAGCTTGGGCTCTGGAGGAAATACATTCAGGTGTGTGCGGCACTCACTTGGGAACGAGAAGTTTAGAAAGGAACTTAATTTACCAGGGCTTCTATTGGCCAACAATGAGAAAGGAGGCTGGTGACCTGGTGAAGAAATGCCACAAGTGTCAGGAATTTGCGAGTTATCACAAAGTTGCCAGCAACAGCGCTCCAGGCGAATGTCAGCCCATGGCCATTTGCGAGGTGGGGGATGGATATCCTAGGCCCATTCCCAGAAGCTTCAGGAAAAAGGAAATTCCTCATCGTGGCGGTTGATTATTTCACCAAGTGGGTTGAAGCAGAAGCAGTGGCAAGTATCACCGCCAAGCAGATACAAAAGTTCGCGTTTAAAAGTATCGTTACCAGATTCGGCATACCAGAAAGTATTATCTGTGATCATGGTACTCAATTCGACTCACAAGCCTTTAAAGAATTTTGTGATGATTTAAAGATTAATCTACGATTCGCCTCAGTCGCCTACCCACAAGCCAACGGACAAGCGGAGGTGGCTAACAAAATCATCCTGCAAGGTTTAAAGAAAAGAGTGGATGGATGTAAGGGTGTATGGGTAGAGGAGCTTGGTCACGTACTATGGGCTCATCGGACGGCTTATAAAACGGCGACAGGCGAGACTCCCTATACATTGACATATGGGACTGAGGCGGTCCTCCCGGTGGAGATTTCAATCCATCTATACGGATACAAGAATACAGGGACGAGGTCAACGAACAAGAATTGATGCTTAACGTGGACATGATTGAGGAAAGAAGAGAAAAAGCACAGATGCGGCTGATCGTTGAAAAGGAACAGCTGGCCAGGCGATATAATCTAAAACTCCGACCACATCACATCGCGCTAAATGATTTAGTACTGCGAAAAATCTTCAGGCCAGCGGTCGGGGCAGCCAAGCTCAATCCTGGATGGGAGGGACCGTATAGAGTACGACGAGTAATAGGGGCCAATACCTTCAAGCTAGCAGAGCTGGATGGCACAAAGGTTTCCAAAACATGGAATTCCATGCATCTTAGGCGGTATTATGATTAAAAAGTACTTGTAAGCAAATATTGGTTTTAATGAAGTTACCAGATGCCTCGTTACCTAATCCCAAAAACGCCGTTTCACCATCAAAATTATCATATAAGACCTAAGGGCATTGAGACCGCTATGTAAGACCTACGGGCATTAACAAATCGCCGTGTAAGACCTAAGGGCATCGAAATTATCATATAAGACCTAAGGGCATTGAGACCACTATGTAAGACCTACGAGCATTAACAAACCGTGTAAGACCTAAGGGCATCGAAATTATCATATAAGACCTAAGGGCATTGAGACCGCTATGTAAGACCTACGGGCATTAACAAATCGCCGTGTAAGACCTAAGGGCATCAAAATTATCATATAAGACCTAAGGGCATTGAAGACCACTATGTAAGACCTACAGGCATTAACAAGTCGCCGTGTAAGACCTAAGGGCATCAGAAATATCATATAAGACCTAAGGGCATTGAGATCGTCACAACAGACCTATGGGCATTAACAAATCACCGCTTCTGACCTAAGGATGGCAAAACTATCGGTATAACGTACAGCCAACGATGAAAGGTGGCGAAGCAGTCAAGAAGGGCGACACAAGATATAAGACCAAGGCTAAGAATATGCAAGTAGAAGCTAAGTGGCAAATGTTATAAAAAGAGAGCAATAACAACAACAAGTAAGGACATGAAGTCAATTGTCTGAGCAGAAAACAGTAAAAACAAAAAATCGAAGGCAGGATCATGGGTCCTTGGTACTGGAGTCCTTCTCGCCGGTCTTTGAGGGATCAGCAGCGGAGTCAAGGTCTTTGCCACTGGTTGAGGGAGCAAGGTTAGAGGATGGCGGCTGAACCTCTGAGCCGTCGGGGTTCAAGTCAGGCAGGCCGCGACTACGACGAGTAGCTGTAATGTATTCAGCATCTACCGCTACCACTTCACGCTGCAAGCGATCGGCGTCTCGGAAATAAGCTTTTTCCTCAGCGTCAACTGGGTCAGGAACCCCGCAGCTGTGGCAGTTAAGGCCGCGAAGAACAGCCCGCACCATCTTCCGCCCAGGCCAACCCTTATTGGGAAAAGCCCGTAGAACTCATTACGACAGCTACGCATTACCACACGCATACTCTCGCCGAGAGCATGGGTGTAGTAAGCAACGAACTCATCATATTGAGCCTTGGAAGATTCAAGATCGCGATCTGCCGCCGATTGTGCCGCCAGAGAGTCATTGAGCAGCTCTTTCGCGCTGTCCCTTTCAGCGGTTATCTCCTCTACCTGGGCGACTTTGACGCGCTTCCTCCAGCTCAGCCTCAAGGGCGGTAACGCGCTCATTCGCAGCCTGTAAGTCCTCCTGGACCCCTTCCAGTTGGCCGATCCGCTCAGTCGCCTCGGCCAGGCTTTCCTTCAAAGAACCGACAGTAGAAGTCGCCGCATCCGCTCGGCGCTAGAATCAATAAACAGTAAAAGGTTTCAGTAGGATCGCGAGGCGATGGTCTAGATTTAAAAAAAAAAGAGGAAGAGAGGCAAGCAGTTAAATACCTTCTCCTCGTTGTGATAACGAGTAAGATCCATACGCAGGGAGCGTAAGTTCTCTGCCTCCTCCTTCAGCCTCTGGGTTTCCTCTTGCATGTGCTTGCATGCAAAAGACAGGTCGCCGAGCTCGGCAAGGGCCTATACGATAGAATAATTGTAAAACAAAAGAGAGAGGAAGAAAGCACCAAACTATAGCAACGGAACAAAACGAGCATGTTGATGGAAAGCATTTTACAATACCTGAAGGAGCCGGCAAGAGGCCGCTCCATGAAGATCAGATATCTCCGAGCCTTCTCCAGGGGCAGTGACCCCCTCATAGAGGCCTCAGGAGAAGTCCTCCGTAATATCACTCGCCATCCGGGGTGATATGTGGGATGCCACCGGATGGACAGCAGCGAAGTACGGCAGGCGAAAGCGCCCCTCGCCCTCCCGACCAGCAGGAGCAGGACGGTCAAAAATGGTATTGGCCCGCTCGGACCAGTTAGCTCGGCGGGGCGCGATCGATGTTGACCGCCGGTGGGTGAGAATGGTCGCGAAGAGGCTCCGTGGGGCGGGGATCAAGCTCCGCGACAGGCTCTATTTCAGGATCAACCGGGTCTGCAGGAGGAAGGATAGGCTCGGTGGGAAGATAGGAATCATCGTACGAAAGAGAGTCCTCATCAGCAGGCTGGTCAAGAGGCTCCCTCGCGGGAGGATTATTATCTGCCTGAAGTGATTGGCGGCGAGAGCGGCGGAGGGGAGTTTTAGTTTCAGCGTCATCATCCTCAACTTCTACCACCGGTTGGGGTGGTGGCAGCGGATGACTGGAACTCTCGCCCGTCTTCTTTCTCGGCTTGGAAGCCCCGGCCTTTTTCTTCCTTTTTGAGGAAGTAAGGCCTTCGTCTGTCTCGATCGCCTTCCTCTTCCCCTTAGATTTTTCAGGAGGAGGCTGAGTGGAGGCGGGGCGACAGTAGCAGACTCTTGCCGGCTAGGGGGAGTCTCACCAACAGGCCGCGTGCGGTGGTGGTGAGGAGGCATCCAGTGAGGCTTACAGCGCATGGGAAAAAGACAACCCAAGGGTTAATAAAAAAAATGCACAAAGAAGGTCTAAACACATATAAGTGGCAGGAAAAGGTAGGCAGTAATGAGAAGGTTGTGTATTCCTAAGGGTTTGGCTTCGGCGACTTAATTACACAAGTTAGACAACACTAACCAAAAGGGGAGGTGACCATCGTCGCCTATACATAAAATTTACCTCCTCGTATTCCCGCCTGAGCGGTCCTTAGGCCAGAGGTTGTCGATAGGTGATGACAGTCGAGGAGGATTTGGCGCCGCAGGAGTGTTTCCTCGGGAGTAGGATCGAGTTCGGTGTTGAAGCGACTCACGTCGCCGGAAGACCATGAAGGTGGAAGCAGCGAGGACCAGTGGCGATCTGTGTCGCTGGGCTGGAAATAGAAAAAAGAATGGTACCAGGTAGGACGAGGCTTAGGCGATGAATAGGTACCCTTTGGGGAGAGATCAGGCCGGCGAACAAAACTTATGCCATTGGATGTGTGTTTGGCATAGTGAATCAGCTGAAACAGTCGAAGGGTGGGGGCGATCTTTTTGGCCACACAGCTGCATTCAAAAGCAGAGGCCGTGGCCCAACACCCGACATTAAAGGCGCCAAGGGAAGCGCCAAAACATCCAAGCAAGTCGACTATGAATGATGATGGCGGAAGGCACAGTCCATTGGTGAAGGCCAGATGCCGTGCCACCCGGGCGGGCAATTGCCAATGGTAGAGAGTCGGGAGGCCACGGCGAATCCCCAGGAGGATGGCAGCATGGAGAATGGAAGAACACGGGCGATTCTCTCTACTGACCCTGAAGGAAAATAGCCTGGGCCAATGACCGTGCGTTCGTCACAAGTAGCTCCTTGCCACATAGACTGCCAGTTGCCAATGAAGTAGGACCCGGTGACCCTGGTCTCCGCAGGGTCAATCTCAACCCCATGGAGGACCCGTTCGAATCCTTTTTGATGGGGACCCCAGAAGGGAAGGGCGGGAGATTCATCAAAAGTTTCATCTGCTACGTCGGAAACATGGGAGGAAGAGTTTTCGGCCAAGGGTGGAGGATTTAAGGGCACCCGTTCAGGGGACTGACTAGAAAATGAGGGAGGGGGTGAAGAAGAAGGTGAAGGATCAGTGCCCGCGGAATAAGAGTGACTTTGGTTCTGGCTATCGGTGTCGGAATCCATGGTTAAAGAAAGACGGCAAGAAGCGGAAAAGAAAGAGGAATACACGACAGAGAACAGAACTACAATGACAGCACGAAAGAAAGGTTGAGGCACGTACCAGGTGGGCGTCGAGGGGCTCCAGACATCTGAAAAAGGAAGAAAGGGGGAGGAAGGGTCGTTTTCCGATCGACGGAAGAAGGGGGAGATCGTCGGAAGAAGGAGGAAACATTCGAAAGCAAAGGGACAGTAAAAACAGTGAGAGGAGGCGGCAGAGAAGGAGTAAAAAAAGGAGGAAGACGGTAAGAATAGGGTTTATATAGGAAGTCTAGTAGGCGGGAAATGGAACCGTCGCGGTGGATGAGTGGGAGCACGCGCGGCTGATGGGATGTGATGGCGGGAACTGGAACCGTCGCGGCATTTCATTGGGGGCACGCGCGGTTGTGATGACGTCTGGAAGGATAAGGTAATGATGACTTTTGGGCAATTACTAAAATACCCCGATTTCCCCAACTTCTCCGGCAAGCTAGTGAGTAAAAGACCACAATACCCTGAGGGATAGAAGAGCACATTAGAAGCGGAAGTCAGATGTGGTTGACGACAGCGATAAAGGATCAAAGGTGATAAAAGACACGAAAACAAGGGCGATCTAACAAAGGGTCAAAGGCCAAAAAAGTCAAGGCGAAGAAGGAAAGCAGGGGCGACAAAGCGACATGACACAAGTGGCCAGAAGCCCTCAACCAAGCATAGCTCGGCTAAGGGCTTGGGGGCAATTGATGGGCCCTCCTGCGGCGATCACAAGGCAAGTGGTCCAAGCTATAGGTAATCCCTCAAATAAGCAAAGCTCGGCTAAGGGCTTGGGGCAATTGATGGGCCCGGCCCGGCGGAATCTCAAGGGCCCACACGGTGGCCCATACGGCATCCTAAACACAGCCGCTAGTGCTGAGGAGTTGGACCTAGGTGACAGTCCAGGCGGGCCAAGCAAGCAGGCCCAGGAAGTAGAGGGAGGCCCAAAGCGATGACCCAGTCTCGGCGGCTCTTAGGGTTCCAAGACAAGACGAACACGTGTCAACATCCTACGGAGACTACAAATGAGTGGCCAGCATTCAACCTTGGCGACCAAGACAAGGGTACTATAAATACCCCCCGTACACCCCATTAACTAGGGGACAACACTTTTACCCAGCAGACAAAATGCTCCGCGGTACGTAACTCGCCTCCCTTCCCATTCCTTAAACTGATCGCCTCCCTTTCCCTTGAACTAACTACCCCCTTTATCACTTACGAGGTACACCACCCCCGGAAGACCAACAGGCTTGGGCTTCCATTATTGGGCCAGGCGACGAGGCTGGAACAACACCGGTTGTGTTTGTTTTTGTCTTTTACAGGTTAAGCAAATTCAGAAACAAGCCACTTCCGATCCATCTTTCCCTACCACGATCACCAACCTCAGAGAAGTCTTGCGGGCCGAGCGCTGCTAGTGTTCGATCATCCATCTCTGTACCACTTAATGACAGCGATACTAACTATGAGATTAAGATCCCCTTCCTGGAAATGATCTCTAGGGATCTACAATTTGAAGGAAAGCTGCTTGACAACCCCTGCACTCAGTTGGCTGACTTCATTGCTCTTTGTGAGACTTTCAAGAACGGGAATCTCAACAAGAATACCTTGTGCTTACGAGCCTTCCCGTTCTCTCTCAAAGGTGCTGCCAAGAGCTAGTTGAATAGTAAACCTCTCGGTTACTACACAAGTTGGGGTCGGCCAGCTCAAGACTTTGTCGAGGAGTACTTCCCCCCTTCTCGAAAAACTGCTTACAAAGATAGCATCTCCAGATTCAGGCAAAAGGAAGGAACTAGTTTATATGACACTTGGAATGAATTTCAAGAACTCCTCTACAGTTGCCCTCATCATGGTTTCGAACAGAGGCAACTAGCTGAGATCTTTGCTCATGGATTGAATGAGGAATCATCAAAATGGGTCAATTCCTTAGCCGATGGAGATTGTACCGCCCTCACACCATAAGCTGCTCTTCTCCATTTTGAAAGATGCGTCTCTAAATCTAGAAATTGGGAGAGGCAAACCGAAGTAGCAAAGAGCCGATGGAATATTGAAGAACAGATTGAAGCCAAAGTCCAAAAATGACTGAATAAAGTCGGCGCTCTTACTAGTCCCTCGTCAGTTTCAATTTTCGTAGCTGACTGCAGATGGTGTGGAACCTGTACACATAACGGTCTGCTGATGAGGTAAACTTCGTTGGTCAGGGTTTTGCCAACAACCAAAGAGGTTATTCCGACTACTGTAACTACAGACATGGTCAGAATCAGAATGGTCAACCATCTGGGGCATATCAAGGTTTCCCTAGATTTGACGGAGGATACCAGCCTCATCGATCGACACAACATTATAGCAGAGAAGATGATTTCGATCGAATCATGACCAGGCTTGACGATCATGATAATCAATTCAAATCTCAAGCCGCTCTCAACCAAGGGCAGATTGCTCAGAGTCAGAGGGTAGAAAACACGGTGAACAGTATTACTGCCCTGTTAGTGAACAACCCCTTCTTCGGTCAATCATCGTCTCAAAGCAATCCCTCCATGAAGAATGAACACGCCAAAGCTATCACAACCAGGAGTGAAAAGTAGACGGCTGACCCAAAATCCCTAGAGCCAGATATGATACTAGATGTTATTGCTATAGACATGCCAGAAGTTGAGGACATCATGGCAGAAGAAGAGAATAAGGAGGTAGGAGAGGATGAAGCAGCTCAACAACCCCCTCCAACAACAGCTTCTCCTACACCAGTATTGGCACCTTACCAACCAAGGATCCCATATCCGAAGGTCATGAAGCTTAAGACATTGAATACTCAGTACAAAAAATGGTACTCGATTCTGAAGAATACATAGATCAAGATACCAGTGACAGAAGCTGTACAGATCATACCGCCGCTTGGTAAATTCTTTAAGGATCTAGTGAAGAACGTGAAAAGCGGGGAGGTGTTTTCTATCACCCTCACCAATGAGTATGCCGAAATCCTTAATAAACCGTCTCTCCTACATCAGCCGCCACCCCCTCCAGCTAAGTGTCCTGATCCTGGTCCTTTTAAATTACCATGCATAATTAACGATATAGAAATAGAGCGTAGTCTAGCTGATTCTGGTGCGTCTATTAACGTTATGCCTACTTATCTTTATGAGAAATTGAACTTAGGTAAACTAAAACCCATTAGCTTACACCTAGTTCTAGCTGATAGGACAATCAAATTTCCTAGGGGAGTTATAGAAATGTAGTTGTTCATTGCGGTCCATTTACCATTCTGGCAGATTTTGTTGTTCTAGATACCCGAGATGTGGATGTCACTCTCATCCTCGGACGACCATTTCTGAAAACAACTGGCACAAATATCAATTGCAAACAAGGCTCGTTGACTTTGATGGTCGAAGGTGATAGTGTAACATTCCGCCTCAAGGATAGCATGCAATATTCTTCTCCGCATGATGATAAATGTTTTTTGATTGATGATTTGGAGCTGGCTTCGGCCAGTTTTGTTACTAATACCTTGACTAGTGACCCGCTATAGTTGTGTTTGATTTTAGGTATGGAGGACGCATTGGATGATCCAGAACAGCTCCAATGGCAAGAGGAGCTCGCCGATCAGAAATCAGCATCCACAACTACTCCTACGTTATCACCTCTTGAGCGTTCACCCAACTGGATCACTACCTCGTATGAACAGCCGCCAGAACTCACGCTAAAGGAACTCCCAGATCATCTGGAGTATGCATTCTTAGGAAAGGAGTGTCAGCTGCCAGATATCATCAGTTCCGCACTGTCATCCGGACAGAAGAAGCAACTAGTCAAGCTGTTAAAGAAACACATCCGGGCTATAGCCTGGCAACTATCCGACATCCGGGGAATCTCCGAGATGTTATGCAAACACCAAATAGTGGTAGATGAGGAGTTCAAACCGGTGAGACAACCATAGTGCCGATTGAACCCGAAGGAAGTCCTGAAGCTCCTTGACGCTGGAATTATCTACCCCATCACCGATAGTCCTTGGCTCACCCCGACTCAAGTCGTTCCAAAGAAGGGAGGGATAACAGTGATTCCTAACCAGAAGGGCGAGCTTATTCCTACCCGTACCGTCACAGGATGGAGAGTCTGCGTTGATTATAGACGCCTCAATGATTCCATTACCATTCATTGATCAGATGCTTGAAAGGTTAGTTGGCCATGAATATTACTATTTCTTGGATGGGATATCTGGATACTTCCAGATTCCGATAGAGCTCGACGACCAAGAGAAAATGACCTTCACTTTCCCGGTTGGTACCTTTGCTTATCGTCGTATTCCCTTTGGATTGTGCAACGCTCCAGCCACTTTCCAGAGATGCATGCTTGCTATCTTTGGGGATTTAGTAGAGAACATCGTGGAGGTGTTCATGGACGACTGTTCTGTCTATGGTTATTCATTCTCTCAATGCCTGGCTAACTTGGACAATGTGCTAGCTCGGTGTGAAGAGACGAATCTAGCTCTAAGTTGGGAGAAATGTCATTTCATGGTGACCGAAGGTATTGTTCTCGGTCATAAGATATCTAGACTTGGAATAGAAGTTGACCGCGCCAAGCTTGAAACAATTGCTAGCCTTCCGCCACCTTCCTCAGTCAAGATAGTTCGTAGCTTCCTTGGTCATGCTGGGTTCTATCGGAGATTCATTAAGGATTTCTCCAAGATAACTCTCCCTATGACCAAACTCTTGGAGAAGGATACACCGTTCGTGTTTGACAAGGCGTGTCTTGAAGCCTTTGAGATCTTGAAAACCCAGCTCACCACTGCACCTATCCTCACGACACCGGATTAGAGCCTTTCCTTTGAAATCATGTGTGATGCTAGCGACTTCGCGGTTGGGGCCATTCTGGGACAGAGGAAGGAAAAGAGATTCCATCCAATCTACTTCGCTAGCAAGACTCTCAACGATTCTCAACGCAACTACACCACAACAGAAAAGGAGCACCTGGCAATTGTGTTCTCATTCGACAAATTCAGACAGTATCTGGTGCTCTCACATACCATAGTCTATATTGATCATGCTGCGCTGCGCCACCTACTGCAAAACAAGACTCAAAGCCCAGGCTGATTCGTTGGGTTCTCTTACTTCAAGAATTCGCCATAGAGATCAAGGACAAGAAGGGAGCAGAAAACGTAGCAGCTGACCACCTGTCTCGACTCGAGGAATCTCAACCAGGTATGTCTTCTACCTCTCCTATCGATGATTTTTTCCCTGATGAGCTGTTGCGTTTTGAGTATCAAGAACAGTTAAATAGCGTAGCCATTCAACCATGGGCAATCCATCACGCTCAGACCTTGAGTAATGCGACCACACCAAATGAGCCATGGTACGCGGCCACCGCCAACTTCCTCGCCTCCGGTACCATTTCAGAAGAGTTCGACCACAACATGAGAAGAAGGCTGATCAAGATGTCCAAGTTATACTTCTGGGATGACCCCTTCTTATTCCAAATCGGAATCGACGGAATGATTAGAAGATGCGTCTCTCTGGAAGAGGCAGCCGACATTATGCGACAATGCCATGAAGGCCAGTTCGGAGGCCATTTCGGAGGGAATCGAACCGCACGAAAGGTGCTGGAAGCCGGATTCTTTTGGCTGACTATATTTTGTGACTGTGACGAATTTGCCCGCCATTGTGATGCATGCCAGTGGTCAGGTAACATTTCAAACCGCAATGAGATGCATCATAATATTTCCTTGACTGTTGAAGTTTTTGATGTTTGGGGAATTGTTTTCATGGGACCTTTCACACCCTCCAACGAAAACAAGTATATCCTTGCAGCCATTGATTATGTTTCTAAGTGGGCAGAGGCGGAAGCCCTACCCACTAATGACTCAAGAATGGTAGGGAAGTTCCTTCAACGTCTTTTCACGCGTTTTGGCTCCCCATGCTTCATTATAAGCGATAGGGGCACCCACTTCCATGGACACTTCGATCGGGTATGCAAGCGTTTCGACGTCACCCATCGAATGTCCATTGCTTATCACCCTCAAGCTAAAGGTCAAGCGGAAGTGACAAACCGTGAGCTCAAGCGGATTCTTGATAGAACAGTTGGCCGGTCTTGAAAGGACTGGTCATCTAAACTTGATGAGGCCTTATGGGCGTACCAAACTTCCTTCAAGACTCCTATCGGTACTTCGCCGTATCGGCTCGTTTATGGCAAGGCATGCCATCTACCGGTCGAGCTTGAGCACAAGGCGTTCTGGGCTATTAAAGATCTAAACCTGCATCCCGAGTTTGTAAGGGATAAAAGATTTATGCACATAGATGAACTTGCGGAACACCGCCTCAACGCCTACGAGAGCACAAGGCTTTACAAAGAACGAACCAAGCGGATTCACGATTCTCATCTGATAGAACATAAGACGTTCTACGCCGGCGACCAGGTCTTTCTATACAACTCACTGATATGACCCAACCCGACTGCCCAAGTATCCGTAAGTACTCATACACTCCACCAGGGTCACCCGTCCAAGGAAGAACCTTAGGGCCCTACAAGAAGCTAATAGAGCCAAGGGAAGGCCACCTACAAGACACCAGGCCCAGGTATGAGATAAGGTACAGGCTAAGGCCACCCCCTACAGGTAGGAAAGCTCAGGAGGAAGAAATGCCACACCAAGCCATGTTGCTGGCCGAGTGTGGAAACCCTAGAGCCGAAGGTAAGCCCCGGCCGGATCCTAACCTCCTCTCCATGGACCCTGAAGATGAAGCACACTCCAGAGACCCTCTAGAGGAATTCCTGGAGTATAGGAGCAAGAGAGCTGAAGAGTACCTGGCCAAGAAGGGATGGCTACCTAAGACCGACCCGGCGCCGAGTCCTGAGGAGAATTGGAGCACCTGGTTCCAAGGCACCACCCCTGGCCCGACCTTAGCCCATGAGAGTCACATATGGAGTTATCTGAGGCAATGCCCGAAGCTAGGAGAGGAAGCCCCGAGCAGAAATGAAGAAAGTCCCAAATCGGCCCCGCCCCGAGCCCTAGACCAAGAGCCGGGCCGATCGGGATTATTTTATGGAGATGGACGCCGTGCGGACCAAGCCTTTTGGCAAGGCCCTAGTCCTTGGACCAGCCCAGAGCATCAGGCCCCAAGGCCCGACGAAGGCCCGCCATTGAAGAAGAAGAAGCCCGGAGCCGAGCAAAGGCCCGGCCCGAAGACCGGCTGCCCGCCGCGTCCTAGTCCCGCCCGGACTAGGAAAACCTAAAACCGCCGGTTTAGGGTTTTAAGAGTTTTATTCCTATTTAGAGTTGGATTCTTGGATTTAAAGACTATTTAATTGTTTTTCCTTTTTAGTAGGACTTGTTTAGGGGTTTTAGGAGTCTTTTTAGGAGAAGGACTCTTTATTTTATTATTATTTAGGAGTTAGACTTTAGGGAGGAGAGCTTGTTCCCTCCCTATAAATAGAGGCCGCCGGCCTCCCTTGTAAGACACAACTTTTATGAAATAAACCTCCTTTGATAGAACTTTGTTCTGAAACCCTTGTTGTATCTGCATGTTGCGATACTGAAGGATCGACTTATCATCAAGAGCATCCATCTCTTGGCGTGGCGTCTTCGACTGGACACTTCTGGTTCCCGGCTGTTATATAGCCGACGGGTCAAAGTACTTTTCCGCCCCGGTTCCCAAAGGTTTCTACCTCGTTGCACGGTCTCAACTTGCGGTGGTTAGGGGCGTCTGCCCACGGTTGCAGCGGTTCACATCAGTTGGTATCAGAGCACGGTTCAAACACAAGGACCACATCTATCCCAGTCTCCAGGTTCTCCTGGATTCATATCCTTTTATTGCTTTCTTTAGAAAATTGATTCAGAAATCTCCCTTCTATTTCAATTTTAGTTTCGAGTTATAAGAAAAGAAAAAAAAAAAGAAAGCAAGGCCACCTTGCCACGATATTTCCTTTCATTGTAAGTTTATTTCTAAGAAGAGGGGATAGAAAATTTGCTAGTACTAACCATGGCAGACGAGAGGTTAGCCAAAATAGAAGACACCCTTCAGAGTCTTCAAGTTACCCTGGCCTACATACACGGAGCCCTGACCCAGCGTGGAAGAGGACGAGGCCGAGACGGCTACACCAGGAGACCCGCCCATGACTCATGGAGAGAAGATCCGAGTATAAGCCAAGCTCCATGGAAGCCTGAACAGAACCGAGCCCTCAGCCCACGGCCAAACCCTAACCCTAGGGATTCGGCACCTCCGGTAACACTTGCACCATCTACTTATAAGTTTCAAGGCTCTAACCCACGTTCCAGTGGAATTGTATGTGTCAAATGTCAAGGAAGGGGACATGTCTCAAGGGACTACCCTAATCAACAAACGATGGTGATAAGAGAAAGAGAAATCGAGATAGGCGATGAGGAGGATGAGAGGAAAGGAGAAGAAGAATCAGATGAAGGAGAGCAAGTTAAGCCGAGAAGGGTTAAGAAGTTTGCAGGGTTCTTCTCTAAAACCCTAGCACCCGGCACCAGCCTCGGCCTCAGCCCCGGCCCCTACCCCGGCCTTAGCCCCGGTACCAGCCCTGGCCCTAACCCTGGCCCCAGTACCCAGCCCCGGCACTACCCAACTAGGCCCCAGCACCCCAGTGCTCGGCCCCAGCATCAACACTGTCCCAGGCCCTAGCGCCCCAGCGCTCGGCCCCGACCTCGGCACTGCCCCAAGCCCCAGTGCCCCAGCACTCGGCCCAACACTCGGCCCCAGCCCCGGCGCTGCGCCACCAGGCCCTAGTGCCCCAGCAGTCGGCCCCACACCCGGCTGGCAATGCCTGACCAGCCCCGGCGTCCCGGCGCCCGGTTCCGACTAGCGCTACCCGCTCAGTCTTAGCGCCCCAGCACCCGGCGCTACCCTGCCCGACCAGGCCCCGGCCGATCTAGCACCCGACCCCGACCTGTCGCTGCCCAAGGCCCCCCGGCGCATCACCACCCGACGTGGCCCCCGACCACGAGTCTGGCGCATCCCTGCCCGACGCTCAGCCCCGGTCCTGCCCGACCCCGACTGCACCGACACCAGGATGCCCGACGGCCCCCACTGGCCACCGCCGCTGGATCCCCACTGCCCGCCGCCACCGGCTCCCCCATGCTCGCCACCGCCGACTCCCCACTGCCCGTCGCCGCCGACTTTCCACTGTCCGCAGCCGCATACTTCCTGCCCGCCGCCGCCGGCCCCACTGCCCGCCGCCGTCGGCTCAACACTGCCCGCCGACACGCCCCCACTGCCCGACGCCGCCACCCTGGCCGACGTGCCCTGGTTTACCTCTGGCACCTCTGGCACCCCCGTGCCCTGACCCGACGCTTCACCAACAGTTCCCTGTGCACCAAAGATACAATGGGAGATCATCTCCCGATGAGTATTGAGAGCTGCCCCGAGTGAAAGAAGATCCGGATGCTGAGCCGGATGTAGAAATGAGTGAGGAACCTTCACCCACCAGCTCCCCAAGCCTTAATATTATTGTTAATAGTTTTTCAGGAGAGGGAGCTATGGAGACCGATGGAGGAAGTGCTGAAGGACCCGAGCCTTGGTCCGTTACTGATTCGAATGACACTCCTAGGTCTAAAGATGAAGCTGAATCTTCCCCGATCGTGGCCGACAAGATTGCTGAAGTTTGGAAGAGAGTGATGAGTGCTAGAAGGGAACCCGAGATGGATTTGGGGACAAATCCAAGGCAAGAAGAGGGGGATGATATGACCCAACCCGACTGCCCAAGTATCCGTAAGTACTCATACACTCCACCAGGGTCACCCGTCCAAGGAAGAACCTTAGTGCCCTACAAGAAGCTAATAGAGCCAAGGGAAGGCCACCTACAAGACACCAGGCCCAGGTATGAGATAAGGTACAGGCTAAGGCCACCCCCTACAGGTAGGAAAGCTCAGGAGGAAGAAATGCCACACCAAGACATGTTGCTGGCCGAGTGTGGAAACCCTAGAGCTGAAGGTAAGCCCCGGCCGGATCCTAACCTCCTCTCCATGGACCCTGAAGATGAAGCACACTCCAGAGACCCTCTAGAGGAATTCCTGGAGTATAGGAGCAAGAGAGCTCAAGAGTACCTGGCCAACAAGGGATGGCTACCTAAGACCGACCCGGCGCCGAGTCCTGAGGAGAATTGGAGCACCTGGTTCCAAGGCACCACCCCTTGCCCGACCTTAGCCCATGAGAGTCACATATGGAGTTATCTGAGGCAATGCCCGAAGCTAGGAGAGGAAGCCCAGAGCAGAAATGAAGAAAGTCCCAAACCGGCCCCGCCCCGAGCCCTAGACCAAAGGCCGGGCCGATCGGGATTATTTTATGGAGATGGACGCCGTGCAGACCAAGCCTTTTGGCAAGGCCCTAGTCCTTGGACCAGCCCGGAGCATCAGGCCCCAAGGCCCGACGAAGGCCCGCCATTGAAGAAGAAGAAGCCTGGAGCCGAGCAAAGGCCCGGCCCGAAGACCGGCTGCTTGCCGAGTCCTAGTCCCGCCCGGACTAGGAAACCCTAAAACCGCCAGTTTAGGGTTTTAAGAGTTTTATTCCTATTTAGAGTTGGATTCTTGGATTTAAATACTATTTAATTGTTTTTCCTTTTAGTAGGACTTGTTTAGGGGTTTTAGGAGTCTTTTTAGGAGAAGGACTCTTTATTTTATTATTTGGACACTTCTGGTTCCCGGCTGTTATATAGCCGACGGGTCAAAGTACTTTTCTGCCCCGGTTCCCGAAGGTTTCTACCTCGTTGCACGGTCTCAACTTGCGGTGGTTAGGGTCGTCTGCCCACGGTTGCAGCGGTTCACATCACTCACGCCTAAAGCTCTTTCCCGGGAAGTTGAAGTCTCGAAGGTCCGGTCCCTATAAAGTCATTAAGTAAACACCACTGGGAGCTGTTGAGATAAAAGGCCCTGATCAAGTACCCTTTGTGGTCAATGGTCATAGGCTCAAGAGGTATCTCCAGGGTTTAGTTGCTGCCCTGATCGACGTTCACCATTTCAACTCGACCCCGTGACAACCATCTAGGTATCGTCCATCTCAAGGACGTTAAGCAAGAGCGCTTCGTGGGAGGCAACCCTCGGCTGGAGTCAGTTTTTTAATTTTTGATGATCGGGGTAGCCAAAAGTGTATTTTGTATGATCTTCTATTTTTCTTTGTGTGTGCCGTGTGTCCTCAGGTCAGTTCTAACTCATTTGGGATTGTTCCGACCGTTGTTGATTTTGTTTTGATTTTTCAAAGTTTGCCGGCATTTCAGAAAATTTAGATAAAACTGCAGGTCATAGTTTTCGGCGAAAACTTTCCTTTGAAACCTCCTGTGAATTTTGGCCAGTTTTTAATTTACTTTTAGGTAGAAAAGTTTCCACTTTTCGCCGTAAAGTTTTCTTAAAAATCCGGCAGACAATTTTCAAATTATTTCTTCAGTGAAAACTTTATTCTTTTTGCCGAAAATTTTCGAAAAAATCCAGTAAATCTTTCCCCTTTAATAACGATTTTTGGCCGAACAAACAAACTCACTCTCTTTTCGCTCTGCCGCGTTATCAACCCCTATCGCCACCAATTTTCGCGCCGTGCTACCACCCAATTCCGACTGCTGCCGCCGCTACCGCTCGCTTCCCCTCTCTCCCCTGAGCATTTAGATATATAGATCGCCCGAATCGGAGCTCTAGAACTTCAGTTCTACCCGAAACCAATTTTTTTGAGTTTTTTCCGATTCATCAATTTACGTTCGTTTTCAACCACCATGTCTTCAAGGTAAATTGTTGGGTTTTTCATTCTGAATCTTTTGACATATGGATTGCTGAATTTCATTGGGTTTGACTTTGGTTGACTTTTTGGTTTACCTCGATTTGCGTGCCTGCTATTTCAGTGTGATTTTAGCAAAATTGTTTGAACATAGTCTATCAAGTATGCTTAGGGATTATTGTACTATGATTTGATGTTTTTCGAACGAGTATTGCCTTGATTTCTTGATGATTTTCTTATGGCATTGTCGTTCTGCGAGCTTGCTGTTTGACATTTCTATTCTTGGAGCCAATTTGAATGCCCTGTTCAATTTTTCCCATGCCTAATAATGGTTAAATGCCGTTGATGACACTCGATTTGACGTGATTATCAGCCTCATTTAAGCGACATTTCCTTGCCTAAGACATGGTTTTTAGGGTAGAATAACGAATATTCAATCAATTGCCCTATCTCGTGCCATTTGTGTTACCTTGGCCCATTTCTGGTCTATTTGATGGTTTTCTAGTGTTTCTATGTTAGCGCAGGTTTTTGCCGTCAAATAAGTAGCCAAGGACGTGTCTAAGGCGTTGGAACATCAAGGAATCGCACCGGAATCGATCCAAGGAGCCAACCAAATCAAACCAAATCCTGCCCCATTTTACAAAGGAATTTTCCGCGAAAACACCTAGGGTTTTCGGCAAAAATACATGAACAAATCCACTAGAGCTCAACCAAAGAAGTTTTCGGTGAAAATATGAAGTTTTCGGCAAAAATATGAAGTTTTCGCCGAAAACCATTGGTCCGAAAAACACAGGAGAATTCAGCCGGCGGACAACCCATTTTGTAAAGGAATTTTCGGTGAAAATTCCTTCATATTTTTGCCGAAAATCTCAGTTAAAATTCGGCGGTATTAGAGTTAACTATAAATACTTAACCGGCGGCCCAAATCAAGATATACTTTTTCATAATCAGAATTTCTGACTAATACCAAATACTTCAAGGATTCTCAAGAGTTCTGAAGGAGAGTTTAGAGTTCGAAGAGCCGGAAAGAGATCGTGAGGCCATCCCTTCCATCTCGAAGACTAGGAGCTAGGATTGCAGTTTACCGGAAGATCGAAGTTCTGCCGGAGTCGTCTTAATTAGTTTTTTCAGATACTTTTCTGTTCTTCCTTTGTATGATGAACTCTATCTTTGTCTTTGATTCTTTTGTGATGAACATGAGTAGCTAAACTCTTAGAGCTTAGACTAGATGAACCCTAAGTGACCCAGGGCTTTAAAGCGGTCACAGATCGGCGGTGATTAGATTCAAAGTTCAATCAGCATCGCCAGATTCTCCCAAAAAGAAGGCGAAAGCTTGTACAATACTTGGAATCGATTTCAAGAACTTCTCTACAACTGTCCTCATCACGGATTCGAGCAAAGGTAGTTAGCTGAAATCTTTGCTCGAGGTCTTCGAGAAGAATCTGCCAAGTGGGTCAATTCTCTAGCTGAAGGGGATTGCACTACGCTCACACCTGAAGCTGCTCTTCTTCATTTTGCAAACTGTGCTTCCAAGTCAAGGAACTGGGAGCGACAATCAGAAGGATCAAGGAGCAAGCTCAATCTCAAAGCTACTATCAAGGCAGAAGTAGAGAAGCATCTGAAGAAGTCTTCTACACCAATCAAACCGCCGGCAGCTTCTGTCTATGTTGCTGATTGCGAATGGTGTGGAGCTTGTGCGCAGAATTTTGGTAAGACGGAAGTCTGGTCCGCCGAAGAGGTAAATTTTGTTCAACAAGGCTTCGTTAACAATCAAAATGGTTATGCTGGCTACCGCAACTTCAGGCAGCAAGGGAACTATCAAGACTGACCTCCCTACAATAATGGTGCCAACCATAACCAAAACCAGAATAACCGCCCAGCTAGTCCAGCTCAGGATTAGAAGCCTAACCATCCACCGGGAGGTGTCTATCAGCCACCACACCGTAATCCGGGTAACTATGGAACTGCTCCTGGCAATCGCCAGAATCAATATTTGAATAACACCTATACAGATCAATAGTACCAGAAGGAAAACAACGTTAGTGACCCGGACAAGAAGCTTAGTCAGATCATCACCAGACTTGACGATCATGACAGTCAGTTCAAAGCTCAAGCTCTTCTCAATCAAAAATAGATAGCAGCCGGTCAAAGAATTGAGCAGGCTGTGAACAACATCTTGAGCATGCTAGCATCTGGTCGACCATTTGGCCAACTTCCGAGTCAAACAGAGATGAATCCGAGAAAGGAACAAGCTAAGATGGTATCTATTAAAAAGTTTACAAGCTTATCTGCTGACGCTTCTTCTGTTTTACGCAGGATCACTGAAACTCCAGAGAAGAAGGAAGCACTGAAAGTGGCGCCAAAGGAGGATGATCCTCCTCTTGCACTGTACTATGTGAAGCCTCCGTTTCCAATAGCATTGCTGCAAAATGCAAGGATCGAGACTGGCATGAAGGGGAATAAAGAAGGATATCCTGATGCTCGTACCACGAAACCCTCCTCTCCATATCCAGCTAAGTGTTCTGATCCTGGTTCTTTCACACTACCTCTTGTCATTAATGATGTTGAGATAAAACGTTGTTTGGTTGATCTTGGCACGTCTGTTAATGTTATGCCTATGAGTCTGTATGAAAAATTGAACCTAGGAGAACTTGAACCGCCTAGCATGCAACTTGTCTTTGCTGATAGATCACTTAAAACCCCTAGGGGAGAGATAAAAGACGTTGTTACTAAATGTGGTCCTTTCACGTTCTTAGCTGACTTTGTTATCATTGATACTAGTAAAGATGATTCTACCATTCTCATAGGACGACCCTTCATGGCTACTACTGGAATGCAAATTAACGTTCCAAATGGTTCTTTAACTTTGAGGGTTGGTAAAGAAACGATAACATTCTGCCTTAAAGATGGAATGAAATATAATCCTAAGAGTGAAGAATTTCATTGTCTAGCTGTTGAAACTGTGGAGTTGACTCCGGTCAACTCCGTCACTAACGTCTCTTCTAGTGTTCCTAGCTCAATTGTTACTGCAGGTGCTGAACAGATTACCAAGCAGAAACCGAAATTTGTTCCTCAGAAGCCGCCAAACAAGAAGGAACTGCAAGCCTCTTCTAAACCACCGAGCACAAAACCTAGCAGGCCCCGGGGGAAGAACAAGAAGACGAAGACACAAATTGTCTGGAGACCAGTTGTGCCGCCACCTTCTACCGAGCCAGCTGCACCACCAATTCATTCCGAGATACTGGCGCCGGAACAAGTATTGAAGGAGAAGCCGAAAGCATCTCCTAAGGAAATACCTACGATCACCGATCCTGGTGATACAAAGCCGGAGGTTAAAGACAAGATGACGTCAATCATTCTCATTCCTTCCACCGTCTTCCTCGTAGAAGATGATCCCTTGACAGAGCTCTTTGGTCCGTTCAAGATCACTGAGCACCTCCCCGATGGACGTACCAAGCTTACACACGCTAACGGGAAGAAATTCACGCTCACCGAAGATACCCCGAAGCTCTACTTCATGAACTCTGACGCTAGCGTTAAGGAGAACCTGAGTTGGGATGTCTCCTAATACCGTCCAGGTATCGTCCAGCTCAAGGACGTTAATCTAGAGCGCTTCATGAGAGGCAACCCATGGCTGGAGTCATTTTTTCATTTGTGTCAACCTTAGTGTTTTAGAGTCGGTTCGGGGGAGCCAAAAGTGTCAGTTTGTTTGATTTTCTGAAGTTTGCCGGGATTGCGAAAATATTTACAATCGTGCAGTTCAAAATTTTCGGCGAAAATATACCCTATTTTCGGCAAAAATTCCCTTTAAAATCTCACTGTGTTTCCAGACGATTTTTGTTAACATTTTTGGCGAAAAGTATTTAATGTTTTCGGCGAAAACCCTTTTGAAAACCGGCAGTGCTTTTTAACTGATGTTTTCGGTGAAAAATTGCACTAATTTTCGCTGAAAACTCACGGCAAAATTTTCGGACTTATCCTTTTAATTCCCGGTCGTGTCTCCCTCTCTCCTCACTTTCCAATTTTCAAAAATTTGAAAAACCTCCCCAGTTTCAAAACAAACCCGTCGCCGCCGCCACCATTTCGCCGCTGCTGCCCGTTGCCGACCGCTGCTGCCGTCGCTGTCGCCGGCGCACGTCTCCCCTTCCATTTCCGATCAACCCAAGCCCTAGAACAGTCGAATCAGAGCTCTAGAGCTCCCGTTCAGCCAAACCCTAAAATTTTCAGTTTTTCTCCGATTTCTCTTTCTCCGTTCGTTTTCAGCACCCATGGCTTCAAGGTAAGTTGTAGAAATTTTCATTACGAATCTTTTGACATATTGAATGCTGAATTTCGTCAGGGATGACTTTTCAGTTTACTTTTCGGTTTACCTCGATTTGCGTGCCGACTGATTTCGTGTGAACTAGGTTAGCTGAACTTGTTGGACTGATCTAGCATGATTAGGGAGTATTGTACTTAATTTTTATATCGTTTGATCATGTGTTGCTTTGCATAAGACCTATTCTTTGTGGTGTTGACTTTTGAGAAATGTCGGTTCGACCATGAACTGTTTATGATCAGTTGGCTGCCTTATGTGCTCATTTATGTTCATCTTATTGTGCTTGCCATCTGAGATCATATTATGCCGTCATTTCCCGCTTTGTGATAGTCTTGCCATGATTAGGGTTCAATGTTCGATTATGTTGACTTTTTGAATGTCGTTTTGACTTCTGAACTCTGATTGTGATAATTCCATTCTGGCTGTGTCCTAAGCATGTATTTTAATTGTTTGGGATTACCGGTTAATCAGCTTTGCTTACCCCCACTGGGTTTTCCTCATTTCTTTGTGAAATTGAGTTTTTTCGACTAAGTGTGGGGTAGGGTTTTAGTTTGACTAATCTGGTTTATTTTCTTGCTTAGAAACGTAACTCATGAGCGCAGGACCAAGCAGAGACTTGACACCACCTCCAGCTCCCGAGCCCCCGCTCCCGTCACACCTGCCATCCATGGACCTCCCCTAGCTTTCCCTGGCCATGTTGGGTACCACCACACCGTTGCTCGCCTGCCCCCGTACTACTTCGAGTGCTACCAGAGGCTCGAGAATATCCCTGGAGCTGCTGTTCGCCCCCTTTCCTTGGAGTCGCTCTTCGATCACGATGAGGACTGGCACCGGAACGTGCTCGATGCACTGACGCATGCTGGCTTGCTGGAGCTGACCACACTAGCCGCCGACTTCCCAGAAGTCACTCTATAGGAGTTTTGGGTGACGTTCGATCTAGACGAGCACAAGAGGAGGAAGGGCAAGAAGGTCGTTTCCTTCTATCTGGGCGGGGTGCACAACACTCACCTATGATGAGTTTGCAGCTCATCTAGGCATTCCCCACGAGCACTAACATGGTCATTACCTCGGCTGGGAGAACGACGACGACAACGGAGAGGAGTACCATGCACTCTAGAGCCACATGACTGGAGTGCCCGGCGATCGTCTCACGAAGCATAATTCAGTTAAGTCTCTCTCTCATCCTCTCTATAAATTCATTCACATGGTTTGGCGTCATTCTCTTTTGTATGCTCCAGAGAAGGACCGCCACCATATCAGCCGATAGGAGCTTCTTCTTCATCGCGCCATCCGGGAGAGCTATCCTCTTCACCCCGGATGGGTGCTTGCCCGACTACTCCGCAAGAAGACTCAGAGGTCAAAGCCACCTCGCTCACTCCTGGGAGGCAACTTTGTAGGCCGACTCATCATCTCCTTCGGCCTAAGCCACGAATATGGCCCAAACATCCCACGCCGCAGAGTTGGAACATCCCACTCCTGGTAGTACGCACCGTTGGAGGTGATTTGGCGGTCGAGTACAACCTCAAGCTGGACCTCAGCCCCCAGGTAGCAGCATATCCTCCTCCCCAAGACGAGGATGAGTCGGAGGAAGAAGATGATTCTGAGGAATCTCAGCCTCAGTACGAGCCAGAATTTCATGCTCATACACCCTCGCCACACCATCAGACAGGGTATGCACACTAGTCGCCGCCGCTCAATCCAGATCCATATCAGGCACCTCACCCGCAGCACCACCTGCACCCCGCGGATGTTGGAGAGCTGTATGAGCGACTGCAGGAGTGGCGCATCACCGACAACGCCACTCAAGAGGCGAGATGGACTATTATGCAGCAACATATGCACCGCTCCAACGAGCAGTATGGGGCACAGCTGGCGTGGCAACGTCAGCTCGGCGACTTCCTCCACTTTCCACCTCCCGACGAGCCTGACGGGCAGTGATTGGGTTGTATCCTCTTTCTTGTCCCTTCTTTTATTTATTCTTTTTGGATTTCGATCCAACTTTTTTCTGTGTGGATCCGGGACACTTGTCCCGGTTTCCTTTTTATGTTTCATTTGTTTTTGTTTTGTAGGCAGTTGGGAGATTCCCTTTGCTTCGCTTGGGTAGATTCCCTCCGCTCCGAGGATCCGTGCTCATCCCCTACGCCAACCATCTCGGTCCAGGTTCTTCTACTTCACTCTGAACTCTAGATTTTGTCCTGTGAGGACACGGTACGATTTAAGTGTGGGCTAGGATGCTAGAGAACCTTGCATGAACTTGATTGCCCTTAATTGTGTTTTTGTGTGCCTCGTGATTCCTTTCCAGTCTCTCTAGCATGAGAATGGCTCAATTCTTGATTTTTGATGTTAAGTTGTTGTTCAAACTGTCACAATGATGCTTAGACTGCTTAACCTAGAACTTGAGAACCAACGTGTTTACTTTGATGCTAAATTGCCTGGTCAGAACAGAATTTTTTAGATCACACTTATAGTTTGTAGCCTTGATTGCATGAAAATGACCGAATCCGACTAGCAAACCAAATGTGAGCTTTTGATCCATTGCACGTAACTTGCAATTTCAATTCTTTCTGAGTGATTTTCTGTTTGCTTGAATGAGTTAGAATTTGCATGAGACCTACTCGAGACCACACGATGACACGAGTTCTAGAATGATAGGGGCACCTAGATTCAGCTACTAAGCCAGATATCCTACCCAACGATAAAATCCATTAGGTTTAAACCCTTGAGCTTGGCCTGTTCTTTCGGTTTGATAATACATTATAGCCATTTCCCATTCTTTCATTCTCCGTTGATCCCCTGTGGTTGTAGTTCTAGATTGACCTACCGGAAGTCGGTTTGTGGTAACCTGCCAATAGCAATTAAACAGGTGGTCTTAGCTATTATGTCCAAACGTGTAAACCCCTCTAGCAACTAAAAGAAAAATCAGCACAAAAGAAAAAAAAAAGAAAAAGAAGAAAACAAGCAAGTTTAAAAAAAAAAGAGAAAGAAGAAAAATAAGAAAAGCCAAAAAGTTTTAAGTTCAATAAACGTTCTTCTCTCTACATATGGAAGAACGAAGTCAAAAGAAAAAAATGTGTTAAAAGAAAATAAAAAGTGCTAGGTTGCTTGATGGTATCTTAGGACGAGCGTTCACTATTCCACTCGTGTATGGTTAGATGGTAGGAAGCCACAGATTAGATTCGAGGGAAGTTAGTCGAAAGCTACACCGCACCAAAGCCATCATCATACTTTCCCATCATCCATCTCATCATAAACCCTTGTAGTGTAGAATTCGTTACAGTCCTAGCAGGGAAGTCCTTCTTGACTGGTTACTCGTGTTGTCACAGTGGTGGAGATGTGGTCGAAATGCAAACTTATGACAGAATTTAGTAACAGAAAATGATTGAGAGTAGAAACACGTCCTTAAACACAGAGTGTGAGAGTTCCCAATTTACTAAATATTTCCTGTGTGAGGAGTCTGGTCGGTCAGGTCAAATTCGTGCATAATTGGTTACGATTACTTGTCGTGTGCAGTTTATTAGTGAGACCAGGGTGTTTGGTTGATCTGTATGCATGTTGGGTTTCTTGTTCTAGGATCTATCTGTCTAATAATTCATTGTGTTTGATTGAGCTCCAATTTAATCGATCTTATCATTTGTGAACATGAGCGTTTCTATTCAGTTTGCTTGAGGACAAGCAAAAGCTTAAGTGTGGGGTATTTTGATGACACTCGATTTGACGTGATTATCAGCCTCATTTAAGCGACATTTCCTTGCTTAAGACATGGTTTTTAGGGTAGAATAACGAATATTCAATCAATTGCCCTATCTCGTGCCATTTGTGTTACCTTGGCCCGTTTCGGGTCTATTTGATGGTTTTCTAGTGTTTCTATGTTAGCACAGGTTTTTGCCGTCAAATAAGTAGCCAAGGACGTGTCTAAGGCGTTGGAACCTCGAGGAATCGCACAGGAATCGATCCAAGGAGCCAACCAAATCAAACCAAATCCTGCCCCGTTTTACAAAGGAATTTTCGGCGAAAACAACTAGGGTCTTCGGTGAAAATACATGAACAAATCCACTAGAGCTCAACCAAAGAAGTTTTCGGCGAAAATATGAAGTTTTCGCCGAAAACCATCGGTCTGAAAAACACAGGAGAATTCAGCCGGCGGACAACCCATTTTGTAAAGGAATTTTCGGCGAAAATTCCTTCATATTTTTGCCGAAAATCTCAGTTAAAATCCGGTGGTATTAGGGTTAAGTATAAATACTTAACCGGCGGCCCAAATCAAGATATACTTTTTCATAATCATAATTTCTGACTAATACCAAATACTTCAAGGATTCTCAAGAGTTCTGAAGGAGAGTTTAGAGTTCGAAGAGCTGGAAAGAGATCGTGACGCCATCCCTTCCATCTCGAAGACTCGGAGCTAGGATTGCAGTCTACCGGAAGATCGAAGTTCTGCCGGAGTTGTCTTAATTAGGTTTTTCAGATACTTTTCTGTTCTTCCTTTGTATTATGAACTCTATCTTTGTCTTTGATTCTTTTGTGATGAACATGAGTAGCTAAACTCTTAGAGCTTAGACTAGATGAACCCTAAGTGACCCAGGGCTTTAAAGCGGTCACGAATCGGCGGTGATTAGATTCAAAGTTCAATCAGTTTCTCTTTCATGTTTGATTTGTTCTTCATTGTTCATGTTTCTTGTCTGGATTGATCACCTAGATTAGATTCTTGTTAAGCTAAGGATAGAAGCGAACGCTCGCCTTACTTTAAAACATCAAATTGAACAATTAACCTTATAATTGGAGTGTGCCTTTCGTAGGAACCGATTAGGGTTAATCCACTGCAAGAGTAACTCATAAATCGTTACTAATTCCACCAGTAAAGTTAAGTCATTGCGAGAGGCGACCATACCCGGGCGGCTAATTAATCTTGGTAGCTAGAACGGATAGAGCAAACGCTCGTCGGTCTTAAACCTAAGGGTTAGGAGTTATGGTGGTGTCTTAGAATTGATTGAATGAGAATTGAAATCCGCTGATCTGTTGATTGCATATGCTCTGGTGAACGAAGGAGGATTCGAAGTATAAGTTCGTCTGTCATCTCTGTTTACAATCTACTTTTAGTTTCAATTTTTAATTTCTCTGCATTTCTTAGAATTAGAAGTCGTGGAACTCACACCATGCACGAAGTGTTTGAATCTGAGTAATTTGCCAGCTTATTTGAGTAGTCGATTATTAGAAGGCCCGTGGAATACGATCTACCCCAGCTTTTGTTAGGTTTGTTAGTTATTTGTTTGAACTAGCACAACGACAAGGGTTCACCAGCCGTTGATCCTTTGAATGTGCCTTGGTGTAACCTTTTATCGTGGTAAGCTATTCTTCATTGCTAAATCTGATATGGTATTGCTTTGTCGTACTTGGCGGTTTTAACTTTGTTCGGTGTAATTTGCGTTGCCTGGTTTTTATGCTTACATCGTATTCGTCTCTAATTTCATTTTTTTGGTTTATTCCCGCTCGGTTGTCTTCACTTCCTTGTGAAGTTGAGGTTTCCAACTAAGTGTGGGGTGAGGCCACTTTTGTTCTCATCGGTTTGTTTTGAGTTTCTCCTTTCAGGAACCTTGGTAAGTTTAAGACTACTAGTGCCGACAGAGAGCGACGAACAAAGGCCAGATTGGACAATGTTCCAATCCCCTCCTCTTCCACCCCAAGAGTCGTGATCCCGGAGGTCCCTCCACCAATACCTCCAGCTTCCATTCCCTCGGAGGGCCCTCATCCATTCATTTCCGCCCTTCCTCCTGTACACCGGGTGACCTACGACAAGATCAAGGACATTCCTTCTGCCAAGGTGGCTATCCTCTCTCTAGACAGCATCAAGAGTCATCACTTGGGATGGTACGCCAGCGTCACCCGTGCCCTCGAGCTATCCGGTCTGAGCACTCTGACCACATCCGGCTCCACCTGCCCTCTAGTCGCCCTCCATGAATTCTGGAGCTCGTTTGAGATGACCACCCAAAAGCCTCATCGGCTCCTGAAGTGCATACGCTTCCGTCTCGGTGGTGTCGAATACGATCGGACCCTCAATGAGTTCGCCCTCCTCTTTGACCCCAATGCCACCCTCGCGGTTGCTTCCCTCGGCTTTGAGGAGATGAGCTCGATGACACATCACCCATATCCTGACGTATGGTGCTTCATCTCCGGTGAGCCTGAACCCGACCCCAGCCGCGCCACGGTAGGTAATATCGCTCATCCCTTCTTCAAATTCCTTCATTATGTTTGGACTTGTTCTCTGTGTTATTGCAGCAAGGAAGCTCGCCACCACATCTCTCTAGAAGAGTTCATCCTCTTTCGTGACATCGAAGAGCTCGACCGCCTTCACCCAGGGTGGTGGCTAGCCCGGTTCTTTCATAAGCGCACCACTATAAAGAAGCTGCCCACCGCTCTTCCTGGCGGTCCTTTCGTTTCTTGTCTAATTGACAATCTAAAGATCTGTGACAAGTGGGACCCCAGCCTTCCCAGCACCGAGGTTGATTACATCGGAGCAGAACTCGCCATCGCGCGTGGCCTCGACCTCTCGGTCAGTTTCGACTTCTACACACCATTCTCGGCCTCAAATTTTCCCACACCAGTGTCTACTCCACAACCATCGGGCCCACAAGGTGAGTGACTAGCTCGCATAGACAAGTGGCAACAGGACTACTCCTCTAGTTCCCATCAATGGCAGAAGGACATGATAGAGCACGAGAAGACACATGATGCTAGGTGGCTACTCCTGCAGCAGTTCACGACTGAGTAACACACTCGCCACCAAGCAGAGCTGGCCTGGCGGAAGCAAGTGAATGAGCACCTCGGCATTTGATGGGCTGTAAAATAGTGATCAAATACTACTAAGCTAAAAGCTAAGTAGATCGTATTCCATAGGTCTTCTAATAATCGTCTACTCAAATATAAAGGCAGAATATTCAAGTTTAAACACGTTGTGCGTGGTGTGAGTTCCACGACTTCTATACTAGAAAGCAGGTAGTTTAAAACTAAATTAGAAAACAGAAAGAAAGATTGGTTGACTTAATAAAGATTACGGACAAGCTTAGACTTCGAATCCCCCTTAGATCGCCAGAGCATTGGCAATCAATAGACCATCAGTTTTCAATTCTTGTTCAATCAATTCTTAGACACCACCATAACTCCTTACCCTTAGGTTTAAGACTGGCGAACGTTCACTCTATCCGATCTAACTACCAAGATTAATTAATCGCCTGAGCTTTCGCTTCTTGCGACGGAAGAACTAACTAGTGTAATTACTAGTGATTTGTGAGTTACTCTTGAAGCGGATTAACCCTAACTGGTTCCTACAAAAGATACACTCCAATGAATAGGTTAATTGTTGATTTGGTGTTTTAAAGTGAGGTGAACGTTCACTACTATCCTCAGCTTAACAAGAATCAAATCTAGGTGATCAAGCTAGAAAAGAAATACAAACAATGAAGAACAAACCAAACATGCAAGAGAAACTGATTGAACTTTAAATCTAATCACTGCCGATCCGTGACCGCTTAAAGCCCTGGGTCACTTAGGGTTCATCTAGTCTAAGCTCTACGAGTTTAGCTACTCATGTTCATAACAGCAGAAACAAAGACAGAAACAGAGTTCATCATGAAAAGGAAGAACAAATGGAAACTGTAAAACCTAATTGAGACGACTCTGGCAAAGCTCTGTTCTCCGGTAATCTTCACTCCTAGATCCGAGTCTCCGAGGTGGAAAGATGGTGTCACGATCTCTTCATGGCTCTTCAAACTCAAAAACTCTCTCTCTTGAACTTCTTAGGTCTGGAAATTAATCCTGGGAAAAAGTGTGTATTCTGAAAGATATCCCGTCCTCCTTTATTAATGAGCCACAGGTTTATATTTATACTTAACCCTTTTCCCAGCCGGATTAGGTTAAGGTTTTCGGTGAAAACTTTATGACTTTTCGCTGAAAACTTCCTTGAAAGAATTGGCACCGGTCGACTGTTTCTCCTGTGTTAATTTCATCAAGAGTTTTTGGCGAAGACTTAGACTTCTCGCCGAAAACTTTTCATTCTATGCTCTGACGATTTCCTCTTGGATTTTCGCCAAAAACTTTAGGTATTTTCGCCGAACTCTTCTTTGAAAAGCTGGGCAGGAATTGTATTGACTTGATTGACGTCTTGGGTCGATCCCGGTGGGATTCCTCGAGGTTCCAATGCCTTAGGCACGTCCTTGGTTACATCATTTGATGGCAAAAATCTGTGCTGTCACAAAACAATAGAAAACCATAAAATAGACCCGAAACAGGCCAAAGTAACCGAAATGGCACGAGATAGACCAGTTGAGTGAATATTCATTATTTTTGCCCTAAAAACCATGTCTTAAACAAAGAAATGTCGCTTAAATGGGGCTGAAAATGACGTAAAATCGAGTGTCATCAAATACCCCACACTTAAGCTTTTGCTTGTCCTCAAGCAAACTGAATAGGAAGCGCTCAGGTTCACAGATGATAAGGTCGATTAAAGTGAAGTTCAAGCATACATAATGAATTATTAGACAGCTACTTCTAGAACAAGAAACCTAACACGCATACCGATCAACCAAACAACCCGGTCTCACTAAAAACTACACACGACAAGAAGCAATCACCAATCATGCACGAATTTGACCTGACCGACTAGACTCCTCACACCGAAAGTATTTGGTACAAGGGGAGCTCTCATTCTCTGTGTTTAGGCACGTGTTTCTTGCTCTCAATCATTTTATGTTACTGAATTCTGTCATAGGTTTGCAATTTGACCACATCTCCACCACTGTGACAACACGAGTAACTAGTCAAGAAAGACTTCCCTGCTTTGGGCTATAACGAATTCTACACTACAAGGGTTATAATGAGATGGACGATGGGAATGCACGATGATTGCTTTGGTGCGGCGTAGCTTTCGACTAACTTCCCTCGAATCTGGCCTATGGCTTCCTACCGTCTAACCAAACACGGGTGGAATAGTGTACGCTCGTCCTATAATACCCTCAAGCAACCTAGCACTTTATTCTGTATATATTTTTCATTTTCTGAATTTTTTTTCTCTTTTTTTCTCTTTTTTTCTTACTTCGTTCTTCCATATGTAGGGAGAAGAACGTTATTGAACTATACTATAAACTTTAAAACTTTTAACTTTTCCTGATTTTTTGAATTTTTCTTCCTTTTTCTTTTCTCTTTTGTGCCTATTTTCTTTTAGTTCCTAGAGGGTTTTACACGTTTGGACATAATAGCTAAGACCACCTGTTTAAAGGCTATATGAAGGTTACTACAAACCGACTTTCGATAGGCTAATCTAGAACTATAACCACAGGGGATCAACGAGGAATGAAAGAATGGGGATTGGCTGTAATGTATAGCGAACCGAAAGAAACACGAAGCTCAAGGGTTTAAACCTAGAGGATTTAATGTAAGGTAGGCTGTCTGGCTTAGTAGCTTAATTCTAGGTGCCCCTATCCTCGTAGAACTCGTGTCATTGTGTGGTCTCGAATAGGTCTCAATCAAATTCTAACTCATTCAAGAAAAGAGAAAACCACTCAAAAAGGAATTGAAATTGCAAGTTATGTGCAATGGATCAAAAACTCACAGTTCGCTTGCTAGTCGGATTCGGTCATTTTCATGCAATCAAAGAGACAAACTACATGCGTGGTTTTAAAATTCTGTTCTGACTGGGCAATTTAGCATCACAGTAAGCAAGTTGGTTTGCAGGTTCTAGGTTAAGCAGTCTAAGCATCATTATGACAATTTGAACAACAACTTAACATCACAAATCAAGAATCGAGCAATTCTAATGCTAGAGAAATTGGAAAGGCACCACGAAACACACAAAACACAATTAAGGGCAATCAAGTTCATGCAAGGTTCTCTAGCATCCTACCCCACACTTAAACCGTTCTGTGTCCTCACATGACAAAATAAAGAGAAGAGAGTAAATAAAAGAACCTGGACCGAGATGATTGATGTAGGGGATGCGCATGGGAATTCGGAGCGGGAAGGGAATCTACCAAAACTCTGCCTACAAAACAAAAACAAACAAAAGATCAAAAGAAAACCGGGACAGGTTTCCCGGATCCACACAGAAAAAAGTTGGATCGAAATTTGAAAAGAATAAATAAAAAGAAGGACAAGGAAAAGGATACAACCCGATCGCTGCTGGTCAGGTGCATCGGGAGGTGGAAAATGGAAGAAGGTCTCGACTCGCTGCTGCCACGCCAGCTATGCCACGTACCTCTCGTCTTGCACACACATGTGCCTCTGAGTAATTAACCATCGGGCGTTCTGGGTGGCGTTGACCTCTACCCGCCACTGCTGGAGTCGATCTAACATCTCTCCAAGGCTCCTGGAGGTGGTCGGGAATGTAGATGAGGCATCTGAAAGGGATCCTGGTGCAAAGCGTGGTACTGGTGAGCGAACCCCTCTTGCGACTGCTGTGGGGGCATCTGGTGATGAAAATCCTGCTTTGGCTGGGGCTGCTGCTCCTCAGTATCATGTTCTTCCTCCGACTTGACCCCTTGGTGCAGAGGTGGAACTACCGCCTCTTGTGGACTGTAGTCCAACTGGAGGTCGTACTCGATGGCTAAGTCTCCACCAACAATTTGTACTACGTGGCGCGGGACCTCAAGTCTCCATGATTGGCTGAGGCCAAGGTTGGTGATGAGGCGCCCAACAAAGTTACTGCCAAGGAGGGAGGGGGTGCCTTAGTCGATTTGGCCCTCTTGTGGATTAAACGAGCATGCACCCATCCTGGATGAAGTGGGTAGCCCTCGCGGATGGCTCGGAGTAGGAGGAGCTCCTCTCTACTAATATGGTGGCGATCCTTCTCTGGAGCAAATAACAGGGATCTACGCCAAATAATATGAACAAAATGGAAGAAAGGGTGAGAGAGTGACTTGACGGAGTTATGGGCCGTGGTCAGAGCACCTGGTACTCCTGTGATGTGGCTCCAGAGTGCGTCATAATCTGGGCCTCTACCCGTGTTGTCCTCCCAACCATGATGGTAGTCTCGGTAGTGTTCAGGTGGGATGCCGAGGTGGTCGGCAAACTCTTCGTATGTGAAGTCTCTGTGCACCCCACCGAGGTAGAAGGAGATGACCTTCTTGTGCTGCCTCTTCTTGTGGTCGTTTAGCTCGATGGTAGCCCAGAATTCCTGAAGCACGAGGTAGGGAAATTCATCTGCAATGGTGGTCAGCTCCAGAACACCTGCAGCTGCCAGAGAGTCGTGGACGTTCTTGTGCCACTCCTTATCATACTCGAGGATGGACTCCAGAGAGAGCGGTCGCACGTTAGCTATGGGGTTCTGCTGGATCCTCTGGTAGCGCTGAAAATAGTGCTCCGACAGGCGGGCAATGGTGGAGTGGTGCCCGAGGTGATCTGGAAACGTTGGAGGAGGACCTTAGGTGGCAGGAGTGACTGGAGCGGGAGCTCAGGAACTAGATCCAGCACTGGGAGTGTCCAATCTGGCCTTCATCCGTCTCTCTCTGTCAGAGTTCCTATAAGATAACAAGGAATGGAACCAGATTAGTCAAAAAACTCAATTTCACAAAGAAATGAAGAAAACCGAGTGGGGGAAAGGCCAATCTAACAACCGATGACCATAATGTATCATAGAACATTCATAGGAACAGCCAGGGCAACAAAATCATGCTACGAATTCAAGAGTAAAATCGACATTTCACAAGTCTCAACACTTAAATGAATTCATCGATACACATGGCAAATTACGATCAAAATTCATTGAATCATCGTATAACATAAGCTCAGCACATAGATACAGTCATAAGTACTAAAATAAGAGATCACATCAGCCAAATAAGCATTAAGGGGTCATGGCAAACCGACATTGCACAAAAGTCAACACCGCAAAAAATTTAACCATTAGCATAGCAATTCATGTTCAATCATCATCACATTAGCACAATTTTCCCTAAGCATTATAGATCAACTCAGAGCAATCAGTTCATCAGAATTATCAACGAAACAGTCGGCACGCAAATGAAGGTAGACCAAAAAGTCAACCAAAGTCAACCCCGATGAAATTCAACAATCTATATGTCAAAAGACTCGTAATTGAAAACCCAACAACTTACCTTGAAGACATGGTGGCTGAAAATGAACGGAAGTCGACGAATCGGTAAAAACTCGAAAAAGTTAGTTTCAGGAAGAACTAAAGCTCTAGAGCTCCGATTCGGATGATCTATATGTCAAAACGATCAGGGAAGGGAGAAGAGTCGAGCGGCGACGAGTTTCAGCGGCGGGGATGATTGAAGGCGGCGGCGATTTTTAAAATGGGGTGGCTGTGTTTTCGCGAAATGAGGGAAGAGGGAGACTAACCCGGAAAAAGAAAAGATAAGGGGGGAAATTTTTGGATTTTTCTGAAAGTTTTCGGCAAAAAGTAGAGCAAGTTTTCGCCGAAAACTAAACTACAAAACTATATGCCAATTTTCAAAATGAGTTTTCGCCGAAAAGTATAAAACTTTTCGCCGAAAAATGTTGTAAAAAGCTGGTCAAATTTACAAGGGTTGTGAAAAGGGTGTTTTTGCCGAAATGTGTGCAAGTTTCCGGCGAAAACTTTGACCTGCTGTTTTAAAACATTTTCGCAGTTCCGGCAAAAATCAGAAAATCAGAACTAAATTAACAAAAATCAGAACAACTTGGAATTGAACCGAGGACACACAATCCACACACGAAAAATCACATATCAAACAAACGACACTTTTGGCTCCCCCGAACCGACTCTAAAACACGAAAGTAGACACACGAATTAAAACTGACTCGAGCCGTGGGTTGCCTCCCATGAAGCGCTCTTGATTATTATCCTTGAGCTGGATGATACCTGGACGGTGTTAGGAGACATCCCAACTCAGGATCTCCCTTACGCTCGCGTCAGAATTCATAAAATAAAGCTTCGGGGTACCTCCAGTGAGTGTGAATATTTTCCCGTGAGCATGAATGAGCTTGGTACGTCCATCGCGAAGATGGCCAGCAATCTCGAATGGCTCGAACAATTCTCGTGAGGGATCATCCTTCGCAAGTGTGACGGCAGAAGGAATCAGAATAGTCTGCTTCGTCTTTTCCTTAGTTTTCTGCTTCATTTCACCGGGATCTGTGATCTTTGGTGTTTCCTTCGGAGATGTTCTCGACTTCTCCTTCTTCACTGGCTTTTGCGTAGGTAGCTCAATAGGAATCGGTGGAGCAATTGGCTCGGAGAAGATGGCGGAGCAACTGGAATCCAGACCATTTTAGCTTTCTTTGGATTCTTCTCTCTTAGCCCGCCACGATCCTTGCTTGGTGACGATTTAGAAGAGGAGGCTTTCAGTTCCTTCTTCTTTTGTGGCTTCTGTGTCATAGGTCTCGTCGCCTGCTTGATGACCTGTTCAGCACCTGTGACAACAGTTTTTGGAGAAACACTAGAAGAGACATTAGTAACAAAGTTGACCTTGGTCAACTCCACGGTTTCAACAGAAAGATAGTGAGCTTCTTCTTCCTTAGGGGTGTATTTCATACCGTTCTTGAGGCAAAATGTTATCGTATCCTTACCAACCCTCAATGTCAAGGAACCACTCGGGACATTGATTTGCATCCCGGTTGTTGCCATGAATGGTCGACCTATGAGGATAGTAGTATCCTCCTCTCGAGTATCCATTACCACGAAATCGGCTAGAAAAGTAAAAGGACCACATCGAGTGACAATATCTTTAATTTCTACCCTAGGTGTTTTTAATGATCTATCAGCAAAAATAAGTTTCATGCTAGTTGGTTTAAGTTCTCCTAGATTCAATTTTTTGAATAAACTCATAGGCATGACATTTATGGAAGCACCTAGATCAACCAAGATACGCTCTACTTCAATATTATTAATGATAAAGAGGTAAAGTGAAAGAACCAGCATCGGGGCACTTAGCTGGGTATGGCGAGGAAGACTTCTTGCTACAGACGGCAGAGCGTTCTTCTTTGTTTCTCCACATGCCGGTCTCGATCCTTGCGTTTGGTAGCAAAGCATTGGGGAAGGGAACCTTCTCGTAATACGGAGCAAGAGGAGGATCATAGTCTTTTGGTGTGTCCTCTTCTTCCTTCTTCTCTGGTACATCAATGGCCATGTCTGGAGCAGAGGGAGTATGAACAGGTGAACTCTTCAGACTCTGGGTAGAGATTATCTTGACATGTTCCTTCCTTAAATTTGGCTCGGTCTGGCTTGGAAGTTGGCCAGAGGGGCGGCCATTTGCTAGCATGTTGGAGATCTGGTTCCCCGCATGCTCTTTTCGTTGTCCGGAAGCGATTTGTTCTTGGTTGAGGAGAGCTTGAGCCTTGAACTGACTATCATGATTATCAAGTCTGGTTATGATCTGGTGGAGCTTCTTGTCTAGATCATTATCCTTGTTGTCTTTCTGATGTTGATGTCCTGGGTAATTGTTGTTCAAGTATTGATTCTGGCGATTGCAAGGAGCTGTTCCATAGTTGCCTTGATATCTGTGAGGCGGCTGGTAGATGCCTCCAGTTGGATTGTTAGGCTTCTGATCCTAGAGTGAACCAGCTGGTCGGTTATTCTGATTCTGACCTTGGTTCTGGTTGGCGCCGACATTATAGGGAGGTCGCTCTTGGAAATTTCCATGTTGTCTGTAGTTGCGGTAGCCAACATAACCTTGTTGATTGTTATTGAAGCCTTGGGAGATGAAGTTGACTTCTTCAATAGACCAGACTTCTACCTTGCCAAAGTTCTGGCATCTTCCTCCGTTATGAGCACAAGCTCCACACCACTCGCAATCAACTACCAGAACGGAGGCTGATGAACGCTTAATAGGCGTAGTAGACTTCTTCAAGTGCTTTTCAACTTTGGCTTTAGTGGTTGCTTCAATATCGAGCTTGCTTCTTGATCCTTCTGATTGTCGTTCCCAATTCCTTGACTTGGAAGCATAGTTTGCAAAATGGAGAAGAGCAGCTTCAGGTGTGAGGGTAGTACAATCCCCTTCAGCTAAGGAATTGACCCATTTATCAGATTCTTCACGTAGAGCTCGAGCAAAGATTTCAGCTAGCTGTCTCTGCTCGAAACCATGGTGAGAGCAATTATAGAGAAGTTCTTCGAATTCATTCCAAGTGTCATATAAGCTCGCACCTTCCTTCTGGGCAAATCCAGAGATGATGTCCTTGTAGGCGGTTGTTCTTGAGGGAGGGAAGTACTCTTCCACGAAGTCTTGAGCAAGAGTATCTGAGTCTATGTATTAACCAGGTGGCTTGCCAGTAAGCCACCTCGTAGCTGGGCCTTTAAGAGAGAACGTGAAGGCTCTCAAGCAAAGGGTGTTCTTGTCGAGATTCCCATTCTTGAAAGTCCCGCAAAGATAAATAAAATCCGCTAAGTGAGTGCACAGATTGTCAAGTGGCCTGCCTTCAAATTGTAGATCCCTAGAGATCATAGTCAAGAAAGGGATCTTGATCTCATAGTCAGGATCTCCGTCGATGCGTGGCACGGCGGTAGAAGATCGAACGCTAGTCGCGCTCGGCTTGTTGTAATCAGCTAGACACTTTGGTGCAGCCATTGGTGGTGGTAATTGGTCACTCATCTTAGGAGATGGTGGAGGCGAAAGTGATGCGGTTGATGAAGCGGATGAAGATTAAGATGAAGAACTCTCCTTCGGTTCCTCGATCTTAATTGGCGTGAAGGATGGACATGAATCAATTCTGCCTTGCTTTGGAATTTGCGGTCGCTTTGGCGGAGCAAAGCTACCCAGTCTCTCTACACTCTTAGCCTTGTCGATCTTGGTTAAGGAGCGTGTGAGAGGACGGTGATGCATAAACCTGTAAACAACCTACAAACGACAAAAACAAGCACAACCGGTGTAAAATCAAAGTTGATGGAAATATGAAAGATGAAAAGTAGAAGAATAAAATGCAAGTTCTTCTTTCAAACAATTAAAAGATGTCCCCGGAAATGATGCCAATTTGATGGGCTGTAAAACAGTGATCAAATACTACTAAGCTAAAAGCTAAGTAGATTGTATTGCACAGGTCTTCTAATAATTGACTACTCAAATATAAAGGAAGAATATTGAAGTTTAAACACGTTGTGCGTGGTGTGAGGTCCACGACTTCTATACTAGAAAACAGGTAGTTTAAAACTAAATTAGAAAACAGAAAGAAAGATTGGTTGACTTAACAAAGATGGCAGACAAGCTTAGACTACGAATTGCCCTTAGATCGCCAGAGCATTGGCAATCAACAGACCAGTGGTTTTCAATTCTTGTTCAATCAATTCTTAGACACAACCATAACTCCTTACCCTTAGGTTTAAGACTGGCGAATGTTTGCTCTATCCGATCTAACTAACAAGATTAATTAACCGCCCGAGCTTTTGCTTCTTGCGACGGAAGAACTAACTGGTGTAATTACTAGTGATTTCTGAGTTACTCTTGAAGCGGATTAACCCTAACTGGTTCCTATGAAAGGCACACTCCAATGAATAGGTTAATTGTTGATTTGGTGTTTTAAAGTGAGGCGAACATTCGCTACTATCCTCAGCTTAACAAGAATCAAATCTAGGTGATCAAGCTAGAAAAGAAACACAAACAACGAAGAACAAACCAAACATGCAAGAGAAACTGCTTGAACTTTGATGAACGTTTGTAGAGCGGGTTTATCAAATAACTACTTAGCTTTTAGGCTAAGCAGATTGTATTCCACGGGTCTTCTAATAATTGTTTACTCAAATATACAGGCAGATTACTCAGGTTTAACACTTTGTGCGTGGTGTGAGTTCCACGACTTCTATTCTAGAAAATGCAAGCAAATTAATACTTAAACTGAAAAACGGATTGGAAAATTGGTTGCTTTAACAAAAATGACAGACAAGCTCAGACTTCGAATCCCCCTTCGTTCACCAGAGCATTGGCAATCAACAGATCAGCGGATTTCAATTCTTGTTCAATCAATTCTAAGGCACCACCATAACTCCTGACCCTCAGGTTTAGGACTGGCGAACGTTCGCTCTATCCGATCTAGCTACCAAGATTAATTAGTCGCCTGGGTACGGTCGCCTCTCACAATGACTTAACTAACTGGTGGAATTACTAATGATTTATGAGTTACTCTTGCAATGGATTAACCCTAACTGGTTCCTACGAAAGGCACACTCCAATGAGTAGGTTAATTGTTCGATTTGATGTTTTAAAGTAAGGCGAGCGTTTGCTTCTATCCTTAGCTTAACAAGAATCTAATCTAGGTGATCAACCCAGACAAGAAACATAAACAACGAAGAACAAATCAAACATGACAGAGAAACTGATTGAACTTTGACTCTAATCACCGCCAATCCGTGACCGATTTAAAGCCTTGGGTCACTTAGGGTTCATCTAGTCTAAGCTCTACGTGTTTAGCTACTCATGTTCATAACAAAAGAATCAAAGACAAAGACAGAGTTCATCTTGAACAAAGGAAGAACAGAAAAGGATCTGAAAAACCTAATTAAGAGGACTCTGGCGAAGCTTCGCTCTCCGGTAATCTTCAATCCTAGCTCCGAGTTTTCGAGGTGAAGGGATGGCGTCACGATCTCTTCCTGGCTCTTCGAACTCTAAACTCTGCTCCAGAACTTGTGAGAATTCTGAAAATATGATGTATAATGAGGTATATCTTTATTTGGGCCGCCGGTTAAGTATTTATACTTAACCCTAATACTGCCGGATTTTGCCTAGAGTTTTTGCCGAAAACTTGCTGAGTTTTCGCCGAAAACTTGAGTGTAAATGGAGGCTTCCGTCGGCTGATTCTCCTGTGACTTTCGGACTTAGAGTTTTTAGCGAGAACTTGGAGTTTTCGGCGAAAACTTCTCTTTGTGAACTCAACCGATTTCTTCTTGTGTTTTCGCTGAAAACCTAGGGGTTTTTGCCGAAAACTGCAGTGTAAATTGGGGCAGGATTCTGTTGAGTTGATTGACTTCTTGGATTGGTTTCGGTGCGGTTCCTCGAGGTTCCAATGCCTTAGACATGCCCTTAGCTACTTATTTGATGGCAAAAACCTGTGCTATCATGAAAACACTAGAAAACCATCAAATAGACCCGAAATGGGCCAAAGTAACACAAATGGCACGAGATAGAGCAATTGAGTGAATAATCGTTATTCTACCCTAAAAACCATGTCTTAAGCAATGAAATGTCGCTTAAATGAGGCTGATAATCACGTCAAATTGAGTGTCATCAAAATACCCCACACTTAAGCTTTTGCTTGTCCTCAAGCAAACTGAATAGAACACGCTCACGTTCACAAATGATAAGATCGATTAAATTGAAGTTCAAACACACACAATGAATTATTAGACAGATAATTCCTAGAACAAGAAACCTAACATGCATACTGATCAGCCAAACAACCTGGTCTCACTAAAAATTGTACACGACAAGTAATAGTAACCAATTATGCACGAATTTGACCTGACCGACCAGACTCCTCACACAGGAAATATTTAGTATAAGGGGCACTCTCACTCTCTGTGTTTAAGGACGTGTTTCTGCTCTCAATCATTTTCTGTCACTGAATTCTGTCATAAGTTTGCAATTCGACCACATCTCCACCACTGCGACAACACGAGGAACTAGTCAAGAAAGACTTCCCTGTTAGGACTGTAATGAATTCTACACTACAAGGGTTAAAATGAGATGGATGAAGGGAATGTATGATGATGGCTTTGGTGCGGTGTAGCTTTTGACTAACTTCCCTCGAATCTAGCCTATGGCTTCCTACCGTCTAACCAGACACGGGTGGAATAGTGTACGCTCGTCCTATGATAACCTCAAGCAACCTAGCACTTTATTTTCTTTTCCCACAGAATTTTTTCTGAATTTTCTTTTGACTTCATTCTTCCATATGTAGGGAGAAGAACGTTATTGAACTAAAAACTTGAAACTTTTGAGCTTTTCTGATTTGTCTTCTTTCTCTTTTTTTTTTTAAATTTGCTTCTTTTTCTATTTATTATTATTTTTCTTTGTGCCGATTCTTTCTTTTAGTTGCTAGAGGGGTTTACACGTCTGGACATAATAGCTAAGACCACCTGTTTAATGGCTATAGGCAAGTTACCACAAACCGACTTCCGGTAGGCTAATCTAAAACTACAACCATATGGGATCAACGGGGAATGAAAGAATGGGGAATGGCTGTAATGTATATCAAACCGAAAGAACAGGCCAAGCTCAAGGGTTTAAACCTAATGGATTTATCGTTAGGCAGGCTATCTGGCTTAGTAGCTGAATCTAGGTGCCACTATCATTCTAGAACTCGTGTCATCGTGTGGTTTCGAATAGGTCTCATGCAAATTCTAACTCGTTCAAGCAAACAGAAAACCACTCAAAAATAATTGAAATTGCAAGTTACGTGCAATGGATCAAAAGCTCACAGTTGGTTTGCTAGTCGGATTCGGTTATTTTCATGCAATCAGGGCTACAAACTACAAGTGTGATTTTAAAAATTCTGTTCTGACCAGGCAATTTAGCATCAAAGTATACACATTGGTTCTCAAGCTCAAGGTTAAGCAGTCTAAGTATCATTATGATAGATTGAACATCAACTTAACATCAAAAATCAAGAACCGAGCAATTCTAATGCTAGAGAAACTGGAAAGGAACCACGGAACACACACAAAACACAATCAAGGGCAATCACGTTCATGCAAGGTTCTCGAGCATCCTACCCCACACTTAAATCGTTCTGTGTCCTCACAGGACTAAAACTAGAGTTGAGAGTGGAAGTGAAGAACCTGGACCGAGATGGTTGGTGTAGGGGATGAACAAGGGTCCTCGGAGCGGAGGGAATCTACCGAAGCGAAGTAGAATGAGGTAGACCCTAAGCAAAGGGAATCTCCTAAACTACCTGCAAAACAAAAACAAATGAAAGATAAAAAGGAAACCGGGACAAGTGTCCCGGATCCACACAGAAAAAATTTGGATCAAAATCCAAAAATAAGAAATAAAAAGAAAGGACCAGAAAAGGAATACAACCCAATCACTGCTGGTCAGGTGCATCGGGAGGGGGAATGTGGAGGGCGTCGTTAACCTGCCACTGCCACGCCAGCTGTGCCTCCTACCTCTCATCAGTGCAGAGCATGTGCTACTGCATAATAATCAGTCTGGCATCCTGAGTGGCGGTGTCTGTAACTCACCACTCCTGGAGTCGCTCGTACAGCTCTCCAATATCTGCGTGATGTGGCGGCTGGAATGGATCTGGAATGGGCACCTAGTGCTGGTATGCATACCTTGCCTGCTACTGTGGCGAGGGTATAAGATCATTAAACTCCAGCTCCGGCTAAGGATGCTGCTCCTCAGAATCATCTTCTTCCTCCGATACCTCCTCGGATTGGAGAGGAGGAGCTGCCACCATCCGTGGACCAAGGTCTAGCTGGAGGGCATACTCGACTGCTAAATCACCACCTACGGTGTATACTCTACGTCGTGGGACGTCCGGGCCATATGACTGGCTGAGACCAAGGGAGATGATGAGGCGGCCGACAAAGTTACCGCCCAGGAGGGAGCGAGGCGGGCACGGCTTCTGAGTCTTCTGGCAGAATAAGCGTGCAAGCACCCATCCGGGATGAAGAGGGTAAGACTCCCAGATGGCGCGAAGAAGCAGGAGCTCCTCTCGGCTGATGTGGTGGCGGCTCTTATCTGGAGCAAACAATAGAGATCTACGCCAAATTATGTGGATAAAATGATAGAGAGGGTGAGAGAGTGACTTAACTGAGTTATGGGACGTGGTCCGAGCATCTGGCACTCCAGTCATGTGGCTTCATAGCTCGTCGTACTCCTCTCCGTTGCTGGTGTTGTTCTCCCATCCGAGGTGATGACTGTCGTAGTGGTCCCGGAGGATGCCAAGATGAGCTGCAAACTCATCGTAGGTGAATTCCTTGTACACCCCGCCAAGATAGAAGGAGACGACCTTCTTGTGCTGCCTCCTCTTGTGCTCATCCAGATCGAATGTAGCCTAGAACTCATGGAGTGCAACGTCTGGAAAGTCAGCGGCTAGGGTGGTCAGCTCCAGAAGTTCCGTCGGTGCCAACGAGGTGAGCACATTCTGGTGCCAATATTTATCGTGCTCGAGGAGGGAGTCCAGGGATAATGGTCGCACGTCAGCTCCGAGAATATGCTCGAGCCTCTGGTAGCGCTCGAAGTAGTGCACGGGTAGGCGTGCAACTATGGGGTGGTACACGTCACGTCCTGGAAATGCAGGTGGAGGACCGACGATGGCCGGTGTGACAGGGGCCGGAGCTTGGGAGCTAGAGGCGGTGTCAAGTCTTGCCTTAGTCCTGCGCTCATGAGTGACATTCCAATAGCAAGAAGCGAAACCAGATTAGTTAACTAATAACCCACCCCACACTTAGTAGAAAAACTCAATTTCACAAAGAAATGAGGAAAACCGAGTGGGGGTAAGCAGAGTAAGTAACCGGTAATCACAATGAATTACAAAGCATGCAAATGTCTAGCCGGAATTATCACAACACAACCAGAGTTCAGAAGTCAAAACGATAGTAAAAAAGTCAACATTGGAACAAATTGAACCCTAATCATGGCAATTACTAGCTCAAGCAGGAAACGACGGCATAATTATAAACTCGGATGACAAACACAGTAATATGAACTTGAATGAACACACATGGCAGCCGAATGAGCATAAACAATCCATGGTCAAACCGACATTTCACAAAAGTCAAAACCGCAAAGTATCAATCTTTACGCATAGCAACATATGATCAAATGGTATTAAAATTCAGCACAATTCTCCCTAAGCATGCTAGATCAGTCCAAAGCAATCAGCTAACCTAAGTTCACACGAAACAGTCGGCACGCAAATCGAGGTAGACCAAAAAAGTCAACCAAAGTCAACCCCGACGAAATTCAGCATTCAACATGTCAAAAGACTTGAAATGAAAAGCTCTACAACTTACCTTGAAGCCATAGTTGCTGAAAACAAACGGAAAGAGAGAAATCGGCAAAAAACTTGAGAAACTAGGGTTTGGTGGAACTAGAGCTCTAGAGCTCCGATTCGGACGATCTACGTCTTGAAATGATCGGAAAAGGGAGAGGAACAGTGCAGTGGTGATCGGTGACGGAGGCGGCAAGGGAATCGGGCGGCGGTGTTTTAAAATGGGTCGGCGGTAGCGATTTTCAAAAAACAGAGGACGGAGGGTTTCATTTTCGACGTTCGAAAATATGAGAAGTGAGGAGAGAGAGAGAAAAGGGACCGGGAAATAGGGGAAAGATTTTTGGATTTTCCCAGAATTTTTGGCGAAAAGAGGTGCAAGTTTTCACCGAAAACTCCAGTTAAAAACGTCTGCCGGTTTTCAAATTAGTTTTCGCCGAAAACTCAGTAAGTTTTCGCCGAAAAGTTTCACTAAAATCGAACAGAAAACACAGTGGGATTTAAAGGGCAGTTTTTGCCGAAAAAATTGACCTGCACAATTGAAACTATTTTTGCAATCCCGACAAACTTTAGAAAATCAGAATTAAGTTGACAAAAATCGGAACAACCTCAAACAACTTGCGATTGAAACGATGACACACAAACTAGACACGAAAAATAAGAAATCATGCAAACTGACACTTTTGGCTCCCCCGAACTGACTCTAAAATACTGAGTTCGACACAAAACAAAAACTGACTCCAGCCGGGGGTTGCCTCCCACGAAGCGCTCTTTGATTAACGTTCTTCTTCTGATTCTTTTTCCGTGACCTGCCAGGCTCCTTGCTTGGTGGTGAAGAAAAGGCTTTCAGTTCCATTTCTTTGGCGGCTTTTGAGCCGAAGTTTCAGGCTTCTTCTTAATAATCTGTTCAACATCTACAACAACAATTGATCTAGAAACACTGAAGGTACATCAGTAACGAAGTTGACCGGGGTCAACTCCACAGTTTCTACAGCAAGACAGTGAGTCTCTTCATTCATAGGAGTATACTTCATACCATCCTTAAGGCGAAATGTTATCGTTTCCTTACCAACCCTCAAGGTCCAATAACCACTCTGAACATTGATTTGTTGATGACACTCGATTTGACGTGATTTTCATCCCCATTTAAGCAACATTTCATGGCCCTTTGATGCCATTCTGATGAATATTTGGTGAAAATGTGTTTATTATGTAATTCTAGGCTCCTAGTGCGTACATGTCCATTTATTGGCTATTTTTACCCTTTTTGTGAGCTTTTATGTTGAGCCTCCAGGTTACCACATTATAAAGGACTCTCTCACGAGTCCAGCGCTTCAAACGGGGCCCAAATCGGAGTTCAAACGGAGCGAGAATCATCGAAACAAGTTGGAGCTGGTTTTTAACTAACATTTTCGGCGAAAATCTGGTGATGTTTTTGGCGAAAATTCCTTTGAAAATCTGGGCAGAAACCCTAATTTTCAGCCTTTTCCAACTTGTAAAGGGTTTCTGGGGTTAAATATAGACTTTTTGAAGCCAGATTAGATATACACGAATTTTGGCTGATTAGCCACGACCTTAGGGTCGATAGATAGAGTTTAGAGAGTTCAAAGATCCGTGGAGAGATCGTGACTCCATCCTTCCACCTCGGAGAGCTCGGAGCTTAAAGTTGAAGATCCAGGAGATCGAAGCTTCGCCGGAGTCATCAGAATTAGGTTTTTCAGTTCTTATCTGTTCTTCCTCTGTATGATGATTTCCTTTGTTGCCTTTGATTCTTCTGTTATCGTTATGAGTAGCTGAACTTGTAGAGCTTAGATGAGATGAACCCTAAGTGACCCAGGGCTTTAAAGCGGTCACGGATTGGCGGTAATTAGATTCAAAGTTCAATCAATTTCTCTTTGCATGGTTGTTTTGTTCTTCACTATTTATGTTTCTTCTCTGGTTGATCGCCTAGATTAGGTTTATGCAAGCTAGGGTTAGTCGCCAGACAGCTTCCCTACTTTGGCGCATAAACTTGTCTTCCTTGATCACCTAGTTTAGATTCTTGTTAAGTTGAGGATAGAAGCGAACGCTCGCCTCTCTTTAAAACATCAATTCAAGCAATTAACCTTATAATTGGAGTGTGCCTTTCGTAGGAACCGGTTAGGGTTAATCCACTGCAAGAGTAACTCATAAATTGTTAGTAATTCCACCAGTTAAGTTAAGTCGTTGCGAGAGGCGACCGTACCCGGGCGACTAATTAATCTTGGTAGCTAGAACGGATAGAGCGAACGTTCGCCGGTCTTCAACCTAAGGGTCAGGAGTTATGGTGGTGTATAGAAACCGATTGAATGAGAATTGAAAACCGCTGGTCTTGTGATTGCCGTTGCCTTGGTGATCTAAGGAGGATTCGAAATCTAAGCTCGTCTATCGTCCTGTTAGTCAACCTTTTTATCTTTCTGTCTTTTATTTTCCTGCTTTATTAGATTAGAAGTCATGGAACTCACACCACGCGCAACTTGTGTTTAAACCTGAATAAATTGCCAACATATTTGAGTAGACAAGAAGAAGAGACCTCGAGTAGAATACGATCTAGTCTACTTCGGTAGGTTAGTTATTTGATACCGCTAAAACTGCAGCATCATTTGCATTCCGGTTGTTGCCATGAAGGGTCGACCTATAAGAATGGTAGAGTCCTCCTCGCTAGTATCTATGATCACATAGTCAACTAAGAAAGTGAAAGGACCACATTTAGTAACAACGTCTTTGATCTCTCCTCTAGGTGTTTTCAATGATCTATCAGCAAAGAGAAGTTGTATGCTAGTCGGTTCAAGTTCTCCTAGATTCAATTTTTCAAATAAACTCTTAGGCATAACATTGACAGACGCGCCTAGATCAACCAAACAACGTTCTATCTCAATATCATTAATGGCTAGAGGTAGCGTGAAAGAACCAGGATCGAAGCACTTAGCTGGATATGGCGAGGAAGGCTTCTTGCTACAGATGGCAGGATATCCTTCTTTGTTTCCCCTTATGCCAGTCTCGATCCTCGCGTTCGGTAGCATTGATTTTGGAAAAGGAGGCTTCTCGTAGTACGGAGCAAGAGGAGGATCATACTCCTTAGTCGCCTCTTTCTGTGCTTCCTTCTTCTTTTGAGTTTCAACGGTCCTGCATAAAATAGAAGAAGCATTAGTAGGTGAGTTTGTAAAATCTTGAACAGATACCATCTTAGCTTGCTCCTTTCTTGGATTCGGCTCGGTTTGGCTTGGAAGCTGGCCACATGGTCGGCCAGATGTTAGCATGCTAGAGATCAGGTTTACTGCCTGCTCTATTCTTTGACCGGATGCAATCTGTTATTGGTTGAGGAGAGCTTGAGCTTTGAACTGACTGTCAAATCTAGAGATGAACTGATTGAGCTTGAGCTTCTTGTCGAGTTCACAGACGTTGTTCTCCTTCTGATGTTGTTGTCCTGTATAGGTATTGTTCAGATATTGATTCTAGCGATTGCCAGGAGCAGTTCCATAGTTACCCAGATTACGGTGTGGCGGCTGGTAGACACCTCCCGGCGGATGGATCGGCTTCTGATCCTGAGCTGGACCAGTTGGTCGGCTATTCATGTTCTGGCTTTGGTTCTGGTTGGCACTGGCATTGTAGGGAGGTCGATCTTGGTAATTCCCTTGTTGTCTGTAGTTGCGGTAGCCAACATAACCGTTCTGATTGTTGTTGAAGCCTTGTTGAACGAAATTGACTTCTTCGGCAGACCAGACTTCTGTTTTACCAAAGTTCTGGCATCGGCCTCCATTATGCGCACAGGCTCCACACCACTCACAATCAGCAACGTAGATAGAGGCTGCTGGCGGCTTGATGGGTGTAGAAGACTTCTTCAGATGCTTCTCAACTTCTGCTTTAATGGTTGCTTCAAGATCGAGCTTGCTCCTTGATCCTTCTGACTGACGTTCCCAGTTCCTTGACTTGGAAGCACAGTTCGCGAAATGAAGAAGAGCAGCTTCAGGTGTGAGTGTAGTGCAATCCCTTTCAGCTAGGGAATTGACCCATTTGGCAGATTCTTCACGAAGACCTCGAGCAAAGATTTCAGCTAACTGTTTCTGCTCGAAACCGTGGTGAGGACAGTTGTAGAGAAGTTCTTGGAATTCATTCCAAGTATCATATAAGCTCACTCCTTCCTTCTGAGAGAATCTGGCGATGCTGTCCTTAAAGGTTGTTGTTCTGGAAGGAGGGAAGTACTCTTCAACAAAGTCTTGAGCAAGAGTCTCCTAGTCTGTGTAGTATCCAGGTGGTTTGCTAGTGAGCCACCTCTTAGCTGCGCCTTTCAGAGAGAACGGGAAAGCTGGCAGATTTTGAAGAGAAAGCAGATCCAATCCACCCGTCACTCCGATCAAGATCGAGGAACTGAAGGAGAGTTCCTCATCTCCGTCTTCACCGTCACCCTCATCCGTTTCATACACCGAGTCACTCTCACCTCCTATATCTCTTACCATGGACGATCAGTTACCACCACCACCACCTGCACAGAAAAGTCTAGCTGATTATAACAAGTCGAGCGCGACTAGCATTCGATCTGCCATTGCCGTTCCGCGCATTGAAGGAGATCCTGACTATGAGATCAAGATTCCCTTCTTGACTATGATCTCTAGGGATCTACAATTTGAAGGTAGGCCCCTAGACAATCCATGCACTCATCTTGCAGACTTCCTTGATCTCTGCAGCACTTTCAAGAACGGAAACCTCGACAAAAATACTCTTTGTCTGAGAGCTTTCCCGTTCTCTCTGAAAGGCCCTGCTAAGAGGTGGCTTACTGGCAAACCACCTGGCTACTACACTAATTGGGATACTCTGGCTCAGGACTTCGTTGAAGAATACTTCCCGCCAGCCAGAACAATTGCCATCAAGGACAGCATTGCCAGATTCTCCCAAAAAGACGGAGAAAGCTTATATGATACTTGGAATCGATTCCAAGAACTTCTCTACAACTGCCCGCATCATGGATTCAAGCAGAAACAGTTAGCTGAGATCTTTGCTCGAGGACTTCGAGAAGAATATGCCAAGTGGGTCAATTCTCTAGCTGAAGGGGATTGCACTACACTCACACCTGAAGCTGCTCTTCTTCACTTCGCAAACTGTGCTTCCAAGTCGAGGAACTGGGAACGACAATCTGAGGGATCAAGGAGCAAGCTCGATCTCAAAGCTACTATCAAGGCAGAGGTAGAAAAGCATTTGAAGAAGTCTACCACACCAATCAAACCGCCGACAGCTTCTGTCTATGTTGCCGATTGTGAATGGTGTGGAGCTTGCGCACATAACGGAGGCCGTTGTCAGAATTTTGGTAAGGCAGAAGTCTGGTCTGCCGAAGAGGTAAATTTCATTCAACAAGGCTTCGTTAATAATCAGAATGGTTATGCTGGCTACCGCAACTTTAGGCAGCAAGGGAACTATCAAGACAGACCTCCCTACAATAATGGCGCCAACCATAACCAGAACCAGAATAACCGCCCAGCTGGTCCAGCTCAGGATCAGAAACCTAACCATCCGCCAGCAGGTGTCTACCAGCCGCCGAATCACAATCCGGGTAATTATGGAACTACTCCTGGCAATCGCCAGAATCAATATCTTAATAATACCTATCCAGGGCAGCAGCATCAAAGAGAAAACAATGTTAGTGACCTGGATAAGAAGCTCAGCCAGATCATTACTAGACTCGATGATCATGACAGTCAGTTCAAGGCTCAAGCTCTTCTCAATCAAGAACAGATAGCATCCGGACAAAGAATTGAGCAAGCCGTGAACAACATCTCGAGCATGCTAGCATCTGGTCGACCATTTGGCCAACTTCCAAGCCAGACAGAGCCGAATCTGAGAAAGGAGCAAGCCAAGATGGTAACCGCTCGAAAACTTCCAAACTTAATTGCTGATGCTTGTTCTGTCTTACGCAGGATCGCTGAAACTCCAGAGGAAGAGGAAGAACAGAAACCGACGACTAAGGAGGATGATCCTCTTCTTGCACCGTACGTCGTGAAGCCTCCTTTTCCTAGAGCATTGCTGCCAAATGCAAGGATCAAGACTGGCATGAAGGAGAATAAAGAAGGATATCCTGACATTCGTATCAAGAAACCTGCCTCTCCATATCCAGCTAAGTGCTCTGATCCTGGTTCTTTTACTTTACCTTTGGTTATTAATGATGTTGAGATTGAGCATTGTTTGGTTGATCTAGGAGCGTCTGTTAATGTTATGCCTATGAGCCTGTTTGAAAAATTGAACCTAGGAGAACTTTAACCGCCTAGTATGCAACTTGTCTTTGCTGATAGATCACTTAAAACCCCTAGAGGAGAAATAAAAGACGTTGTTACTAAATGTGGTCCGTTCACGTTCTTAGTTGACTATGTGATTATGGATACTAGTACAGATGATTCTACCATTCTCATAGGTAGACCTTTCATGGCTACTACTGGAATGAATATTAACGTTCCAAATGGTTCTTTGACTCTAAGGGTTGGTAAAGAAACGAAAACTTTCCCTCTTAAAGATGGCATGAAATATGACTCTAAGAATGAAGAACCTCATTGCCTGGTTGTTGAAACTGTGGAGTTGACTCCGGTCAACTCCGTTACTAATGCTTCTTCCAGTGTCTCTAGATCAGTTGTTGCTGCAGGTATTGAACAGGCTATTAAGCAGAAGCCGAGATCTGTTCTTCCCGAGCCACCCAAGAAGAAGAAGGAACTGCAAGCCTCTTCTAAGCCACCGAGCACTAAACCTAGCAGACCTCGGGGAAAGAACAAAAAGACGAAGACCCAAATGGTCTGGAGACTAAAAGTTCCGCCGTCTTCCACCGAGCCAGCTGCACCACCAATTCGTTCCGAGAAACCGGCGCCGGAACAAGTATGGAAGGAGAAGCCGAAAGCATCTCCTAAGAAAGTACTGACGATCACCGATCCTGGTGATAACAAGCCGAAGAATAAGAAGAAGACGAAGCCGACAGTCCTCATTCCTTCCATCGTAACACTCAAGAAGGATGACCTCTCCAGAGAACTGTTCGGACCATTCAAGTTCATCGATCATCTTCCCGATGGACGTACCAAGCTCTTGCATGCAAACGGGAAGAGATTCACGCTTACCAGAGAAGCCCCGAAGCTGTGCTTCATGAACTCCGTCGCGAGCGTTAAGGAGAATCTGAGTTGGGATGTCTCCTAACACCGTCCAGGTATCGTCCAGCTCAAGGACGTTAATAAAAGAGCGCTTTGTGGGAGGCAACCCACGGCTGGAGTCCGTTCTTGAATTTTTGACGAACTTAGTGTTTTAGAGTCGGTTCAGGTGAGCCAAACATGTCAGTTTGTTTGATTTATTATTTTTCGTGTGTAGTCTGTGTGTCGTAGTGTCAGTCGCAAGTTGATTGAGGTCTTTCCGATTTTGTGGATTTAACTGTGATTTTCTGAAGTTTGCCGGATGTGCGAAAATATTTTCACCCGAGTAGTTCAAAATTTTCGGCGAAATACACCCCTATTTTCGGCGAAAGCGCCTTTTGAATTTTCACTGAATTTCACTGTTTCATATTTTTGGCCGAAAAACTCATTGTGTTTTCGGCGAAAATCCATTTGAAAACCGGCAGTGCATTTGAACGTTTATTTTCGGCGAAAAGTCCTTATTATTTTCGCCGAAAATCCTTTTGAAAATCACCCAATCCTCCATTTAAAATTCGGTCTTACCCCTTCTCTCTTCCCACTTTCCTTCTTTCATTTTCGAAGAAACACCCGAAAAATACCCCCTCCCCTTTGTTTTTTCAAACTCGCCGCCGCCCCCCATTCATTTTCCTCCGCCACCGCCACCGCCAATCGCCGCCGCTCAACTCCCCTCTCTTTTCCGATCATTTTGAGCCCTTGAACGTTCGAATCGGAGCTCTACAGCTCCAGTTCACTGAAACCCTTGTTTTCAGAGTTTTTCACCGATTCCTCCCAAACCGTTCGTTTTTAGCATCCATGGCTTTAAGGTAAGTTGTAGAACTTTTCAATACGAATCTTTTGACATATTGATTGCTGAATTTCGTCGAGGTTGACTTTTAGTTGACTTTTCGGTTTGCCTCGATTTGCGTGCCGACTGATTTCGTGTGAACTAAGTTAGCTAAACTTGTTGAACTGTTCTAGCATGCTTAGGGAGTACCGTGCTTAATTTCCATATCATTTGATCATGTGTCGCTTTGCATACGATTGATTCTTTGTTATGTTGACCTGTGAGAAATGTTAGTTTGACCATGAACTGTTTAAGATCATTTGGCTGCTTTATGTGCTCATTCTCGTTATTATTATTGTCTGGGCCATCTATGATTATATTTTACCGGCATTCTCCAAGTTGTGATAGTCTTGCCATGATTAGGGTTCATTATGCTATTAGTGTTGACTTTCTGAATGTCGGTTTGACTCTTTGAACTCTGATTATGCTTATCCAATTCTGGATGTTCCTAAGCATGTATTTTACTATCTATGATTACCGGTTCCCCTGCTTTGCTTACCCCCACTCGGTTTTCCTCATTTCTTTGTGAAATTGAGTTTTCTACTAAGTGTGGGGTAGGGTTTTAAGTTTGACTGCTCTGGTTTCATTCTGGTTTTAGGAACACCACTTTTGAGCACAGGACTAAGGCGTGACTTGATGCCGCCTCGACCTCCAGAGCCCCCGCTCCCGTCACACCCGTCGTTCAGGGCCCTCCTCCAGCACTACCTCGCCGGGCTGGGTAGCATCGCACTATCGCCCGTCTACCTGACTTCCACTTCGAGTGCTTCCAGAAGATCGAGCACATCCGGGGAGCTAAGGTACGCCCTCTTTCCATGGAGTCCCTGAGCGAGCACGACGAGGACTACTACCGGAATGTGCATGATGCCCTAGCACCGGCCGGCCTCCTGGAGCTGACCACCATAGCTGCTGACTTCCCAGACATCGCCCTTCAGGAGTTCTGGGCGACCTTTGATCTGGATGAGCATAAGAGGAGGCAAGGCCAGAAGGTTGTTACCTTCTATCTGGGTGGAGTGTACAGGCAGCTCACCTACGATGAGTTTGCCGCTCATCTAGGCATCCCTCACGAGCACTATCATGGACATCACCTCGGCTGGGGCGACGATGATGACGACGAGGAGTACCATGCGCTATGGAGCCACATGACTGGAGTGCATGGCGATCGCCTCACGGGCCATGACTCAGTTAAGTCCCTCTCTCACCCACTCTTTAAATTTATTCATATGGTTTGGCGTAGATCTCTTTTATATGTTCCAGACAAGGATCGCCACCATATCCTCAAGGAGGAGCTTATGCTTCTCCGAGCCATCCGAGAGAGCTACCCTCTTCACCCCGGTTGGGTGCTTGCTCGCATCTTCCGCCAGAAGACCAAGAGGCGGAAGCTACCTCGTGCACTCCTGGGAGGTAACTTCATAGGTCAGCTCATCATCTCCTTCGGCATCAGCCATGAATATGGCCCGCACATTCCACGACACCACGTTAGGTCCGTTGGAGGCGACTTAGCGATCGAATACGACCTAGAGCTGGAGCTCAGTCCCCAGGTGGCAGCAGATCCTCCACTCCAGCATGTAGCCGAGTCGGAGGAAGATGATGACACTGAGCAGCAGCAGCCCCAGCCGTAGCCAGAATTCCATGACTATATACCCTCGCCACATCATCAGGCAGGGTATGCACACCAGTCGCCGCCGCACATTCCCGATCCATACAAGGCGCCTCACCCTCCGCACCGACCGCACCCCGCGGACATTGGTGAGCTGTATGAGCGATTGCAGGAGTGGCGCATCACCGATAACGCCACTCAAGAGGCGAGATGGACTATTATGTAGCAGCATATGCGCCGCGCCGATAGGCGGAATGAGGCACAGCTGGCGTGGCAACGTCAGCTCGGCGAGCACCTCCACTTTCCACCTCCCGGCCCACCTGACCAGCAGTGATCGGGTTGTATTCCTTTTCTGGTCCTTTCTTTTTCTTTATTCTTTTCAGATTTTGATCCACTTTTTTTCTGTGTGGATCCGGGACACTTGTCCCGGTTTCCTTTTTATGTTTCATTTGTTTTTGTTTTGTAGGCAGTTGGGAGATTCCCTTTGCTTCGCTTGGGTAGATTCCCTCCGCTCTGAGGACCCATGCTCATCCCCTACGCCAATCATCTCGGTCCAGGTTCTTCTACTTCACTCTGAATTCTAGAATTAGTCCTGTGAGGACACAGTCTGATTTAAGTGTGGGGTAGGATGCTAGAGAACCTTGCATGAACTTGATTGCCCTTGATTGTGTTTTATGTGTGCCTCGTGATTCCATTCCAGCCTCTCTTGTGTTTTATGTGTGCCTCGTGATTCCATTCCAGTCTCTCTTGTGTTTTATGTGTGCCTCGTGATTCCATTCCAGTCTCTCTTGTGTTTTATGTGTGCCTCGTGATTCCATTCCAGTCTCTCTAGTATTAGAATGGCTTAGTTCTTGATTTTTGATGTTAAGTTGTTGTTCAAACCTTCATAATGATGCTTAGACTGCTTAACCTAGAACTTGAGAACCAACTTGTATACTTTGATGCTAAATTGCCTGGTCAGAATAGAATTTTTAAAATCACACTTGTAGTTTGTAGCCTTGATTGCATGAAAATGACCGAATCCGACTAGCAAACCAACTGTGAGCTTTTGATCCATTACACATAACTTGAAATTTTAATTCTTTCTGAGTGGTTTTCTGTTTGCTTGAACGAGTTAGAATTTGCATGAGACCTACTCGGGACCACACGATGACACGAGTTCTAGAAGGATAGGGGCACCTAGATTCAGCTACTTAGCCAGATAGCCTACCAAACGATAAATCCATTAGGTTTAAACCCTTGAGCTTGGCCTGTTCTTTCGGTTTGATAATACATTACAGCCATTTCCCATTCCTTCATTCCCCGTTGATCCCCTGTGGTTGTAGTTCTAGATTGACCTATCGGAAGTCAGTTTGTGGTAACCTGCCTATAGCCATTAAACAGGTGGTCTTAGCTATTATGTCCAGACGTGTAAATCCCTCTAGCAACTAAAAGAAAATCGGCACAAAAGAAAAAAAAAGTAAAGTAAGAAAAGAAAGAAAATTTCGAAAAAATGAATGAAGAAAAGAAAAATCAGAAAAATCAGAAAAGTTTCAAAGTTTCTAGTTCAATAAAACATTCTTCTCCCTACAAATGGAAGAACGAAGTCAAAAGAAAAGTTCAAAAGAGAAAAAAATCGTGTAAAGAAAAAGAATAAGTGCTAGGTTGCTTGAGGGTATCATAGGACGAGCGTTCACTATTCCACCCGTGTCTGGTTAGACGGTAGGAAGCCATAGATTAGATTCGAGGGAAGTTAGTCGAAAGCTACACCGCACAAAGCCATCATCATTCATTCCCATCATCCATCGCATCATAAACCCAAGTAGTGTAGAATTCATTACGGTCCTAGCAGGGAAGTCCTTCTTGACTAGATACTCGTGTTGTCACAGTGGTGGAGATGTGGTCGAATTGCAAACCTATGACAGAATTCAGTAACAGAGCAGAAACACGTCCTTAAACACAGAGAGTGAGAGTTCCCATTGTACTATATATATCCTGTGTGAGGAGTCTGGTCGGTTAGGTCAAATTCGTGCATAATTGGTTGCTAATTACTTGTCGTGTGCAGTTTATTAGTGAGACCAGGTTGTTTGGCTGATCTGTATACATGTCAGGTTTCTTGTTCTAGGAATTAGCTGTCTAATAATTCATTGTGTTTGATTGAGCTCCAATTTAATCGATCTTATCATTTATGAACATGAGCGTTTCTATTCAGTTTGCTTGAGGACAAGCAAAAGCTTAAGTGTGGGGTATTTGATGACACTCGATTTGACGTGATTATCAGCCTCATTTAAGCGACATTTCTTTGCTTAAGACATGGTTTTTAGGGTATAATAACGAATATTCAATCGATTTCCCTATCTCTCCATTTGTTATCCTTGGCCTTTGGTCTACTTGGATGGTTTTTTTCTAGTGTTTTTATGTTAGCACAGGTTTTTGCCGTCAAATAAAGTAGCCAAGGACGTGTCTAAGGCATTGGAGCCTTGAGGAAATTACACCGGAATCGAACAAAGGAGCCAATCAAGTCAAACCAAAAGTCTGCCCGTTTACACTGACATTTTCGACGAAAAGAACCTATGGTTTTTGGCGAAAATGCAAGGACAAATCCACTGATGCTCAGCCAAGGAAGTTTTCGGCAAAAACTTTGGGTTTTCACCGAGAACCGTCAGTCCGAAAATCACAGGAGGGATACCAGCCATTTATGAAGGAATTTTTGCCGAAAATTCCTCAAGATTTTTGGCGAAAATATCAGGCAAATCCGACCAATCTAGGGTTAAGTATAAATACTTAACCGGCGGCCCAAATAAAGAGAGACCTAATACAACACATCATGATATACTTTTCGAAATCAGAATTCGAAGAATTCTCTGAAGTTCTGGAGCGAAGAGTTAGAGTTCGAAGAGCGGGAAAGAGATCGTGACGCCATCCCTTCCACCTCGGAAACTCGGAGCTAGGATTGCGGTTTACGGAAGATCAAAGTCTGTCAGAGTCGTCTAAATTAGGTTTTTCAGATTCTTTTCTGTTCTTCCTCTGGATGATGAACTCTTTCTTTGTTTTTGATTTTTTTGTGATAAACATGAGTAGCTAAACTCGTTAGAGCTTAGACTAGATGAACCCTAAGTGACCCAAGGCTTTAAAGCGGTCACGGATCGGCGGTGATTAGATTCAAAATTCAATCAGTTTCTCTTTCATGTTTGATTTGTTCTTCATTGTTCATGTTTCTTGTATGGATTGATCACATAGATTAGATTCTTGTTAAGCTAAGGATAGAAGCGAACGCTCGCCTTACTTTAGTACATCGAATTGAACAATTAACCTTATAATTGGAGCGTGCCTTTCGTAGGAACCGGTTAGGGTTAACCCACTGCAAGAGTAACTCATAAATCATTAGTAATTGCACCAGCTAATTAAGTCGTTGCGAGAGGCGACCGTACCCGGGCGGCTAGTTAATCTTGGTAGTTAGAACGGATAGAGCGCACGTTCGCCGGTCTTAAACCTAAGGGTAAGGAGTTATGGTGGTGTCTTAGTAATTGATTGAATGAGAATCGAAATCCGCTGATCTGTTGATTGCCAATGCTCTGGGGAACGAAGGGGGATTCAAAGTCTAAGTTCGTCTGTCATCTCTGTTTTCAAACCCTAATTTCCAATCTGCTTTAGTTTAATTTTTAATTTTCTCTGCATTTCTTAGAGTTAGAAGTCGTGGAACTCACACCACGCACGAAGTGCTTACATTCGAGTATTTTGCTAGTTTTTGGAGTAGTCAATCATAGAAGGCCCATGGAATACGATCTACCCTAGCTTTTGTAGCTTTGTTAGTTTATTTGGTTGAACCCGAACAACGATCTTAGGTTCACCAGCCGTCAAATAAAGTAGCCAATGACGTGTATAAGGCATTGGAACCTCAAGGAATCGCACTGGAATCGATCCAAGGAGTCAATCAAGTCAACACAAATCCTGCCTCGTTTTTACACATGAGTTTTCGGCGAAAAGACCTGAGGTTTTCGGTGAAAACTCCAGAAGAAATCGGCAGAGCAATACAAGAAGAAGTTTTCGGTGAGAAGTCAAGTTCTCGCTGAAAACTCTGAACTTCAGAATCACACGAGAATCAGCTAACGGAAGAAGCATTTTACAAAGAAGTTTTCGGCGAAAACTCATCAAGTTTTCGCCAAAAAATCCAGGCAAAATCCGGCGCTGATAGGGTTAAGTATAAATACTTAACTGGCTGCCAATTTACTTAATAATACACTTTTCATAATAGAACTTACACAAGTTCTAGACCAAAGAAGTTCGAGAGAGCAGAGTCTGAGAGTTTGAAGAGCCAGGAAGAGATCGTGATGCCATCCCTTCACTTCGGAGACTCGGAGCTAGGATTGAAGCTTATCGGAGAGCAAAGCTTTGCCAGAGTCGTCTTAATTAGGTTTTACAGTTTCTATCTATTCTTCCTTTTCATGATGCACTCTGTTTCTGTCTTTGATTCTGTCGTTATGAACATGAGTAGCTAAACTCGTAGAGCTTAGACTAGATGAATCCTAAGTGACCCAGGGCTTTAAAGCGGTCACGGATCGACGGCAATTAGATTCAAAGTTCAATCAGTTTCTCTTTCATGTTTGATTTGTTCTTCATTGTTTGTGTTTCTTATCTGGCTTGATCATTTAGATTCGATTCTTGTTAAGCTGAGGATAGAAGCGAACACTCGCCTCACTTTAAAACACCAAATCAACAATTAACCTATTCATTGGAGTGTGCCTTTCTTAGGAACCAGTTAGGGTTAATCGACTGCAAGAGTAACTCATAAATTGTTAGTAATTCCACCAGTTAGTTAAGTCGTTGCAAGAAGCGACTGTACTCGGGCGGCTAATTAATCTTGGTATCTAGATCGGATAGAGCGAACGTTCGCCAGTCTTAAACCTAAGGGTCAGGAGTTATGGTGGTGTCTTAGAATTGATTGAATGAGAATTGAAAACCGCTGGTCTTGTGATTGCTGTTGCCTTGGTGATCTAAGGGGGATTCAAAATCTAAGCTTGTCTGTCGTTTGTCTAAACCAACCAATCATTCTGTCTTTTAATTTCATTTAATTTTCCTGCATCTTAGTCTATAAGTCGTGGAACTCACTCCACGCACAACGTGTTAAACCTGAGTAATCTGCCTTTACAATTGAGTAGATGATTATTAGAAGACCCTTGGAATACGATCTGCTTAGCTTCTAGCTAGTAGTTATTTGATACCTTGTTCGGTAGCTCATCACAAGGCCCTAAATCCAGGCCTTGGGCCGAGCCTAGGGTCGAGCCTAAGGCCACAACAAGGCCCTAGACCAATTCCCATGAGCGCTGAAGTTAAGAACAAACCATGGGATCCTCTTGAAGCATTTATGGAAGAACGCCAAAGAAAGAGGACCGAAGGCTTGGCTGGAAAGGACAAGAGCCCGAAGCCAAGCTCCACCACGAGCCCTGGACCGGGCTTACTACCATAACTAGGCCCTAGGCTAGCTGCCACGAGCCCCAGACCGGAACCAGCACTTGATGACCCCTTGGAAGCATTCCAGAAGACTTGGCCGAGGCAGAAGTCCAAAAGCCTGGCCAGAATTGAAGAAGGCCAAATACTGAGCCAGCCTCGAGCGCCGGGCCAGACTTCGGGCACTACGCTGGAGCAATCTTGGGTCTTTTGGGAAATTCCAAGGGCCCTGGATACTTTGAAGCCCCATTATCCAACTCCAACAAAAGAGCTGAATTTGGAGGAAATTTGAAGGAGGAGCCACGTGATGCAAAGCTCATACACGATCCGGGCCCAAGGATGTAATCCACCGAGATCAGGATTCCTATCCGGACAAAGAATCACTGATGCCACAGACTGAAGAACATGTTGCCAAGTCCTCCTAGGACTGGGAAACGCGGAAGAGCTTAGTCTAAGTCGGAATTTGGACTGCACACACAGCCAAGACATTTCTGAGCCGGACACAGATTCCTGCCTGGACTAGGGTTTATTCAGTTTTGCCAATTTACCTATTTAGTGGTTTTTTCTTGTTTTCCAAGACTCTTTAGACTTTTTTTTGTTTCCTTTCTAGTTTATTTTATCATTCGATTAGGAAGTAGTTATTTAGGAGGATTAGGAGAGCTTGTTCCCTAACTCCTCCCTATAAATTAAGGCCACCGACCTTCATTGTTCTTCTGACTTTTATTAATGATAAACCCATTTTTTAGAACATTGTTCTAATCCCTTTAAGCTTTTGGTAGTTGCATTACTTAAGGTTTGGCTTATCGTTAAGAGCACTCATCTCTTGAAGTGCTGCCTTCGACTTGATACTTTTGGTTCCTAGCTCCTTTATAGCTTAAGGTTCGGCTTATCGTTAAGAGCACTCATCTCTTGAAGTGCTGCCTTCGACTTGATACTTTTGGTTCCTAGCTCCTTTATAGCTTAAGGTTCGGCTTATCGTTAAGAGCACTCATCTCTTGAAGTGCTGCCTTCGACTTGATACTTTTGGTTCCTAGCTCCTTTATAGCTAGTGGGTCAAAGTCTGATATCCTTCCCGGTTCCATAGATTCAGCTCGTTGCTAGGAGGCCATCTTGTGGTGGTTAGGGTCATCTTCCCATGGTTGTGGCGGTTCACATCACCAACTCTAGTACTAATGAAAAATCTAGCATTTCTTCAAAAATCTGTATTACAGGTGTTGAACAGAATATCCATCTGACGAAAGAGCCTCTAGCGCAAAAGGCAAGGAAGAAAGAGGAGCAAAAAGCACCCACTACTGGAGCTGGACAAGTTGGAGATCATGGAGGTGGAGAGAAGGCGAGCGAGGTGACAAAGAAGGTGGTTTGGAAGTAAGTTGATCCTCCATCATCCGCCAAGCCACCGAACGAAAGCATACACCTAAAGGATTTATTCGGTCCTTCGAGATCACTAGCAACCTCCCCGATGGTAGGAGATTTCTCTTGAAAGGAGGTACGCCAAAGCTTTAATTCATGGATTCTAATACGAGCGTAAAGGAAGTCCTGAGTTGGTATGCTTCCTGATCGTCATCCAAGTATAGTCCAACTCAGGGATGTTAAGCGAGAGCGCTTCATGGGAGGCAACCCACAGTTGGAGTCAGTTTAGAATTTATTGAGTCAGTCTTTGTGTTTTGAGTCAGTTTCGGGGGAATCCAAAAGTGTTAATTCGTGGTTTTTAATTTTTCTTATGTGTGTCTCGTGTTCTCGGTTCTTTTCCAATTTGTTTGGGATTTTTCTGATTTTTGTTGATTTTGTTTCGGTCTTGTGAAGTTGGGACGCCAGTTTGTTCGATTTAATTTTTGAGTGCCCAGGTCCGACATTCTCGCCGAGAACTCTAATGTTCTCGGCGAGAACTTGGCATTCTATTTTAAAATTTCCCAGCGTCCCAATTTCTAAAATGTTTGTTAAGAAGTTTTCGTCGAGAACTTTAATGTTCTCGACGAGAACTCTAGTCTTTTGGGTCAGTTTTCAGCGTCGTTTTTTATTTAAACTTTTCAAAGAAGTTCTCGTTGAGAACTTCCACGTTCTCGCCGAGAACTTGGTTAATATTTTAAAAATCGTCCCCCTACCCCTTTCCTGAAGTGATCCCAACCTCCAAGCCCAGCGTGGACATGACACCTCAAGCACTAGGCCCCAACTTCCCCATGTTAACATGGGATGGCGGAACGAATGAAGAGAACCAGAGAGGTATTTCCCTTGCTGGAAGGGAAAGGCCCCATACCAGAAGTCCCAGCATCAAGCCTCGATGTTGATGTGGATCTGACACTAGCGCCCAGACAGGTGCTAATGCCAGCACCTACTCAAGCTGGAGCTAGATTAATGACCCGCCAGGCTGATGCTGACACCAGGCCCAGACATGGGCCCCGGGCCGAGCCTAGCGCCAAGTCTATGCCCCATGCCAACTCCTATGATCCCAGAAGCCAAACACCTGCCTAAAGACTCTCTTGAGGAGTTCCTAGAAGCCTGCCAAAGAAAAAGGATGGAAGGCCTGGCTAGAGAACTCAAAGGGCTCAAGCCGGACCAAGCACAGGCACCGAGCCAGCATTCAGGCACCACGCCGAGTCGAATTGGGCCAAGGCAACAATTGGCCCGTGCGTTTCTGGATTTTCCAAAGGCTCTGGAATTCCTGTGGCCCTAGGATGAACCTCCAACAAGCCTCGTTGGATTCGGAGAACGACGCAAGGATGGTGCAAAGGAGATGAAGCTAGACCGAGCCAGAGTGATGCATGGCTGAAGCGTCAAAGAGCAAAACATTAATGCTGATCCGACGAAGCCAATGCTAGGAGCCAAGATCAGGCCACCACCTGAACCTGATCCAAGGAAGGATGGCTTGCCTTCAAGGACGCAGGACAGAAAGAGAAGATGCCAAGTAAATCCAGAAAAAAATCCTAATCAAGCTAAGATTTCACGGTTTCGGACAAATTCCAAGTCTAACAAAGATTGACGAATTTGGGCTGCTTAGAGACAGAATTTGGGCTGATGTCTAACATGAAATTTTGATGTGAACCGCTGCAACCGTCAGCAGACGACCCTTGAACAATGCAAGTTGAGACCGTGCAACGAGGTAGAACCGTCGGGAACCGGGGGTGGATGAGGACTTTGACCCGTTACCTATATAACAGCTAGGAACCAGAAGTATCAAGTCGTAGACGCCATGCCAAGAGATGGATGCTCTTGATGATAAGTCGAGCCTTCAGTATCGCAACATGCAGATACAATAAGGGTTTCAAGAACAAAGTTCTATCAAAGGGGGTTGTTTATTTCATAAAAGTCTGAATTACAAGGGTGGCTGGCGGCCTCTATATATAGGTGAGGGAACAAGCTCTCCTCCCCAAACACTACTTCCTGAATAATAATAAAATAAAGAGTCTTATTCCTAAAAAGAATCCTAAAACCCCTAAATAATCCTACTAAAAAGGAACAAACATAAAATAATAGTCTTTAACCCTAATCTGGCCGAATTCGGCTACTTAGGCCGGTTGAGTGAGTGTGGCGGCCCGGTGGGCTTGACCGGCCGGGCGCCGAGCTTGATTCAGGTGGCAGTCGCGCGCCTGGTTCAGTGGCAAGGGCCTTGTCCACAAGGCCTGGTCTTCGTGGCCGGCTTCATGGAATTCCTCTAATTGGCCTGGCTGCCGGTCTAGGGCTCGGGGTTGTTCTTTCCTTGGGCTTTCTCCATTTCTGCTTGGGCCTTTCTCTTTCAGCTTCAGGTAGGCATCCAAGTAGCTCCTGATGTAGCTCTCTGTGGTTTGGGTCGGTCAAAGTGTCATGCCTCGGGGCCAAGGACTCCAATGCTTCTTTTTGCTCGGCTCCGGGTCAGTCCTTGGGAGCTATCCTCTCCAGGTCAAGTATTCTTGGTCTCTTTTCCTCCTATGCTCCAGAAATGCTTCCAGAGGGTCATTCGAGTGACGGGCTTTTCTCCAGTGCTAGGGCTTCTATCCTCGGCCAGCAGCATGGCCTGGAATATCATTCCATCTCGTGGAGCCTTTCTACCTGCAAGGGAAGGACTTAGTCGATATTTCAGGCCATACCTTGGCTTTAGGGCTTGAAGATGGCCTGCCCTAGGCTTTATATGCCTTTTGTGAGGTCCTAGGGTCTTATCTTGGCCAGGTGACCCTGGTGAGGTGTAGGAGTACCGATTGGCATCAAGGCAGCATTGTTGGATCATATCATCCCCCTCTTCTTGCCTTGGATTTGTCCCCAAATCCATCTCGGGTTCTCTTCTAGCACTCATCACCCTTTTCCAAACTTCAGCCATTTTATTGGCCACGGTTGGGAAAGATTCAGCATCATCTTTAGACCTAGGAGTGTCACTTGAGTCAGCAACGGACCAAGGCTCGGGTCCTTCAGTGCTTTCTCCATCGGTCTCCATAGCTCCTTCTCCTGAAAAACTATCAACAATAATGTTAAGGCTCGGGGAGGTATTTGGTGAGGGTTCCACACTCATTTCCACATCCGGGTCAGCATCCGGATCTTCTTCGCTCTGGGCAGCCCTCAAAATTCGTCGAGAGGTGATTTCCCATTGAATCTTGGGTGCACAGGGGACCGTCGGTGAAGCGTTGGGTCAGGGCACTAGGGTGCCGGAGGCGCCGGGGGTAGACCAGGATATGTCAGGCAAGGCGGCGGTGTCGGGCAGTGGGGAGGCGGCGGCGTCGGGCAGTGGGAAGTTGGCGGCGGCAGGAAGTGGGAAGCCGGCAGTGGCGGCCAGTGGGGAGGCGGCGGCGGTAGGCAGTGGAGAGCTGGCGGCGGCGGGCAGTGTGGAGTTGGCGGCGGGTAGTGATGCGTCGGGCATTGTCATGTCGGGGTCGGGCAGGACCGGGACGGAGCGGCGGGCAACAGTTTTAAGCAAAGCCGTATTACAATAGAGATATAGATTATGAGAAGAAGTTTGACCAGATCATGAGCATACTCGACGACCAGGACATTCAATTAAAAGCTCAAGCCGCACTCAATCAAGGACAGAGAGCTCAGAACCAGAGGATAGAGGATGCTATAAGCAATATGACAAGACTTTTCACTAGCAATCCTTTCCTTAATCAAGCGGCATTTCAAGCAGACTTCAGTGCAAAGAGTGAGCATGCTCAAGCTATCACCACCAGGAGCGGCAAGCAAACAACCGACCCAAAGGCTCCGGAACCTGACGTGGTACCAGATACCAATGATGCCATGGATATGCCAGAAATTAAAGATATCACAGAAGAGGAAGAAGAAGCATCTGCTGCTCCTCCTCCTCCTCCCAAGACAGCTCTCGAACCCGTATTGGCGCCATATATACCTCGGATTCCCTTCCCAAAGGCTACAATGAGCAAGGCTAAGGATCACGACACTCAGTATAAGAAGTGGTACAATGTTCTTAAGACTGCAGTGATCAAGATACCAGTGATAGAAGCTGTAGAGATCATACCACCTCTTGGGAAGTTATTTAAGGATCTCATGAAGAAAGTGAAGAACGGAGAAACATACTCTGTCACGCTCACTAACGAATGCGCCTCTCTCTTCAGTGCACCATCTCCCATAAGACAGCCGCCACCACCCCCAGCTAAGTGTTCTGATCCTGGTCCTTTTACATTACCGTGCATTATTAATGGCATTAAAATTGACCGTAATCTGGCTGATTCTGGTACTTCTATTAATGTTATGCCTATTTATCTATATGAAAAGCTGAACCTAGGGAAACTAAAGCCACTTACTTTGCATCTCGTGTTATCCGATAGGTCTGTCAAACTACCTAGGGGTGTAATAGAAGACGTAGCTGTTTGCTGTGGCCCTTTTACCATAATTATAGATTTTGTTGTTCTAGATACCCGTGAGTTAGACGGAACATTGATCCTAGGACGACCCTTCTTAACAACTGCTGGTGCAAACAATAACTGCAAACATTAACTGCAAACAAGGCCAATTGACTTTAAGTGTAGGAAAGGAAAATGTTATATTCCGCATTAAAGATAGCATGCGATACTCTGTTGCTCAAGATGATAACTGTTATACTGTTGATCCCCTAGAGTTGGCCTCGGCCAACTTCGTTACTAATGCCTTATCTAGTGATCCGCTAGAGTTGTGTTTGATTTCAGGAATTGATAGTGCATCAGAAGACCTAGAGCAACGCCTATGGCAAGATGAGCTAGACGAGCAGAAGGCGACATTCACACCCATTAATGTGCCTACACACATCGAGTCGGATCACTACCTCATATGAGGATCCGCCAGAACTCGACTTGAAGGAGCTGCCTGACCATCTAGAGTATGCATTCCTGGGGAAGGAATGCCAACTGCTAGTCATCATCAATTCGAACCTATCTCCTGAGCAGAAAGAGCAACTGATCAGGTTACTAAAGAAGTAGGTCTGGGCTATTGCCTGGCAGTTGGCCGACATCAGAGGCATCTCTGAAACCTTCTGCAAGCATCAGATAGTTGTAGATGAAGAGTTCAAGCCAGTCAAACAACCGCAACGCCGGCTAAACCCTCTAATGCAGGAAGTTGTGAAGAAAGAAGTCCTTAAGCTTTTGGATGCCGGTATCATCTATCCTATTGCCAATAGCCCTTGGGTCAGTCCGACTCAAGTCATCGCGAAGAAGGGCGGAATTACAGTAATCCCTAATCCGAAGGGTGAGCTCATTCCAACTTGCACGGTTACCGGATGGAGAGTCTGTATCGATTATCGACGACTCAATGATGCTACCAAGAAGGATCACTTTCCACTGACGTTCATCGATCAGATGCTTGAACGATTGGCTGGTCATGACTACTATTGCTTCTTAGATGGGATGTCCGGTTACTTTCAGATTCCCATCGAGCTTGATGACCAAGAGAAGACGACCTTCACCTGCCCATTTGGTACGTTTGCTTATCGTCGTATTCCTTTTGGTTTATGTAATGCTCCTGCCACTTTTCAGAGATGCATGCTGGCTATATTTGGAGATCTGGTAGAGAATGTGGTGGAGGTATTCATGGACGACTTCTCCATCTATGGAGATTCATTCTCCAAGTGCCTAGCCAATATGGACAAGGTGCTAGCTCGTTGTGAAGAAACCAACTTGGCTCTTAGTAAGGAGAAGTGTCATTTCATGGTTACCGAAGGCATTGTTCTGGGCCATAGGATCTCTAAGACCGGTATAGAAGTCGATCGAGCCAAGCTTGAGACCATTGCCAGCCTACCACCACCAAGCTTGGTCAAGACAGTTCGAAGCTTCCTCGGTCATGCTGGATTCTACCGGAGGTTCATCAGAGATTTCTCCAAGATCACTCTTCCAATGATGAAACTTCTTGAGAAAGATGTTCCTTTCGTTTTTTATAATGCTTGTCTTGCAGCCTTTGAGAGTTTGAAGACTCAACTCACCACCACACCGATCCTTACAGCACCAGATTGGAATCTTCCATTCGAGATTATGTGCGATGCTAGTGATTTCACCGTTGGCGCGGTTCTTGGTTAGAGAAAGGAGAAGAGATTCCATCCTATCTATTTTGCTAGCAAGAACCTTAACGATGCTCAGAGAAACTACACTACTACAGAGAAAGAGCTTCTGGCTGTTGTGTTCTCCTTTGACAAGTTCAGACAGTACCTGGTTCTTTCACATACCATCGTCTATATAGATCATGCTGCTCTGCGCCATCTATTAGCCAAGCAGGACTCGAAGCCACGTCTCATCCGATGGATCCTTCTTCTCCAAGAGTTCGACATAGAAATTAAAGACAAAAAGGGAGCAGAGAACTTAGCAGCCGATCATCTTTCCCGACTCGAGGAATCACAAACAGGTAAGTCTACTACCCCTATCAATAATTTTTTCCCTGATGAGTTGTTGCGTGTCGAAACGTATGAACATGTTAACAGCATAGCTATCGAGCCCTGGGCAATCCCTCACGCTCAAGAGCTGAGTAACGCAGCCAACTCAGAAGAGCCCTGGTATGCTACCCTGGCTAATTATCTCTCACACGGCATTCTACCTCCTGAACTGGATTATAATGCACGAAAGAAGCTTTTCAAAGAGGCCAAGTCATACTTCTGGGATGAACCTTTCTTATACCGCATTAGTACTGACGGGATGATCCGAAGATGTGTCTCTTACATCGAAGCAGCTGACATCATGCGGAAGTGTCATGAAGGACAGTTTGGAGGACACTTCGGCGGAAACCGCACTGCAAGAAAGGTACTTGAAACTGGTTTTTATTGGCCTTCAATCTTTAGTGACTGCGACGCTTTTGCTCGACATTATGATGTGTGCCAGCGATCAGGTAACATCTCTAACCGTAATGAGATGCCCCAAATTGTTTCTTTAACTGTTGAAATCTTTGATGTTTGGGGAATTGATTTTATGGGTCCGTTCACACCCTCCAACGGAAACAACTACATTCTTTTGGCCGTTGACTATGTCTCTAAGTGGGTTGAAACTGAAGCTCTACCCACTAACGATTCAAGAGTGGTGGGTCGGTTCCTTACTCGTCTTTTCACGCGTTTTGGTTTGCCACGCTTTATCATAAGCGATAGGGGTACCCACTTCCATGGACATTTCGACCGGGTGTGCAAACGCTTTGGCGTCACCCACCATATGTCCACAGCTTACCATCCTCAAGCTAATGGTCAAGCGGAAGTGACAAACCGTGAGCTCAAGCAGATTCTTGATAGGACAGTTGGCCAGTCCCGCAAGGACTGTTCATCTAAGTTCAATGATGCCTTATGGGCTTATCGAACTGCCTACAAGACTCCCATCGGTACCTCGCCGTATCAGTTGGTTTATGGCAAGGCATGCCATTTGCCAGTTGAGCTTGAGCACAAGGCATTCTAGGCTAACAAAGAGTTGAACATGAGTTATGCAGTAGCAGGTAATATGCGTCACGACCAGATCGCCGAGCTTGGGGAGCACCGTCTCCATGCATATGAGAGTATGAAGCTTTATAAGGAGCGTACTAAGAGAATTCATGACTCTCAATTAAAAACGATCAAGCAGTACTACCCTGGAGATGAAGTTCTCCTGTACAATTCTTGATTGAAACTCTTCCCGGGTAAACTGAAGTCCCGTTGGTCCGGCCCTTATACCGTGGTTCGGCAGACATCCTTGGGAAGCGTCTTAATTAAATTGCACGATCAAGAGCCGTTTATGGTCACCGGTCACAGGCTCAAGAGGTATCTGCAGGGATTAGCTGTTTCTTTCATCGACGTGCACTACTTTGCGTCGGAACCATGAGACGTGTCCAGGTATCGTCCAGCTCATGGACGTTAAACAAGAGCGCTTCGTGGGAGGCAACCCACGGCTGGAGTCAGTTGTTTTCGTTTAGAGTCATTTTTCATTCAAATAAAAATTCTCTCAAAAAAAAAAAAACTACCGACCATTTTCAAGTGAGTTTTTGGCGAAAATTCACCCAGATTTTCGCCAAAAATTCATGTTTTAAACCAACATGTTTCTCCTGTTTCTCGCCGCAAAATCCCATACTTTTCGCCTAAACAGTTTTTGATTTTACAAGAAATTTTTGCCGACAATCCACCATTATTTTCGCCAAAAATTCTGTGTTCTCCGCCAACTATTTAAGCTGGTTTCAACTCCTGATTTTCGACCCCCCATCCGAAAACTTAAACCCAATTTCCGCCATCTCTCTCCCTTTTTGAACGCCGCCGCCACCAAAACCTTCGCCGCCGCCGCAACATCATCAGCCGCCATCGCCAGCCATTGCCCGCCGCCCCCTTCCTTGATCGCTTTGCCGGCTTTAGAACCCTAGAATCGGAGCTCCACAGCTCCGGTTCCTCCCGAACAAGTTTTTTAAGCTTTTCGTCAATTTCTCGGATTTCTAATCATTTTCTCGAGTCATGTCTTCACGGTTAGTTGTTCAGCCCTCGATTTTGAATCTTTTGGCTTTTTGACTTTTAGTTTCCGACATGGTTGACTTTAGTTGACTTTTTGGGTTTTTCCTCGATTTTCATGATTGCTGTTTTGGTGTCAGTTGGCTAGCCTTGGGCAATTCCTTTTGATCTTTTAGGGCTCGTGAATTGTTTTTTGTGCGATCGTGTTAATGGATTCTTTCGTGCTCTGTGATTGTCGTTCCGTGCTATTTCTTTTGACTGCTTGTTTGAATGCTGTCTTCTTCCCTACGTGCTTGCCATACCTTTGCTACTATGTTTCATTCGGTGATCTCTCGGTTAATTTGATTGCCCCCACTTGTCAGCCCAAGTGTGGGGTAGGAGTCTTGTCTTCTAACTTTGGTCTCCCCTAAGTTGTGTTTTACAGGGCTCCCAAATGATTCAAGACCACCAGTGCAGATAGGGCGCAGAGATCCTCGGCTCGGCAGAACCGGGCTCCATCATCCCAACCACCCGTACCGGCTACACCGACATCGACGGTTGTGGCCATCATCCCCGAGGCTACATCGACCACTGTGATCCCTATTTCCTATGTTCCTGCACCCGCCGATGGAGCTTTGCATCCTTTCATCGCTGCCCTTGAGCCACACCATCTAGAGGTCTACCAGAAGATCAAAGACATTCCTCCAGCTAAGGTAGCAGTTCTTTCTTTGGACAGTCTCAAGGACCACAATCCGGCTTGGCACTCCACCATCGACACCGCCCTTCATAAAGCCGGTTTGCGAGTTCTGACCGCTCATGGTTCCCCCTACCCGTTTGTCGTCCTTCAAGAGTTCTGGAGTTCGTTCCGACGCCTCACTCCAAAACCCATAGGTGATCAGAAATTCGTATCCTTTCGCCTCGGTGGTGTTCTCCATGAGAAGTCCCTCCACGAGTTCGACCGCCTGCTGGATCCGCACGCCAATCCCCAGGATACATCCCTTGGTTTCACGGACACCTACTCCATCACGCGTGCTCCTTACTCAGAAGTGTGGAAGTGGGCCGCTAGAATAACCGAGATCGAGCCTATCATCAACCCCACGATGGGTGATATTGGTAACCCTATTCTTAAATTCTTACATTATGTTTGGGTGCAGTCTTTGTGTTATTGCAGCAGGACGAGCCGTCACCATGTTTCTCTGGAAGAGCTCGTGCTATTCCGTGCTTTAGAGGAGGATGCAAACTTCCATCCCGGATGGTGGCTTGCTTGGTTTTTCCACAAGCGCACTACCACCAAGAAGCTTCCTTCTGAGCTTCCGGGCGGACCTTTCATTTCATTTCTGATCGACAATCTCCAGCTCGGTGACAAATGGGGCCCCGATATTCCTCGTGTCCCGATTGAGTACATAGGTGCCGAACTCGCCGTAGCATGGGGCATCGACCTATCGTTGGATTTCAAGAGTTGCAAACCGCTTCCTCACCGCATCCCACAGCTAGTTGAACGCCCACCGCCGCAGGTGCTAATCACCGCTAAGATGAATGAGAAGCTGGCGCGTATTGAGCAATGGCAGCTTGACTACTCGGCTGGTTCGCTTCAATGGCAGAAGGATCGAGTGGCACATGAGGAGACGTAGAACGAGCGATGGACCATTCTATAACAGTTCATGGCCAACCAGGCAGCCAGACAAAGGGATGAACTCGCACGGCGACAGCAGATGGAGCAGCGGCTTAGCATTTCACCTTTCCCGACCCCGCCGCCACCCCCACCTTCGGAACAGTGATCAGGTTGTTTCTATTCTTTCCATTTCTTTTTCTTTCTTCTTTTCGGGTTTCGATCCAATTTTATTCTTTGTGGATCCGGGGCACTTGTCCCTGTATCCTATTGATCTTTTTGTTATTTGTGTTTTGTAGGTTCTTGAGTAGCTACTTCACTCCGTTCTGGCCTCTCCGCGTTCATCAACTACACCGCCCATCACCCTCCAGGTTCTTCGTATCTCTCTACTTTAGTTTGGTCATGTGAGGACACAGAACCGTCTAAGTGTGGGGTAGGATGTTAGAGAACCATGCATGATCTTGATTGCCTATATCCTTGTGTGCCTCGGGATTCCTTCCCAGTCTCTCTAGCATTAGAATGGCTCTGTTCTTGATTTTTGATGTTAAGTTGTTGTTCAATCCTTCATAATGATGCTTAGACTGCTTAACCTAGAACCTGAGAACCGACGTGCTCACTTTGATGCTGAATTGCCTGGTCAGAATAGAATTTTAAAATCACACTTGTAGTTTGTAGCCTTGATTGCATGGAAATGACCGAATCCGACTAGCAAACCAACTGTGAGCTTTTGATCCATTGCACGTAACTTGCAATTCTAGTTCTTTTTGAGTGGTTTTCTGTTTGCTTGAATGAGTTAGAATTTGCATGAGACCTACTCGAGACCACACGATAACACGAGTTCTAGAATGATAGGGGCACCTAGATTCAGCTACTAAGCCAGATAGCCTACCAAATGAGAAAATCCATTACGTTTAAACCCTTGAGCTTGGCCTGTTCTTTCGGTTCGATATACATTACAGCCATTTCCCATTCTTTCATTCCCCGTTGATCCCCTGTGGTTGTAGTTCTAGACTGACCTACCGGAAGTCGGTTTGTGGTAACCTGCCTAAAGCCATTAAACAGGTGGTCTTAGCTATTATGTCCAGACGTGTAAACCCCTCTGGCAACTAAAAGAAAGAATCGGCACAAAAGAAAAAAATAGAGAAAAGAAGAAAGAGAGGCAAATCTTGAAAAAAATGAAGAGAGAAAAACTAGAAAAAAATCAGAAAAAGTTCCAAGTCTTTAGTTCAATAAACGCTCTTCTCCCTACAAATGGAAGAACAAAGTTAGAAAAGAAAAATGTGTAAGAAAAGAAATAAAGTCCTAGGTTGCTTGAGGGTATCATAAGACGAGCATTCACTATTCCACCCGTGTCTGGTTAGACGGTAGGAAGCCATAGGCTAGATTCGAGGGAAGTTAGTCGAAAGCTACACCGCACCAAAGCCATCATCATACATTCCCATCATCCATCTCATTATAAACCCTTGTAGTGTAGAATTTATTACAGTCCTAGCAGGGAAGTCCTTCTTGACTAGTTCCTCGTGTTGTCACAGTGGTGGAGATGGGGTCGAAATGCAAACTTATGACAGAATTCAGTAACAGAACATGATTGAGAGCAGAAACACGTCCTCAAACACAGAGAGTGAGAGTTTCCCTTGTACTAAATATTTCCCGTGTGAGGAGTCTGGTCGGTCAGGTCAAATTCGTGCATAATTGGTTACTACTACTTGTCGTGTGCAGTTTAATAGTGAGACCAGGTTGTCTGGCTGAGCAGTATGCATGTAGGTTTCTTGTTCTAGGAATTATCGGTCTAATAATTCATTGTGTTTGATTGAACAATTAAAGCTTAGGTTGTCTGGTGTTTGATTATCATTTCTTTACATGAGCACTTCTATTCAGTTTGCTTGAGGACAAGCAAAAGCTTAAGTGTTGGTTATTTTGATGACACTCGATTTGACGTGATTATCAGCCTCATTTAAGTGACATTTCCTTGCTTAAGACATGGTTTTTAGGGTAGAATGGCGAATATTCAATCAATTGCCCTATCTCGTGCCATTTGTGTTACCTTGGCCCGTTTCGGGTCTATTTGATGGTTTTCTAGTGTTTTCATGTTAGCACAGGTGTTCGCCATCAAATACGGTAGCCAAGGACGTGTTTAAGGCACTGGAACCCCAAAGAATAACACCTGAATCAACCAGAGAAGTCATTCAACTAAAAAGGAATTCCAGCTCTATTTTACACACAGATTTTCGGCGAAAATACCATTGAGTTTTCACCAAAAATCCAAAAAGGAATCAACTGTCCCTCACAAGAAGAAGTTTTCGGCGAAAACCTTGGGAAGTTTTCGCCAAGAACCCTAAGCCATTTCAGCCGGAAGAAACAGACGAATCAAGCCAACTTTTCAACAGGTATTTTCACCGAAAATCTCATTGTATTTTCGGCAAAAATTCAAGTGAAAATCAGCAGTCGCTCGGTTAGGTTTAAAGACAAAAATCAGCGGCTAAACAAAAGATATCACACAATTTACACTTGGACAAAAAATCCCAAGACGGAGGCTAGAGAGAGAATGAATGGATAGAGTTCGAGGAGCCAGGAACGGATCGTGACACCATCCATCCATCTCGGAGAGCCAGTGCTAGGAGTTGAAGATCCAGCAGATTGAAGCTGCAAGGGGCCGTCGAAATTAGGTTTTACAGTTCTTTTCTGTCTTCCCTACCTGAGATGTATTCTTTGTTTGTCTTCAATTCTTCTGTATTGAATATGAGTAGCTAAACTCGTATAGCTTAGATTAGATAAATTCTAAGTGAGCCAGGGCTTTTAAGCGGTCACGGATCGGCGGTGATTAGATTCAAAATTCATTCAGTTTCTCCTTCATGTTTGATTTGTTCTTTGTTCTCTGTGCTTCTTGTCTGGTTTGGCCACCTAGATTAGATTCTTGTTAAGCTAAGGATAGAAGCGAACACTCGCCTTACTTTAAAACACAAAATCGAACAATTAACCTAATCATTGGAGTGTGCCTTTCGTAGGAACCAATTAGGGTTGATCCGTTGCAAGAGTAACTCATTAATCGTTAGAATTTGCACCAGTTAGTTAAGTCGTTACGAGAGGAGACCGTACCCGAGCGGCTAATTAATCGTGGTAGCTAGATCGGATAGAGCGAACGTTCGCTAGTCTTAAACCTAAGGGTCAGGAGTTATGATGGTGTCTGTGAACTGAATGAACTAGAATAAAAAATCGCTGGTCCGTTGATTGCCATTGCTCTGGTGATCTAAGGGGGATTTGAAATCTAAGCTTGTCTGTCGTCTGTCTTAGTCAATCACTCAATCTTTCTTCACTTTAATTTCATTTCAATTTATATTAGCATTTTAGTATAGAAGTCGTTGAACTCACACCATGCACTAAGTGTTTAACCTTGAATTTAATTGCCAACATATTTGAGTAAGGAAGTAGAGGAGACCCGTGGAATACGATCTACCCTAGCTTCACAGCTTGGTAGTATTTGATTGACCGTTATCCTGCAGCTCATCAGTCATTCCTTGGGAGCTCTCCTCTCCAGGTCAAGTATTCTTGGGCTCTTTTCCTCCTATACTCCAGAAATGCTTCCAGAGGGTCATTCGAGTGACGGGCTTCTTCTTCAGGGCTCCTGGAGGTTAGGCTAGAAGCAGGCTGAGGCTTTTCTCTAGTGCTAGGGCTTCTATCCTCGACCAGCAGCATGACTTGGAATATCATTCCATCTCGTGGAGCCTTTCTACCTGCAAGGGAAGGACTTAGTCAATATTTCAGGGCGTACCTTGGCTTTAGGGCTTGAAGATGGCCTGCCCTAGGCTCTATATGCCTTTTGTGAGGTCCTAGGGTCTTATCTCGGCCAGGTGACCCTGGTGGGGTGTAGGAGTACCGATTGGCATCAGGGCAGCATTGTTGGATCATATCAGAGTTGAAGCCCATGATGTCTACTAGTGATCAGCTGATGTGATCCTCCATGGCTGGCCCAAAGGCCTACAACTATTCTTACACCCCACCAGTGTCCCCGGTTAAAGGCAGGACCCTAGGGCCTTACAAAAAGCGTGTAGGGCCAAGGAAAGCTCTCCAACACATCATGAGGCAGGGTATGTGACTAAATATAGGCTCAGGCCTCCACCAGTAGGTAGGAGAGCTAAATTGAAGGAGCTGCCACTCCAGGCAATGTTGCTGGCCAAGGCACCCGATCCGAGCCCTCAGCCGGACCGAGGGTCGAGCCTAAGGGCCTTAAAAGGCCCTGGACCAATCCCCACGAGCCCTGGAGGAACTGACCACTCCTGGGATCCTCTATAATCATTCCTGGAGTACAGGAAGCAAAGGACCCAAGATTACCTGACCAGCAAGGGATGGCACCTGAAGACAGGCCCCAGAGTGAGCCCCGGACCGGGCCAAATGCAAGCACTAGGCCCTAGACCAAGTGCCACGAGCCTTGGACCAACTCCAACCCTTGAAGATCCTCTGAGGAAACTTCTTAAGACTTGGTCGAAGAAGAATGCCAAAGGCCTGGCCAGAAATGAAGATGGCTGAGAAATGAGCCAGCCCCCGACACCGGGCACGGTGCCAGGCGCTACAAAGGAGCGCTTAGGGCCGAGCCGCCAAACGGCTCGGGCCTTTTGGGAAATTCCAGTTGCTCTGGATAGCTGGAGACCTCAGGAACACAACCCAACAAACGGCGTTGCAATCAGAGGAGGAATGAAGGAGGAGCCACGTAGGGAAGTGCTTATACACGATCTGGGTCCATGCATGCCATCCCACCGAGACAAGGATTCCCACCCGGGCCAGGAGAACAGGTTGCCATGACCAGAAGACCCCGTTCCTAAGTCCTTCTAGGACTAGGACACCATCAGAAGGCCAAAGCCGCGTGAGAAGCCCTGCCTGGCGGCCCAGAACTGCCCTACCACCCATGAAGCTACCCGGATTTAGGGTTTTTGCCCGGATTGCCGGATTTTGCCTATTTAGTCTTTTCCTTGCATACCAAGACACTTTTATCTTTCCCTTTTTAGTTTTCCTTATTTAGTTAGCTTGCTTAGTTCATTTTTAATCTTTCCTAGTTAGGATTAGATTATTTTATTCCTAGTTAGGAAGTAGCTAAATAGGCGAGGAGAGCTTGTTCCCTCCCTATAAATAGAGGCCTTCGGCCACCCTTTGTTATTTAGACTTTAATCAATTAATAAACTGCCTTTTAAAACTTTGTTCTAGACCCCTTTGAGTATGTGCAAGAGCACGGCTTAAGGTTTGGCTTATCATCAAGACAATCCATCTCTTGGGTGGCGTCCTCGACTTGATACTTCTGGTTCCAAGCTCCTTTATAGCTAGCGGGTCAAAGTTGTAATCCGCCCTGGTTCCGAAGGTTCCTCTCGTTGCTAGGATCATCAGCTTGTGGTGTTCAAGGGTCTGCCCACGGTTACAGTGGTTCACATCAGTTGGTATCAGAGCACGGTTCAACACTAGGACCAACTCTACCCTAGTGTCCAGGTTAACCCTTGGATTCATATCCCTTTATTTTCGTTGTTCTTTAGAAAAATTAGTTCAGAAAACTTCCCATCTATTTCAATTCCTTCAATCGGTTTGGTATTGTAAGGCAAAGAAAATTAGGTGGCTATAAGAAAAAGGAAAGAAAGCTAGGCCACCCTTGCCAAGTTTATTTCCTTTTGTTAGAAGAGAAAATCTAAGAAGAGGGGATAGGTATTTGCTTCTGCTTGCATGAAACTAACCATGGAAAACGAGAGAATGGTGAATTTTGAAGGCCAGAACCAAGGCCTTGGAGGAATCTTAGATGGAATACAAGAAGCCCTAGCCAGACTTGAGAGAGACAAGCGAGGCCGCCATGAGAGAAGAGATGACCGAGGAGAATATGATGAAGATAGAGATCTCAACCGAAGGGCTAGAAGGTTAGTCCAAGAGATTGATGATGATGTGAGCAACCTCAAGCTCACTGACGAATGCTGCAGAGCGGTGATCAAATACTACCAAGCTAGAAAGCTAGGGTAGATCGTATTCCACGGGTCTTCTAATGATTGTCTACTCAAATAAGCTAGCAAATTACTCAGGTTTAAGCACTTCGTGCGTGGTGTGAGTTTCACGGCTTCTAATTCTAAGAAATGTAGAAAAATTAAAAATTGAAACGAAGAATAGAATGGAAATTGGTTGATTAAAACAGAGATGACAGACGAACTTAGACTTTGAATCCCCCTTCGTTCCTAGAGCATTGGCAATCAACAGATCAACGGATTTCGATTCTCATTCAATCAATTCTAAGACACCACCATAACTCCTTACCCTTAGGTTTAAGACCGGCGAACGTTCGCTCTATCCGTTCTAGCTACCAAGATTAATTAGTCGCCCGGGTATGGTCGCCTCTCGCAACGACTTAACTTAACTGGTGGAATTACTAACGATTTATGAGTTACTGTGGATTAACCCTAACCGGTTCCTACGAAAGGCACGCTCCAATTATAAGGTTAATTGTTCGATTTGGTGTTTTAAAGTAAGGCGAGCGTTCGCTTCTATCCTTAGCTTAACAAGAATCTAATCTAGGTGATCAATCCAGACAAGAAACATGAACAATGAATAACAAATCAAACATGAAAGAGAAACTGATTGAACTTTGAATCTAATCACTGCCGATCCGTGACCGCTTTAAAGCCCTGGGTCACTAAGGGTTCATCTAGTCTAAGTTCTAAGAGTTTAGCTACTCATGTTTATCACAAAAGAATCAAAGATAAAGAAAGAGTTCATCATCCAGAGGAAGAACAGAAAAGAATCTGAAAAACCTAATTAAGACGACTCTGGCAGACTTCGATCTTCGGTAAACTGCAATCCTAGCTCTGAGTCTTCGAGATGGAAGGGATGGCGTCACGATCTCTTTCCGGCTCTTTGGACTCTAAACTCTCTGCTCCAGAACTTGAGAGAATTCTAAAGTTCGGTATTAGTTGGTAATTATGTTGTGTACGTAAAAGGTATATTGATTTGGGCCGCCGGTTAAGTATTTATACTTAACCCTAATACCGCCGGATTTTGCCTGATATTTTCGCCGAAAATGTTAGGGAATTTTCGCCGAAAATCTTAGTGTAAATGGATGGTACGCCGGCTACTTTTCTCCTATGATTTTTGGTCTAATTGTTCTTGGCGAAAACTTAGGGTTTTCGCCGAAAACTTCCTTTGATGAGCATCAGTCGATTTGTACTGGGATTTTCGCCGAAAACACTAAGGTATTTTCGGCGAAAACTTTAGTGTAAACCGGGGTAGGCTTTGGTTCGACTTGATTGACTCCTTGGATCGATTCCGATGAAATTCCTCAAGGTTCCAACGCCTTAGACACGTCCTTGGCTACTTTATTTGACGGCAAAAACCTGTGCTAACATAAAAACACTAGAAAACCATCAAATAGACCCGAAACGGGCCAAAGTAACACAAATGGCACGAGATAGGGCAATTGATTGAATATTCACTATTCTACCCTAAAAACCATGTCTTAAGCAAGGAAATGTCGCTTAAATGAGGCTGATAATCACGTCAAATCGAGTGTCATCAAAATACCCCACACTTAAGCTTTTGCTTGTCCTCAAGCAAACTGAATAGAAACGCTCATGTTCACAAATGATAAGATCGATTAAATTGGAGTTCAATCAAACACAATGAATTATTAGACAGATAGATCCTAGAATAAGAAACCTAACATGCATACAGATCAGCCGAACTACCTGGTCTCACTAATAAACTGCACACAACAAGTAGTAGCAACCAATTATGCACGAATTTGACCTGACCGACCAGACTCCTCACACAGGAAATATTTAGTACAACGGGAACTCTCACTCTCTGTGTTTAAGGACGTGTTTCTGCTCTCAATCATTTTCTGTTACTGAATTCTGTCATAAGTTTACAATTCAACCACATCTCCACCACTGTGACAACCCGAGTAACCAGTCAAGAAGGACTTCCCTGCTAGGACTGTAACGAATTCCACACTACTTGGGTTTATGATGCGATGGATGATGGGAATGTATGATGATGGCTTTGTGCGGTGTAGCTTTCGACTAACTTCACTCGAATCTAATCTGTGGCTTCCTACCGTCTAACCAGACACGAGTGGAATAATGAACGCTCGTCCTATGATACCCTCAAGCAACCTAGCACTTTTATTATTTTTCTTTACACAATTTTTTCTCTGACTTTTCTTTTGACTTCGTTCTTCCATTTGTAGGGGGAAGAACATTTTATTGAACTAAAAACTTTAAACTTTTCTCTTTTTCTGCTTTTCATTTTTTTTCAAAACTTGCTTTTTTTTCTTTTGTGCCGATTCTTTTCTTTTAGTTGCTAGAGGGGTTTACACGTCTGGACATAATAGCTAAGACCACCTGTTTAATGGCTATAGGCAGGTTACCACAAACCGACTTCCGGTAGGTCAATCTAGAACTACAACCACAGGGGATCAACGGGGAAATGAAAGAATGGGAAATGGCTGTAATGTATATCGAACCGAAAGAACAGGCCAAGCTCAAGGGTCTACACCTAATTGATTTTATCGTTAGGTAGGCTATCTGGCTTAGTGGCTGAATCGAGGTGCCCCTATCATTCTAGAACTCGTGTCATTGTGTGGTCTCGAGTAGGTCTCATGCAAATTCTAACTCATTCAAGCAAACAGAAAACCACTCAGAAAGAATTGAAATTGCAAGTTACGTGCAATGGATCAGAAGCTCACAGTTGGTTTGCTAGTCGGATTCGGTCATTTTCATGCAATCAAGGCTACAAATACAAGTGTGATTTTAAAAATTCTGTTCTGACCAGGCAATTTAGCATCAAAGTATACAGGTTGGTTCTCAAGTTCTAGGTTAAGCAGTCTAAGCATCATTATGAAAGTTTGAACAACAACTTAACATCAAAAATCAAGAACTGAGCCATTCTAATGCTAGAGAGACTGGAATGGAATCACGAGGCACACAGAAAACATAATCAAGGGCAATCAAGTTCATGCAAGGTTCTCTAGCATCCTACCCCACACTTAAATCGGACTGTGTCCTCACATGACTAATTCTAGAGTTTAGAGTGAAGTAGAAGAACCTGGACCGAGATGGTTGGCGTAGGGGATGAGCACGGGTCCTCGGAGCGGAGGGAATCTACCAAAGTGAAGCAAGGGCAATCTCCCTACTACCTACAAAACAAAAACAAATGAAACGTAAAAAGGAAACCGGGACAAGTGCCCCGGATCCACACAGAAAAAAGTTGGATCGAAATCCGAAAAGAATAAATAAAAAGAAAGGACCAGAAAAGGAATACAACCCGATCACTGCTGGTCAGGTGGGCCGGGAGGTGGAAAGTGGAGGAAATCGCCTAGCTGACGGTTCCACGCTAGCTGTGCCTCATACCGCCTATCAGCGCGGTGCATATGCTGCTGCATAATAGTCCATCTCGCCTCTTGAGTGGCGTTGTCGGTGATGCGCCACTCTTGCAGTCGCTCATATAGCTCTCCAACATCCGCGAGATGCGGGTGGTGCTGCGGGTGAGGCGCCTGGTATGGATCTGGGATGGCTGGCGGCGACTGGTGTACATACCCTGCCTGATGGTGTGGCGAGGGAGTATGGTCATGAAATTCTGGCTCGTACTGAGGCTGGGACTCCTCAGAATCATCGTCTACCTCCGATTCATCCTCGCTCTGGAGGGGAGGATCTGCTGCTACATGGGGACTGAGGTCCAGCTCGAGGTCGTACTCGACCGCCAAATCTCCTCCAACGGTGCGGACTCTGCGGCGTGGGATGTTCGGGCCATATTCATGGCTGAGGCCGAAGGAGATGATGAGCTGGCCGATGAAGTTGCCTCCCAGGAGTGAGCGAGGTGGCGTCCTCCTCTTGGTCTTCTGGCGGAAGATGTGAGCAAGCACCCATCCGGGGTGAAGAGGGTAGCTCTCCCGGATGGCGCAAAGAAGCAGAAGTTCCTCCTTGCTGATATGGTGGCGGTCCTTCTCTGGAGCATATAATAGCGATCTATGCTAAACCATATGAATGTATCTATAGAGAGGGTGAGAGAGAGACTTAACTAAGTTATGTTCCGTGAGACGATCGTCGGGCACTCCAGTCATGTGGCTCCAGAGTGCATGGTAGGCCTCCCCGTCATTCGCCCAGCCGAGGTGATGACCGTGGTAATGCTCGTAGGGAATGCCCAGATGAGCTGCAAACTCATCATAGGTGAGAGTCCTGTACACCCCGCCCAGGTAGAAGGAAATGACCTTCTTGCTCTGCCTCCTCCTGTGCTCATCCAGATCAAAGGTGGCCCAGAACTCCTGGAGAGCGACGTCTGGAAAGTCGGAAGCTATGGTGGTCAGCTCTAGGGGCCGGCCGGTGCCAGGGCGTCGTGCACGTTCCGGTGGTAGTCCTCATTATGATCGAAGAGGGACTCCATGGAAAGTGGTCGAACATTAGCTCCCGGAACATGCTCGAGCTTCTTGTAGCACTCAAAGTAGTAGTCGGGTAGACGAGCAACAGTGCGATGGTGCCTAGCACGGCCAGGGAATGCTGGTGGAAGGCCCTGGACGGCGGGAGTGACGGGAGCGGGGGCTCTGGTGCTCAAGGCGGCGTCAAGTCTCTACTTGGTCCTGCGCTCATAAGTGGTGTTCCTAAACAAGAAAACAAACTAGATTAGTCAAACTAAAACCCTACCCCACACTTAGTCGAAAAACTCAATTTCACAAAGAATTGAGGAAAACCGAGTGGGGGTAAGCAAAGCAGATTAACCGGTAATCACGAAAAATAAAATACATGCTTAGGAATAGCCAGAATGGAATTAGAACAATCAGAGTTCAGAAGTCAAACCGACATTCAAAAAGTCAACATAATAGAACCTTGAACCCTAATCATGGCAAGACTATCACAAATCGGAGGATGACGGTATAATATGATCTCAGATAGCAAACACAATAATCGGAATGAGAATGAACACATAAGGCAGCCAAATGATCAAAAACAGTTCATGGTCAAACCGACATTTCTGAAAAGTCAACCTCACAAGGAATAGGACTTAGGCATAGCAACACATGATCAAACGATATGAAAATTAAGCGCAACACTCCCTAAGCATGCTAGAACAGTCCAACAAGTTCAGCTAACCTAGTTCACACGAAATCAGTTGACACGCAAATCGAGGCAAACCGAAAAGTCAACCGAAAGTTAACCCCGACGAAATTCAGCAATCAACATGTCAAAAGATTCGCAATGAAAAGTTCTACAACTTACCTTGAAGCCATGGATGCTAAAAATGAACGGATTGGGAGGAATCGGTGAAAAATCGACAATTTTAGGGTTTGGGTGAACTAGAGCTGTAGAGCTCCGATTCGGCTGTTCTAGGGCTTGGATTGATCGGAAATGGAAGGGGAAGGAAGCGGTGGCGGTCGGCAGCGGTCGGCGGCGGCGAAAATAAGGGTGGCGGTCGGCGGGTTTGATTGAAAACAGGGGATGGGTTTTTTGGTTTCAAAAATAAGAAGTGAGGAGAGAGAGAAGAGGGTCCGAATTTTAAAATGAATAGTTGGTTGATTTTCAAAGGAATTTTTGGCAAAAATAAGTGCAAGTTTTCGCCGAAAATGTTAGTTAATAAGTACTGCCAGTTTCAAATGAATTTTAGCCGAAAATGTGAAGCAAAAACGTCTGGAAAACTCAGTGGGATTTCAAAGAGAATTTTCGCCGAAAACATGGGTCATTTTCGCCGAAAATATTGAACTCTACGATTGAAAATATTTTCGCAATCCCAGCAAACTTCAAAAAATCACAGTTAAATCCACAAAAATTGGAAAGACCTCAAAAGACTTGCAATTGACACTATGACACACAGACTACACACGAAAAATACGAAATCAAACAAACTGACACTTTTGGCTCCTCCGAACCGACTCTAAAACACTAAGGTTGACACAATTGAAAAACGGACTCCAGCCGTGGGTTGCCTCCCACGAGGTGCTCTTTTATTAATGTCCTTGAGCTGGACGATACCTGGACGGTATTAGGAGACATCCCAACGTAGATTCTCCTTAATGCTAGCATCGAAGTTGATAAAGTAGAGCTTCGGGGCTTCTCCGGTGAGCATGAATTTCTTCCCGTTCGCGTGTATGAGTTTGGTACGTCCGTCGGGAAGGTGGTCAGTGATCTTTAATGGTCCGAACAGTTCTGTCAAGGGATCATCTTCCACAAGGAAGACAGTGGACAGAATGAGAACGATCGGCTCCTTCTTTTCTTTAACCTCCGGCTTCATATCACCAGGATCGGTGATCGTCAGTATTTCCTTAGGAGATGCTTTTGGCTTCTCCTTCCATACTTGTTCCGGCGCCGGTAGCTTGGAACGAATTGGTGGTGCAGCTGGCTCGGTAGAAGGTGGCGGCACAACTGGTCTCCAGACCATGTGAGTCTTCGTCTTCTTGTTCTTTCCCCGAGGTCTGCTAGGCTTTGTGCTCAGTGGCTTAGAAGAGGCTTTCAGGTCCTTCTTCTTTGGTGGCTTTGGAGGAACAGATTTCAGTTTCTGCTTGATAACCTGTCCAACACCTACAACAGCAATTGATCTAGGCACACGAGAAGAGACATCAGTAACGGAGTTGACCGGAGTCAACTCCACAGTTTCAACAGCTAAACAATGGAATTCTTCATTCTTAGGATTATAGTTCATTCCGTCTTTAAGGCGGAACGTGACCGTTTCTTTACCAACTCTCAAAGTTAAAGAACCATTTGGAACGTTAATTTGCATTCCAGTAGTAGCCATGAAAGGTCGTCCTATGAGAATGGTAGAATCATCCTTACTAGTATCAATGATAACAAAGTCAGCTAAGAACGTGAAAGGACCACATTTAGTAACAACATCTTTTATCTCTCCCCTAGGGGTTTTAAGTGATCTATCAGCAAAGACAAGTTGCATGCTAGGCGGTTCAAGTTCTCCTAGGTTCAATTTTCATATAGACTCATAGGCATAACATTAACAGACGCACCAAGATCAACCAAACAACGTTCTATCTCAATATCATTAATGACAAGAGGTAGAGTGAAAGAACCAGGATCGGAACACTTAGCTGGATATGGAGAGGAAGGTTTCTTGCTACGAGCATCAGGATATCCTTCTTTATTCCTCGTCATGCCAGTCTCGATCCTTGCATTCGCCAGCAATGCTCTTGGAAAAGGAGGCTTCACGATGTACGGTGCGAGAGGAGGACCTTCCTCCTTAGGCGCCACTTCTAGTGCTTCTTTCTTCTCTGAAGTTCCAGCGATCCTGCGTAAAACAGAACAAGCGTCAGCAGATAAGCTAGTAAATTTTTTAACAGTTACCATCTTGGCTTGCTCCTTTCTCGGATTCAGCTCTGTATGGCTCGGAAGTTGGCCAAATGGTCGACCCGATGCTAGCATGCTCGAGATGTTGTTCACTGCTTGCTCAATTCTTTGACCGGCTGCTATCTGTTCTTGATTGAGAAGAGCTTGAGCTTTAAACTGACTGTCATGATCGTCGAGTCTGGTGATGATCTGACTAAGCTTCTTGTCCAAGTCACTGACGTTGTGTTCCTTCTGGTACTGCTGCCCTAGATAGGTGTTATTCAAATATTGATTCTGGCGATTGCCAGGAGCAGTCCCATAATTACCCGGATTGCGGTGCGGCGGCTAATAGACACCTGCCGGCGGATGGTTAGGTTTCTGATCTTGAGCTGGACCAGCTGGGCGGTTATTTTGGTTCTGGTTATGGTTGGCGCCAGCATTGTAGGGAGGTCTGTCTTGATAGTTCCCTTGCTGCCTGAAGTTGCGGTAGCTAGCATAACCATTCTGATTATTGACGAAGCCTTGTTGAACGAAATTTACCTCTTCGGCAGACCAGACTTTTGTCTTACCAAAATTCTGGCATCGGCTTCCATTATGCGCACAAGCTCCACACCATTCGCAATCAGCAACATAGACAGAAGCTGCCGGCGGTTTGATTGGTGTGGAAGACTTCTTCAAATGCTTCTCTACTTTGGCCTTCATAGCTGCTTCGAGATCGAGCTTGCTCCTTGATCCTTCAGATTGTCGTTCCCAGTTCCTTGACTTGGAAGCACAGTTTGCGAAGTGAAGAAGAGCAGCTTCGGGTGTGAGTGTAGTGCAATCCCCTTCAGCTAGAGAATTGACCCACTTGGCAGATTCTTCTCGAAGACCTCGAGCAAAGATTTCAGCTAACTGCCTTTGCTCGAATCCATGATGAGGGTAGTTGTAGAGAAGTTCTTGGAATTGATTCCAAGTATCGTATAAGCTTTCTCCTTCTTTCTAGGAGAATCTGGCGATGCTGTCCTTGATGGCTGTTGTTCTGGCCGGAGGAAAGTATTCTTCAACGAAGTCCTGAGCCATAGTATCCCAATCAGTGTAATATCCAGGTGGTTTGCCAGTAAGCCACCTCTTAGCAGCGCCTTTCAGAGAGAACGAGAAAGCTCTCAAACAAAGAGTATTCTTGTCGAGGTTTCCGTTCTTGAAAGTGCTGCAGAGATCAAGGAAGTCTGCAAGATGAGTGCACGGGTTGTCTAGGGGCCTGCCTTCGAACTGTAGATCCCTAGAGATCATAGTCAAGAATGGAATCTTGATCTCATAGTCAGGATCTCCTTCAATGCGCGGTACGGCAATGGCAGATCGAACGCTAGTCGGGCTCGGCTTGTTGTACTCAGCTAGAATTTTTTGTGCAGGCGGCGGTGGTGGATTTCCGCCTGGTGGTGGTGGTGGTGGTAATTGATCAGTCATGGTAGAAGATGGAGGAGGTGAAAGTGACTCGGTGTATGAAACGGATGTAGGTGACGGTACAGGTGAAGATGGAGATGAGGAACTCTCCTTCAGTTCCTCAATCTGAGTCGGAGTGATGGATGGAGGTGGATTGATTCTGCTTCTCCTTGGAATCTGTGATTGTCGAGGTGGAGCAGAACTGCTTGGTCTCTCTATACTCTTAGCCTTGTTGGTTTGAGAGCGAGTCCAAGGCGGTGATGCATACACCTGTGAACAACCTACAAATAACAAAAACAACAAAACCAGTGTAAAATCGAAGTGGGTGGAAAAGTGAAAGATGGAAAATAGAAGAATAAATTGCCAGTTCTTCTTTCAAACAATCAAAAGAAGTCCCCGGCAACGGCGCCAATTTGATGAACGATGCAGAGCGGTGATCAAATACTACCAAGCTAGAAAGCTAGGGTAGATCGTATTCCACGGGTCTTCTAATGATTGACTACTCAAATAAGCTAGCAAATTACTCAGGTTTAAGCACTTCGTGCGTGGTGTGAGTTCCACGACTTCTAATTCTAAGAAATGCAGAAAAATTAAAAATTGAAACTAAGAACAGAATGGAAATCAGTTGATTAAAACAGAGATGACAGACGAACTTAGACTTTGAATCCTCCTTCGTTCCCCAGAGCATTGGCAATCAACAGATCAGCGGATTTTGATTCTCATTCAATCAATTCTAAGACACCACCATAACTCCTTACCCTTAGGTTTAAGACTGGCGAACGTTCGCTCTATCCGTTCTAGCTACCAAGATTAATTAGTCGCCTGGGTACGGTTGCCTCTCGCAACGACTTAACTTAACTGGTGGAATTACTAACGATTTATGAGTTACTCTTGCAGTGGATTAACCCTAACCTGTTCCTACGAAAGGCACGCTCCAATTATAAGGTTAATTGTTCGATTTGGTGTTTTAAAGTAAGGCGAGCGTTCGCTTCTATCCTTAGCTTAATAGGAATCTAATCTAGGTGATCAATCCAGACAAGAAACATGAACAATGAAGAACAAATCAAACATGAAAGAGAAACTAATTGAACTTTGAATCTAATCACCGCCGATCCATGACCGCTTTAAAGCCCTGGGTCACTTAGGGTTCATCTAGTCTAAGCTCTAAGAGTTTAGCTAGTCATGTTTATCACAAAAGAATCAAAGACAAAGAAAGAGTTCATCATCCAGAGGAAGAACAGAGAAGAATCTGAAAAACCTAATTAAGACGACTCTGGCAGACTTCGATCTTCGGTAAACTGCAATCCTAGCTCCAAGTCTTCGAGATGGAAGGGATGGCATCACGATCTCTTTCCGGCTCTTCGGACTCTAAACTCTCTGCTCCAGAACTTGAGAGAATTTTGAAGTTCGGTATTAGTTGGTAATTATGTTGTGTATGAAAAAGGTATATTGATTTGGGCCGCCGGTTAAGTGTTTATACTTAACCCTAATACCGCCGGATTTATTTGACGGCAAAAACCTGTGCCATTCCTCGAAGTTCCAACGCCTTAGACACGTCCTTGGCTACTTTATTTGACGGCAAAAACCTGTGCAAACATAAAAACACTAGAAAACCATCAAATAGACCCGAAACGGGCCAAAGTAACACAAATGGCACGAGATAGGGCAATTGATTGAATATTCGCTATTCTACCCTAAAAACCATGTCTTAAGCAAGGAAATGTCGCTTGAATGAGGCTGATAATCACGTTAAATCGAGTGTCATCACTCACCATCCCTAAGTTTTGCCGGCAACAATGATGTTGATGAGTACTTGGATTGGGAGAGAAGTATGGAGGACTTCCTCGAGTACCATCACTATTCGGAGAGAAAGAAGGTAATTGTGGCTACCCTTGAATTTACTGACTATGTTGTGCTTTGGTGGAGCCAATTCAAGAGACAGGTTCAAAGAGTTGAGGAGGTACCCATCGAGTCATGGAGAGACATCAAGAGGAAGATGAGGAAGAGGTTTGTCCCGGCTGCCTACATCCGAGACTTGCACATCTCACTCCAGACTTTGAAGCAAGGAACCATGTCTGTGGAGCAGTATACCAAGGAGATAGAGATGCTAGTGGAAAGGCTAGACCTCAAGGAGGAGCAGGAAGCCAGGATAGCACGGTTTGTAGGAGGGCTACACCCGGACATCATGTACCAAGTCAACATACTCAACTATGTTGACTATGAAGACTTGAAAGCCCCAGCCATCCGAGTGGAGAGGGAGATGAGAAGAGGATATACAAGAAGGCCAGCCTCTCCAGCCAGTAGCCAATGGATAGGAGGCTCTAGTACCAGCCAGGCCCCATGGAAGCCCATCCAACCCCGAAGCACCAGGCCTCGAGGAAACCCTAACCCTAAGGAACCGACACCACGGGTAACAACTACTCAATCTACTTCTACTGTACAGAATTCTAACCCCCGTCCTAGTGGTATTGTGTGCTTTAAATGTCAACGCAGAGGACACGTCTCAAGGGACTGCCCCAACCAAAGGACCATGGTGATGACAGAAGGAGATCGAGACGGATGATGAAGAGGAGGATGAGAAAAAGAAGGAAGAAGAAGGAGAAGAATCTGAAGAAGGAGAGGAAGTGAAGCCAGAAGGGCTTGAGAAGTTTACTAGGATGTTCTAAAAAATTCCAGCCCCGGAGTCAAAGAATCTGCCCAGCCCCGGAGCCGGCGCCAACACAACCACGACGCTCAGCCCCGCCCCAGCGCTGAGGACAGCCCCGGTGCTCAGTCCAGCCCTGGCGCTCAGCACAGCCCGGACGCTAAGCCCAGCCGTGGCGCTCAGCCCAGCCCCGGTGCACAGCCTAGCCCGGGCGCGCACCACAACCCTGGCTCAGCACAGCCCCGACGGTCAGCCCAGTCCCAGCGCCCAGCATAGCCTTGTCGCTCAGGCCAGCCCCGACACCCAGGCTAACCCCAGCCCCCAGGCCAGACCGGTGTACTCCAGATCGGCCTCGGTACGCTCCTGACCAGCCCCGATACAGGCCCCCTGGTCAGCCCTAGCCCCGGTATCATCCAGACCACCCCCGATACGCCCTAGGACCACCTCAGCCCCCAGATCGGCCTCGGTACGTACCTGCCCAGGCCCAATACACCCCGGCCCCGCCTCGGCGCGCCAAGCAACTTCGAATTTCAATGGGAAGCTGTCTCCCACCGAATCCTAAGGGTTGCACTGATCGAGGAAGTAGAAAATATGGAGCTGGATGAAGAAATTGGCGAACAGGTCAAAGGAAAAGGAGTACCTTACTTGGGAATCGGTTTTTGCCCGGATTGCCGGATTTTGCCTATTTAGTCTTTTCCTTGCATACCAAGACACTTTTATCTTTCCCTTTTTAGTTTTCCTTATTTAGTTAGCTTGTGATGAGCTGTAAAACAGTGATCAAATACTACCAAGCACAAAGCAAGATAGATCGTATTCCATAGGGTTTCTTCCAATTGACTACTCAAAGAAGCTGGCAATTTACTCAGGTTTAAACACTTTGTGCGTGGTGTGAGTTCCACGACTTCTGGACTAAGATACAAGAAAATTAAAATGAAATTAAAAGACAGAATGATTGGTTGGTTTAGACAGACGACAGACAAGCTTAGATTTCGAATCCCCGTTTTCAATTCTCATTCAATCAATTTCTAAACACCACCATAACTCCTTACCCTTAGGTTTAGGATTGGCGAACATTCGCTCTATTCGTCCTAACTACCAAGATTAATTAGCCGCCCAAGTACGGTCGCTTCTTGCGATGACAAAACTAACTGGTGCAATTACTAACGATTAATGAGTTACTCTTGAAGCGGATTAACCCTAAATGGTTTCTACGAAAGGCACACTCCAATGAATAGGTTAATTGGTTGAATTGATGTTCTAAAGAGAGGTGAGCGTTCGCTTCTATCCTCAACTTAACAAGAATCTAATCTAGGTGATCAAGAAAGACAAGTTTTAATGTTTTAAAGCAGGGAAGCTGTCTGGCGACAAACCCTAACTCAACACAAACCTAATCTAGGCGATCAACTAGAAGAAACATAAACAATCAAGAACAAAACAACCATGCAAAGAGAAACTGATTGAACTTTGAATCTAATTACCACCAATCCATGACCGCATTAAAGCCCTGGGTCACTTAGAGTTCATCTAATCTAAGCTCTACGAGTTTAGCTACTCATATTAGATACACGAGAATTAAAGACAAACAAGGAATACATCTCAGGTAGGAAGAACAGAGAAGAACTGTAAAACCTAATATGACGAATCCGTGAAGCTTCAATCTCAACGATCTTCAACTCTCAGCTTCGAGCTCTCCGAGGTGGAAGGATGACGTCACGATCTCTTCCTGGCTCTTCGAACTCTCAAAAACTCTCTCTCTCGAACTCTTAGGTCTGGAACTCGTCAAAGTTCTATTATGAAAAAGTATTATCAGGTCTCTTTTGAATTGGGCCGCCGGTTAAGTATTTATACTTAACCCTAAGTTCACCGGATTTGCCTGGATTTTTTGGCGAAAACTTAAGGAGTTTTCACCGAAAACTTCAGTGTAAATTGCTGGCTTTCGTCGACTGATCTCTTGTGAGTTTTAAGTCTAGAATTTTCGGTGAGAACTTGACTTTTCGCCGAAAACTTCTTCTTGTGTTGCTCTGCCGATTTCTTATGGAGTTTTCGACAAAAACCTCAGGTCTTTTCACTACTTTATTTGACGGCAAAAACCTGTGCTATCACGAAAACACTAGAAAACCATCAAATAGACCCGAAACGGGCCAAAGTAACACAAATGGCACGAGATAGAGCAGTTGAGTGAATATTCGCTATTCTACCCTAAAAACCATGTCTTAAGCCAAGAAATGTCGCTTAAATGAGGCTGATAATCACGTCAAATCGAGTGTCATCAAAATACCCCACACTTAAGGTTTTGCTTGTCCTCAAGCAAACTGAATAAAAAATGCTTATGTTCACAAATGATAAGATCGATTAAATTGAAGTTCAAGCTTACACAATGAATTATTAGACAACTACTTCTAGAACAAGAAACCTAACATGTATACTAATCAGCCAAACAACCTAGCACTACAACAAAACAGAGTATTAGTGGCGGTTATTTTCCACAATTGTGGAGGTTATAACCGCCACTGTTGTAACAACTGTGGCGGTTGTACAACCGCCACAATAGGGAAACAAAACCGCCACGAAACTGTCCGACACAAACGAATAATAGTGGCGGTCAGGAACCGCCACAAATAAGCAACAGTGGCGGTTACACAGTGGAGGTTATAAAACCGCCACTGTTGACTATAACTTTCCCAAAAAAAAAACTCGCCGGCGGAAAACCCAGATTCTGGCGTGTCCCAAAAATCCTTTCATTCCTCTTCTTCTTCGTCCTTTGAGCCTTCTCGGAGTTAGGTGAGTAAGCACGACATCAAAGCTTTCGCCGGTGATGACTTTCCCGACATCAGTCGGATCTCCCCACACGGTGCGTCCTCCGGCACCCACACGCTGAATATGCTGAACGGAGGCTTCTTCATCTTATCGGAACCCTCATCCTCAACGGTGAGGACGGTGACCTAGTGGTCGGAAGCAAGGAGCTCCTTGGCGAAGTAGAATTTGATAAAGGAATGGCCGCCGTTGTTGGTGTTGACGATCAGTACCTTCTTCTTGTCCTCTGCCCTGACGGAGAAGGAAGCGGCGGCGGAGGAGGGAGAGAGGCGGCGGGATGAGAATGTGAAGGGAGAAGGAGAGATGGAGAAGGAGAGATGGAGTAAGAAGAAGAGAGGATAGGAATGGTGGTGAGAGAATGTGAGGTTGAGATCTGAGCTGCGAATAGGCTTGATTCGGATAGCTAAAAGTGGCGGTTTTCTTCTTCCAATTGTGGAGGTTATAACCGCCACAATGAAAAAAATTATACATTGGGGGTTAAAACTGCCACTATGCAACCGCCACAGTGGCTGAATAGGCTTGACACGGATCGCTAAATACACGGGTGGCGGTTTTCTTTTCCAATTGTGGAGGTTATAACCGCCACAATGATAAAAATTATACATTGGGGGTTAAAACCGCCACTATGCAACCGCCACAATGGGAATTACATAGTGGCGGTTCCACAACCGCCACTAATGAATCCGAAACCTTTTTAATTATTTGTTGTAGCGTGGTCTCACTATAAACTGCACACGACAAGTAGTAGTAACCAATCATGCACGAATTTGACCTGACCGACCAGACTCCTCACACAGGAAATATTTAGTACAAGGGGAATTCTCGCTCTCTGTGTTTAGGGACGTGTTTGTGCTCTCAATCATTTTCTGTTACTGAATTCTGTCATAGGTTTGCAATTCGACCACATCTCCACCACTGTGACAACACGAGTAACTAGTCAAGAAGGACTTCCCTGCTTAGGACTGTAACGAATTCTACACTACAAGGGTTTATGATGAGATGGATGATGGGAATGTATGATGATGGCTTTAGTGTAGTGTAGCTTTCGACTAACTTCACTCGAATCTAGCCTATTGATGACACTCGATTTGACGTGATTATCAACCTAATTTAAGCGACATTTCCTTGCTTGAAACGTGGTTTTAGGGGTAAAATAGCGAATATTCACTCAACTACCCTATTTCCTACCAATTTGGTTACTTTGGCCCTTTTTGGTCTATTTGATGGTTTTCTAGTGTTTTTGTGAAAGCACAGGTTTTTGCCATCATTTATGTAGCCACGGACATGTTCAAGACCTCAAGGAGTGAACCAAAATTGAACCAGAAATCAAACCAGAGTCAGAACCGAAGATCCAACTGTCCAGCACTATGAAGTTTTCGCCGAAATTGAACCAAAAACCTCGCTGTTAGTGTTTTCGCCGAAAACACTATGAAGTTTTCGGCAAAAATACCTTCAGAAACCCACAGGCAGAATCAGCTAAATTACACTGAAGTTTTCGGTGAAAATACTATAAAGTTTTCACCGAAAAGTTATGAAGAAATAAGCCGACGGAAGCAGTAATTTACAAAGGAATTTTTGGCGAAAACTCCCTTAGGTTTTCGGCGAAAATTCCTTCACAAATCCGGTGATTTAGGGTTTAAGTATAAATACTTAAACCGGCGGCCAAAGAGAAAAATCAATCATTATTCATATTTTCACAAATCAGACTTTTGAGAGTCAGCCGACTCTAGGGTCGATAGATAGAGTTTAGAGAGTTCGAAGATCCGTGGAGAGATCGTGACGCCATCCTTCTACCTCGGTGAACTCGGAGCTTAATGTTGAAGATCCAGGAGATTGAAGCTTCGCGGGGGTCGTCATAATTTGGTTTTTTAGTTCTTATCTGTTCTTCCTCTGTATGATGATCTTCTTTGTTGCCTTTAATTCTTTTGTTATCGTTATGAGTAGCTAAACTTGTAGAGCTTAGATTAGATGAACCCTAAGTGACCCAGGGCTTTAAAGTGGTCACGGATTGGCGGTAATTAGATTCGAAGTTCAATCAGTTTCTCTTTGCATGGTTGTTTTGTTCTTGATTGTTTATGTTTCTTTTCTGGTTGATCGCCTAGATTAGGTTTTTGCAAGTTAGGGTTAGTCGCTAGACGGTTCCCTGCTTTGGCGCTTAAACTTGTCTTCCTTGATCACCTAGTTTAGATTCTTGTTAAGTTGAGGATAGAAGCGAACGCTCGCCTCTCTTTAAAACATCAATTCAACCAGTTAACCTTATAATTGGAGTGTGCCTTTCGTAGGAACCGATTAGGGTTAATCCACTGCAAGAGTAACTCATAAATCGTTAGTAATTACACCAGTTAATTAAGTCGTTGTGAGAGGCGACCGTACCCGGGCGACTATTTAATCTTGGTAGTTAGATCGGATAGAGCGAACGTTCGCCGGTCTTAAACCTAAGGGTAAGGAGTTATGGTGGTGTATAGAAACCTATTGAATTAGAATTGAAAACCGCTGATCTGTTGACTGCTGTTGCTCTGGTGATCTAAGGGGGATTCGAAATCTAAGTTCGTCTATCTTCTCATTAGTCAACCTTTTACTTTTCTATCTTTTATTTTCCTGCTTTATTAGTCTAGAAGTCGTGGAACTCACACCACGCACTAAGTGTTTAAACCTGAGCAATTTTCCAGCTTCTTTGAGTAGTCGATTAGTAGAAACTTTGTGGAATACGATCTAGTCTACTTCGGTAGGTTAGTTATTTGATACCGCTAAAACTGCAGCATCATCTATGGCTTCCTACCGTCTAATCAGACATGGGTGGAATAGTGTATGCTCGTTTTATGATACCCTCAAGCAACCTAGCACTTTATTTTCTTTATACATTTTTCTGACTTTTCGTTTACATTTTCTTTCGACTTCGTTCTTCCATATGTAGGGAGAAGAACGTTATTGAACTGAACTATAAACTTGAAAACTTTGAACTTTTCTTTATTATATATTTTTTTTTTAATTTTCCTTATTGTTTTTCTTCTTCTCTTTTTTTTTTTCTTCTTTTGTGCAGATTTTCTTTTAGTTGCGGGAGGGGTTTACACGTCTGGACATAATAGCTAAGACCACCTGTTTAATGGCTATGGGCAGGTTACCACAAACCTACTTCCGGTAGGCTAATCTAGAACTACAACCACAGGGGATCAACGGGGAATGAAAGAATGGGGATTAGCTGTAATATATATCGAACCGAAAGAAAGGCCAAGCTCAAGGGTTTAAAACTAATGGATTTAACGTTAGGTAGGCTATCTGGCTTAGTAGCTGAATCTAGGTGCCCCTATCATTCTAGAACTCGTGTCATCCTGTGGTCTCGAATAGGTCTCATGCAAATTCTAACTCATTCAAGAAAAACAGAAAATCACTCCAAACGAATTAAAATTGTAGGTTATGTGCAATGGATCAAAAGCTCACATTTGGTTTGCTAGTCGGATTCGATCATTTTCATGCAATCAAGGCGACAAACTACAAGTGTGATTTTGAAAATCTGTTCTGACCAGGCAATTTAGCATCAGTACACGTTGGTTCTCAGGTTCTAGGTTAAGCAGTCTAAGCATCATTATGACAATTTGAACAAAAACTTAACCAAAAAAATCAAGACCTGAGCAATTCTAATGCTAGAGTAACTCGAAAGGCACCAAGAAACAAACACACACAATTAAGGGCAATCAAGTTCATGCAAGGCTCACAAGACTAAACTAGAGTAGAGAGATATGAAGAACCTGGAATGAGATGGTCGGTGTAGGGGAGGAACACGGAGCGTCCGAAGTAGAGCGGGGTACCTACTCAAGTTCCTACAAAACAAAAACAACAAAAAGATAAAAAGGATACCGGGACAAGTGTCCCGGATCCACACAGATTAAAAGTCGAATAAAGACGATTTAGGGGAATTTTGCAAATATTTTGACTTTTTTTTAAGGATACAAATTCACAGCACCGCATTCCTAGAGAAGTCTAGAACATCTAACTTCAATCCGCTCAGAAAAATTCACACCGAAACAGCAGCCACGCAAAAACGAGGTAGACCGGAATTAAACTTGTCAAAATTCAACAATGAACATGTCGAAAGATTCAAAATTGAAAACCCAACAACTAACCTTTAAGACATGACTCAAGAAAATGGACGGAAAACGGCGAAGTTGGCCAAAAACGTGAAAAGCTTGTTTCGGGGATAATCGGAGCTACAAAGCTCTGATTTGGGCGATCAAGTATGCGTTGGAATCGGACCGAAAAAAGGAAACTGATATTTAAAAACAGACACAAGTTTTCGGCGAAAACTTTGAAGTTTTTGCCAAAAACTTCTTCGAAAACAGGTAAAAATAAAACAGACGCCACTGTTTGCAAAATGAGACTAGTTTTCGGCGAGAACTTCTAATTCTCGCCGAAAACCTATTTTAAAACCCCATTTTTTTTAAAGCCCAACCGAAAACAAATCAAAATGAAAGGAAATTAAACTGACACTTTGGCTCCCCGAACCTGATTCGAACGACGAAAAGACTGACCCAAAAAATCAAAACGGACTCCAGCCGTGGGTTGCCTCCCACGAAGCGCTCTTGCTTAACGTCCTTGAGCCGGACGATACCTGGATGGCAATCAAGAGACATCCCAACTCAGGATTTCTCTTAGGCTCGAGTCGGAGTTCATGAAATACAGCTTTGGGGATCCTCCGGTAAGTGTGAACTTCTTCCTGTTTGCGTGAATTAGCTTAGTTCGTCCATCAGGAAGATGACCAGAAATTTCAAATGGCCCGAAGAGTTCTTTTGAAGGAGCGTCCTTCTCTTTATTCTCCTTCTTCATCTCACTAGGATCTTTATCTTTTGGCGATTCATGAGGGGATGCCGTCGGATCCTCCTTCTTTCTCGGCTTCTGTGCCGGCAGCTCATTTTCAGATTAGGGACCTGTCAAACACCTGGCAAAAAGATTTCTAAAGAAACTCTAGATTTTTCATTAGTAACGAAGTTGTCCGAAGCCAACTCCACAACTTCAATTGATAAGCAATGTGCCTCTTCTTTGACAGGGAATTGCATACCGTCCTTGAGACTGAATGTCATGGTATCCTTGCCGACCCTTAATGTCAACGAGCCATTCGGGACATTAATGGTAATGCCGACTGTCACCATAAATGGTCAGCCTAGGAGCGGATTAACCCGAACTGGTTCCTATGAAAGGCACACTCCAATGAATAGGTTTATTGGTTGAATTGATGTTCTAAAGAGAGGCGATCGTTCGCTTCTATCCTCAGCTTAACAAGAATCTAATCTAAGTGATCAAGAAAGACAAGTTTTAATGTTTTAAAGCAGGGAAGCTGTCCGGCGACAAACCATAACTCAACATTAACCAGAAGAAACATAAACAATCAAGAACAAAACAACCATGCAAAGAAAAACTGATTGAACTTTGAATCTAATTACCGCCGATCCGTGACCGCTTTAAAGCCCTGGGTCACTTAGGGTTCATCTAATCTAAGCTCTACGAGTTTAGCTACTCATATTAGATACAAGAGAATTAAAGACAAACAAGGAATACATCTCAGGTAGGAAGAACAGAGAAGAACTGTAAAACCTAATTTGACGAATCCATGATGCTTCAATCTCAACGATCTTCAACTCTCAGCTCCGAGCTCTCCGAGGTGGAAGGATGGCGTCACAATCTCATCCTGGCTCTTCGAACTCTCAAAAACTCTCTCTCTCGAACTCTTAGGTCTGGAACTTGTCAAAGTTCTATTATGAAAAAGTATTATCAGTTCTTTTTTGAATTGGGCCGCCGGTTAAGTATTTATACTTAACCCTAAGTTCGCTGGATTTGCCTGGATTTTTTGGCAAAAACTTAAGGAGTTTTCGCCGAAAACTTCAGTGTAAATTGCTGGCTTCCATCGACTGATCTCCTGTGAGTTTTAAGTCTATTTTTCTGTGAGAACTTGACTTTTTGCCGAAAACTTCTTCTTGTATTGCTCTGCCGATTTTTTTTGTAGTTTTCGGCAAAAACCTCAGGTCTTTTCGCCAAAAACTTATGTGTAAAATGGGGCAGGATTTGTGTTGACTTGATTGACTCCTTGGATTGATTCTGGTGCGGTTCCTCGAGGTTCCAATGCCTTAGACACGTCCTTGGCTACTTTATTTGACGGCAAAAACCTGTGCTATCACGAAAACACTAGAAAGCCATCAAATAGACCCAAAATGGGCCAAAGTAACACAAATGGCACGAGTTAGAGCAGTTGAGTGAATATTCGCTATTCTACCCTAAAAACCATGTCTTAAGCCAAGAAATGTCGCTTAAATGAGGCTGATAATCACGTCAAATCGAGTGTCATCAGCTTGTTTAGGTCGTTTTTAATCTTTCCTAGTTAGGATTAGATTATTTTATTCCTAGTTAGGAAGTAGCTAAATAGGCGAGGAGAACTTGTTCCCGCCCTATTAATAGAGACTGTCGGTCTCCCTTTGTTATTGAGACTTTAATCAATTAATAAACCACCTTTCAGAACTTTGTTGCAAACCCCTTTGAGTATGTGCAAGAGCGCGGCTTAAGGTTTGTCTTATCATCAAGAGCATCCATCTCTTGGCATGGCGCCCTCGACTTGATACTTCTGGTTCCTAGCTCCTTTATAGCTAGCGGGTCAAAGTCCTAATCCGCCCCGGTTCTGAAGGTTCCTCTCGTTGCTAGGATCATCAGCTTGTGGTGTTCAAGGGTCGTCTGCCCACGGTTGCAGCAGTTCACATTACCAGCCAAAAGGATTAATTTTGCGAATTTATTTGGGGCTCATTTGCATGCGAGATTCTAAATGTCCACAGAATAGGAGAGAATTCAAGAGAATTTAATTATGGAGAATTAGTGGGAATTCAACTTTTAAATTTCATGTTTGGATTACTAATTAAGGGGAAGAAATCTTCTTCTTTAAGAAGATTTCTGGGTTTTGATTTTTGGCAGAGATGAGGCTTGTGTAGAGTAGTCATATGCATCGATGAGGTGAGATAGTATTGAAACTTTTAAATGGAGGGTGAAGAAGATTTCTGGGTTTTGATTTTTGGCAGAGATGAGGCTTGTGTAGAATAGTCATATGCAGCGATGAGGTGAGATAGTATTGAAACTTTTAAATGGAGGGTGAAAATGTCTTTTAACACATTAATTAAATATCCTCTAATACAATTCCTTCGCCTTAATTAGTAATCCAAACATGGAATCTTCTTCAACATCCCAATCAAACCACCCAATGAAACCTCTATACCCCATCTTCTTCCCCTGCCCTCTCTATCACGATCAAACCTCCAAGGAATCATTTCCCAATCAATCAATTGATTACCAAAATGTCTCCTTCTTTTTCTCCACCTTCTCTTCTGCCCAACTGCCCACAACTCATAGCCCCCTGAAGATTCACTCGCTGGTTGTCCGCCGCCGTAACCCACCGCTCAGTACCGGAGACAACCTAGGTGATCGGAAACCATGGTGGGCATCTCCCTATCGGCTATCGCTTCTGTACGACCCATAAGAATGAGGCTGATGAGGAGGATGAACTATATATTGTTATTGTTCGCCATCATCAAATTCAAATTCGCGCCTCTGATTTGTTGCTGATTCGGTTGATTAAACTCGAATTGATGGAGATGGGCAGGGGTAAAATCATGTTGGGTGTCTGGGAAGGGGATAAAACCTACGCCTCCGCCATCTTGTCCGACATCCTGATCATCGCCACCGTAGGAAGAAGAAGTGGTGGAAGGGGAGAAGTGCTGATCACCGTTGTTGCATGCGCCTTGTTGGTCTGCCGCCTTTAAGCACATCAACTGATAACCCCAGATAGGTTTTGTGATCTCTTCTTCTTCTAATCAAAATAAATCGATTCTAATCAAAGACATAACTCGATTCAATATCCTTTGTTTTTCTCTGGTCTGAAGCAGAGGATTTTTGGTCATCAGAACTCAGACGAGCAGGAGATAATAGAGGTAGCTGATTCGGGGGATAATAGGTTTCGGCGGCTATAACTCCGAATTGATTGTTGTGGTTTGTCGAGGACAATGACTGTAAATTAGACAGAGATATCTTAATTCCCTAATAGTAGTTAATTTATTCGAAATCTCTGAAAAAGGATATAACAATGTCACTAGGGAATTCGAGATCCAATTCCTCATTCCAATTCCTTCATCCAAACGACCCCTTGGATTTTCTAAGGCTCTGGCATTCTTGTGGCACTAGGATGAACCTCCAACAAGCCTCGTTGGATTCAGAGAATGACGGAAGGAGAGCGCAAAGGAGATGAAGCTAGACCGAGCTAGAGTAATGCATGGCCGAAGCATCAACGAGCAAAACACGGATGTTGATCCGACGAAGCCAATGCTAGGAGCCAAGATCAGGCCACCACCTGAGCCTGATCCAAGGAAGGATGGCTTTCCTTCAAGGATGCAGGACACGAAGAGAAGATGCCACGTACATCCAGACAAAAAATCCTAATCAAGCTAAGATTTCTCGGTTTTGGACAGATTCCTCGTCCGACAAAGATTGACGGATTGGCCTGCTTAGAGACGGAATTTGGGCTGATGTCCAACATAAAAGTTGAAGCCCATGATGTCTACTAGTGATCTGCAAAGGGATTATTTTTCCAAATGTATTTGGTATTTATTTGGCTGAATCTTCCATAACCCGTTTAGCTGTTTTTTTTAAGAATTTTTCAGCTTTCTTTTAGAGTTCTTGTTTAGGAAGGAGTCTTTTCCTTGTAGGACTATGAGTCTGAATTTTGCTTCCTTCTTAGACTAATTTAGAATTAGTTTAAGTTCATTTTAGTAGTTGAATTAGGACTCTTTTTATTTCTTTATTAGTTTAGAAGTTAGTTTCTTAGGAGGAATTGGAGAGTATGTTCTCCACTCTCACTTATAAATAAAAGCCATCGGCCCCGCTTGTTATACAAGCTTTGATTAATAAAATTACTTCAGAACTTTGTTCTTTTTCCCTTCAATCTTTTGCTCATCGTTGCATTGCTTAAGGTATCGGCTTATCATTTAGGGTACACACCCCTCGACGTGGCGCCTTCAACTAGACACTTAGGGTTCCTAGCTCATTATAGCTAGTGGGTCCAAGTACTTTCCATCCTGGTTTCATAGGTTCGACTTGTTGCTAGGAGATCAGCTTGCGGTGTTCCAAGGTCGTCTGCCCACTGCTGTAGCGGTTCACATCACCCTCTACATCCCAGCACATAGGCGTCCTGCATTTCCTTCCATACAATGCTTCAAAAGGGACCACCCCTATGCTGCTGTGAAACGAGTTGTTGTAGGCAAATTCCACCAAAGGCAACAACTTGAGCCACGAATTTTCAAACTCCAGAACACAAGACCGAAGAACCTCCTCCAAAGTGCGTATCCTCCTTTCAGACTGTCCATCCGTCTGAGGCTGGTAAGCTGTAGAGAAATTTAGGTTAGTCCCCATAGCAATATGCGAGTTCTTCCAAAACTGGGAAGTGAAGCTTGGATCCTTGTCAGACACTGTGGTCTTAGTCACACCATGCAACCTCACTACATGCTCCACATACAACCTAGCTAATTCATCCATACCCGGCTTCAACTTGATAGGAATGAAATGAGCCACTTTGGTCAAACGATCCACAATCACCTAGATGGCATCCTTACCCCCTACTGTAGGGAAACCACTAACAAAATCCATTCTCAGATAATCAAACTTCCACACTTGCACTGGCAGCGACTGAAGTAACCCTCTTTGATATGACCCAGCCCAGTTGCCCTAGTACCCGCAGGTACTCCTACACCCCACCAGGGTCACCTATCGAAGGTAGAACCCTAGGGCCTTACAAGAAACGTGTAGGACCAAGAGCAGGCCACCTACAAGCTCTCAAACCAAGGTATGAGATGAAATATAGGCTAAGGCATCCCCCTGCAGGTAGAAAAGCTCAGATGGAAGAAATGCTACTCCAGGCCATGCTGCTGGCCGAGTGTAGAAATCCTAGGGCTGAGGACAAGCCTCAGTCAGGTCCTGTGATGAGCCCAACCGACCCTGGACCCGTCCTGAGCCTCCTTTCACAAGAAGCCAGACTAAGGCCTTCCGAGAAAAGTTAAACGCCTACATAGATTCCTGGAGTAAAGAGGGGCATGAAGAAGATGCTGATCGATTCGTGAAGAAAGGCTACACCCTTTTGGAGATTCAAGAAGGCCCGAGCAGGAATATTCAAGCTTCGGACCAAGGCCGAGGACCAGCCGAAGCCCGACCGAGCAAAGCCCGCTGGGCCGCCACCGAAGCCAGCCGAAGCCCGAGCAAACAAGGGCCGCCAGGCCGCCACCAAAGAACCGGCCCACACCACCAAAGACCAGCCGGCCCAAGAGCCACCGCCCGCCGCCAGATTAGGGTTTTTGCCCTAATTCGGTCTTTTATTCGACATTAAAGACTTCCACTATTATTTTATGTTCTTATTCCTTTTGTTTAGGGGTTTTAGGATTCTAATTAGGAATAGGACTCCTTATTCTATTCTTATTTAGGAATTAGACTTTAGGGAGGAGAGCTTGTTCCCTCCCTATATATAGAGGCCGCCGGCCTCATCTTGAACACAACTTTTAAAATCAATAAACCCCTGTTTGAACATATGTTCTCTTCCCTTCAAGCCTTTGCTCGTTGTTGCATCGCTTAAGGTTCGACTTACCATCAAGAGCATCCATCTCTTGGCATGGCGTCATCGACTGGACACTTCTGGTTCCCGGCTATATACAGCCGACGGGTCAAAGTACGTATCCGCCCCAGTTCCCGACGAATTAACCTCGTTGCACGATCTCCAACTTGCGGTGTTCAAGGATCGTCTGCCCATGGTTGCAGCGGTTCACATCAGTTGGTATCAGAGCACGGTTAAGCTCAAGGACCACAATATTTTCCCAGTCTCCAGGTTACCCTGGATTCATATCTTTATCGCTTTCATAGAAATAGTTTCGAAAAATCCCTATTGTTTCAATTTCTGTATTCAGTTCTTTTCAAGTGGAAGGCAAAGAAAAAAAAACCGGTGGCCATCATACCATCGACATAACCCTAAGTCGAGATCAAGAAAAAGAAAAGAAAAGAAAAGAGGTCAAAAGAAAATATAAAGACCCAACTAAAGAGAGGCCACCCTTGCCGAGATAGTAAGAACAATCCTAAGAAGAGGGGATAGAAGATAGGCTTTCGTTGCCCGACCCCAACACCGAGATCGCTTGCTACGGAAGGAAGCCCGAGGACAAGACGGAGAGTTCACCAAGCCGTAGCTACAAGGAAGACCTTAGAAGCTCGAGTCCTGGCACCTACATACTGGTAAGTCTACCCTCGAAGCTTTGAAGAAACTTGCAACTGCTTGATGGTGAAGCGTTTATGTTCTACTTTTATTGAGTGCGTCTATTATATCTTAAAACACAAGAGGAAAAATCAAGAGTGAGTGAGGAGGATTTTTGAGAGATTTGTGAGGCCAGATACTTGTTCCAACTAACCATGGCAGATCAAAGACTTGCCAAGATAGAAGCGGCAATGGAAGAAGCTTCCCAAGTCCTACAACAGATACAAGCCACCATGGCTCAATTGGCAAGAGAAGCCGGCACAACCCGGCGCCCGGTTCCGGCGCCCCAAAGCTTAATCCCAGCCTCGGCGCCGCCCCAGGCCCTAGCGCCCCAGCGCTCGGCCCCAGCCTCGGCGCTGCCCCAGGCCTTAGCGCCCAAGCGCTTGTCCCCCGCCTCGGTGCTGCCCCAGACCATAGCGCCCCAGCGCTCGGCCCCAGCCTCGGCACTGCCCCAGGCCTTAGCGCCCCAGCGCTCGGCTCCAGTCTCGGCACTGCCCCAGGCCCTAGCGCCCCAGCACTTGGCCTCCGCCTTGGCACTGCCCCAAGCCCTAGCGCCCCAGCACTCGGCCTCGGACCCGACCACAACGCCGCCCGCCCAAACCCCAACACCAGAGCGCCCAACCTCGATGCCACCCGACGGACCGGCCGCCCCCGACTCCATCCTCACCTACGCCGACCAGACGCCAACCGTCCCCGGCGCACCCGACGAGGCTCAATACCAGGGGCCCGCCCTGACCGACTCCGCCCCAACACCACCTAATCCTGACGCACCCGACGAGCTGCATGACCCCGCCGCTGCCCAATCCACCCCAACCCGTCGTCCCCTGACCCCGGAGCGCCTCGAGTACCTGCCCGGACCGGAGTTCTCACCCGGTCCATGACCCGGGCCGCCGCCCAAGCCCCGAGCCCTGGGCGACTTAGACCTCGGCCCCCAACCGTAGACAACCCTAGTGCCCCCCGACCCCCAAAGTTGGGCCGACGACTCTCTGCTGTATCCCGACGAATCCTCAACACACAAGTTGTGGAGGAAGGATGGGAACAACAAGACAACCTCTTTCATACAAGGTGCGTAATTCAAAACAAAATTTATAGTATGGTAATTGATGGAGGAAGCTGTACTAATGCTGTAAGCCACGAATTGGTTGAGGGGCTTGGTCTTCAAACCCAAAGACACCTGAAACCCTACAAACTTCATTGGCTTAGTAACTTTGGGGAATTGAGGGTCACCCAACAAGCACATGTTCCCTTCTATATTGGAAGATACACAGATAACATTTTATGCGATGTTGTTCCTATGGAAGCTGCCCACATCTTGTTAGGAAGACCTTGGCAATTCGACAGGTACTCTACACATGATGGAAGAACCAACAGGTACAACCTCATTCATGGGGATACTAAGTACAATCTGCGGCCAATGTCACCTACAGAGATTCTCCAAGACCAGTTAGATCGAAAGGCCATCAAGAAAAGAAAGAGAGGGAGCTCAAGAACAGAGAGAAGAGAGAACAAACGAGAGACCCTATGAGTGTGAAAACATAATTACAAGACCTTACAGGTCTCAGAGCTCAAAAAAGTGAGGATGATAGGAGAGAAAACCTTTTAGCCACCCCGAGTGAGATCAAACAAACCCTAGTTTCTATGAAACCTCTGGTGATCATCCGTTACAGGGAATGTTTGATTTCTAACCCTAATACTTCTCTACCTAGTGTTGTTACTTCACTTTTACAGGAGTTTAAGGATGTCTTCCCCGAAGAAGTTCCAAGCGGACTACCTCCACTCAGGGCATTGAGCATCAGATCGACTTGGTACCTGGAGCTGCCTTTCCAAACAAGCCAGCCTTTCGTACCAATCCAGAAGAGACCAAAGAAATCCAAGCACAAGTGGAGGGTTGATGGACAAAGGGTATGTCCGAGAAAGCATGAGTCCTTGTGCTGTCTCAGTCATCCTAGTTCCCAAAAAGGAAGGCACATGGAGGATGTGTGTTGACTACCGAGCTATCAATAACATAACAGTTAAGTATCACCATCCTATTCTTAGGTTAGATGACATGCTAGATGAACTACATGGTGCTACCATCTTCTCTAAAATGGATCTTAAATCTGGCTACCACCAAATCCGAATGAAAGAAGGTGATGAGTGGAAAACTGCTTTCAAAACTAAGCTAGGACTGTATGAGTGGATCGTTATGCCCTTCGGGTTAACCAATGCACCTAGTACCTTCATGAGATTAATGAACCAAGTCCTTAGAGCTTACATAGGAAAATTCGTAGTGGTCTACTTTGATGATATCCTTATTTACTCCAAAAACTTAGAAGATCACTCAGAGCATCTCAAGGTCGTCTTAGAAACTCTGCAAAAGGAGCACCTCTATGCCAACATGAGCAAGTGCACCTTTTGCACCGATCACCTCATTTTTCGTGGCTTTGTTGTTAGCTCTGCAGGAATAAGGGTTGATGAAGAAAAAATCGAAGCCATCAAATCCTGGCCCACACCTCAAAACATCACTGACGTTAGGAGCTTCCATGGATTGGCGAGTTTCTATCGGAGATTTGTAAGGGACTTCAGCACCATTGCTGCCCCTCTCACAGCCGTGCTAAAAAAAGATGTTCCTTTCCAGTGGGGAACCCCGCAACAAGAGGCCTTTGAAGCCCTCAAAAGAAGACTTACCGAGGCCCCTTTGCTCATGCTGCCCGACTTCACCAAACCATTTGAGATCGAGTGCCATGCATCCGGAGTAGGAATAGGAGCTGTCCTCATGCAAGAAAAGAGACCCATCGCCTACTTCAGTGAAAAGCTCAGCGGTGCCGCTCTCAACTACCCGACCTATGACAAAGAGTTGTACGCCCTGGTAAGAGCCTTGAAGACTTGGCAAAACTACCTATGGCCTAAAGAATTCATCATCCACACCGACCATGAATCACTCAAGTACCTCAAGGCTCAGCACAAACTCAACAAACGGCATGCTAGGTGGGTAGAGTTTATAGAAACATTTCCATACATCATTCAATACAAGCAAGGTAAGGAAAACATCGTGGCCGATGCCCTTTCTCAAAGGTACACCTAAATCTCAGTCCTCTCTACTAAATTTATTGGTTTTGAATACATCAAAGACCTTTATACCACTGACCCTGATTTTAAGAGTATCTTTGAAGCTTGCCAACAAGGAGGATTTGGTAAGTTCTACCAGCAAGACAGATACTTATTTAAAGGATCAAAACTGTGTCTCCCTAACCACTCTTGCAGGACGGTCCTAACCCTAGAGGCCCACGGTGGAGGACTCATGGGACACTTTGGTGTAGCTAAAACCGTAGCCACCCTCAAAGAGCACTTTTATTGGCCCAAAATGAGACACAATGCCGAGAAGATCATATCTCAATGCTCCAAGTGCCAGAGAGCTAAATCTAAACTCCGGCCCCAAGGATTGTACACCCCCTTGCCCATTCCTGAGCATCCTTGGGTAGACTTGTCCATGGACTTCGTCCTAGGACCTAGGACCCGAAAGGGGAAAGACTCTATATTTGTGGTTGTTGACAGGTTCTCCAAAATGGCTCATTTCATTGCTTTCCATAAAACTGATGACGCATCTCAAGTTGCTGACCTATTCTTTAAAGAAGTAGTTAGAATGCATGGTGTTCCAAAGACTATAGTCTCCGACAGGGATTCAAAGTTCTTGAGCTACTTCTGGAAGACCTTATGGGCAAAACTTGGCACCCGACTAATGTTCTCCACCACATGCCACCCCCAAACTGATGGACAGACTGAGGTTGTAAACCGATCCTTAGCCCAAATGCTGAGAGCAGTCATTAAGAGTAACATCCGGACATGGGAGGAATGTCTACCACATGTAGAATTTGCTTATAACCGGGTTGTACATTCAGTTACTCAATACTCCCCATTTGAACTTGTTTATGGTTTTAATCCACTGACCCCACTAGACTTATCTCCACTGCCCATCCATGAGTTTCTAGATGCAGGTGGAAAAGAGAAGGCAGCTTATGTCAAGCAGCTCCACGAGAAGGCCAAGGCCAATATCGAGAGAAGGACTACTCAGTACATCCGCAATGCCAACCGAGGAAGAAAGGAGAAAATTTTCGAAGCCGGAGACCAGGTGTGGATACACTTCAGGAAAGATAGGTTTCCGGAGCAGAGGAAGTCCAAACTACTACCTAGGAGAGACGGGCCCTACACAGTCCTCCAGAGGATTAACAACAACGCCTACGTCCTTGACCTTCCAAACTCTTATGAGGTAAGTGCAACCTTTAATGTGGCTGATCTAACCCCTTATTACGATGATGAACATGTAGGACAGGATTCGAGGACGAATCCTCCACAAGAAGAGGGGGATGATGAGCCCAACCGACCTTGGATCCGTCCTAAGCCTCCTTTCACAAGAAGCCAAACTAAGGCCTTCCGAGAAAAGCTAAACGCCTATATAGAGTCCTGGAGTAAAGAGGGGCATGAAGAAGATGCTGATCGATTCGTGAAGAAAGGCTACACCCTTTTGGAGATTCAAGAAGGCCCGGGCAGGAATATTCAAGCTTCGGACCAAGGCCGAGACCAGCCGAAGCCCGACCGAGCAAAGCCCGCCGGGACGCCACCGAAGCCAGCCGAAACTCGAGCAAACAAGGGCCGCCGGGCCGCCACCAAAGAACCGGCCCACACCACCGAAGACCAGCCGGCCCAAGAGCCGCCGCCCGCCGCCGGATTAGGGTTTCTGCCCTAATTCGGTCTTTTATTCGACATTAAAGACTTCCATTATTATTTTATGTTTTTATTCCTTTTCTTTAGGGGTTTTAGGATTCTAATTAGGAATAGGACTCCTTATTCTGTTCTTATTTAGGAATTAGACTTTAGGGAGGAGAGCTTGTTCCCTCCCTATATATAGAGGCCGCCGGGCCTCATCTTAAACACAACTTTTGAAATCAATAAACCCCTGTTTGAACATATGTTCTCTTCCTTTCAAGCCTTTGCTCGTTGTTGCATCGCTTAAGGTTCGACTTATCATCAAGAGCATCCATCTCTTGGCGTGGCGTCATCGACTGGACACTTCTGGTTCCCGGCTATATACAGCCGACGGGTCAAAGTACGTATCCACCCCGGTTCCCAACGGTTTAACCTCGTTGCACGATCTCCAACTTGCGGTGTCAAGGGTCGTCTGCCCACGGTTGCAGCGGTTCACATCATCCTGGCCTAACCTCCGTGGGCCCTGAAGACGAGGCACACTCTAGAGACCCTTTGGAAGCATTCATGGAGTACAGGAACAGGAGAGCTCAAGAATACCTAGCCAAGAAGGGATGGCCACCCAAGACTAACCCGGAGCCAAGTCTTGAGAAGAATAGGAGCCCCTGGTTCCAAGGCACCACTCCTGGCTCGACCCTAGCCCACGAGAGCCACATATGGAGCTACCTAAGGAGATGCCCGAAGCTAGGAGAGGAAGCACCAAGCAGAAATGGAGAAGGCCCCGAAAAGGCCCAGCCCCGAGCCCCAGACCGAGAGTCGGGCCGATCGGGAATACTTTATGAAGCTAGCCACCATGTGGCCCGAGCCTTTTGGCAAGCCCCTAGCCCCTGGACAAGCCCGGAGCATCAACCCCCAAGGCCCGACGAAGGACCACCGTTTGAGAAAAAGCCCGGAGCCGAAGTAAAGGCCCAGCCCGAGACCGGCGGACCCGATGAGTCCTAGTCCTGCCCGGACTAGGAAACCCTAAGTTGCCGGATTAGGGTTTTGAGTGTTTTAGTCCTATTTGAGTTGTTGTATTTTCAGTTGTTAAGACTATTTAATTGTTTTTCCTTTTTAGTCGGATTATTTAGGGGTTTTAGGATTCTTTTTAGGAATAGGACTCTTTATTTTATTCTTATTTAGGAAGTAGTCTTTAGGGAGGAGAGCTTGTTCCCTCACCTATATAAGGAGGCCGCCGGCCACCCTTTGTAAGGATGACCCCTTTTGAATAAACAACCCCTTTGATAGAACTTTGTTCTTGAAACCCTTATTGTATCTGCATGTTGCGATACTGAAGCATCGGTTTATCATCAAGAGTATCGTCCTCTTGAAGTGGCGCCCTCAACTTGATACTTCTGGTTCCTAGCTCCTTTTATAGCTAGTGGGTCAAAGTCCTCTTCCATCTCCGGTTCCGACGGTTTCTTCCTGTTGCTAGATCATCAGCTTGTGGTGTTTAAGGGTCGTCTGCCCACGGTTGCAGCGGTTCACATCAGTTGGTATCAAAGCCTGGTTCAAGCACAAGGACCACACTCTATCCCAGTCTCCAGGTTTATCTTGGATTCATATCCTTTACTGCTTTTTAGAAAATAGCTTCGAAAATTCCCTTCTATTTCAATTATTGTATTTAGTTTCGAGTTGTAAGGCAAGAGAAAATTGGTGGCCATCATACCATCAACAAAAACCCTAATCGAGGTTAAGAAAAAGAAAAGAAAGCAAGGCCACCCTTGCCAAGTTATTTTCCTTTCGTTGTAAGTTTATTTCTAAGAAGAGGGGATAGAAAATTTGCTTTCGTTTGCTAGTACTAACCATGGCAGACGAAAGACTGGCCAACATGGAAGGCCACCTCCAGACTCTTGGAACTACCCTAGCCGCCGTCCAAGAAACCCTATCAAGGCTTCAAGCCGGAAGAGGATGAGATGAGCGCCGAGAAGACAACCCTGAAGGCCTGAACCGAAGAGCCCAAAGGCTATCTTAGGAAATTGATGATGATGTGAGCAACCTCAAGCTCACCGTGCCCAAGTTTGCCGCCAAGTATAATGCCGACGAGTACTTGGATTGGGAGAGAAGTATGGAGGATTTCCTCGAGTGCCATCACTATTTGGAAAGAAAGAAGGTAATCCTTGCCACTCTTGAATTTACTGACTATGCTGCTTTATGGTGGAGCCAATTCAAGAGCCAGGTTCAAAGAGATGAGGAAGCCCCTATCGAGTCGTGGAGAGATCTCAAGAGGACGATGAGGAAGAAGTTTGTTCCTGGAACCTATATCTGAGATTTACACACATACCTCCGAACCCTAAAGCAAAGCACCATGTCTGTGGAGGAATATACCAAGGAGATAGAGATGTTGGTAGCCAGACTCGACCTCAGAGAAGAACCTGAAGCAAGGATAGCCAGGTTTGTGGGTGGACTACACCCCGAGATCATGCATCAAGTCAATATACTTAACTATGTTGACTACGAGGATCTCAAAGCCCTAGCTAATCGCGTGGAGAGAGGGTTGAAGAAGGGCTATACGAGAAGACCAGCCAATACCCCGTGGAGAGGAGGCTCGAGTGCAAGCCAAGCCCCATGGAAGCTCGAACAGCCCCAAGGCCCCAGCTCACGGCCAAACCCTAACCCTAGGGATTCGGCACCACCGGTAACACCTGCCCCATCTACTTCTAAGGTTCAAAACTCTAACCCACGTCTCAGTGGAATTGTATGCCTTAAATGTCAAGGTAGGGGACATATCTCAAGGGACTGCCCTAATGAACGAACGATGGTGATAAGAGAAGGAGGAATCGAGACAGATGATGAAGACGATGAGAAGAAGGAAGAAGAAGAAGAATCAGATGAAGGAGAACAAGTTAAGCCAGAAGGGCTTAAGAAGTTTGCAGGGTTAATCTCTAAAACCCTAGCACACGGCGCCCCGGCGCCCAGCCACGACTGATGAGCCCAACAAACCCTGGACCCGACCTGAGCCTCCATTTACCCAAAGCTAGACCAAGGCCTTCCGAGAAAAACTTAACGCCTACATAGAGTCCTGAAGTAAAGAAGGGCATGAAGAGGATACCGACCGATTCGTCAAGGAAGGCTACACCCTCTTGGAAATTCAAGAAGACAACAGGACACACCCGGAGCAGAGCCCGAGACAGGTCACTAAAGCCTCGGGCCAAGGCCGTGACCAGCCGGAGCCCGACCGAGCAAGCCCGCCGGGCCGCCACCAAAGCTCAACCAGCCCACGCCACCGAAGCCCAACCGGCCCAAAACCGCCGATCACCGCCGGATTAGGGTTTTTGACCTAATTAGGTCTTTCATTCAACATTAAAGACTTCAGCTATTATTTTATGATTTATTCCCTTTTAGTCAGATTGATTAGGCATGTTAGGACCCTAATTAGGATTAGGAGTCTTTATTTTATTATTATTTAGGAAGTAATCTTTAGGGAGGAGAGCTTGTTCCCTCACCTATATAAGGAGGCCGTCGGCCACCCTTGTAAGACACAACTTTTGAAATCAATAAACCTCTGTTAGAACATATGTTCTCTTCCCTTCAAGCCTTTGCTCGTTGTTGCATTGCTTTAGGTTTGACTTATCATCAAGAGCATCCATCTCTTGGAGCGGCGTCTACGACTTGATACTTCTTGTTCCTAGCTGTTATATAGCTAGCGGGTCAAAGTCCTCTCCATCCCCGGTTCCCGACGGTTTCTACCTCGTTGCACGATCATCAACTTGCGGTGTTTAATGGTCATCTACCCACACTTGTAGCGGTTCACATCAGTTGGTATCAGAGCACGGTTCAGCTCAAGGACCACAATCTATCCCAGTCTCCAGGTTTACCCTGTATTCATATCCTTTACTGCTTTTTAGAAAATAGCTTCGAAAATTCCCTATTGTTTTAGTTCCTGTATTCAGTTCTTTTCGAGTAGTAAGGCAAAGAAAATTGGTGGCCATCATACCATCGACAAACCCTAAGTCGAGTTCAAGAAAAAAAGAAAAGAAAAGAGGTCAAAAGAAAATATAAAGACCCAACTAAAAAGAGGCCACCCTTGCCGAGATAGTAAGATCGACCCTAAGAAGAGGGGATAGAAGAGCTGAATTGTTTATGTTCTACTTTTATTTGAGTGTATCCGTTATATTCTAAACACGAGGGGAAAAATCAAGAGTGAGTGAGGAGAATTTTGAGAGATTTGTGAGGCCAAATACTTGTTCCAACTAACCATGGCGGATTAGAGGCTTGCCAAGTTAGAAGCTGCATTAGGAGATGCTTCCCGAGTCCTGCAACAGGTGCAAGCCACCTTAGCTCAATTAGAGGAAGAAGCCGGCATAACCCAGCGCCCGACCCCGGCACCCCGGCACTCGGCCCCGACCCCGACCCCGACCGGCGCTGCTCGACCAGCCCCGGTGCCCCAGCACCCAGCCCCGGTGCTGCCCGACCAGGCCCCAGCTCCCCAGTGCTCAGCCCCGACCCCGACTGGCGCTGGCCGACCAGCCCCAGCACCCCAGCACTCAGCCCCGGTGCTGCCCGACAAGGCCCCAGCGCCCCAGCGCTCGGCCCCAGCCCCGACTAGCCCCGGCGCCCAAGCACACGACCCCGACGTCGCTCACCCCAACTCCGACACCTGAGCACCCAGCCGTGATGCCACCCGACGGACCCTCTGACCCCGGCGCCGTTCTGCTTGACTCCAACCTGACGCCAGTCGACCCCAGCGCACCCAACAAGACTCATGACCCCGGCGCCATCCTGACCGACTCCGCCCCAACATCGCCCAACCCCGACGCACCCGATGAGCCTCGTAACCCCGGCGCCGCCCACTCCACCCCCGACCCGACGCCACCTGACCCTGGAGCACCTCGAGTACCTGCTCGGACCGGGGTCCTCACCAGGTCCATGACCCGAGCCATCACTCAAGCCCGAACCCTGGACGGCTTAGGCCTCGGCCCCCACCCGTGAACAACCCTAGTGCACCCCAACCCCCAAAGTAGGCCCGACGACTCTCTGCTGTTTCCTGACGAATTCTCAATGCACAAATTGTGGAGGAAGGGTGGGATCAACGAGATAACCTCTTTCATACCAGGTGCGTGATTCAAAATAAGATTTGTAGTATGGTGATTGACGGAAGAAGCTATACCAATGCTGTAAGTCACGAGTTGGTTGAGGGACTTGGTCCCCCAACCCAAAAACACCCGAAACCCTACAAACTTCATTGGCTTAGTAACTGTGGGGAATTGAGGGTCACCCGACAAGCTCATGTTCCCTTCTACATTGGAAGGTACAAAGATAACATTTTATGTGATGTGGTTCCTATGGAAGCTGCCCACATCTTGTTAGGAAGACCTTGGCAATTCGACAGGTACTCCACACATGATGGAAGAACCAACAGATACAGCCTCATTCATGGGGAGACTAAGTACACTCTGAGGCAAATGTCAACTACTGAGATTCTCCAAGACCAAATAGATCGAAATAGATCTAAATTCATTGGCTTTGAACACATCAAAAACCTTTATGCCACTGACACTGATTTTAAGAGTATCTTTGAAGCTTGCCAACAAGGAGGATTTGGTAAGTTATACCAACAAGATGGTTATCTATTTAAAGGATCAAAACTGTGTCTCCCTAACCACTCTTGCAGGACTGTCCTAACCTTAGAGTCCCACTGTGGAGGTCTCATGGGACACTTTGGTGTAGCTAAAATCGTGGCCACCCTCAAAGAGCACTTCTACTGGCCCAAGATGAGACACGATGCCGAGAAGATCATATCTCAATGCTCCAAGTGCCAAAGAGCTAAATCTAAACTCAGGCCCCATGGATTGTACACCCCCTTGCCCATACCTGAGCTTCCTTGGGCAGACTTGTCTATGGACTTTGTCCTAGGACTACCCCGAACCCGAAAGGGGAAAGACTCCATATTTGTGGTTGTTGACAGGTTCTCCAAAAGGGCTCACTTCATTGCTTGCCATAAAACTAATGATGCCTCTCAAATTGCTGACCTATTCTTTAGGGAGGTAGTTAGGATGCATGGAGTTCCAAAGACTATAGTCTCCGATAGGGATTCAAAGTTCCTAAGCTACTTTTGGAAGACTTTATGGGCTAAGCTTGGCACCCGACTAATGTTCTCCACCACATGCCACCCCCAAACTGATGGGCAGCCTGAAGTTGTAAACCGATCCTTAGCTCAAATGCTAAGGGCCGTCATTAAGAGTAACATCCAGACTTGGGAGGAATGTCTACCACATGTAGAATTTGCCTATAATCGAACTGTGCATTCAGCTACCCAATACTCCTCGTTTGAACTTGTCTATGGTTTTAATCCACTAACCCCGTTGGATTTATCTCCACTTCCTGTCCATGAATTCTTAGATGCAGGTAGTCAAGAGAAGGCAGCTTATGTCAAGCAGCTCCATGAGAAGGCCAAGGCCAATATTGAAAGAAGGACTGCTCAGTACCTCCGCAATGCCAACCGAGGAAGAAAGGAGAAAATTTTTAAAGCCGGAGACCAGGTGTGGATACACTTCAGGAAGGATAGGTTCCGGAGCAGAGGAAGTCCAAACTACTACCCAGGGGGACGGGCCTTACACAGTCCTCCAGAGGATTAACAACAACGCCTACGTCCTTGACCAACCAAACTCCTACGGGGTAAGTGCAACCTTCAATGAGGCTGACCTAACCCCTTATTATTATGATGAATATGTAGGTCAAGATTCGAGGACGAATCCTCCACAAGAAGAGGGGGATGATGAGCCCAACAAACCCTGGACCCGACCTGAGCCTCCATTTACCCGATGCCAGACCAAGGCCCTCCGAGAGAAACTTAACGCCTACATAGAGTCCTGGAGTAAAGAAGGGCATGAAGAGGATACCGACCGATTCGTCAAGGAAGGCTACACCCTCTTGGAAATTCAAGAAGACAACAGGACACACCCGGAGCAGAGGCCGAGACCAGCCGGAGCCCGACTGAGCAAGCCCGCTGGCCGCCACCAAAGCTCAACCGGCCCACGCCACCGAAGCCCAACCAGCCCAAAACTGCCGATCACCGCCGGATTAGGGTTTTTGACCTAATTAGGTCTTTCATTCAACATTAAAGACTTCAACTATTATTTTATGTTTTATTCCCTTTTAGTCGGATTGATTAGGCGTGTTAGGACCCTAATTAGGATTAGGAGTCTTTATTTTATTATTATTTAGGAAGTAGTCTTTAGGGAGGAGAGCTTGTTCCCTCACCTATATAAGGAGGCCGCCGGCCACCCTTGTACGACACAACTTTTGAAATTAATAAACCTCTGTTAGAACATATGTTCTCTTCCCTTCAAGCCTTTGCTCGTTGTTGCATTGTTTAAGGTTTGACTTATCATCAAGAGCATCCATCTCTTGGCATGGCGTCTACGACTTGATACTTCTGGTTCCTAGCTGTTATATAGCTATCGGGTCAAAGTCATCTCCATCCCCGGTTCCCGACGGTTTCTACCTTGTTGCACGATCATCAACTCGCGGTGTTTAAGGGTCGTCTGCCCACGATTGCACCGGTACACATTAATGGCGCTGCCCGACCAAGCCTGACCTTCCCCGGCGCCCCAGCACTCAGCCCCAGTGCTGCCCGACAAGGCCCCAGCGCCCCAGCGCTCGGCCATGGCCCCGACTGGCCCTGCCCGACTAGCCCCGGCGCCCAAGCACCCGACCCCGACGTCGTTCGCCCCAACTCCGACGCCTAAGCAACCAACCGTGATACAACTCGACGGACCCTCTGACCTCGGCGCCGTTCTGCTTGACTTCGACCTGACGCCACTCGACCCCGACGCACCCGACGAGGCTCATGACCCCGACGCCGTCCTGACCGACTCCGCCCCAACATCGCCCAACCCCCGCGCACCAGACGAGCCTCGTAACCCCGGCGCCACCCACTCACACCCCGACCCGACGCCACCTGACCCTGGAGCACCTCAAGTACTTGCTCAGACCGGAGTCCTCACCAGGACCATAACCCAAGCCGTCACTCAAGCCCGAACCCTAGACGGCTTAAGCCTCGGCCCCCAGCCGTGAACAACCCCAGTGCACCCCGACCCCCAAAGTCGGCCCGGCGACTATCTGCCGTTTCCCAACGAATTCTCAATGCACAAATTGTGGAGGAAGGATGGGAGCAACGAGATAACCTATTTCATACCAGGTGCGTGATTCAAAATAAGATTTGTAGTATGGTGATTGATGGAGGAAGATGTACCAATGCTGTAAGTCACGAGTTGGTTGAGGGACTTGGTCTCCCAACCCAAAAACACCCGAAACCCTACAAACTTCATTGGCTTAGTAACAGTGGGGAATTGAGGGTCACCCGACAAGCTCATGTTCCCTTCTACATTGGAAGGTACAAAGATAACATTTTATGTGATTGGTTCCTATGGAAGCTGCCCACATCTTGTTAGGAAGACCTTGGCAATTCAATAGGTACTCAACACATAATGGAAGAACCAACAGATACAGCCTCATTCATGGGGAGACTAAGTACACTCTGAGGCCAATGTCACCTACTGACATTCTCCAAGACAAAATAGATCGAAAGGCCATCAAAGAAAAGAAAGAGAGAGAGCTCAAGAACAGAGAAAAGAGAGAACAAATGAGAGACCCTATGAGTGTAAACACAGAATTACAAGACCTTAAAGGTCCCAGAGCTTAAAAAAGTGAGGTTGATGGGAGAGAAAACCTGTTAGCCACCCCGAGTGAGATCAGACAATCTCTAGTTTCTAGGAAGCCCCTTGTGATCATCCGCTACAAGGAGTGTTTGATTTATAACCCTAATACTTCTCTGCCTAGTGTTGTTACTTCACTTTTACAGGAGTTTAAAGATGTCTTCCCCAAAGAAATTCCTAGTGGACTGCCCCGGCTAAGAGGCATTGAGCATCAGATCGACATGGTGCCCGGAGCTGCCTTGCCAAACAAGCCAGCCTATCGTACCAATCCAGATGAAACCAAGGAGCTCCAAGCACAAGTGGAGGAATTGATGGACAAGGGATATGTCCGAGAGAGCATGAGCCCTTGTGCTGTCCCAGTCATCCTAGTCCCCAAAAAGGAAGGCACATGGAGGATGTGTGTTGACTGCCGAGCTATCAACAACATAACAGTTAAGTATCACCATCCTATTCCTAGGTTAGATGACATGCTGGATGAACTATATGGTGCCACCATCTTCTCCAAAATTGATCTTAAATCTGGCTACCATCAAATCCGAATGAAGGAAGGTGATGAGTGGAAAACTGCCTTCAAAACTAAACTAGGATTGTATGAGTGGATGGTCATGCCATTCGGCCTAACCAATGCACCTAGTACCTTCATGAGATTAATGAACCAAGTCCTTAGGGCTTACATAGGGAAATTTGTAGTGGTCTATTTTGATGATATTCTTATTTACTCCAAAAACTTAGGAGATCACTTAGGACACCTAAAAACTGTCTTAGAAACCCTAAGGAAGGAGCACTTCTATGCCAACATGAGCAAGTGCACCTTTTGCACAGATCACCCTGTTTTTCTTGGCTTTGTTGTTAGCTCAGCAGGTATCCGGGTTGATGAAGACAAGATAGAAGACATCAAATCCTGGCCCACACCTCAAAACATCACTGATGTTAGGAGCTTCCACGGGTTGGCTAGCTTCTATCGAAGATTTGTAAGGGACTTCATTACCGTTGCTGCCCCTCTCACAGCCGTGTTAAAGAAGGATGTCCCCTTCCAGTGGAAAGCCCCACAACATGAGGCATTTGAAGCCCTCAAAAGGAGGCTTACCGAGGCCCCTCTACTCAGGTTGCCCGACTTCACCAAACCATTTGAGATCGAGTGTGATGCATCCGGAGTAGGGATAGGAGCCGTCCTAATGCAGGAGAAGAGGCCCATCGCCTATTTCAGTGAAAAGCTCAGTGGTGCCACTCTCAACTACACGACCTATGACAAAGAGCTGTATGCCCTGGTAAGAGCTTTGAAGACTTGGCAACACTACCTATGGCCTAAAGAGTTCATCATCCACACGGATCATGAATAACTCAAGTACCTCAAGGCTCAGCACAAGCTCAACAAGCGGCATGCTCAGTGGGTAGAATTCATACAATCATTTCCTTACATCATTCAATACAAGCAAGGTAAGGAGAACATCGTGGCTGATGCCCTTTCCCGAAGGTGCACTTTAATCTCAGTCATCTCTACTAAATTCATTGGCTTTGAACACATCAAAAACCTTTATGCCACTGACACTGATTTTAAGAGTATCTTTGAAGCTTGCCAACAAGGAGGATTTGGTAAGTTATACCAACAAGATGGTTATCTATTTAAAGGATCAAAACTGTGTCTCCCTAACCACTCTTGCAAGACTATCCTAACCTTAGAGTCCCACTGTGGAGGTCTCATGGGACACTTTGGTGTAGCTAAAATCGTGGCCACCCTCAAAGAGCACTTCTACTGGCCCAAGATGAGACACGATGCCGAGAAGATCATATCTCAATGCTCCAAGTGCCAAAGAGCTAAATCTAAACTCAGGCCCCATGGATTGTACACCCCCTTGCCCATACCTGAGCTTCCTTGGGTAGACTTGTCTATGGACTTTGTCCTAGGACTACCCCGAACCCGAAAGGGGAAAGACTCCATATTTGTGGTTGTTGACAGGTTCTCCAAAAGGGCTCACTTCATTGCTTGCCATAAAACTAATGATGCCTCTCAAATTGCTGACCTATTCTTTAGGGAGGTAGTTAGGATGCATGGAGTTCCAAAGACTATAGTCTCCGATAGGGATTCAAAGTTCCTAAGCTACTTTTGGAAGACTTTATGGGCTAAGCTTGGCACCCGACTAATGTTCTCCACCACATGCCACCCCCAAACTGATGGGCAGCCTGAAGTTGTAACCCGATCCTTAGCTCAAATGCTAAGGGCCGTCATTAAGAGTAACATCCAGACTTGGGAGGAATGTCTACCACATGTAGAATTTGCCTATAATCGAACTGTGCATTCAGCTACCCAATACTCCTCGTTTGAACTTGTCTATGGTTTTAATCCACTAACCCCGTTGGATTTATCTCCACTTCCTGTCCATGAATTCTTAGATGCAGGTAGTCAAGAGAAGGCAACTTATGTCAAGCAGCTCCATGAGAAGGCCAAGGCCAATATTGAAAGAAGGACTGCTCAGTACCTCCGCAATGCCAACCGAGGAAGAAAGGAGAAAATTTTTAAAGCCGGAGACCAGGTGTGGATACACTTCAGGAAGGATAGGTTCCGGAGCAGAGGAAGTCCAAACTACTACCCAGGGGGACGGGCCTTACACAGTCCTCCAGAGGATTAACAACAACGCCTACGTCCTTGACCAACCAAACTCCTACGGGGTAAGTGCAACCTTCAATGAGGCTGACCTAACCCCTTATTATTATGATGAATATGTAGGTCAAGATTCGAGGACGAATCCTCCACAAGAAGAGGGGGATGATGAGCCCAACAAACCCTGGACCCGACCTGAGCCTCCATTTACCCGATGCCAGACCAAGGCCCTCCGAGAGAAACTTAACGCCTACATAGAGTCCTGGAGTAAAGAAGGGCATGAAGAGGATACCGACCGATTCGTCAAGGAAGGCTACACCCTCTTGGAAATTCAAGAAGACAACAGGACACACCAGAGCAGAGGCCGAGACCAGCCGGAGCCCGACTGAGCAAGCCCGCTGGCCGCCACCAAAGCTCAACCGGCCCACGCCACCGAAGCCCAACCAGCCCAAAACTGCCGATCACCGCCGGATTAGGGTTTTTGACCTAATTAGGTCTTTCATTCAACATTAAAGACTTCAACTATTATTTTATGTTTTATTCCCTTTTAGTCGGATTGATTAGGCGTGTTAGGACCCTAATTAGGATTAGGAGTCTTTATTTTATTATTATTTAGGAAGTAGTCTTTAGGGAGGAGAGCTTGTTCCCTCACCTATATAAGGAGGCCGCCGGCCACCCTTGTACGACACAACTTTTGAAATTAATAAACCTCTGTTAGAACATATGTTCTCTTCCCTTCAAGCCTTTGCTCGTTGTTGCATTGTTTAAGGTTTGACTTATCATCAAGAGCATCCATCTCTTGGCATGGCGTCTACGACTTGATACTTCTGGTTCCTAGCTGTTATATAGCTATCGGGTCAAAGTCATCTCCATCCCCGGTTCCCGACGGTTTCTACCTTGTTGCACGATCATCAACTCGCGGTGTTTAAGGGTCGTCTGCCCACGATTGCACCGGTACACATTAATGGCGCTGCCCGACCAAGCCTGACCTTCTCCGGCGCCCCAGCACTCAGCCCCAGTGCTGCCCGACAAGGCCCCAGCGCCCCAGCGCTCGGCCATGGCCCCGACTGGCCCTGCCCGACTAGCCCCGGCGCCCAAGCACCCGACCCCGACGTCGTTCGCCCCAACTCCGACGCCTAAGCAACCAACCGTGATACAACTCGACGGACCCTCTGACCTCGGCGCCGTTCTGCTTGACTTCGACCTGACGCCACTCGACCCCGACGCACCCGACGAGGCTCATGACCCCAACGCCGTCCTGACCGACTCCGCCCCAACATCGCCCAACCCCGGCGCACCAGACGAGCCTCGTAACCCCGGCGCCACCCACTCCACCCCCGACCCGACGCCACCTGACCCTGGAGCACCTCAAGTAGTTGCTCAGACCGGAGTCCTCACCAGGACCATAACCCAAGCCGTCACTCAAGCCCGAACCCCAGACGGCTTAAGCCTCGGCCCCCAGCCGTGAACAACTCCAGTGCACCCCGACCCCCAAAGTCGGCCCGGCGACTATCTGCCGTTTCCCAACGAATTCTCAATGCACAAATTGTGGAGGAAGGATGGGAGCAACGAGATAACCTATTTCATACCAGGTGCGTGATTCAAAATAAGATTTGTAGTATGGTGATTGATGGAGGAAGATGTACCAATGCTGTAAGTCACGAGTTGGTTGAGGGACTTGGTCTCCCAACCCAAAAACACCCGAAACCCTACAAACTTCATTGGCTTAGTAACAGTGGGGAATTGAGGGTCACCCGACAAGCTCATGTTCCCTTCTACATTGGAAGGTACAAAGATAACATTTTATGTGATGTGGTTCCTATGGAAGCTGCCCACATCTTGTTAGGAAGACCTTGGCAATTCAATAGGTACTCAACACATAATGGAAGAACCAACAGATACAGCCTCATTCATGGGGAGACTAAGTACACTCTGAGGCCAATGTCACCTACTGACATTCTCCAAGACAAAATAGATCGAAAGGCCATCAAAGAAAAGAAAGAGAGAGAGCTCAAGAACAGAGAAAAGAGAGAACAAATGAGAGACCCTATGAGTGTAAAAACAGAATTACAAGACCTTAAAGGTCCCAGAGCTTAAAAAAGTGAGGTTGATGGGAGAGAAAACCTGTTAGCCACCCCGAGTGAGATCAGACAATCTCTAGTTTCTAGGAAGCCCCTTGTGATCATCCGCTACAAGGAGTGTTTGATTTATAACCCTAATACTTCTCTACCTAGTGTTGTTACTTCACTTTTACAGGAGTTTAAAGATGTCTTCCCCAAAGAAATTCCTAGTGGACTGCCCCGGCTAAGAGGCATTGAGCATCAGATCGACATGGTGCCCGGAGCTGCCTTGCCAAAGAAGCCAGCCTATCGTACCAATCCAGATGAAACCAAGGAGCTCCAAGCACAAGTGGAGGAATTGATGGACAAGGGATATGTCCGAGAGAGCATGAGCCCTTGTGCTGTCCCAGTCATCCTAGTCCCCAAAAAGGAAGGCACATGGAGGATGTGTGTTGACTGCCGAGCTATCAACAACATAACAGTTAAGTATCACCATCCTATTCCTAGGTTAAATGACATGCTGGATGAACTATATGGTGCCACCATCTTCTCCAAAATTGATCTTAAATCTGGCTACCATCAAATCCGAATGAAGGAAGGTGATGAGTGGAAAACTGCCTTCAAAACTAAACTAGGATTGTATGAGTGGATGGTCATGCCATTCGGCCTAACCAATGCACCTAGTACCTTCATGAGATTAATGAACCAAGTCCTTAGGGCTTACATAGGGAAATTTGTAGTGGTCTATTTTGATGATATTCTTATTTACTCCAAAAACTTAGGAGATCACTTAGGACACCTAAAAACTATCTTAAAAACCCTAAGGAAGGAGCACCTCTATGCCAACATGAGTAAGTGCACCTTTTGCACAGATCACCTTGTTTTTCTTGGCTTTGTTGTTAGCTCAGCAGGTATCCGGGTTGATGAAGACAAGATAGAAGCCATCAAATCCTGGCCCACACCTCAAAACATCACTGATGTTAGGAGGTTCCACGGGTTGGCTAGCTTCTATCGAAGATTTGTAAGGGACTTCAATACCGTTGCTGCCCCTCTCACAGCCATGTTAAAGAAGGATGTCCCCTTCCAGTGGGGATCCCCACAACATGAGGCATTTGAAGACTTGGCAACACTACCTATGGCCTAAAGAGTTCATCACCACACGGATCATGAATCACTCAAGTCCATCAAGGCTCAGCACAAGCTCAACAAGCGGCATGCTCGGTGGGTAGAATTCATAGAATCATTTCCTTACATCATTCAATACAAGCAAGGTAAGGAGAACATCGTGGTTGATGCACTTTCCCGAAGGTACACTTTAATCTCAGTCCTCTCTAATAAATTCATTGGCTTTGAACACATCAAAGACCTTTATGCCACTAACACTGATTTTAAGAGTATCTTTGAAGCTTGCCAACAAGGAGGATTTGGTACGTTATACCAACAAGATGGTTATCTATTTAAAGGATAAAAATTGTGTCTCCCTAACCAATCTTGCAGGACTGTCCTAACCTTAGAGGCCCACGGTGGAGGTCTCGTGGGACACTTTGGTGTAGCTAAAACCGTGGACACCCTCAAAGAGCACTTCTACTGGCCCAAGATGAGACACGATGCCGAGAAGATCATATCTCAATGCTCCAAGTGCGAAAGAGCTAAATCTAAACTCAGGCCCCATGGATTGTACACCCCCTTACCCATACCTGAGCATCCTTGGGTAGACTTGTCTATGGACTTTGTCCTAGGACTACCCCGAACCCGAAAGGGGAAAGACTCCATATTTGTGGTTGTTGACAGGTTCTCCAAAAGGGCTCACTTCATTGCTTGCCATAAAACTAATGATGCCTCTCAAATTGCTGACCTATTCTTTAGGGAAGTAGTTAGGATGCATGGAGTTCCAAAGACTATAGTCTCCGATATGGATTCAAAGTTCCTAAGCTACTTTTGGAAGACTTTATGGGCTAAGCTTGGCACCCGACTAATGTTCTCCACCACATGCCACCCCCAAACTGATGGGCAGACTGAAGTTGTAAACCGATCCTTAGCTCAAATGCTAAGGGCCGTCATTAAGAGTAACATCCGGACTTGGGAGGAATGTCTACCACATGTAGAATTTGCCTATAATCAAACTGTGCATTCAACTACCCAATACTCCCCGTTTGAACTTGTCTATGGTTTTAATCCACTAACCCCACTGGATTTGTCTCCACTTCATGTCCATGAATTCTTAGATGCAGGTGGTCAAGAGAAGGCAGCTTATGTCAAACAGCTCCATGAGAAGGCCAAGGCCAATATTGAAAGAAGGACTGCTCAGTACCTCCGCAATGCCAACCGAGGAAGAAAGGAGAAAATTTTTGAAGCCGGAGACCAGGTGTGGATACACTTCAGGAAGGACAGGTTCCAGAGCAGAGGAAGTCCAAACTACTACCCAGGGGGGACGGGCCTTACACAGTCCTCCAGAGGATTAACAACAATGCCTACGTCCTAGACCAACCAAACTCCTACGAGGTAAGTGCAACCTTCAATGTGGATGACCTAACCCCTTATTATTATGATGACCTAACCCCTTATTATTATGATGAATATGTAGGTCTGGATTCGAGGACGAATCCTCCACAAGAAGAGGGGGATGATGAGCCCAACAAACACTGGACCCGACCTGAGCCTCCATTTACCCGATGCCAGACCAAGGCCTTCGAAGAGAAACTTAACGCCTACATAGAGTCCTGGAGTAAAGAAGGGCATGAAGAGGATACCGACCGATTCGTCAAGGAAGGCTACACTCTCTTGGAAATTCAAGAAGACAACAGGACAGACCCGAAGCAGAGCCCGAGACAGGTCACTAAAGCCTCGGGCCAAGGCCGAGACCATCCGGAGCCCAACCGAGCAAGCCTGCTGGATGCCACCAAAGCTCAACCAGCACACGCCACCGAAGCCCAACCAGCCCAAACCCGCCGATCACCACCAGATTAGGGTTTTTGACCCAATTAGGTCTTTCATTCAACATTAAAGACTTCAACTATTATTTTATGTTTTATTCCCTTTTAGTCGGATTGATTAGGCGTGTTAGACCCTAATTAGGATTAGAAGTCTTTATTTTATTATTATTTAGGAAATAGTCTTTAGGGAGGAGAGCTTGTTCCCTCACCTATATAAGGAGGCCGCCGGCCACCCTTGCAAGACACAACTTTTGAAATCAATAAACCTCTGTTAGAACATATGTTCTCTTCCCTTCAAGCCTTAGCTCGTTCTTGCATTGGTTAAGGTTTGCCTTATCATCAAGAGCATCCATCTCTTGGCGTGGCGTCTACGATTTAATACTTCTGGTTCCTAGTTGTTATATAGCTAGCGGGTCAAAGTCGTCTCCATCCCCAGTTCCCAATGGTTTCTACCTCGTTGCACGATCATTAACTCGCGGTGTTTAAGGGTCGTCTGCCCATGGTTGCAGCGGTTCACATTAATGGCGCTGCCCGACCAGGCCTGACCAGCCCCGGCGCCCCAGCACTCGGCCACGACCCCGATTAGCGCTGCCCGACCAGCCTTGGCGCCCCAGCACCTAGCCCCGGTGCTGCCCGACCAGGCAACGGCGTCCCAGCGCTCGGCCCTGACCCCGACTAGCACTGCCCGACCAGCCTCGGCGCCCCAGCACCCAGCCCCGGTGCTGCCCGACCAGGCCCCAGCGCCCCAGCACTCGGCCCCGACCCCGACTGGCGCTGCCCGACCAGCCTTGGCGTCAAAGCACCCTGCCCCGGTGCTGCCCGACCAGGCCCCGGCGCTCCAGCACTCGGCCCCGACCCCGACTAGCGCTGCCCGACCAGCCTCTGCGCCCCAGCACCCAGCCCCGATGCTGCCCGACCAGGCCCCGGCGCCACAGCGTTCGGCCCCGACGCCGACTGGCCCGCCCTGACCAGTCCTAGCGCCTCAGCACCCGGCTCCGGCCTTGCCCGACCCTAAACCCTAAACCCTACCCGACCCCAAATGCCCCGACGCGATGATGCCCAACGCCACCGTCCAGCCGATGCCCGATGGCCACAGCCACCCCGACGCATCACTGCCCACCGCAGCCGCCTCCCCACTGGCCGACGCCACCGCCCTGCCCCATGTGCCCTGGCCTACCCCTGGCGCCTCCGACACCCCAGTGCCCCGACCTGATGCTTCACCGACGACCACCTATGCACCCAAGATTCAATGGGAGATCACCTCCCGCCGAGTTTTGAGGGCTGCCCTGAGCGAAGAAGATCCGGATGCGGATCCGGATGTCGAAATGAGTGAAGAGCTCTCACCGGACACTTCTCCAAGCCTTCACATTATTGTTGATAGTTTTTTAGGAGAAGGGGCTATGGCGACCGATGGAGAAAGCACTAAAGGACCCGAGCCTTGGTCCATTACTGACTCAAGTGACACTCCCAAGTCTAAAGATGATGTTGAGTCTTCCCCGACCATTGCCAATAAAATTGCTGAAGTTTGGAAGAGAGTGATGAGTACCCAAAGAGGACCCGAGATGGATTTGGGGACAAATCCAAGGCAAGAAGAGGGGGATGATATGACCCAGCCCAGTTGCCCTAGTTCCCGCAGGTACTCCTACACCCCACCGCCTTACAAGAAACGTGTAGGGTCAAATTCTTGCATAATTGGTTGCTACTACTTGTCGTGTGCAGTTTATTAGTGAGACCAGGTTGTGTGGCTGATCAGTATGCATGTTAGGTTTCTTGTTCTAGGATATATCTGTCTAATAATTCATTGTGTTTGATTGAACTCCAATTTAATAGATCTTGTCATTTGTGAATTTGAGCGTTTCTATTCAGTTTGCTTGAGGACAAGCAAATGCTTAAGTGTGGGGTATTTTGATGACACTCGAATTGACGTGATTATCAACCTCATTTAAGCGACATTTCCTTGCTTAAGACATGATTTTTAGGGTAGAATAACGAATATTCAATCGATTTCCCTATCTCGTGCCATTTGCGTTACCTTGGCCCGTTCGGGTCTATTTTGATGGTTTTCTAGTATTTTCATGTTAGCACAGGTGTTCGCCATCAAATGTGGTAGCCAAGGACGTGTCTAAGGCACTAGAACCCCGAGGAATCACACCCGCATCAACCAGAAAAGTCATTCAACCCAAAAGAATTCCTGCCACATTTACACATATATTTTCGGCGAAAATGCCCTTGGGTTTTCGCCGAAAATGGAAGAAGAAATCCACTGTCCCGATCAAGTAGAAATTTTCGGCAAAAAAGATTGGGATTTTTGGTCAAAAACCCTAAGCCGAATCAACCAGGAGAAACAAACGGGATCGAGTGACATTTGAACATATATTTTCACCGAAAATATCCTTGGATTTTTGGCGAAAATCCCAGTGAAAAAGCAGAAATCGCCGGTTAGGTATAAATACTGAAATGCGCGGCTAAATAAGGGATATATCAGATTTTACACACAATGATAGAGGGGACAAAAAAATCCCAAGACTGAGAAATAGAGAGAACGAGTGGATAGAGTTCGAGGAGCTTGGAACGGATCGTGACGCCATCCATCCATCTCGGAGAGCCGGTGCTAGGAGTTGAAGATCTAGTAGATTGAAGCTGCAAGGAGTCGTCGAAATTAGGTTTTACAGTTCTTCTCTGTCTTCCCTGCTTGAGATGTATTCTTTGTTGGTTTTCGATTCTTCTGTATTGAATATGAGTAGCTAAACTTGTGTAGCTTAGATTAGATGAACCCTAAGTGACCCAGGGCTTTAAAGCGGTCACGAATCGGCGGTGATTAGATTCAAAATTCATTCAGTTTCTTCTTCATGTTTGACTTGTTCTTTGTTCTTCGTGTTTCTTGTCTGGTTTGGCCACCTAGATTAGATTCTTGTTAAGCTAAGGATAGAAGCGAACGCTCGCCTTACTTTAGAACATCAAGTTGAACAATTAACCTTATAATTGCAGTGTGCCTTTCGTAGGAACCGATTAGGGTTAATCCACTGCAAGAGTAACTCACAAATCATTAGAATTTGCACCAGTTAAGTTAAGTCATTGCGAGAGGCGACCGTACACGGTCGACTAATTAATCGTGGTAGCTAGATCGGATGGACCGAACGTTCGCCAGTCTTAAACCTAAGGGTCAGGAGTTATGGTGGTGTCTGAGAATTGAATGAACTAGAATTGAAAATCGCTGATCTGTTGACTGTCTATGCCTTGGTGATCTAAGGGGGATTCAAAATCTGAGCTTGTCTGTCTTCTGTCTTAGTCAATCATTCAATTGTTATTCGCTTTAATTTCATTTCATCATGTCTTTGCATTTTAGTATAGAAGTCGTGGAACTCACACCACGCACTAAGTGTTTACTCTCGAATTTAATTGCCAACACATTTGAGTAAGGTAGAGGAGACCCGTGGAATACGATCTACCCTAGGTTCACAGCTTGTTAGTTATTTGATTGACCGCTATTCTGCAGCTCAGCAAATTGGCGCCGTTGCCGGGGATTGCGAAAATATTTTCAACCGTAGAGTTCAATATTTTTGGCGAAAATAACCCATATTCTCGGCGAAAATTCTCTTTGAAATCCCACAGAGTTTTCCAAACGTTCCTGTTTCATATTATTTCTTAATGTTTTCGGCAAAAATTTCTTTTGAAAACTGGCAGTACTTTTTAACTAGAATTTTCGGCGAAAACTTGCACTTATTTTCACCAAAAATTTCTTTCAAAATCAACCAACTATTCACTTTAAAGTCCGAATTTCAGCCTCTCTTTCCTCACTTTCTATTTTCGAACCAAACCTGAAAAAAAAACCCATCCCCTGTCTTCCTTTTCGAAAACCGCCGACGCCACCTTACATCGCCGCCACCGTCCAAAGCCGACCGCCGCCGCCGCCGCCGTCACTGCACCCTTCCCCTCCCATTTCCGATCATTTTAAGACCTAGAACAGCCAAATCGGAGCTCTACAGCTCTAGTTCACCCAAACCCTAGGATTTTCAATTTTTGACCGATTTCTCCCACTCCGTTCACTTTTAGCATCCATGGCTTCAAGGTAAGTTGTAGAACTTTTCATTACGAATCTTTTGACATGTTGATTGCTGAATTTCGTTAGGTTGACTTTCGGTTGACTTTTTAGTTTGCCTCGATTTGCGTGCTGACTGATTTCGTGTGAACTAGGTTAGCTGAACTTGTTGAACTGTTCTAGCATGCTTAGGGAGTGTTGTGCTTAATTTTCATATCGTTTGATCATGTGTTGCTATGCCTAAGTCCTATTCCTTATTATGTTGACTTTTGAGAAATGTCAGTTTGACCATGAACTGTTTTTGATCATTTGGCTGCCTTATGTGCTCATTCTCGTTCAGTTTATTGTGTTTGCCATCTGAGACCATTTTACACCGTCATTTCCCGCTTCGTGATAGTCCTGCCATGATTAGGGTTCAATGTTCTATTATGTTGACTTTTTGAATGTCGGTTTGACTTCTGAACTCTGATTGTGCTAATCCGTTTAGGCTGTTCCTGAGCATGTATTTTATTGTTCATGATTACCGGTTAATCTGCTTTGCTTACCCCCACTCGGTTTTCCTCATTTCTTTGTGGAATTGAGTTTTTCGACTAAGTGTGGGGTAGGGTTTTAGTTTGACTAATCGGGTTCGTTTTCTTGTTTAGGAACACCACTTTTGAGGAGTCTAGGATTATGCATGATCTTGCTTGTTATCTATGATTCTGTGGTTCAAAATTGAAAATTCTCTAGCATAGAATTGCTCAATTCTTGACTTTTGATCTTAAATTGACTTCAATTTTGAACAATGACGTCTAGACTGTTCCACTTAGAACCTGTAACCAACGTGTCGAAACTGATATTAAATGAGTCTAGGTCAGAACATATCATAAATCACTTGGGTAGTTGAAACTTGAATTACTTTAATCAATTGACTTGTTAATAACAAAGCTCGATAACACCATTCTAAGATGATAAATGCTAGCTTCTCCCATGTTTTCACTCCATATTTGTTCACCTGTGATTGTGGCTAGAGATTAGACGGAAATCCAATTCAAAATCTAATGTATAAAGTTATAACTAGCTAGGATGAAGTGACTAAATGGTTAAATCAAGTAATTGAGTTGTTCAAATCAATACTAAAGTTCTTTAAAGTGCTGAAAATCAAAGCTAGGCAAGCCCGACACCTAAGTGAAGTGTTCGGGTTGAGCACTAGCATAGGCACAAATACTGTGAGCTAGGCAGGTCCAACACCTAAGTGAAGTGTTTGGTATCGAGCACTAGTATGCAGTAAATCAATGGAGAAAGTTTGAATCTTGAAATAAATCATTGTTTAAATCGGTCCTAGCTAGAACATGTAACGTACAGATCTAGAAACGGATGAAGTCGAGTCGATAGCCACGTCACTTGTCCTACCTCCGCGTCCACATCATGGCTAGAGCTTAAAGTCTTTTTGATTAGAATTGGTGTTATCGTAGTCGGTTAATTATGATTAATTGTTTTACCAAGAAACGAGCTTTGTTTAAACTACTACTTGAAGTGTGCATAAATTAGTGAGATCGAAAACTTGTTTGGTTGATGTTCTTGCATGTGTAGGTCACTTTTTCTATGTGGAACAGTCTAAACCAAACCGTTAGAATTGAATCTCAGTTTAATCTCGTGTCATTTGTGAATTTGAGTGTGTTCTAATTCAGTTTGCTTGAGGACAAGCAAAAGCTTAAGTGTGGGATATTTTGATGACACTCGATTTGACATGATTATCAGCCTCATTTAAGCGACATTTCCTTGCTTGAAACATGGTTTTAGGGGTAAAATAGCGAATATTCACTCAACAGCCATATTTCCTACCGATTTGGTTACTTTGGCCCTTTTTGGGTCTATTTGATGGTTTTCTAGTGTTTTTATGTTAGCACAGGTTTTTGCCGTCAAATAAAGTAGCCAAGGACGTGTCTAAGGCGTTGGAACCTCAAGGAATTGCACCAGAATCGATCCGAGGAGTCAATCGAGTCGAACCAAAGTCTACCCCGTTTTATAAAGGAATTTTCGCCGAATATACCCTAATATTTTCGGCGAAAATATATGCACAAAATCACTGATGTCGACTGAAGGAAGTTTTCGGCGAAAACCCTAAGTTTTCGACCGAAAAATGTTGGACCAAAAATTACAGGAGAAAGCAGCCGGCGGACCATCCATTTACAAAGGAATTTTTGCCGAAAATTCTTCAATATTTTCGGCGAAAATATCAGGCAAAATCCGGCTGAATTAGGGTTTAAGTATAAATACTTAAACCGGCGGCCAAAGAAAAGGAGGCAATTCATTATTCATATTTTCACAAATCATACTTTTGAGAGTCAGCCGACTCTAGGGTCGATAGATAGAGTTTAGAGAGTTCGAAGATTCGTGGAGAGATCGTGACGCCATCCTTCCGCCTCGGAGAGCTCGGAGCTTAAAGTTGAAGATCCAGGAGATCGAAGCTTCGCCGGAGTCGTCAGAATTAGGTTTTTCAGTTCTTATCTGTTCTTCTTCTGTATGATGATTTCCTTTGTCGCTTTTGATTCTGCTGTCATCGTTATGAGTAACTGAACTCGTAGACCTTAGATTAGATGAACCCTAAGTGACCCAGGGTTTTAAAGCGGTCACGGATTGGCGGTAATTAGATTCGAAGTTCAATCAGTTTCTCTTTGCATGGTTGTTTTGTTCTTGATTGTTGATGTTTCTTTTCTGGTTGGTCGCCTAGATTAGGTTTTTGCAATCTAGGGTTTGTCGCTAGACGGTTCCCTGCTTTGGCGCTTAAACCTGTCTTCCTTGATCACCTAGTTTAGATTCTTGTTAAGCTGAGGATAGAAGCGAACGCTCACCTCTCTTTAAAACATCAATTGAACCAGTTAACCTTATAATTGGAGTGTGCCTTTCGTAGGAACTGATTAGGGTTAATCCGCTTCAAGAGTAACTAATAAATCTTTAGTAATTCCACCAGTTAAGTTAAGTCGTTGCGAGAGGCGACCGTACCCGGGCGACTAGTTAATCTTGGTAGCTAGAACGGATAGAGCGAACGTTCGCCGGTCTTAAACCTAAGGGTAAGGAGTTATGGTGGTGTATAGAAACCAATTGAATTAGAATTGAAAACCGCTGGTCTTGTGATTGTCGTTGCCTTGGTGATCTAAGGGGGATTCAAAATCTAAGTTCGTCTATCTTCTCGTTAGTCAACCTTTTACTTTTCTGTCTTTTATTTTCTTGCTTTATTAGATTAAAAGTCGTGGAACTCACACCACGCACAACCTGTTTAAACCTGAGTAATTTTCCAACATATTTGAGTAGACAAGAAGAAGAGACCTCGAGTAGAATACGATCTAGTCTACCTTGGTAGGTTAGTTATTTGATACCGCTAAAACTGCAGCATCAACTGGTCGGGGCGGGCCAGTCGGCATAGGGGCCGAACGCTAGGGCGCCGGGGCCTGGTCGGGCAGCACCGGGGCTGGCTGCTGGGGCGCCGAGGCTGGTCGGGCAGCGCCAGTAGGGGTCGGGGCCGAGTGCTGAGGCGCCGGGGCCTGGTCGGGCAGCACCGAGGCTGGCTGCTGGGGCGCTGAGGCTGGTCGGGTAGCGCCAGTCGGGGTCGGGGCCTAGCGTTGGGGCGCTGGGTCTGGTCGGTTTAGGTCGGGCAGCGCCAGTCGGGGTCGGGGCCGAGCGTGGGGCGCCGGGGCCTGGTCGGGCAGCACCAGGGCTGGTCGCCGGGGCTGGTCAGGCCCGGTCGGGCAGTGCTAGGGCTTGGCGCTGGGGCTGTGCCGGCTTCTTCCTCCAATCGAGCTAAGGTGGCTTGCACCTGTTGCAGGACTCGGGAAACGTCCCCCAACGTAGCTTCTAGCTTGGCAAGCCTCCAATCTGACATGGTTAGTCGGAACAAGTATTTTTGCCTCACAAATCTCTCAAATTCTCCTCACTCACTCTTGATTTTTCCCCTCGTGTTTAGAATATAACAGATGCACTCAATAAAAGTAGAACATAAACAATTCAGCTCTAAGCAGTTGCAAGTTTCTTCAAAGCTTTGAGGATAGACTTACCAGTGTGTGGGTGCCGAGACTTGAACATCTAGGGTTTCCCTTGTAGCTAGGGCTTGGTGAACTCTCCGTCTTGTCCTCTAGCGTCCTTCTCGGTAGTAGGTGATCTTGGTGTTGGGGTCGGGCAACGAAAGCCTATCTTCTATCCCCTCTTCTTAGGGTTGTTCTTACTATCTCGGCAAGGGTGGCCTCTTTTTAGTTGAGTTTTTATATTTTCTTTTGACCTCTTTTCTTTTCTTTTTTCTCGACTTAGGGTTTTGTCGATGGTATGATGGCTACCAAATTTTCTTTGTCTTACACTTGAAAGGAACTGAATATTGGAATTGAAATAATAGGGATTTATCGAAGCTATTTCTATGAAAGCAATAAAGATTATGGATCCAGGGGTTAACCTGAAAACTGGGATAGAGTTGGTCCTTGTGTTTGAACTGTGCTCTGTTACCAACTGATGTGAACCGTTGCAACCGTGGGCAGACGACCCTTAAACACCACAAGCTGATGATCTAGCAACAGGAAGAAACCGTCGGAACCGGGGATGGAAGAGGACTTTGACCCACTAGCTATAAACGAGCTAGGAACCAGAAGTATCAAGTCGAGGGCACCACTTCAAGAGGAGGATACTCTTGATGATAAGCCGATCCTTCAGTATCACCACATGTAGATACAATAAGGGGTTTCAAGAACAAAGTTCTATAAAAAGGGGTTTATTTCAAAGGGTTCATGAGTACAAAGGGTGGCCGGCGGCCTCTTTATATAGGTGAGGGAACAAGCTCTCCTCCCTAAAGACTACTACTTAAATAAGAATAAATTAAAGAGTCCTACTCCTAAAAAGAATCCTAAAACCCCTAAATAATCTGACTAAAAAGAAAAAAAAACAATTAAATAGTCTTAAAAACAGAAAATACAACTCAAATAGGACTAAAAAACTTAAAACCCTAATCCGGCAACTTAGGGTTTCCTAGTCCGGGTGGGACTAGGACTCGTCAGGTCCGTCGGTCTCGGGCCGGGCCTTGTCACCGGGCTTCTTCTCAAATGGTGGTCCTTCATCGGGCCTTGATGCCTGATCCTCTAGGCTTGTCCAGGAGCTAGGGGCTTGCCAAAAGGCTTGCGCCACATGGTGGCTAGCCTCATAAAGTACTTCCGATCGGCCTGACTCTCGGTCTAGGGCTCGGGGCTGGGCCTTGGTGGGGTCTTCTCCATTTCTGCTCGGGGTTTCCTCTCCTAGCTTCAGGCATCTCCTTAGGTAGCTCCATATGTGGCTCTCATGGGCTAGGGTCGGGCCAGGAGTGGTGCCTTGGAACCAGTGGCTCGTATTCTCCTCACGACTTGGCTCCGGGTCAGTCTTGGGTGGCCATCCCTTCTTGGCCAGGTACTCTGGAGCTCTCTTGTTCCTATACTCCAGGAATGCTTCCAGAGGGTCTATAGAGTGTGCCTCGTCTTCAGGGCCCTTGGAGGTTAGGCCAGGATCTGACTGAGGCTTGTCCTCAGCCCTAGGGTTTCTACACTCGGCCAACAGCATGGCATGGAGTGGCATTTCTTCCCTTTGAGCTATCCTACCTGCAGGGGGAGGCCTTATGATGTGAACCGCTGCAACCGTGGGCAGACGACCCTAACCACCGCAAGTTGGACACCGTGCAACGAGGTAGAAACCTTCTGGAACCGGGGCGGAAAAGTACTTTGCTCGTCGGCTATATAACAGCCGGGAACCAGAAGTGTCCAGTCAAAGACGCCACGCCAAGAGATGGATGCTCTTGATGATAAATCGATCCTTCAGTATCGCAACATGCAGATACAACAAGGGTTTCAGAAAAAAGTTCTATCAAAGGGGGTTTATTTCATAAAAGTTGTGTCTACAAAGTGAGGCCGGCGGCCTCTATTTATAAGGAGGGAACAAGCTCTCCTCCCTACAGTCTAACTCCTAAATAATAATAAAATAAAGAGTCCTTCTCCTAAAAAGACTCCTAAAACCCCTAAACAAGTCCTACTAAAAAGGAAAAACAATTAAATAGTCTTTAAGTCCGAAAAAACAACTCAAATAGGATTAAAACTCTCACAAAACCCTAATCCGACGGTTTAGGGTTTCCTAGTCTGGATGGGAATAGGACTTGGCGGTCCGCCGGGCTCGGTTTGGGCCTTTGGCGCCGGGCTTCTTCTTCACGGGTGGTCCTTCGTCGGGCTTTGGGGCCTGATGCTCCGGGCTTGTCCCGGGGCCAGGGCCTTGCCAAAGGGCTCGGGCCAAGTAGTGGCCGCCCTCATAAAATACCTCCGATCGGCCCAGTTTTCGGTTTAGGGCACGGACCGGGTCCTGGCGGGTGTCTTCTTCATTTCTGTCCGGGGCTTCTTCTCCTATCTTCGGGCATCTCTTAAGGTAGCTCCAAATGTGGCTTTCTTGGGCTTGGGTCAGGCCAGGGGTGGTGCCTTGGAACCAGGAACTCCTCTTCTTCTCTCGGCTTGGCTCCGGATCGGTATCGGGTGTCCATCCCTTCTCGGCCAAGTACTCTCGAGCTCTCTTGCTCCTGTACTCCAGAAAGGCTTCTATTGGATCTCTAGAGTGTGCCTCGTCTTCTGGGCCTTCAGAGGCTTGACCAGGACCTGACGGAAGCTTGCCTTCAGCACTAGGGTTTCTACACTCGGCCAGCAGCATGGCTTGGTGTGGCAGTTCTTCCTCCAGAGCTTTCCTACCTGTAGAGGGTGGCCTTAGCCTGTATCTTATCTCATACCTGGGCTTGGGGTCTTGTAGGTGGCCTTCCCTTGGCTCTATTAGCTTCTTGTAGGGCCCTAAGGTTCTTCCTTGGACGGGTGACCCTGGTGGAGTGTATGAGTACTTACGGATACTTGGGCAGTCGGGTTGGGTCATATCATCCCCCTCTTCTTGCCTTGGATTTGTCCCCAAATCCATCTCAGGTTCCCTTATAGTACTCATCACTCTCTTCCAAACTTAGCAAATCTTGTCGGCCACGGTCGGGGAAGATTCAGCTTCATCTTTAGACCTAGGAGTGTCATTCGAATCAGTAACGGACCAAGGCTCGGGTCCTTCAGCACTTTCTCCATCGGTCTCCAAAGCTCCCTCTCCTGGAAAAACTATTAACAATAATATTAAGGCTTGGGGAGGTGGTGGGTGAAGGTTCCTCACTCATTTCTACATCCGGGTCAGCATCCGGATCTTCTTCACTCGGGGCAGCTCTCAATACTCGTCGGGAGATGATCTCCCATTGTATCTTGGGTGCACAGGGAACCATTGGTGAAGCGTCGGGTCGGGGCACGGGGGTGCCGGAGGAGCCAGAGGTAAACCAGGGCACGTCGGCCAGGGTGGCGGCGCCGGGTAGTGGGGCGGCGTCGGGCAGTGATGCATCGGGCAGTGGTACGATGGCGGGCAGTAGGAAACCGGCGGCGGCGACCAGTGGTGAGGTGACGGCGGGCAGTAGGAAGCCGACGGCGGGGCCAGTGGTGAGCCGACGGCGGGCAGTAAGAAGCCGACGGCGGCGGCCAGTGGTGAGGCGGTGGCGGCCAGTGGAGAACTGGCGGCGGTGGGTGGTGGGAAGCCGGTGGCGTCGAGCATTATCACGTCGGGGCAGCCAGGGTCGGGTAGGACCGGGGCTGAGCGTCGGGCAGCGATGAAACGGACTCGTGGTCGAGGGCCATGACGGGTGGTGATGCGCCGGGGGGCCTTGGGCAGCGACAGTTCGGGGCCGGGTGCTAGATCGGGCGGGGCCTGGTCTGGCAGGGTAGCGCCGGGTGCTGGGGCGCTAGGACTGAGCGGGTAGCGCCAGTCGAAACCTGGCGCTGGGACGCCGGGGCTGGTCAGACATTGCCAGCCGGGGTCGGGGCCGAGCGCTGAAGCACTGGGCCTGGTGGGGTAGCACCGGGTCTGGGGCCGAGTGCTGGGGCACTGGGGCCTGGTGGGGCAGCGCCGGGGCTGAGGCCGAGCGCCGGGGCGCTGGGGCCTGGTGGGGCAGTGCCGGGGCTGGGCCGTGTGCTGGGGCACTAGGGCCTGGTGGGGCAGCGCCGGGGCTGGGGCCGTGTGCTGGGGCACTAGGGCCTATTGGGGCAGCGCCGGGGCTGGGGCCGAGTGCTGGGGCACTGGGGCTTGGGGCAGTGCCGAGGCCGGGGCCGAGCGCTGGGGCGCTAGGGCCTGGGGCAGTGCCGAGCGCTGTGGCGCTAGGGCCTGGGACAGTGCTGATGCTGGGGCCGAGCATGGGTGCTGGGGCGAGCACTGGGGTGCTGGGGCCTGGTCGGGCAGTGCCGGGGCTGGGTACTGGGGCCGGGCTGGGGCCAGGGCTGTTGCCAGGGCTAAGGCCGGGGCAGCGGCCGGGGCTGAGGCCGGGGCTGGTGCCGGGGCTGAGGCCGGGGCGCCGGGTGCTAGGGTTTTAGAGAAGAACCCTGCAAACTTCTTAAGCCTTCTCGGCTTAACTTGCTCTCCTTCATCTGAGTCTTCTTCTCCTTTCCTCTCATCCTCCTCATCGCCTGTCTCGATTTCTCTTTCTCTTATCACCATCGTTTGTTGATTAGGGCAGTCCCTTGAGACATGTCCCCTTCCTTGACATTTGACACATACAATTCCACTAGGACGTGGGTTAGAGCCTTGAAACTTATAAGTAGATGGTGCAAGTGTTATCGGAGGTGCCGAATCCCTAGGGTTAGGGTTTGGCCGTGGGCTGAGGGCTTGGGTCTGTTCAGGCTTCCATGGAGCTTGGCTTGTACTCGGATCTTCTCTCCATGAGTCATGGGCGGGTCTCCTGGTGTAGCCGTCTTGGCCTTGTCCTCTTCCACGCTAGGTCAGGGCTCTGTGTATGTGGGCCAGGGTAACTTTAAGACTATGAAGGGTGTCTTCTATTTTGGCTAACCTCTCGTCTGCCATGGTTAGTACTAGCAAACGGAAGCAATTTTCTATCCCCTCTTCTTAGAAACAAACTTACAATGAAAGGAAATAACGTGGCAAGGTGACCTTGCTTTCTTTTTTTTTTCTTAACTCGAAACTAAAACAAGAATTGAAATAGAAGGGAATTTTCAAATCAATTTTCTAAGAAAGCAGTAAAAGGATATGAATCCAGGAGAACCTGGAGACTGGGATAGATGTGGTCCTTTTGTTTGAACCGTGCTCTGATACCAACTGAAGTGAACCGCTGCAACCGTGGGCAGACGACCCTAACCACCGCAAGTTGGACACCATGCAACGAGGTAGAAACCTTCGGGAACCGGGGCGGACAAGTACTTTGACCCGTCGGCTATATAACAGCCGGGAACCAGAAGTGTCTAGTCGAAGACGCCACGCCAAGAGATGGATGCTCTGATGATAAGTCGATCCTTCAGTATCGCAACATGCAGATACAACAAGGGTTTCAGAACAAAGTTCTATCAAAGGGGGTTTATTTCATAAAAGTTGTGTCTACAAAGTGAGGCCGGCGGCCTCTATTTATAGGGAGGGAACAAGCTCTCCTCCCTAAAGTCTAACTCCTAAATAATAATAAAATAAAGAGTCCTTCTCCTAAAAAGACTCCTAAAACGCCTAAACAAGTCCTACTAAAAAGGAAAAACAATTAAATAGTCTTTAAGTCCGAAAAACAACTCAAAATAGGATTAAAACTCTCACAAAACCCTAATCCGGCGGTTTATGGTTTCCTAGTCCGGATGGGAATAGGACTCGGCAGTCCGCCGGGCTCGGTTTGGGCCTTTGGCGTCGGGCTTCTTCTTCACGGGTGGTCCTTCGTCAGGCTTTGGGGCCTGATGCTCCGGGCTTGTCCCGGGGCCAGGGCCTTGCCAAAAGGCTCGGGCGAAGTAGTGGCCGCCCTCATAAAATACCTCCGATCGGCCCGGTTTTCGGTTTAGGGCACGGACTGGGTCCTGGCGGGTGTCTTCTTCATTTCTGCCTGGGGCTTCTTCTCCTATCTTCGGGCATCTCTTAAGGTAGCTCCAAATGTGGCTTTCTTGGGCTTGGGTCAGGCCAGGGGTGGTGCCTTTGAACCAGGAACTCCTCTTCTTCTCTCGGCTTGGCTCCGGATCGGTCTCGGGTGTCCATCCCTTCTCGGCCAAGTACTCTCGAGCTCTCTTGCTCCTGTACTCCAGAAAGGCTTCCATTGGATCTCTAGAGTGTGCCTCGTCTTCAGGGCCTTCGGAGGCTTGGCCAGGACCTAACGGAAGCTTGCCCTCAGCACTAGGGTTTCTACACTCGGCCAGCAGCATGGCTTGGTGTGGCAGTTCTTCCTCCGGAGCTTTCCTACCTGTAGAGGGTGGCCTTAGTCTGTATCTTATCTCATACCTGGGCTTGGGGTCTTCTAGGTGGCCTTCCCTTGGCTCTATTAGCTTCTTGTAGGGCCCTAAGGTTCTTCCTTGGACGGGTGACCCTGGTGGAGTGTATGAGTACTTACGGATACTTGGGAAGTCGGGTTGGGTCATATCATCCCCCTCTTCTTGCCTTGGATTTGTCCCCAAATCCATCTCGGGTTCCCTTCTAGTACTCATCACTCTCTTCCAAACTTCAGCAATCTTGTCGGCCACGGTCGGGGAAGATTCAGCTTCATCTTTAGACCTAGGAGTGTCATTCGAATCAGTAACGGACCAAGGCTCGGGTCCTTCAGCACTTTCTCCATCGGTCTCCATAGCTCCCTCTCCTGAAAAACTATTAACAATAATATTAAGGCTTGGGGAGGTGGTGGGTGAAGGTTCCTCACTCATTTCTACATCCGGGTCAGCATCCAGATCTTTTTCACTCGGGGCAGCTCTCAATACTCGTCGGGAGATGATCTCCCATTGTATCTTGGGTGCACAGGGAACCGTTGGTGAAGCGTCAGGTCGGGGCACGGGGGTGCCGGAGGTGCCAGAGGTAAACCAGGGCACGTCGGCCATGGTGGCGGCGCGGGTAGTGGGGCGGCGTCGGGCAGTGACGCGTCGAGCAGTGGTACGACGGCGAGCTAGTAGGAAACTGGCGATGGCGGCCAGTGGTGAGGTGACGGCGGGCGGCAGTAGGAAGCCGACAGCGGCGGCCAGTGGTGAGGCGACGGTGGGCAGTAGGAAGCCGACGGCGGCGGCCAGTGGTGAGGCGGCGGCGGCCAGTGGAGAACTGGTGGCGGTGGGTGGTGGGAAGCCGGTGGCGTCGAGCATCATCACGTCGGGGCAGCCAGGGTCGGGTAGGACCGGGGCTGAGCGTCGGGCAGGGACGCGCCGGACTCGTGGTCGGGGGCCATAACGGGTGGTGATGCGCCTGGGGGCCTTGGGCAGCGACAGGTCGGGGTCGGGTGCTAGATCGGCCGGGGCCTGGACGGGCAGGGTAGCGCCGGGTGCTGGGGCGCTAGGACTGAGCAGGTAGCGCCAGTCGGAACCGAGCGCTGGGACGCCGGGGCTGGTCAGGCATTGCCAGCCGGGGTCGGGGCCGAGCGCTGGAGCGCTGGGGCCTGGTGGGGTAGCACCGGGTCTGGGCCGAGTGCTGGGGCACTGGGGCCTGGTGGGGCAGCACCGGGGCTGGGGCCGAGCGCCGGGGCGCTGGGGCCTGGTGGGGCAGTGCCGGGGCTGGGGCCGTGTGCTGGGGCACTAGGCCCTGGTGGGGCAGCGCCGGGGCTGGGGCCGTGTGCTGGGGCACTAGGGCCTGGTGGGGGAGCGCCGGGGCTGGGGCCGAGTGCTGGGGCACTGGGGCTTGGGGCAGTGCCGAGGCCAGGGCCGAGCGCTGGGGCGCTGGGGCCTGGGGCAGTGCCGAGCGCTGGGGTGTTAGGGCCTGGGATAGTGCTGATGCTGGGGCCGAGCACTGGGGTGCTGGGGCCTGGTCGGGCAGTGCCGGGGCTGGGTACTGGGGCTGGGGCTGGGGCCAGGGCTGGTGCCGGGGCTAAGGCCGGGGCAGGGGCCGGGGCTGAGGCCGGGGCGCCGGGTGCTAGGGTTTTAGAGAAGAACCCTGCAAACTTCTTAAGCAGTCTCGGCTTAACTTGCTCTCCTTCATATGAGTCTTCTTCTCATTTCCTCTCATCCTCCTCATCGCTTGTCTCGATTTCTCTTTCTCTTATCACCATCGTTTGTTGATTAGGGCAGTCCCTTGAGACATGTCCCCTTCCTTGACATTTGACACATACAATTCCACTGGGACGTGGGTTAGAGCCTTGAAACTTATAAGTAGATGGTGCAAGTGTTACCGGAGGTGCCGAATCTCTAGGGTTAGGGTTTGGCCGTGGGCTGAGGGCTCGGGTCTGTTCAGGCTTCCATGGAGCTTGGCTTGTACTCGGATCTTCTCTCCATGAGTCATGGGCGGGTCTCCTGGTGTAGCCGTCTCGGCCTTGTCCTCTTCCACGCTGGGTCAGGGCTCCGTGTATGTGGGCCAGGGTAACTTTAAGACTCTGAAGGGTGTCTTATATTTTGGCTAACCTCTCGTCTGCCATGGTTAGTACTAGCAAACGGAAGCAATTTTCTATCCCCTCTTCTTAGAAACAAACTTACAATGAAAGGAAATAACGTGGCAAGGTGACCTTGCTTTCTTTTCTTTTTCTTAACTCGAAACTAAAACAAGAATTGAAATAGAAGGGAATTTTCAAATCAATTTTCTAAGAAAGCAGTAAAAGGATATGAATCCAGGAGAACCTGGAGACTGGGATAGATGTGGTCCTTGTGTTTGAACCGTGCTCTGATACCAACTGATGTGAACCGCTGCAACCGTGGGCAGATGACCCTAACCACCGCAAGTTGGACACCATGCAACGAGGTAGAAACCTTCGGGAACCGGGGCGAAAAAGTACTTTGACCCGTCGGCTATATAACAGCCGGGAACCAGAAGTGTCCAGTCGAAGACACCACGCCAAGAGATGGATGCTCTTGATGATAAGTCGATCCTTCAGTATCGCAACATGCAGATACAACAAGGGTTTCAGAACAAAGTTCTATCAAAGGGGGTTTATTTCATAAAAGTTGTGTCTACAAAGTGAGGCCGGCGGCCTCTATTTTAGGGAGGGAACAAGCTCTCCTCCCTAAAGTCTAACTCCTAAATAATAATAAAATAAAGATTCCTTCTCCTAAAAAGACTCCTAAAACCCCTAAACAAGTCCTACTAAAAAGGAAAAAACAATTAAATATTCTTTAAGTCCGAAAAACAACTCAAATAGGATTAAAACTCTCACAAAACCCTAATCTGGCGGTTTAGGGTTTCCTAGTTCGGATGGGAATAGGACTCGGCGGTCCGCCGAGCTCGGTTTGGGCCTTTGGCGTCGGGCTTCTTCTTCACGGGTGGTCCTTCGTCGGGCTTTGGGGCCTGATGCTGCGGGCTTGTCCCGGGGCCAGGGCCTTGCCAAAAGGCTCGGGCCAAGTAGTGGCCGCCTTCATAAAATACCTCCGATCGGCCCGATTTTCGGTTTAGGGCACGGACCGGGTCCTGGCGGGTGTCTTCTTCATTTCTGCCTGGGGCTTCTTCTCCTATCTTCGGGCATCTCTTAAGGTAGCTCCAAATGTGGCTTTCTTGGGGCTTGGGTCAGGCCAGGGGTGGTGCCTTGGAACCAGGAACTCCTTTTCTTCTCTAGGCTCGGCTCTGGATCGGTCTCGGGTGTCCATCCCTTCTCGGCCAAGTACTCTCGAGCTCTCTTGCTCCTGTACTCCAGAAAGGCTTCCATTGGATCTCTAGAGTGTGCCTTGTCTTCAGGGCCTTCGGAGGCTTGGCCAGGACCTGACGGAAGCTTGCCCTCAGCACTAGGGTTTCTACACTCGGCCAGCAGCATGGCTTGGTGTGGCAGTTCTTCCTCCGGAGCTTTCCTACCTATAGAGGGTGGCCTTAGCCTGTATCTTATCTCATACCTGGGCTTGGGGTCTTTTAGGTGGCCTTCCCTTGGCTCTATTAGCTTCTTGTAGGGCCCTAAGGTTCTTCCTTGGACGGGTGACCCTAGTGGAGTGTATGAGTACTTACGGATACTTGGGCAGTCGGGTTGGGTCATATCATCCCCCTCTTCTTGCCTTGGATTTGTCCCCAAATTTATCTCGGGTTCCCTTCTAGTACTCATCACTCTATTCCAAACTTCAGCAATCTTGTCGGCCACGGTCGGGGAAGATTCAGCTTCATCTTTAGACATAGGAGTGTCATTCGAATCAGTAATGGACCAAGGCTCGGGTCCTTCAGCACTTTCTCCATCGGTCTCCATAGCTCCCTCTCCTGAAAAACTATTAACAATAATATTAAGGCTTGGGGAGGTGGTGGGTGAAGGTTCCTCACTCATTTCTACATCCGGGTCAGCATCCGGATCTTCTTCACTCGGGGCAGCTCTCAATACTCGTCGGGAGATGATCTCCCATTGTGTCTTGGGTGCACAGGGAACCGTTGGTGAAGCGTCGGGTCGGGGCACGGGGGTGCCGGAGGTGCCAGAGGTAAACCAGGGCACGTCGGCCAGGGTGGCGGCGCCGGGTAGTGGGGCGGCGTCGGGCAGTGGTACGACGGCGGGCAGTAGGAAACCGGCGACGGCGGCCAGTGGTGAGGTGATGGCGGGCAGTAGGAAGTCGACGGTGGCGGCCAGTGGTGAGGCGACGGCGGGCAGTAGGAAGCCGATGGCGGCGGCCAGTGGAGAACTGGCGGCGGCTGGTGGTGGGAAGCCAGTGGCGTCGAGCATCATCACGTCGGGGCAACCAGGGTCGGGTAGGACCGGGGCTGAGCGTCGGTCAGGGACGCGCCGGACTCGTGGTCGGGGGCCATGACGGGTGGTGATGCGCCGGCGGGCCTTGGGCAGCGACAGTTTGGGGCCGGGTGCTAGATCGGCCGGGGCCTGGTCGGGCAGGGTAGCGCCGGGTGTTGGGGCGCTAGGACTGAGCGGGTAGCGCTAGTCGGAACCGGGCGCTGGGACGCCGGGGCTAGTCAGGCATTGCCAGCCGGGGTCGGGGCCGAGCGCTGGAGCGCTGGGGCCTGGTGGGGTAGCACCGGGTCTGGGGCCGAGTGCTGGGCCACTGCGGCCTGGTGGGGCAACGCCGGGGCTGGGGCCGAGCGCCGGGGCGCTGGGGCCTGGTGGGGCAGTGCCGGGGCTGGGGCCATGTGCTGGGGCACTAGGGCCTGGTGGTGCAGCGCCGGGGCTGGGGCCGTGTGCTGGGGCACTAGGGCCTGGTGGGGCAGCGCCGGGGCTTGGGCAGAGTGCTGGGGCACTGGGCTTGGGGCAGTGCCGAGGCCGGGGCCGAGCGCTGGGGCGCTAGGGCCTGGGACAGTGCTGATGCTGGGGCCGAGCACTGGGGTGTTGGGGCCTGGTCGGGCAGTGCCGGGGCTGGGTACTGGGGCCGGGGTTGGGGCCAAGGCTGGTGCCGGGGCTAAGGCCGGGGCTGAGGCCGGGGTGCCGGGTGCTAGGGTTTTAGAGAAGAACCCTGCAAACTTCTTAAGCCTTCTCGGCTTAACTTGCTCTCCTTCATCTGAGTCTTCTTCTACTTTCCTCTCATCCTCCTCATCGCCTGTCTCGATTTCTCTTTCTCTTATCACCATCGTTTGTTGATTAGGGCAGTCCCTTGAGACATGTCCCCTTCCTTGACATTTGACACATACAATTCCACTGGGACGTGGGTTAGAGCCTTGAAACTTATAAGTAGATGGTGCAAGTGTTACTGGAGGTGCCGAATCCCTAGGGTTAGGGTTTGGCCGTGGGCTGAGGGCTCGGGTCTGTTCAGGCTTCCATGGAGCTTGGCTTGTACTCGGATCTTCTCTCCATGAGTCATGGGCGGGTCTCCTGGTGTAGCCGTCTCGGCCTTGTCCTCTTCCACGCTGGGCCAGGGCTCCGTGTATGTGGGCCAGGGTAACTTTAAGACTCTGAAGGGTGTCTTCTATTTTGGCTAACCTCTCGTCTGCCATGGTTAGTACTAGCAAACGGAAGCAATTTTCTATCCCCTCTTCTTAGAAACAAACTTACAATGAAAGGAAATAACATGGCAAGGTGACCTTGCTTTCTTTTCTTTTTTTTAACTCGAAACTAAAACAAGAATTGAAATAGAAGGGAATTTTCGAATCAATTTTCTAAGAAAGCAGTAAAAGGATATGAATCCAGGAGAACCTGGAGACTGGGATAGATGTGGTCCTTGTGTTTGAACCGTGCTCTGATACCAACTGATGTGAACCGCTGCAACCGTGGGCAGACGACCCTAACCACCGCAAGTTGGACACCGTGCAACGAGGTAGAAATCTTCGAGAACCGGGGCGGAAAAGTACTTTGACCCGTCGGCTATATAACAGCCGGGAACCAGAAGTGTCCAGTCGAAGACGCCACGCCAAGAGATGGATGCTCTTGATGATAAGTCGATCCTTTAGTATCGCAACATGCATATCCAACAAGGGTTTCAGAACAAAGTTCTATCAAAGGGGGTTTATTTCATAAAAGTTGTGTCTACAAAGTGAGGCCGGCGGCCTCTATTTATAGGGAGGGAACAAGCTCTCCTCCCTAAAGTCTAACTCCTAAATAATAATAAAATAAAGAGTCCTTCTCCTAAAAAGACTCCTAAAACCCCTAAACAAGTCCTACTAAAAAGGAAAAATAATTAAATAGTCTTTAAGTCCGAAAAACAACTCAAATAGGATTAAAACTCTCACAAAACCCTAATCCGGCGGTTTAGGGTTGCCTAGTCCGGATGGGAATAGGACTCGGTGGTCCGCCGGGCTCGGTTTGGGCCTTTGGCGCCGGGCTTCTTCTTCACGGGTGGTCCTTCGTTGGGCTTTGGGGCCTGATGCTCCGGGCTTGTCCCGGGGCCAGGGCCTTGCCAAAAGGCTCGGGCCAAGTAGTGGCCGCCCTCATAAAATACCTCCGATCGGCCCAATTTTCGGTTTAGGGCACGGACCGGGTCCTGGCGGGTGTCTTCTTCATTTATGCCCGGGGCTTCTTCTCCTATCTTCAGGCATCTCTTAAGGTAGCTCCAAATGTTGCTTTCTTGGGCTTGGGTCAGGCCAGGGGTGGTGCCTTGGAACCAGGAACTCCTCTTCTTCTCTCGGCTCGGCTCCGGATCGGTCTCGGGTGTCCATCCCTTCTCGGCCAAGTACTCTCGAGCTCTCTTGCTCCTGTACTCCAGAAAGGCTTCCATTGGATCTCTAGAGTGTGCCTCGTCTTCAGGGCCTTCGGAGGCTTGGCCAGGACCTGACGGAAGCTTGCCCTCAGCACTAGGGTTTCTACACTCGGCCAGCAGCATGGCTTGGTGTGGCAGTTCTTCCTCTGGAGCTTTCCTACCTGTAGAGGGTGGCCTTAGCCTGTATCTTATCTCATACATGGGCTTGGGGTCTTGTAGGTGGCCTTCCCTTGGCTCTATTAGCTTCTTGTAGGGCCCTAAGGTTCTTCCTTGGACGGGTGACCCTGGTGGAGTGTATGAGTACTTACGGATACTTGGCAGTCGGGTTGGGTCATATCACCTTAGCCTATATTGCATCTCATACCTTGGTTTGAGGGCTTGTAGGTGGCCTGCCTTTGGTCCTACACGTTTCTTGTAAGGCCCTAGGGTTCTGCCTCGGACAGGTGACCCTGGTGGGGTGTAGGAGTACCTGCGGGTACTAGGGCAACTGGGCTGGGTCATATCATCCCCCTCTTCTTGCCTTGGATTTGTCCCCAAATCCATCTCGGGTCCTCTCCGGGTACTCATCACTCTCTTCCAAACTTCAGCAATTTTATTGGCCACGATCGGGGAAGACTGAGCATCATCTTTAGATTTGGGATTGTCACTTGAGTCAGTAATGGACCAAAGCTCGGGTCCCTCAGTGCTTTCTCCATCGGTCTCCATAGCTCGTTCTCCTGAAAAACTATCAACAATAATGTTAAGGCTTGGAGAAGTGTCCGGTAAGAGTTCTTCACTCATTTCGACATCCGGATCCGCATCCGGATCTTATTCGCTCGGGGTAGCCCACAAAACTCGGAGGGAGGTGATCTCCCATTGAATCTTGGGTGCACAGGTGGCCGTCGTTGAAGCGTCGGGACGGGGCACTAGGGTGCCGGAGGCGCCGGGGGTAGGCTAGGGCACGTCAGGCAGGGCGGCGGCATCGGGCAGTGGGGAGGCGGCAGCATCGGGCAATGACACGTCGGGGTGGCTGGGGTCGTCGGGCGTCGGCCAGTCGGTGGCGTCGGGCATCGTCGCGTCGCGCAGTCGGGGTCGGGTAGGACCGGGACGGAGCGTCGGGCAGGGACGCGCCGGACTCGTCGGACGATGATCCGTCGGGAGCCACGTAGGGTGATGATGCGCCGAGGGGGCCTCGGGCAGCGACAGTTCGGGGCCGGGTGCTGGGGAGCCGAGGCCTGGTCGGGCAGGGCCGGGGCCGGGTGCTGGGGGGCTAGAACTGGTCGGGGCGGGCCAGTCGGCGTCGGGGCCGAACGCTGGGGCTCCGAGGCCTGGTCGGGCAGCACCGGGGATGGCTGTTGGGGCGCCGAGGCTGGTCGAGCAGCGCCAGTCGGGGTCGGGGCCGAGTGCTGGGGCGCTGGGGCCTGGTCGGGCAGCACCGGGGCTGGCTGCTGTGGCGCCGAGGCTGGTCGGGCAGTGCTAGTTGGGGTCTAGGCCGAGCACTGGGGCGCTGGGTCTGGTCGATTCCGGTTGGGCGTTGGAGCTGGTCGGGCAGCGCCAGTCGGGGTCGGGGCCGAGCGCTGGGGCGCCGGGGCCTGGTCGGGCAGGACCAGGGCTGGGCGCCGGGGCTGGTCAGGCCCGGTCGGGTAGTGCTAGGGCTTGGCGCTGGGGCTGTGCCGGCTTCTTCCTCCAATCGAGCTAAGGTGGCTTGTACCTGTTGCAGGACTAGGGAAACGTCCCCCAACGTAGCTTCTAGCTTGGCAAGCCTCCAATCTGACATGGTTAGTCGGAACAAGTATTTTGGCCTCACAAATCTCTCAAATTCTCCTCACTCACTCTTGATTTTTCCCCTCGTGTTTAGAATATAACAGATGCACTCAATAAAAGTAGAACATAGACTATTCAGCTCCAAGCAGTTGCAAGTTTCTTGAAAGCTTTGAGGATAGACTTACCAGTGTGTGGGTGCCTTATTGATGATCCGCTTTTTCACATGTCGTCAAATAACTAATCTACAAAGTAGACTAGATCGTATTCCACAGGTCTCTTCTAATCGTTCACTCAAATGAGCTGACAAATTACCTAGGTTAAACATGTTGTGTGTGGTGTGAGTTCCACGACTTCTAATCTAATAACCAAGCTAGACTCGAATCCCCCTAAGATTACCAAAGCATTGGCAATCACAAGACCAGCGGTTTTCAATCCTAATTCAGTCAGTTCTCAGACACCACAATAAATCCTGCCCTTAGGTTTATGAATGGCGAAAGTTCGCTCTATCCAATCTAACGACCAAGATTAATTAACCGTCCGTGCGTTCACTTCTACAACAGAAAACTAACTAGTGATATTGATTAAGAACAGTGAGTTACTCTAGCAGCGGATCAACCCTAAATGGTTCCTACGAAAGGCACACTCCATTGATTAGGTTAATTTATTTATTTGAAGTTCCAAAGTAAGGCGAACATCTTGCGACTAATGTCCAGCGATTAACCTTAACTTAACACGAATCTAATCTAGGCGTTCAGTAGACAAGAAACGCGAGAAATGAAGATCAAACAATCACGCAAGAGAAACTGTCTGAATTAAGATCTAATTACCGCCGATCCATGATCGCTTTAAAGCCCTGGGTCACTTAGGGTTCATCTAATATAAGCTCTACGAGTTTAGCTACTCATATTCGATACAAGAGAATCAAAGACAACATAGGAGTTCATCATGCAAAGGAATAACAGTTAGGAACTAAATAATCTAATTATGGCGACAGACGTCTGGCAACTCCCATGAAGCTTCAGTCTTCGGTAATCTTCAACTCCTGTCTCCAAGCGCTCCTTGGTGGAAAGATGGTGTCAGGATCTCTCCGGGAATTCCGAGGACGCTCTCTAAACTCTATCAATCGACTGAATAGTCGTGGCGATTGTAAAAGTCTAATTAAATTATTGTGTTCGTCTAGCGACTAATCGTATATTTTTCTGAAGGATGCCACTAAAGCTCTTTAATTAGGATAGGATAGGGTTTCCTCCTCTACTGCTGAAAAAGAAGAGACTTCAAAGTTCTCGCCGAGAACTCCAGTGTAAATGGAAGCTGACTTCTCGATGAGCACTTCCTGTGTTATTGAATGGATTCTCGGCAAGAACAATGAGAGTTCTCACCGAGAACTTGGTGCTGGGCAGGAGCTTGTTCAGAGTTTGATCTGGTTGAGTTCTGGATCGATTTCAGGGAATTCCTCGAGACTCCATTGCTTCCCGAACAAGTCCAAGGCCACATATTTTATGGCAAAAACTTGTGCACTCATAGAAACACTAGAAAACACATCAAATAGACCCAAAAGGGCCAATGTAACCAAATCGGTAGAAAATATAGCAATTGAGTGAATACACGCTAATCTACCCCTAAAACCATTTTTCAAGCAAGGAAATGTCGCTTAATTGAGGCTGAAAATCACTTCAAATCTAGTGTCATCAAAATACCCCACACTTAAGCTTTTGCTTGTCCTCAAGAAAACTGAATTAGAAGACACTCAAGTTCACAAATAACAAGATAGCCTAAATTGAGATTCAATTTCTAACGATTTGGTTTAGACTGTTCCACGTAGAAAAAGTGACCTACACATGCAAGAACATCAACCAAACAAGTTTTGATCTCACTATTTTCTGCACACTTCAAGTAGTAGTTTTATTAAAGCTCGTTTCTCGGCAAAACAGTTAATCTCAATTACCCGGCTACAATAACACCAATTCTAAACAAAATGCTTTAAGCTTAGGCTATGATGCGGTTTAGATGGAGGTAGTGGACGTGACGTGGCTATCGACTCAACTTCATCCGTTTCTAGATCTGTACGTTACATGTTCTAGTTAGGACCGATTTAAACAACAATTTCAAGATTCAAACTTCTTCTATTTATTTACTGCGTACTAGTGCTCGATCCAAACACTTCACTTAGGTGTTGGACCTGCCTAGCTCACAGTATTTGTGCCTATACTAGTGCTCAACCCTAACACTTCATTTAGGTGTCGCGCTTGCCTAGTTTTGTTTTCAGCACTACAAGAACTTAAAATTAATTTGGACATTGAACTTTTTGGATTTCACAAATCAATCACTTGCACGTTATCAATTTAGCTACTTGATCCTAGCTAGTTATAACTTTTTACATAAGATTTAGAGTTGGATTTCCACCTAATCTCAAGCCACAATTACAAGTGATCCAATATGGAGTGAAAAACATGGGGGGAAGCTAGCATTTGTCATCTTAGAACGATTTTATCGAGCTTTGTTATTAGCAAACCAATCCATTCAATTAATTCAAGTTTCAACTACAATAGTGATTTATCATCTGTTCAGACCTAGACTCATTTAATATCAGTGCCGACACGCTAGTTACATGTTTTAAGTGAAACAGTCTAAACGTCATTGTGAAAAATTGAAGTCAATTTAACATCAAAGGTCAAGAACTGAGCAATTCTATGCTAGAGAAATTCCAAAAAATGAACCACAGAATCACCGAGAATCAAACAAGATCATGCGAAGTTCTATAGCATCCTACCCCACACTTAAACTGTTATGTGTCCTCATAGGACTAAACTAGAGTAGAGAGATATGAAGAACTTGGAGCGAGATGGTTGATGTAGGGGATGAACACGGAGCGTCCGGAGTGGAGGCGGAGTAGCTACCCAAGTTCCTACACACATAATAAAAGTCGAAACGAAGAAGGTTAGGGGAATTTGAAAAGTTTTTGACTTTGTTTTTGAAAGTTTTTCAAAAATTTTCTGACAGAACTAAAGTTCTCACCGAGAATTATGAAGTTCTCGACAAAAACCTATTTGAAAATAGGACAAAGAGTTTTGACGAGAAAAGACAGACCAAAAAGCCAAAGTTCTCGGCGATAACTTTTGAAGTTTTCGCTGAGAACCTGTTTGAAAATAGAACAGAAACAACTGACTCAAAGAACACATTCTCGCCGAGAATGTTAAAGTTCTCGGCGATAAGTTTTGACCTGACAGAGAAAATAAAACAGACGAAAATAAAAAGAGAAACTGACACTTTATCTCCCGAAACCCACTCGAACGACGAAAAAGACTGACTCAATAATTTAAAACGGACTCCAGCCGTGGGTTGCCTCCCACGAAGCGCTCTTGCTTAACGTCCTTGAGCCGGACGATACCTGGTTAGGGACCCCAACTCAAGAGCTCCTTGAAGTCAAGCATCTTCTTCAAGGCCAGCGGTTGAGTGCCAATTAGCACTCCAGAAGGATGAAGATGCAGCCGGTGATGCTCACGTAGATTGTGGTTCTTCTTGACTGCCCTTTTCTTCTCGAATTCTCCTACTAGAGGAGGAAAAACGTAGTACGGTGTGTCACAGTCAATGAGCTCAGTCTTCTCCACCTGATGGTCATCCAGGTGTCTCTCGGGGTTGAGTACATGTGCCTCCAAATTTGTGACCTCCTCGATTTCCATGTGCTCATCTCTAGCTTGAACTACAGGCTGGCTCAGCGGAAGCTCAAATGAAGATGATTCCTCAATCTCCACATGCTCCTCTTCAGCTTCAACTTCAGGATGGATGAGCTCCACGCCTTCATCAGACACTAGTGCCAAGTGTTCTCCAAGAGGGATTCTATTCTTAACATCTGTTGTTGATGTTGATGAGCCTGTAGATACATCTCTTGTTGACCTTGGTGGTAGTGTGTAGCTTCTGGCTCTTGCCAAGACGACAAGGGTGAAAGTTCCTCATACCAACTTGTCGTAGGCGATTATTCTTATGCATACCTGATGTGATTATATTTCATGCATTTCGAGCCTATAATTTATCTATGAAACTACCATTTTTATCGCGCTTTGCCAAGGTTTGTGTGCTTTTAGAAATGTTTTGCACAATTACACTTTTATGGCCCGGAAGCCACTTTAGGAGCCAATTCAGTTTCTATTGGAGATGTTTTTGTGCTTTTTCAGGCCTTGGCATGGTAGTACTGGTGACAAGGAGCACATAGGATCAAACGAGAATGAAATCGGAGCAAGGACAGAGGAGATAGGGACGTCGCAAGTTCAGGAATTCTGCATCCACATTTGAAGGAGTTCTCGGCGAAAACTTCATAGTCCTCGCCGAGGAGTTTGAGAAATTAAAGTTCTAGGGGAATGCAGTTGGGTTTCCAAAGAAGTTCTCGGTGAGAACTTTCAATGATCTAGCCGAGAACATATGAAGAAAGGGAAGGCTGTCCAGTTGGGTTTTCAAGTAAGTTCTCGGTGAGAACTTTGGGAGTTCTCACCGAAAACTTGACTCTTTTCCAGCAGACTATTTAAGGCAGCATCGTGATTGGAGGAGGGGTATATCATTCATTCTACAATCACCACTCGATGAAAATAGAGCCCTTATCTCTTCCTCTCATCGCCGATCATCATCCACAAACCCTAGAGCTATTTCTGGTGCAACTCAAAGGAGAGGAGCTTGGATTGAAGTCCACAACCTTGGGAGAGGAGCTTGCAAGAGGAGGATTTCCATGGTGTTCTTGGTGATCATCTCCCTTTCACTTTCCTTATTTCCCTTGGCCATGCGTGGCTAATTTCCTAGGTTCATCTTGGATTGATAGATAGTTCTGCTATGATAGAGATTGATTGTGTAAATATGCTACGATTGATCTTCGTTGTAAGAAGATGATCTTTAGACCTGTTGTTAATTCCGTTCATTGTAATGTAATGCATGAGAGTTCTTAGGTTACATGGATTGTAGGTCTAAGGATTGAAGAGAGTGTATTCTAAGAGATTAGATCATCTCAATTCAACCATAGTTGCATGATTTCTCTCTTGTGCATTTTATCGAACACTTGGTGTGCCCTTGGTTTTTCATTCATTTGAACTTTGCCTAGTCTTTTGATGATTCTCTTAGTGTTAGGACATTGACATGAGAGTGTGATGTCTAGCCTTGTGGTCATAGAGTCATAGGAGAGGGTTTTGTGACTTGGCATTTCATCGAACACCTTTCATGCATCCTTAGTCACTTAGCTTATGAGCGAGAGCCTAAGTCGAGTGGTTCTAGGATAGGGATTTAGTGCTACGAGAGTGCATTGAGTCTATAGAAGGGATTTTCATGGTCATTCGATTGCATCCTCAATCATGTTTGGCTTGTTTGTTCATTTACTCCTCTTAAGCATGATGAAGCTATCTTTCCAAGTGAACCTCTTAAGCATGATTTGCACCGTTTTGTTTTGCTTGTTTAGTTTACTTATTGCTTTTAATTCGTTCTTTATCAAACCTAATTTGAATGAATAGACCGTCCATGAATAATGTGAGTAGTGGCAATTGAGGAGCCCTCGTGGAAATACGACCTTGACATTTGTGAGTTTAATTTCTTGCACGTCAAGTTTTTGGCACCATTGTCGGGGACTTTCTCAATCCTAAGAAAGCATTTAGTAGTGGACCGATTGTAACACCCAGCCCAAATCAATCCGTTGAAACCCAAGGTTGAACCGGTCTCGAGTGTTACTAGTTAAAAATCAACATAAATAACAAGTAAAACCAAACTTTAAATAAAAGCCAACATGAGAGGCCTCCATAAGTCCGTGAAAATCGTAAAACTGTACACAATCCCTTCATGACATGAAATCCATAAAAAGTCCAACAATAACCCGAGGAATACATAAATCCAGGTTAACTAAAATAAAAAGAAAGTCCACTCTAAGTAGGCTCCAGTCTTCACCTCATAGCTTCAGTCCAGAGCTTCTCGAAGTCCACCCTCAACTTTGAACGCTGACACCACCCTCACTAGCCTCGAGATCATGAAAGGGAGAAAGGGATCAATTTCTTATTGAAATTGAGTGATCCCACTCGGCCTACCTACACGTTGTCCTAAACCAATGGAGCGGTCCCAAACTCCGCACAAGACATCGACAATGGGACCTGCCTTTAACCCTTCCAGATTTTAGTATCCTAAAGTAGTCTAGGTTATCACATAGGTCAGTTCTTCATTCTCATTCAACAACCATAACAACATAACATAATATAACCAATGCACGCTCACATCACATATAAGCACAACAAGTTCACAATCACCCATCAAGAGCATCACATCACACATATGCACAAACACCACACATTTATACTAGGTGAGTTATTAGGCGCCAAGGAGTTATCCACACCACCACCGACCGGCCGACGCACCTCCCTACCGCATGGGAAGTCTTGGTGCTCCCCTACTGCATGGGGAACGCGTTATCAAAATCATCATTCCTCATCGAGTAATCCAACAACACCCTTGACACCCATGTCAAGGGGACCCACCCAGTGCATCAGACTCAAACGTTCAACATCTCGGGTGGGGTAGTGTGGGCTCCTTCAGGTTCTACTTTCACATACAATTCACAAGTCATGCTATCTCATCACAATACATCCAAACCATTACAACACACATGATTCCACATCCAAACACAATTCGCCGTCCATTTCCACCACTCCACAATTCATCCACAGTCTCTTTATCAAACAACACATCACACAAAGGGTGATCGGCTAGCTCACCGGCCACCGCCACCTGCAAGTACAGGGGAAGCCATGTCATGAGCCTAGGGACCACCCACCTGTACCTCGTTCTCAGAACTATCCCACATTGGCAGTGCCATTCTCCTGCAACCACAACTGGCAAACCAACATAACATATCATTCGCATCCATTCCCCATTTCCACCCTAACACTCATTTCTAATTCATTCCATTATGTATTTCATTTCTTACCATTTCCCCAACCACAACAATTCAACAACAATCAGCAATAATCAGACAGAACACATTTCACAGCATGATTTACCTCTTTTACACTCATCAGTTTCATGCAAATCCTAGCTTTCATCAAGCCGGAATTAAGAATCCTCACGCCGTCCCAAACTACCTAACAACGCTAAGCCCTCACCTGGATTAGAAGACGAGGCTCTAATCGTCATCTATTTCCTCAGAAATGAAGTTTCCCCAACTCCAAACTCGTAGCCTAACCTTCCTCACTTACCGCGACCTACACCAAGAACCCAGAAATTGAAGTAAGAGATCTCTTCTCCTCGTTGCTACGAACTGATAGCAACAAACAGAACTCGATTCCAACCTCTACAGCTCCCGAAATCACCCTCTAAAGTTTGCTCGAAAATGGTTCGTCAATGGCTTTTCGGGGAGAGAGAAAGGAGTGAGAAGTTATGGATTTCCGTGCAAAATCCGTCTTTTATATGCAGGTCACGATACACGACATGTTTCATAACACACAACGTGTGTTATGACACTACATGGCGTGTTTCTATAAAACACGAGCATGTATCATAAACTGGAACTTTCGACGAGAATTGCAAGAATTACTACACGGACGTGTATCTCACAACACACGGCGTGTGTTCATCACAACCCAACACACTCACTTGTACCCTCATCCCGACTTAAACACAAACGTCCTAGACCTCAATGGGACCTCGTAAGCACTGAATCTAGCACTCTAGTCAACCGAACTTGAGTTCCAAACCGTTTGGTTGGGCGGGGATGTTACAAGTCTCCACAACTTCAAGGATTTCGTCCCCGAAATCACCCCTTACTCATCCTAGCAACATGATACCGATAAAACACATCAAATCAAGCATCATATTAACTCTCGAAATCCCTAACGACAACACAACAGCCCTACACCAAAGCTACTCACCACTCCCACACCAACTCTCAACACTCTCCACATCACATCCCCTCATCGAGCACACCCTAACCCACTTAAAACCAACACCAAGCGAGAAACACAAAGAACACTAAAGGGAAGATCATACCAGAAGCATAAGCTTCCACCAACTCCGGATACCATCTCCTCATACTCTCCTCGGTCTCCCACGTTGCCGACTCGCTCTCGTGGTTCCTCCATACCACCTTGAGCTGAGGAATCTGCTTATTCCTCAAAACCCAAACTTGCATATCCACTATCGCTACCGTCTTCTCCTCATAGGTCATGTCTTTCTCAATCTCCACTTCCTCCGGCTGAATCACATGAGAGGGATCTCCATGATACCGCCTAAGCATGCTCACATGGAACACATTGTGTATTCTCTCAAGCTCACTCGGCAAGGCCAACACATAAGCAACCGGACCCGACTTTGCTAAGACCTCATAAGGACCAATATACCGAGGCGCCAACTTTCCCTTCCTACCAAAATGCATCAGCCCCTTCCATGGCGACACCTTCAGGAATACCTTCTCCCCAACATCAAAATTCAACTCTCTAGCACGACCAACCGCATACGCCTTCTGCCTATCCCAAGCCGCTCTCAACTTATCCTTGATGACCTTAACACGATCAGCCGACTCTTGCACAACTTGAGGACCCGACAACACTCTTGCGCCTTCCTCATCCCAGCACAATGGCGTCCAACATTTCCTCACATACAAAGCCTCGAAAGGAGCGGACTTCAAACTACTATGGTACGGGTTATTGTACGCAAACTCAACCAATGGTAGCAGCCCAGTCCAAGGAGCTCGAAATTCCCTAGCACAACTAATGACACTCGATTTGACGTGATTATCAGCCTCATTTAAGTGACATTTCCCTGCCTAAGACATGGTTTTTAGGGTAGAATAGCAAATATTCACTCATCTACTCTATCTCGTGCCATTTGTGTTACTTTGGCCCGTTTGGGGTCTATTTGATGGTTTTCTATTGTTTTCATGTTAGCACAGGTTTTTGCCGTCAAATAAAGTAGCCAAGGATGTGTCTAAGGCGTTGGAACCTCGAGGAATCGCACTAGAATCAATCCAAGGAGTCAATCAAGTCAAACCAAATTCTGCTCCCATTTACAAAGAAGTTTTCGGCGAAAATCCCTTAGAGTTTTTGGCGAAAACTCATGAAGAAATTGGCAGAGCTTTCAAGAAGTTTTCGGTGAAAACTTGAAGTTTTCGCCGAGAACCCGACGTCCGAAAATCACAGGAGAAACAGCCGGCGATCACCCCATTTACAAAGGAATTTTCGGCGAAAATTCCATCAGATTTTTGGCGAAAATTCCAGGCAGATCCGACGGTATTAGGGTTAAGTATAAATACTTAACCGGTGGCCCTAAATCATATATACCTGATAATATCTTAGAATAACAACTAATACCAAATACTTCGAGGATTCTCAAGAGTTCTGGAGTAGAGTTTAGAGTTCGAAGAGCCAGGAAGAGATCGTGACGCCATCCCTTTCATCTCGAAGACTCGGAGCTAGGATTGTAGATTACCAGAGATCGAAGTTCTGTCGGAGTCGTCTTAATTAGGTTTTTCAGATCCTTTCCTGTTCTTCCTCTGTTCAAGATGAACTCTGTCTTTGCCTTTGATTCTTTTTGTATGAACATGAGTAGCTAAACTCATATAGCTTAGACTAGATGAACCCTAAGTGACCCAGGGCCTTAAAGCGGTCACGGATCGGCGGTGATTAGATTCAAAGTTCAATCAGTTTCTCTTTCATGTTTGATTTGTTCTTCATTGTTCATGTTTCTTGTCTGGATTGATCACCTAGATTAGATTCTTGTTAAGGTAAAGATAGAAGCGAACACTCGCCTTACTTTAAAACATCAAATCGAACAATTAACCTAATCATTAGAGTGTTCCTTTCGTAGGAACCAGTTAGGGTTAATCCACTGCAAGAGTAACTCATAAATCGTTAGTAATTGCACCAGTTAGGGTTAATCCACTACAAGAGTAAATCATAAATCGTTAGTAATTGCACCAGTTAACTGGTGCAATTACTAATGATTTATGCGTTACTCTTGCAGTGGATTAACCCTAACTGGTTCCTACGAAAGGAACACTCTAATGATTAGGTTAATTGTTCGATTTGATGTTTTAAAGTAGGGCGAGCATTCGCTTCTATCTTTAGCTTAACAAGAATCTAATCTAGGTGATCAATCCAGACAAGAAACATGAACAATGAAGAACAAATCAAACATGAAAGAGAAACTGATTGAACTTTGAATCTAATCACCGCCGATCCGTGACTGCTTTAAAGCCTTGGGTCACTTAGGGTTCATCTAGTCTAAGCTCTAAGAGTTTAGCTACTCATGTTTTTCACAAAAGAATCAAAGACAAAGATAGAGTTCATCATACAAAGGAAAGACAGAAAAGGATCTGAAAAACCTAATGAAGACGACTCCGGCAGAACTTCGATCTTCCGGTAAACTGGAATCCTAGCTTCGAGTTTTCGAGATGAAAGGGATGGCGTCACGATCTCTTCCTCGCTCTTCGAACTCTAACTCTCTGCTCCAAAACTTGGGAGAATTCTGAAGTATTTGGTATTAGTTGGTAATTATGATCTCCAAAGTATATGGTATCTTTATTTGGGCCGCCGGTTAAGTATTTATACTTAACCCGAATACCGCCGGTTTTTCTCTAGGATTTTCGCCGAAAATGTAGAGGGATTTTCGCCGAAAATTCCTTTGTAAAATGCCTGATCGCCGGTTGAGTTCTCCTGTGATTTTCGGACGCCGGGTTCTCGGCGAAAACTTGGAGTTTGCGCCGAAAACTCTCTTTGGTTGAGCTCAGTCGATTTGTTCATGGATTTTCGCCGAAAACCTTGGGTATTTTCGGCGAAAACTTCAGTGTAAAATGGGGCAGAATTTGGCTCGACTCGATTGGCTCCTTGGATCAATTCCTGTGCGATTCCTCGAGGTTCCAACGCCTTAGACACGTCCTTGGCTACTTATTTTATGGCAAAAACCTGTGCTAACATAGAAACACTAGAAACCATCAAATAGACCCGAAACGGGCCAAAGTAACACAAATGGCACGAAATAGAGCAATTGGTTGAATATTCGCTATTCTACCCTAAAAACTATGTCTTAAGCAAGGAAATATCGCTTAAATGAGGCTGATAATCACGTCAATTTGAGTGTCATCAAAATACCCCACACTTAAGCTTTTGCTTGTCCTCAAGCAAACTGAATAGAAACGCACATGTTCACAAATGATAAGATCGATTAAATTGGAGCTCAATCAAACACAATGAATTATCAGACAGATAATTCCTAGAATAAGAAACCTAACATACATACTTATCAGCCAAACAACCTGGTCTCACTAATAACTGCACACGACAAGTAGTAGCAACCAATTATGCACGTATTTGACCTGACCGACCAGACTCCTCACACAGGAAATATATAATACAATGGTAACTCTCACTCTTTGTGTTTAAGGACGTGTTTTTGCTCTCAATCATTTTCTGTTACTGAATTCTGTCATAAGTCTGCAATTCGACCACATCTCCACCACTTTGACAACACGAGTAGCTAGTCAAGAAGGACTTCCCTGCTAGGACTGTAACGAATTATACACTACAAGGGTTTATGATGCAATGGATGATGGGAATGTGTGATGATGGCTTTGGTGCGGTGTAGCTTTCGACTAACTTCCCTCGAATCTAGCCTATGGTTTCCTACCGTCTAACCAGATACGGGTGGAATAGTGAACGCTCGTCCTATGATACCCTCAAGCAACCTAGCACTTTATTTTCTATACATTTTTTTTCTTTTGACTTCGTTCTTCCATTTGTAGGGAGAAGAATGTTTTATTGAACTAAACTTGAAACTTTTCTGATTTTTTTGTTTTTTCTTCTTTTTTCTTTTACTTTGAAATTTGCTTCTTTTCTTCTAATTATATAAAATTTTTATTCTTTTGTACCGATTCTTTCTTTTAGTTGCCAAAGGGATTTACACGTTCGGACATAATAGCTAAGACCACCTGTTTAATGGCTATAGGCAGGTTACCACAAACCGACTTCCGGTAGGTCAATCTAGAACTACAACCACAGGGGATCAACGGGGAATGAAAGAATGGGAAATGGCTGTAATGTATTATCGAACCGAAAGAACAGGCCAAGCTCAAGGGTTTAAACCTAATGGAATTATCGTTTGGTAGGCTATCTGGCTTAGTAGCTGAATCTAGGTGCCCCTATCATTCTAGAACTCGTGTCATCGTGTGGTCTCTAGTAGGTCTCATGCAAATTCTAACTCATTCAAGCAAACAGAAAATCACTCAAAAAAAATTGAAATTGCAAGTTACGTGCAATGGATCAAAAGCTCACAGTTGGTTTGCTAGTCGGATTCGGTCATTTTCATGCAATCAAGGCTACAAACTACAAGTGTGATTTTAAAAATTCTGTTCTGACCAGGCAATTTAGCATCAAAGTAAACATGTTGGTTCTCAAGTTCTAGGTTAAGCAGTCTAAGCATTATTATGAAGGATTGAACAACAACTTAACATCAAAAATCAAAAACTGAGCCATTCTAATGCTACAGAGACTGGACAAGAATCACGAGGCGCACAAAAACACAATCAAGGGCAATCAAGTTCATCCAAGGTTCTCTAGCATCCTACCCCACACTTAAATCGGACTGTGTCCTCGCAGGCCTAAATCTAGAGTTCAGAGTGAAGTAGAAGAACCTGGACCGAGATGGTTGGCATAGGGATGAGCACGGATCCTCGGAGCAGAGGGAATCTACCCAAGCGAAGCAAAGGGAATCTCCCAACTACCTGCAAAACAAAAACAAAAGAAACATAAAAAGGAAACTGGGACAAGTGTCCCGGATCCACACAGAAAAAAAGTTGGATCAAAATCCGAAAAGAAGAAATAAAAAGAAAGGACAAGGAAAAGGACACCACCCGATCATGGCTGGTCAGGGGCGTTGGGGGTGAAAAATGAAGGATATCGCCGAGCTGACGTTGCCACACCAGCTGTGCCTCATACCGCTTGTCAGCGCGGTGCATGTGTTGTTGCATAATAGTCCATCTCGCCTCTTGAGCGGTGTTGTCAGTGATGTGCCACTCTTGGAGATGCTCGTACAGCTCTCCAACATCCGCGGGGTGCGGTCGGTGCTGCTGGTGAGGTGCCTGGTATTGCTCTGGAATGGGCGGCAGCGACTGGCGTGCATATCCTGCCTGATGCTGTGGCGAGGGTATATGATCATGGTATCTCGCCTCTGGCTGGGGCTGCTGCTCCTCAGCATCATCTTCTTCCTCCGAGTCTTCCATATGCTGAAGGGGAGGATCTGCAGCTACCTGGGGGCTGAGGTCCAGTTCGAGGTCGTACTCGACTGCCAAATCACCTCCGACGGTCCGTATTCTGCGTCGTGGGATGTTCGGGCCATATTCTTAGCTGAGACCGAAGGAGATGATGAGTCGGCCGACAAAGTTGCCTCCCAGGAGTGAGCGAGGTGGCCTCGACCTCTGAGTCTTCTGGCGGAATAAGCGTGCAAGCACCCATCCGGGATGAAGAGGATAACTCTCCCAGATGGCGCGATGAAGAAGAAGCTCCTCTCGACTGATATGGTGGTGGTCCATCTCTGGAGCATGCAAAAGAGAACGACGCCAAACCATGTGAATGAATTTATAGAGAGGGTGAGGGAGAGACTTAACTGAATTATGCTTCGTGGTTTGATTGTCAGGCACTCCAGTTATGTGGCTCCAGAGCGCATCGTACTCCTCTCCGTCGCCATCGTTGTTCTCCCAACCGAGGTGATGACCCTCGTAGTGCTCGTGGGGAATCTCGAGACGAGCTGCAAACTCATCATATGTAAGTGTCCTGTACACTCCGCCCAGATAGAAGGTGACGACCTTCTTGTGTTGCCTGCTCTTGTGCTCGTCCAGATCGAATCTCGCCCAAAACTCCTAGAGAGCGACGTCTGGGAAGTCAGCGGCTAATGTGGTCAGCTCCAGTAGTCCAGCATGTGTCAGTGCATCGAGCACGTTTCGGTGCTAGTCCTCATCGTGATCGAAGAGTGACTCCATAGATAATGGGCGAACACCAGCTCCAGGAATATGCTCGAGCCGCTGGTAGTGCTCGAAGTAGTACTGGGGTAGGCGAGCAACAGTGCGATGGTACCCAACACGGCCAGGGAAAGCTGGTGGAGGGCCCTAGACGGCGGGTGTGACGAGAGCGAGAACTCGGGAGCTAGAGGCGGTATCAAGTCTCTGCTTGGTCCTGCGCTCATGAGTTACATTCCTAAGCAAGAAAACAAACCATATTAGTCAAACTAAAACCCTACCCCACACTTAGTAGAAAAACTCAATTTCACAAAGAAACGAGGAAAACCGAGTGGGGTAAGCAAAGCAGATTAACCGGTAATCACAAACAATTAAAACACATGCTTAGGAACAGCCAGAATGGAATCATCATAATCAGAGTTCGGAAGTCAAACCGATGTTCAAAAAGTGAACATAATAGTACGTTGAACCCTAATCATGGCAAGACTATCTCAAAGCAGGAAATGATGGCAAAATCAATAACTCAGATGGCGAGCACAATAATACGAACGTGAATGAACACATATGGCAGCCAAATGAACATAGACAAGTCAAGGTCAAACCGACATTTCTCATAAGTCAATACCGCAAAGAATAGGTCTTTAAGCATAGCAACACACGAACAATTGGTATTATAATTCATCACAATTCTCCCTAAGCATGCTAGTTCAGTCCAAAGAGTTCAGCTAACCTAGTTCACATGAAATCAGTCAGCACGCAAATCGAGGCAAACCAAAAAGTCAACCAAAAGTCAACCCCGATGAAACTCAGCATTCAACGTGTCAAAAGATTCGGAATGAAAAGTTCTACAACTTACCTTGAAGCCATGGGTGCTGAAAATGAATGGAGAGAGAGAAATCGGAGAAAAACTCTAAAAACTAGGGTTTGGGTGAACTAGAGCTCTAGAGCTCCGATTCGGACGATCTACGTCTCAAAATGATCGGCTAAGGAAGGGGAGTAGGGCGGCGGAGGTCGGCGACGGCGAGGGAAAGGCGGCGGTCGGTGATGGGTTTTAAAACAAAGGGGAGGTTTCTGAGTTTTCGAAAATGAAAGAAGAGGAGAGAGAGGGTGAGTGACCGGATTTAAAAGGGAAAAGCTGTTGATTTTCACTCAAGTTTTCGGTGAAAATATGTGCAATATTTTCACCGAAAACTCAAGGCAAAATGGTCTGCCGGTTTTCAAAAGTATTTTCGCCGAAAACTTCAATGAGTTTTTGCCGAAAACTCTAGTTAAAATTGTCTGAAAAACACAGTGGGATTTCAAAGGAAGTTTTCGCCAAAAATATGGGGCATTTTCGCCGAAAATTTTGACCTGTACGATTGAAAATATTTTCGCAATCCCGTCAAACTTTAGAAAATCACAGTTAAATCCACAAAAATCGAAACAACTTCAAACAACTTGCAAAAGACACTATGACACACAGACTACACACGAAAAATAAGAAATCAAATAAACTGACACTTTTGGCTCCCCCGAACCGACTCTAAAACACTAAGGTTGACAGAAAATCAAAACAGATCTCCAGCCGTGGGTTGCCTCCCACGAAGCGCTCTTTTATTAACGTCCATGAGCTGGACGACACCTGGACGGTATTATGAGACATCCCAACTCAGGTTCTCCTTAATGCTAGCATCGGAGTTCATGAAGTAAAGCTTCGGGGCATCTCCGTTAAGCATAAATTTCTTCCCGTTAGCATGTAAGAGCTTGGTACGTCCGTCGGGAAGGTGTTCAGTAACCTTGAATGGTCCGAACAGTTCTCTTAAGAGTTCATCCTTCATGAGTGTTACGATGGAAGGAATGAGGACTGTCGGCTTCATTTTCTCCTTAACCTCTGGTTTCATTTCACTGGGATCCTTAATCTTTGGGGCTTCCTTAGGAGATGCTTTTGGCTTCTCCTTCTTCTTCTACTCACGCGCCAGTGGCTTGTCAGGAACTGGTGGCGTGGCTGGCTAAAAAGAAGGTGGCGGCACAACTGGTCTCCATACCAAAGTTTTCGTCTTCTTGTTCTTCCCCCGGGGCCTGCTAGGTTTCTTGCTTGGCGGTGAAGAAGAGGCTTTCAGTTCCTTGTTCTTTGGTGGCTTCTGAACAGCAGATTTTGGCTCCTGCTTTGTAATCTGTCCAGCACCTGCAACAATATTTGATCTACGAACACCAGAAGAGACATCAGTAACGATGTTGACTGAGGCCAACTCCACAGTTTCTATGGATAAACAATGTGATTCTCCCTTAGGAATGTATTTCATACCATCCTTCAGACGGAATGTCGCAGTATCCTTCCCAACCCTTAATGTTAACGATCCATTTGGGACATTAATGTTAATGCCGGCTGTCGCCATAAACGGCCGACCTAGGAGACGAGTAGAATATGTCTCTTGAGTATCCATTACTACATAATCAGTGAAAACCCGGAAAGGGCCACAACAAGTGATTACATCCTTGATTATTCCTCTAGGTTCTTTTAGAATTTTGTCGGCGAACACTAAATGCATGCTAGCAGGTTGTAGTTCATCAAGGTTCAGTTTCTTATATAAACACATAGGCATGACATTTATAGACGCACCTAGATCAACCAAACTACGCTCAATTTCAATGCCATTAATGATTACAGGTAACGTAAAAGGGCCAGGATCAGAGCACTTAGCTAGGATAGGTATGGGTGGTGATTGAGAGACGATAGCTGAGCATTCTCCTGTAAAGGGAGTAGAAAGTGCTTCCTTCTTCTTCTCCAGGCTGTCCTGCTCAATGCTCCTGGTTGTGATGACTTTAGCATGCTCAGTCTTCATGGTGGAGTTGTTTTGAGACGGCGCCTGATTGAAGAGAGGAAGGTTAGCCAACAGGCTAGCAACTTTATTTACCATGCTCTCTATTCTCTGTCCTTGTGCGATCTTTCCTTGGTTAAAAATATCTTGGGCTTTAAACCTTTCTTCGTGATCATCGAGCCTTGCCACAATCAGGTCAAACTTCTTGGCTATTTTCCTCTCCCAAATGTTCTCAGACGTAAAATTATGAGGTTGATGTGCTCCGGTGAATCTGGGAGGATCTTGATAACTATTGTCCCAGCATTGATTCTGACTCTGGTTGAATCTGAAGTTGTAAGGAGGACGCTGAAGGAAGCTTCCCTGTTGTTGAGGAGGTGTTCTGAACTGACGGTAGTCGGGGTAGCTTCTTTGATCCTTGGTGAAGCCTTGATCGATGAAATTCACTTCCTCTTTAGACCAGTTATTAATATGTTTCTGTACTTCGATCTTGATCTGATCTTCACGGCTCGGTTGGCTCTTGGCTGCTCCAAACTGTCGCTCCAAATTCCTGGACTTAGATGCGCAGTTCGCAAAGTGAAGAAGAACAGCTTCTAGTTTGAGTGTTGTGCAATTGCCATTAGCTAATGTGTTAACCCATTCAGTCGTTTTTTCATTCATTCCTTTGGCAAAGATCTCAGCTAGCTGCTCCTGTTTGAATCCATGATGAGGGCAGTCATAGAGGAGTTCTTGGAATTCGTTCCAAGCATCATGTAAACTTACTCCGTCCTTCTGTGAGAATCTGGCGATGTTGTCCTTGTAAAATGTAGTTCTTGAAGGAGGAAAGTATTCCTCTATGAAGTCTTGGGCTAGATCCTCCTAGTCGGTGTAGTGGCCAGGTGGTTTCCTACTGAACCATATCTTGGCGGTGCCTTTAAGAGAGAATGGGAAGACTCGTAAGCAAAGATTGTTCTTACCAAGGTTCCCGCTCTTAAACGTCTCGCACATGGCTAGGAAGTTCGCCAAATGTGTGCATGGGTTATCTTGCGGCTCTCCTTCGAATTGTAGATCCCTAGAGACCATTTCCAGGAAGGGAACTATGATCTCATAGTCAGGATCGTCATCGTTGTGCGGCACAACGACGCTAGATCGAAAGCTGACCATACTTGGTTTATAGTAATCCACCACGGTGCGTTGAGCAGCCATTACGGAAGGAGAAGGTGGTGGTGAATCTGAAGTAGTGGATGAAGCGGATGAAGATGAGGAGTTCTCCTTCAACTCCTCGATCTTAATAGGAGTAGGTGGTGATGGCGGAATGATTCTGACTTGCTTCTGAGCTCGTGGTTGCTTCAACGGAGCAGAATTACACGGCTTAAACTGAGAATGAGTGAACGAGGGTTCATAAACCTGTAGAACAACCTATAAGCAACAAAAGCAAACATAACCGGCGTAAAATCAAAGTGTGATGAAAAGGTGAAAAATGGAAAGTAGACAGATAAAATGCCAGTTCTTCTTTCGAACAATCAAAAGAAGTCCCCGGCAACGGCGCCAATTTGGTGAACGCTGCAGTACAGCATGTTTAGCAAATAACAACCAAGCTTAGAAAGCTAGGGTAGATCGTATTCCACGGGTCTTCTAATGATTGATTACTCAAAGAAGCTGACAATTTACTCATGTTAAACACTTCGTGCCTGGTGTGAGTTCCACGACTTCTAATTCTAAGAAATGCACAGAAATTAATGAAGAAGCTGACAATTGTTCGATTTGATGTTTTAAAGTAAGGCGAGTGTTCACTTCTATCCTTAGCTTAACTAGAATCTAATCTAGGTGATCAATCCAGACAAGAAACATGAACAATGAAGAACAAATCAAACATGAAAGAGAAACTGATTGAACTTTGAATCTAATTACCGCCGATCCGTGACCGCTTTAAAGCCCTGGGTCACTTAGGGTTCATGTAGTCTAAGCTCTAAGAGTTTAGCTACTCATGTTTTTCACAAAAGAATCAAAGACAAAGATAGAGTTCATCATACAAAGGAAAGACAGAAAAGGATCTGAAAAACATAATGAAGATGACTCCGGCAGAACTTGGATCTTCCGGTAAACTGCAATCCTAGCTCCGAGTTTTCGAGATGAAAGGCGTCACGATCTCTTCCTCGCTCTTCGAACTCTAACTCTATGCTCCAAAACTCGGGAGAATTCTGAAGTATTTGGTATTAGTTGGTAATTATGATCTCCAAAGTATATGGTATCTTTATTTTGGCCGCCGGTTAAGTATTTATACTTAACCCTAATACCGCCGGTTTTTCTCTAGGATTTTCGTCAAAAATGTGGAGGGATTTTTTGCCGAAAATTCCTTTGTAAAATTCCTGATCGCCGGTTGAGTTCTCCTGTGATTTTCGGACGCCGGGTTCTCGGCGAAAACTTGTAGTTTTCGCCGAAAACTCTCTTTGGTTGAGCTCAGTCGATTTGTTCATGGATTTTCACCAAAAACCTTGGGTATGTTCGGCGAAAACTTCAGTGTAAAATGGGGCAGAATTTGGCTCAACTCGATTGGCATTTGGATCATTCCGGTGCGATTCCTCGAGGTTCTGATGTGATCTTATTTAGTGCATTTTAAACCTTTGATTAGCCTAAGGATCTCACATGTTTGATCTCATTTTGCTATGATTTATAGGCTTTTATGGATGTTTTATGCAAATTGCCCTTTTGTTGCCCGGTTGCTACTTTGAGGCCAATTCTATGCCTACTGGAGTTGTCTTGGCATTGTTGTACTGGTGACAAGGAGCACGTAGGATCAAACGGGAGGTCAATCGGAGCTAGGACGGAGGAGATATGGACGTTGCAAAATGGAGAAAAAATGCACGGTTCCATACTTAAGTTTTCGGCGAGAACCTTATAGTTCTCGCCAAAAACACTCAGCATGTGCAAACAGGAGACAAACAGGAGACGAACTTTCGATTTATGAAGGAATTTTTGGCGAAAACCCTGGAGAGTTTTCACCGAAAATATATGAAGGAATGTGCAGCCGCTCGGGGTTTTCAAAGACATTTTTGGCAAAAATCTTACAGAATTTTCGCCGAAAATACCAGGCAATTCCAGTGCAGTATATAAGGAAGAAGGAGGCGAAAATTAAGGGGAGAATCATAATAAATTTTACAAGTCGCCGATCACTCCCTTTTCTCTCAATTGTTGATCATCCCTCTCTCCCTCTCAACCAAACACCATCCTTCCTCCCTTGTTGATCAACTTGAAGATCAATGATCTAAGTGAAGTCCTCCATAGCTTGGATTGGAGCTTGAAGAGCCAAGTAGGAAGATCCTCCATGGAAGCATGGATGGTCTCCTCTACTCAATTTCAGGTTTCTTCCATGGTTGTGCTGGGCTAAGCTTAGGTTTAGTTTAGTGGGGGATGGATCAAACTAGGATAGGTGATTGATTGTATGGATTGAGTTTCTCTTAGCCATTTGTGTAAGATGATGATCCTAGACCTTGTGCTTTGTAGCCATTAGAGCTTGATTGTTCTTTGGGTATTGTTTATGTCTTTCAATACATGAGAATGATTTTGAGCTTGTTTTCCTTGTTGTCATTTTATCAAACACTTGGTGTGCATTTGGTTTTCTTTCATTTGAAGGTTGAGAGACCCTTTTGATTGCTAGACTAGTGTTATATGATTGACATGAGAGTGTCTTGCATCATTTACCTTGTGCTAGATGAATGTTAGCATAGAATTCAAGTTTTTGGCATTTCATTGAGCAAGTTAAGGCACTCCATTACCTTTGTTCACATAGCGAGAGCATGGAGCATTTGGACTAGGAGTAGAGAGTCAATTGTGCGAGAGTTCGTTGATTCTACTTGAGTGAATTGCATGGTCATTAGTTTACATGTCGTTGCTTGAGATTCAATCCAGCTTTCATGAACCTTCAGCTTGAAGAAACCCCTTGCTAAACTAAACTCCCTTCTATCTTGTTTGATCCTCAATTTCACTTGTTAGTTTTTCCTTGTTTGTTTATGCTTTTAATTTGTTCTCTTTCAAAACCAAAACTCAATTTTAAATGTTTAGACCGTTCATGAACTTTGTGAGTATTAGCTTATGAGAGGACCTCGTGGAATACGACCTTGGTAAAATTCTTATCAAGTTTTTGGCGCCGTTGCCGGGGATCTCTCATTCCTAAGAAAGCAATTATTAGTGAACCGATCTTTACACTTCCTTCCATTTTCCTTTTAGCTTCCTTGTTACTCTTTGCTTACTTTGTTATCCCGCATCGTTGTATTACTTGAGTGTGTTCGTTGTGCTTGTTTGTAGGAGATTGGTGTTAGTGCATGAGGCGTTTAGCTCATCTTCAAGCACGACTCCAAGGACTAGAATAAGTGCTCGAACCACGGACTACTCCTCCACCTTTTATAGTTGAAGAACAAGAAGCTGACCGCATCTCACACCACACTATGTCTCACGAGGACAAGGATAACCATTCGGAACATTCAAATCACACTAATGAAGATGATCAATCGCAAAGAGGTGCGAGGCGCACACTAGCTGATTATGCTCGCCGAACCCTCGAAGGGGCAGCCTCGAGCATCGTGCGAAGACTGGTAAATGCAAGAAACTTCAAGTTAAAGCCTAATATGATTCAGATGGTACAGAACAGAGTGGTGTTCAACGATATAGATGGAGAGTGCCCATCTAGACACTTGAAGGACTTCCTAGAGATATGCGATACGGTGAAGAACGATCAAGTTCACCCGGATTGTGTGCGACTCCGAAGCCTTCCACGAGGAGGGACTAGCCGAAGCCTTCCACGAGGAGTTCTTTCCCCCTTATATGACAGATGCAATCCGAGATCGTATCAACCACTTCACACAACACAAGGGAGAGCTCTTCCATGAGACTTGGAATAGATTCCAAGCCCTTTTTCGGTCTTGTCTTCATCACAACTTCGCCGAATGGAGTTTGGCGGATATCTTTGCTAGGTCCCTTGATTTCGAGAATACAAGGATGATCAACCAAGCCGCCGGAGGTGATCTAAGGATGCTCACTCCCGAAGATGCTCTAGAACTCTTTGCGGAGATGGCCAACAAGACGAGGAGTTGGTCTCGACAACAACCTCCAAGGTCTAAGTATGGGAGCGACACTCACTATGACTCTAGAGCTATAAGTGTTGATGCACCAAAGGATTCGTCTAGCTATGGGAAGAAGCCTAAGTTACAGGGGCACCGAGATGAAGATGACCCTATGTTTGCGCTCCTCATGTCTAAGATCGATGCTATGGCATCTCAGGTAAGTAACCTGAGTATGCCTAAGCATCCCTCTAAGGTTCCATCATCTCATGTGGGTAATCCCCCAGTTGCTTCAATATATTGTTGTGAATGTTGTGGGGGTCAGGGCCACGACTTCAGTGCTTGCCCTTCCACCACTCCTGAGCTTGACCAAAGCGATCACAATGAGGAGGTAAGATTCGCACAAGGTCAATGATTCCATGGTAATTTCAACCCCCAAGGTAACTATCAAGGTAACTATAACCGACCTTGGAACCAAGGTGGTGGATACAACAAGTCTAACCAAGGGTACCAAGGCCAAGGGAGTCAAGGTAGTGGTTATAACAAGGGTTACAACCAAGGAAATCAAGGAGGATTCCAAGGTTATAAAGGGTATCAAGGCAACCAATGGTCTCAAGGAAGTAACCAAAACCAAGGTAGTCAATGGACTCAAGGAGGTCCCCAAGGTCAAGGGAACCAAGGGGGAAATCAATGGAATCAAAGTGGACATCCAAATCAAGGTCCCCAAGGTCCTACTCCACCGAGAATGTACAATCATAGAGGTGATGGACCACCCGGATTCAACAAGCCAACTCACAACAAAGAGCGCGGTTCTTCAATATCGCAAGAGGATACCAACGCGGCGATGATTCAACTTATAAAAAATCAACAGGCTTCAATTGCAAATTTGGAGAATCAAATGGGACACATTGCTAAGACACTCTCAGGCACTTTACCTTCCAATACCGAGGTCAACCCCAAAGGTCCGGAGCATTGCAAGGTAGTGACATTGAGAAGTGGAAAACCTTTGCAAGATGCAACCTCTTCTCCAATTGACTCTCAAAAGGTACACGATCCTAATCTAATGGTTGATGATGATGATATCAAGGATCCTTCGGATGAAGTTGAGGTTGAAGTCGAACCTCCTACGGGTAATGTGAGTACTAAGGTTGCCAAGGAACCTAGTAAGGCTACATCGAGTACACCACCGGTCTCTCCTCCCGCACCGGTTGTACCTCCATACAAGCCTAAGCTTCCATACCCCTCTCGAGTGAAGAAGGATGGCCTTGAGAAGGTTTTTAAGATGTTTGTGGAGCGGCTTAGTCAAATGCAATTCTCTCTTTCGTTTCTCGAAGCTATGACTATGATGCCTCAATATGCTAAGTTCATGAAGGAACTCTACACCAACAAGAGGAAACTACCGGAGACATCTCTAGTTCACCTCAATGAGGAATGCTCCGCCGTTCTCTTCAAGAGTCCATCGGAAAAGCTTAACGATCCAGGTACTTTTACTATCCCTTGTGCTATAGGTAATACCTCTTTGGCTAATGGTCTTGCGGATCTAGGTGCTAGTATCAATGTCATGCCTTATTGCATATTTGAGAAACTAGGGTTATCTAATCTTCTTCCTACTCGTATGTACATTCAACTTGCGGACAAGTCGACCAAGAGTCCTAGGGGGATTGTTGATGATGTGCTAGTTAAAGTTGGTCCTTTTGTGTTCCTAGTCAATTTTGCGGTCATTGATACCGATGATGCGGATGTCTCATTGATATTTGGTAGACCATTTCTTGCTACTTCTCGTGCTTTAATTGATGTGCATAATGGGAAATTGACATTGAGAGTAGGACAAGAGAGTGTCACATTTTGCATAGCCGATGGCATGAAATTTGCTCACGCACAAGATGATTTAGAGTACTCGTGTGATACTATTGCTTCGGCCACTACAAGAAAACCCAAATTTAGTCACGGTTTTAACCGTGACTAAAAAAATTTGTCACGGTTTCCTAAACCGTGACTATATTGCCCCATTTTTGTCACGGTTTTTGAAGAAACCGTGACAAAGATATTAGTCACGGTTTTGTGTAAAACCGTGACTAACCTTTGTCACGGTTTCTTTAAAAACCGTGACAAAGTTTAGTCACGGTTTTCCCCAAAACCGTGACTAATCTTTGTCACGGTTTAAAAAAAACCGTGACAAAGGTTAGTGACCAAAGTGTAATATCCAATTTTCCAGTTCCTGGATTTGTAATTTTCCTCGAATTATAGTATCAAACCCTCAACTCCTTTCGTTTCACAATATAATCCATAAACTTATAAGGTTAACAAAATGGCCCAATTTTATTCATTCCGTTAAACAAATCAGTCACTTTATTTTTCTAGTTAAGCAACTTGGTCCAGAAACTTCATCAGTTAACAAATCAGTCCTTCGTTCTTATTATCTTGTCTTCTCCGGTGACTTTGTCGTTGCCGGTGAGTTTCGACTGCCAACGGCGAGCTCTGGGCTTCTCCCTCTTCTCCTCCTCTATTTCTCCGGTCGCCGGAGCTAAGCCTCCACTTCTTCCTCTCTGATCTGTTTCTTTCTTGTTCTCCCTCTTCCTAGTCGATCCCCATCTCCTCGTCCTCTGTTTCTCCAATCGTCGGAACTAAGCCACGGTGGAGGAGTAGTCGACTGATCCTTGGAGGAGGCTCGTCACAGGGAGGAGGTGATTGTTGTCGTCGGCGGCGGCGACGTTGGTGGGGATTTTGAATCGTCGGCGTGCAGCAGAGAGGAAATCGAAGATGGAATGGTGAAGGAAGAAGAGAGGAAGTCGGAGAGGAATGGTGAAGGAAGAAGAGAGGAAGTCGGAGAGGAATGGTGAAGGAAGAAGAGAGGAAGTCGGAGGCAGGGGTCAGAAAAGAAAGAGAAGAAGAGGAAAGAGAAGAAAGAGAAGAAGAGGAGGAAAAAAAGAAAGAGGGGAAGATTGCCAGCGTGGCATTATTAGTCATGGTTTTTTGTGAAACCGTGACTAATTAGTCACGGTTTTATAAAACCGTGACAAGATTAGTCACGGTTTCTTAAAAACCGTGACCAACCGTGACTAATTGGTCACGGTTTAATAAAACTGTGACTAATTAGTCACGATTTCATAAAAACCGTGACTAATTAGTCACGATTTCATAAAACCGTGACTAATTAGTCACGGTTCAAAAAACCGTGACTAAAGAACCGTGACTAATTGAGTGTTTTCTTGTAGTGGGCCAGTGTGAATAGTATTTCTAACTTCGTGTGTCGAGATTCTTTGGATGTTTGCCTTAGAATGAATGCGTAGGAACATTTAGACACCCCAAAGTTAAAAGCTCAGGTGGCTTACCTTGATGAAGGGAGAGACAAGTTGGAGAGTGAAACAGTTTTTGTTGCTCTTCCGAAGGTGAAAAGGGTGAAGACCTCTTCTGAAGAACCACCTACTCTTGAGCTCAAGCCTCTTCCCACACATTTGGAGTATGCTTTTCTCATGCCAAATTCTAAGCTACCGGTCATCATCAATTCTAAGCTCCTACCCGAGCAAAAGGACCGTTTAGTGGAGCTTCTCAAGAAGTACATGAGAGCTATTGCGTGGAGCATCTCGGATATTCGAGGTATAAGTCCCACATTTTGCTCACATCGGATCCTCATGGAGGAAGATTTCAAGCCGGTTGTGCAACCTCAAAGAAGATTGAATCCTAACATGAAAGAGGTTGTGAAGAAAGAGGTTATTAAGCTTATGGATGCGGGGATTATCTTTCCTATCTCGGATAGTCCTTGGGTTAGCCCCGTGCAAGTTGTTCCCAAGAAAGGAGGGATCACGGTGGTAGCTAATGACAAGAATGAACTCATCCCGACAAGGATGATCACCGGGTGGCGTGTTTGCATAGATTATCGCCGACTCAATGAGGCCACTAGGAAGGATCATTTTCCTCTACCTTTCATGGATCAAATGCTCGAGCGTCTCTCCGGTCACGAGTACTATTGCTTCTTGGATGGCATGTCCGGATACTTCCAAATACTGATTGCTCCGGAGGACATTGAGAAGACCACATTCACATGCCCTTTTGGTACGTTTGCTTATCGCCGAATTCCATTTGGATTGTGCAATGCTCCCGCTACCTTCCAACGATGTATGCTTGCCATCTTTGATGATTTTGTGGAAGATATCATGGAAGTGTTCATGGATGATTTCTCGGTCTTTGGGGATTCATTTGATCTTTGTTTGAGGAACCTTGAGAAGGTGTTGCATCATTGTGAAGAGACCAACCTCGCATTAAGTTGGGAGAAGTGCCATTTCATGGTCAAAGAGGGGATTGTTCTTGGTCACAAGATCTCTAGAAGGGGCATTGAGGTCGATAAGGCAAAGTTAGAGACCATCTCTCAACTTCCTCCACCCTCATCCGTGAAAGCCGTGAGAAGTTTCTTGGGGCATGCCGGTTTTTATAGGCGCTTCATCAAAGACTTGTCCAAGATAACTACTCCTATGACTCGACTTCTCGAGAAGGATGTAGACTTCCGTTTTGATGATGAATGCATGCGAGCCTTTGAACTCCTAAAGGGTAAACTCACAAATGCTCCTATACTCATTGCTCCGGATTGGTCGAAGTCATTTGAGTTGATGTGTGATGCTAGTGATTACGCTATTGGAGCGGTTCTAGGCCAACGAATTTATAAGAGATTCCATCCAATATACTATGCAAGTAAGCCTCTCAATGAAGCTCAAAGGAACTATACAACTACGGAGAAGGAGCTCTTGGCCATAGTGTTTGCCTTTGATAAGTTTAGGTCCTACTTGGTGCTTTTTCACACTATTGTCTTCACGGACCACCAAGCTTTGAGGTACCTTCTATCTAAGACCGATGCTAAACCAAGATTGATTCGATGGGTTCTTTTATTGCAAGATTTGACATTGAAATTCGTGATAAGAAGGGATCCGAGAATGTAGCCGCCGATCACTTATCTCGGTTGAAAGAAGTTGAGATGGTACACAACGGTAATGAAGAAATCAATGACAACTTCCCCGATGAGCTATTATTCGCGTTAGCAACTTTGGAGTTCAAGGAACCTTGGTTTGCAAATTTAGCTAACTATCTTGCTAGTGGATACTTGAAGGAGGGCCTCTCCACTCAAGACAAATGGAAGTTCTTTGCGGATTTGAAGCATTACTATTGGGACGATCCTTTTGTGTTTCGAGTTGGCTCCGATGGGATGATTAGAAGATGTGTTAACCATGGAGAAGCGAAGGACATCATACTTCATTGCCACTCCGGTCCTACGGGTGGACATCATGGGGCAAATCGCACGGCTCGCAAGGTACTTGAGTCCGGATTGTTTTGGCCCTCGATCTTTTGAGATTATCAAGACTATGTCAAGTCTTGCGATGCTTGTCAACGTTCAGGTAACATTTCTTCCCGTGATGAAATGCCTCAAAATGTGTCGTTAGTAGTAAAGATATTCGATATTTGGGGTTATGATTAATTTCATGGGACCGTTTCCTCCTTTGCATGGTAAAAAGTATATATTAGTTGCGGTTGATTATGAGTCTAAATGGGCGGAGGCACAAGCTTTGCCTACCAATGATGCCCGAGTTGTAGGGAAGTTTCTTGTTAAGTTGTTCACCCGATTTGGTGCTCATCGTGCTATTATTAGTGATCGAGGTACTCATTTTCAAGGACAATTCGATAGGGTGTGCCGACGGTTCGGTGTCACTCATCGGATGTCTACCTCGTACCACCCTCAAACTAGTGGCCAAGCTGAGGTAACTAATAGGGAACTCAAGAGAATTCTGGAGAAAACGATCGATTAATCATGAAAAGATTGGTCGACGAAGCTTGATGATGCTCTATGGGCCTACCGTACGGCTTACAAGACCTCTATAGGCACTACTCCCTATTGGATGGTCTATGGTAGCGCTTGCCATTTGCCGGTAGAGCTTGAGCACCGATCTCTTTGGGCGTTGAAATTTCTAAACCTTGATATGAGTCTCGCAGGAGAAGAGCGTAAGTTTCAGGTACATGAGCTCGAAGAGTATCGTCATCATGCATATGAGAGTGCAAAGCTATACAAGGAGAGGATGAAGCTCATTCATGACTCCCGATTGAAGCCGGGCAAGGATTTCAGAGTTGGTGACCAAGTACTCCTATACAACTCTCGGCTCAAGCTTTTTCCTGGGAAGTTGAGATCTCGTTGGTCTGGACCATTCACGGTAACTCAAGTATTTCCTTATGGCACCATCGAGGTAATCTCTCCATCCCAAACTGAGCCTTTTAAGGTGAATGGCCATCGACTTAAACATTATGTGGTTAATGATACTATTGGTGCGGTTGAGGTTTTATCCTTGGTTATGCCTTGAGTGCTCTTGGTTTCGTCTAGCTAGAGATGTTAAAGAAGCGCTTCATGGGAGGCAACCCATGTTATCCTTACCTTTTCGCTTTTATGTTTTTGTGTTTTTTTAGTTCGTTGAATAAGATGTTGGCAAGCACTTAGGCGGATCACTCTTCACAATGTGCGTCATGGGACTCTTCCTCTACTTTGGAGTCCTATGCTCCTCTCTACCAACGCGGTAACTTCGTTCCACCTTACCCTCTCTCTCTGCTCATGTTAGTCGTAGGGGAGTTTGAGGTTTGGTGTGATTATTTGTGGTAGAGATCTAAGGCTATGCTTTGATGAGTTGCATGATCTTGATTGAATGTCGAATTCCTCTATTGTAGAATCATTCGGTTCTTGACTTTTGGTGTTTAATTGACTTTAAGCTTTCACAATGACGTTTAGACTGTCCTACTTAGAACCTATAACCAGCGTGTTAGAGCTAATATCAAATGAGTCTAGGCCAGAACAGAGATTTTATCACTCTTGTATGTTGGTTGATTGGTTTGATACGTGTTTTTGTACCACTCGATAACACCGGTCTAAGATGATGAAGGCAATCAGAATTTTCATCCATTTTCCATGTTTCTCTTCACTTTTTTGATCCCTCGTGCTTGTGGCTTGAGATTAGATGGAATCCAATTCGAACTCTTGTGTTGAAGTTGTAAGGGGCTAAGGATCAAGTGGCTAATTTGGAAAGAAAATGCTCAAAAGAAAAGAAAAGCTAGGCAAGCTCGGCACCTAAGTGAAGTGTCGGGTTGAGCACTAGCAAAGGCAAAAGCTGTGAGCTAGGCAGGTTCAACACCTAAGTGAAGAGTTGGATCGAGCACTAGTATGCAGTAAGAAAAAGAGAAGAAAAAAGAAGAAGATGAAAATGGAAAGAAAAGGAAAAAAGAGTTCTCAAATGTAGCCCTTGATCCTACGCCAGAGTTTGTAAAGTGTGGATCTAGAAGCGGATGAAGTCGAGTCGATAGCCACATCATGATCACTCATCACTCCCAAAAATTCTCCTACCCCCGCCTTATCCGTTCCATCTCCCGAGTTCAAGTCCTTCTAATTAGAGTTGGTGTTATCGTGGTCGGTTTTTCTGTATCCGAATTAGCCACTACTTGAAGTGTGCAGATATTAGTGAGGTCTAGACTTGTTTGGTTGACGTTCTGGCATGTGTAGGTTAAGTTTGTTCATGGAACAGTTTAAGCCAAATTGTTATCGTTTGAATCTCAATGAGACCGATCTTGTCATTTGTGGACTTGGATGTTTTCTAATTCATTTGCTTGAGCACAAGCAAAGCATATTCGTAGGGGAATTTGATGTGATCTTATTTAGTGCATTTTAAGCCTTTGATTAGCCTAAGGATCTCCCATGTTCGATCTCATTTTGCTATGATTTATAGGCTTTTATGGATGTTTTATGCAAAGTGCCCTTTTGTTGCCCGGTTGCTACTTTGAGGCCAATTCTATGCCTACTGGAGTTGTTTTCCTTGCATTTTCAGGGTTTGGCATTGTTTTACTGGTGACAAGGAGCACGTAGGATCAAACGGGAGGTCAATCGGAGCTAGGACGGAGGACATATGGACGTTGCAAACTTGAGAAAAATGCACGGTTCCATACTTAAGTTTTCGGCGAGAACCTTATAGTTGTCGCCGAAAACACTCGGCATGTGCAAACAGGAGACAAATAGGAGACGGACTTTCGATTTATGAAGGAATTTTTGGCAAAAACCCTGGAGAGTTTTCACCAAAAATAGATGAAGGAATGTGCAGCCGCTCGGGGTTTTCAAAGACATTTTCTGAGAAAATCTTACAGAATTTTCACCGAAAATACCAGGCAATTCCGGTGCAGTATATAAGGAAGAAGGAGGCGAAAATTAAGGGGAGAATCATAATTAATTTTACAAGTCGCCGATCACTCCCTTTTCTCTCAATTGTCGATCATCCCTCTCTCCCTCTCAAGCAATCACCATCCTTCCTCCCTTGTTGATCAACTTGAAGATCAAGGATCTAAGTGAAGTCCTCCATAGCTTGGATTGGAGCTTGAAGAGCCAAGTAGGAAGATCCTCAATGGAAGCAAGGATGGTCTCCTCTACTCAATTTCAGGTTTCTTCCATGGTTGTGCTAGGCTGAGCTTAGGTTTAGTTTAGTGGGGATGGATCAAGCTAGGATAGGTGATTGATTGTATGGATTGAGTTTCTCTTAGCCATTTGTGTAAGATGATGATCCTAAACCTTGTGCTTTGTAGCCATTAGAGCTTGATTGTTCTTTGGGTATTGTTTATGTCGTTCAATACATGAGAATGATTGATTGATGTTGATCTAAGGTTGTAGGATTGTAATTGGATGATTTGAGAGATTGGATTATACAATTGCAACCATTTTGAGCTTGTTTTCCTTGTTGTCATTTTATCAAACACTTGGTGTGCATTTGGTTTTCTTTCATTTGAAGGTTGAGAGACCCTTTTGATTTCTAGACTAGTTTTATATGATTGACATGAGAGTGTCTTGCATCATTTACCTTGTGCTAGATGAATGTTAGCATAGAATTCAAGTTTTAGGCATTTCATTGAGCAAGTTAAGGCACTCCATTACCTTTGTTCGCATAGCGAGAGCATGGAGCATTTGGACTAGGAGTAGAGAGTCAATTGTGCGAGAGTTCATTGATTCTACTTGAGTGAATTGCATGGTCATTAGTTTACACGTCGTTGCTTGAGATTCAATCCAGCTTTCATGAACCTTGAGCTTGAAGAAACCCCTTGCTAAACTAAACTCCCTTCTCTATTGTTTGATCCTCAATTTCACTTGTTAGTTTTTCCTTGTTTGTTTATGCTTTTGATTTGTTCTCTTTCGAAACCAAAACTCAATTTTAAATGTTTAGACCATTCATGAACTTTGTGAGTATTAGCTTAAGAGAGGACCTCGTGGAATACGACCTTGGTAAAATTCTTATCAGGTTCCAACGCCTTAGACACGTCCTTGGCTACTTATTTGATGGCAAAACCCTGTGCTAACATAGAAACACAAGAAAACCATCAAATAGACCCGAAACGGGCCAAAGTAACACAAATGGCACGAAATAGAGCAATTGATTGAATATTCCCTATTCTACCCTAAAAACCATGTCCTAAGCAAGGAAATGTCGCTTAAATGAGGCTGACAATCACGTCAATTCGAGTGTCATCAGCATCGTTCATCAAATTGGCGCTATTGCCGGGGACTTCTTTTGATTGTTCGAAAGAAGAACTGGCATCTTATTCTTCTACTTTACATCTTTGACCTTTGCATCCACTTCGATTTTACACTAGTTTTTGTTTGTTTTTGTTATTTGTAGGTTGTTCACAGGTTTATGCACCACCGCCCTCTTACTCGTCTCCAAAGCGCCAAAAACGACAAGGCTAAGAGTGTAGAGAGACCAGGCAGTTCTGCTCCACTAAGACAATCACAGATTCCGAAAAGAGGCAGAACCAATCCACCTCCATCTGTCACTCCGATCAAGATCGAGGAACTGAAGAAGAGTTCCTCATCTTCATCTTCACCGTCATCTTCATCCGCTTGATACACTGAGTCACTTTCACCTCATCCATCTCCTACCATGAATGATCAGTTACCACCACCACCACCACCAGTTGCACCGAAGAGTCTAGCTGACTACAACAAGCCGAGTGTGACTAGCGTTCGATCCTCTATTGCCGTGCCGCGCATTGAAGGCGATCCTGACTATGAGATTAAGGTTCCATTCTTGACTATGATCTCTAGGGATCTACAGTTTGAAGGCAGGACACTAGACAACCCGTGCACTCATCTGGCGGATTTCCTTGATCTCTGCAGCACTTTCAAGAACGAAAATCTCGACAAGAACACTCTTTGCTTGAGAGCTTTCCCATTCTCTCTGAAAGGCGCTACTAAGAGGTGGCTTACTGGCAAACCACCTGGCTACTACACCGACTGGGAGACTCTTGCTCAAGACTTCGTCGAAGAGTACTTCCCTCCTGCCAGAACAACAGCCATCAAGGACAGCATCGCCAGATTCTCTCAGAAGGATGGAGTAAGCTTATATGATACTTGGAATCAATTCCAAGAACTTCTCTACAACTGTCCTCATCACGATTTCGAGCAGAGGTAGTTAGCTGAAATCTTTGCTCGAGGTCTTCGAGAAAAATCTGCCAAATGGGTCAATTCTCTAGCTAAAGGGGATTGCACTACACTTACACCGGAAGCTGCTCTTCTTCATTTTGCGAACTGTACTTCCAAGTCGAGGAACTGGGAACGACAATCTGAAGGATCTAGAAGCAAGCTCGATCTCGAAGCTACTATCAAGGTAGAAGTAGAGAAGCATCGGAAGAAGTCTACTACACCCATCAAGCCACCGGCAGCCGCTGTCTACGTTGCCGATTGCGAGTGGTGTGGAGCTTGTGCGCATAATGGAGGTCGATGCCAGAATTTTGGTAAAACAGAAGTCTGGTCTACCAAAGAAGTCAATTTTGTTTAGCAATAATCAGAACGGTTATGTTGGCTACCGCAACTTCAGGAAATAGGGGAATTATCAAGATAGACCTCCCTACAATGCCAGTACCAACCAGTACCACGGCCAGAACCAAAACAGGCGACCAACTGGTCCAGCTCAGGATTAGAAGCCGAACCATCCACCGGCAGGTGTCTACCAGCTGCCGCACTGCAATGCGGGTAACTGTGGAACTGCTCCTGGCAATCACCAGAATCAATACCTGAACAATACCTATACAGGGCAGCAACATCAAAGGGAAAACAACGTCAGTGAACTGGACAAGAAGCTTAATCAGATCATCACCAGGCTTGACGATCACGACAATCAGTTCAAGGCACAAGCTCTTCTCAACCAAGAATAGATCGCATCCGGTCAAAGAATTGAGCAGGCTGTGAACCACATCTCGAGCATGCTAGCATCTGGTCGACCATTTGGCCAACTTCCAAGCCAAACTGTTCCAAATGCAAATTAACGTTCCAAATGGTTCTTTAACTTTGAGGGTTGGTAAGGACACGATAATGTTCTGCCTTAAAGACGTAATGAAATATACTCCTTTGAATGAAGAATCTCATTGTCTAGCTGTTGAAACTATGGAGTTGACTCCGGTCAACTCTGTTACTAACGCCTTTTTTAGTGTTCCTAGATCGATTGTTGTTGCAGGTGTTGAACAAATGACAAAGCAGAAACCAAAATCTGTTGCTCAGAAGCCGCCAAAGAAGAAGGAACTGAAAGCCTCTTCTTCACCGCTGAGCAAGGAACCTAGCAGGTCATGGAGAAGGAATCAGAAGAAAACGAAGACTCAAATGGTCTGGAGACCAGTTGTTCCACCACCTTCTACCGAGCCAGCTGCACCACCAACTTGTTCCGAGCTACCGGCGCCGGAACAAGTATTGAAGGAGAAGCCAAAATCATCTTCTAAGGAAATACCGACGATCACCGATCCTGGTGATACAAAGCCAGGGGATAAAGAGAAGACGAAGCCGATCATTCTCATTCCGTCCACCGTCTTCCTTGTAGAAGCTGATCCCTCAACAGAGCTATTTGGTCCGTTCAAGATCACTGATCACCTTCCTGATGGACGTACCAAGCTCTTACATGTTAACGGGAAGAAATTTATGCTTAACGGAGATGCCCAGAAGCTCTACTTCATGAACTCCGATGCTAGCGTTAAGGAGATCCTGAGTTGGGATGTCTCCTAATACCGTCCAGGTATCGTCCAGATCAAGGACGTTAATAAAAGAGCGCTTCGTGGGAGGCAACCCACGGCTGGAGTCTGTTTTTCATTTGTGTCAGACTTAGTGTTTTAGAGTCGGTTCGGGGGAGCCAAAAGTGTCAGTTTGCATGATTTCTTATTTTTCGAGTGTAGTCTTTGTGGCATCGTTTTAATCGCAAGTTGTTTGAGGTTGTTCCGATATTTGTGGATTTAATTGTGATTTTCAATCGTGCAGTTCAAACTTTTCGGCGAAAAACTGTCCCATTTTTCTGCGAAAACTCCTTTGAAAATCCCACTGTGTTTTTTGGACCATTTTAACTAAACTTTTCGGCGAAAACTCTATGAAGTTTTCGGCGAAAACTTATTTGAAAACCGGCAGACTATTTTCACTTGGGTTTTCGGCGAAAAATTGCACACATTTTCGCCGAAAACTTGAGACAAAATCAAACAATTTTTCCCCTATTTCTCGGTCTCTTTTTTCTCTCTCCCTCACTTCTTCATTTTCGAAAAAAACCAAAAACTCTCCCTGTTTAAAACCGAACGCCGCCGCCACCACATTCACGCCGCCGCACCTCTCCCCTCCCCTTTTCCAACATTTTGAGCCGTAGATCAGTCGAATCGGAGCTCTAGAACTCCCGTTTAGCCAAACCCTAAATTTTTATATTTTTCACCGATTTCTCTTTGTCCGTTCATTTTCAGCACCCATGGCTTCAAGGTAAGTTGTAGAACTTTTCATTCCGAATCTTTTGCATGTTGAATGCTGAATTTCATTGGGGTTGACTTTTTGGTTTACCTCAATTTGTGTGCCGACTGATTTCGTGTGAACTAGGTTAACTGAATTCTTTGGACTGATCTAGCTTGCTTTGGGAGAATTGTGCTGAATTTTAATGTCGTTCGATCATGTGTTGCTATGCTTAAGATTGATTCTATGCGATGTTGAATTTTATGAAATGTCGATTTGACCATGAATTGTCTATGCTTGTTTGGCTGCCATGTTTGTTCATTCACGTTCATATATCTGTACTTGCCATCTGAGTTTATAATTATGCCATCGTTTTCCACTTTGAGCTAGTAATTGCCATGATTAGGGTTCAATGTGCTATGATTTTGACTTTTTGAATGTCGGTTTGACTTCTGATCCCTAATTATGATATGAACATTCCGGCTAGACATATGCATGCTTGTGATTTATTGTGATTACCGGTTGTTTACTTTGCTTACCCCCACTCGGTTTTCCTCGTTTCTTTGTGAAATTGAGTTTTTCTACTAAGTGTGGGGTGGGTTATTAGTTAATTAACCTGGTTTCGTTTCTGGTTTTAGGAATGTCATTCATGAGCGCAGGACTAAGGCGCGCCTTGACACTGGCTCTAGCTCCCGAGCTCCCGCTCCCGTCACACCCCCCGTCTCCGGTCCTCCACCAGGCTTTCCTGGCAGAGTTGGGTACCACGCCACTATTGCCCTCCTACCCCATCACTACTTCGAGCGCTACCAGAGGCTCGAGCGTGTTCCCGGAGCCAACGTGCGCCCACTTTCCTTGGAGTCACTCTTCGAGCACGACGTGGACTGGCACCGGAACGTTCTCGACTCGTTGCTACCTTCAAGACTGGTGGAGCTGACCACCATAGCTGCTGACTTCCCGGATGTCGCTCTCCAGGAATTCTGGGCCACGTTCGAGTTGGACGAGCATAAGAGGAGGCAGCTTGGGAAGGTGGTATCCTTCTACCTTGGCTGGGTGTACAAGTCGTTCACCTATGATAAGTTTGCTGCTGATCTCGGCATTCCCCGGGAGCACTACGAGGGTTATCACCTTGGCTGGGAGAACAACTCCGGCGACGGAGAGGAGTACGACGCGCTCTGGAGCCACATGACAGGAGTGCCCGGCGATCGTACCACGAAGCATAACTCAGTTAAGTCCCTCTCTCACCCTCTCTATCGATTCATTCACATGCTTTGGCGTCGTTCTCTTTTGTTTGCACCAGATAAGAGCCGCCACCACATCAACAGAGAGGAGCTCACTCTTCTTCGCGCCATCTAGGAAAGTTATCCTCTCCATCCCGGGTGGGTGCTTGCACGTATACTGCGCCAGAAGACGTAGAAGCCGAGGCCACCTAGCTCACTTCTAGGAGGCAACTTCGTGGCCCAGCTCATCATCTCCCTCAGTATCAGCCATGAATATGGCCCGGACATCCAACGACACAGAGTATATACCGTTAGTGGAGATTTAGCGATCGAGTACGACCTTGAGTTGGACCTCAGTCCACAGGTGGCGGCGCCTCCTCCTCTCCATCACGAGCCCAAGTCAGAGGAAGAAGATGATTTTGGGGAGCCGCAGCCCCAGTCAGAGCCGGAGTTTCATGATCATACACCCTCGCCACATCATCAGGCAGGGTATGCACACCAGTCGCCCCCGCCCATTCCAGATCCGTATCAGGCGCCCACCCTCAGCACCGACCGCATCCCGCGGATATTGGAGAGTTGTACGAGTGACTCCAGGAGTGGCGCATCACTGACAACGCCGCTCAGGATGCCAGATGGACTATTATGCAACAGCACATGCGCCGCAATGACGAGAGGTATGAGGCACAGCTGGCATGGCAGCGAGACCCTCCACCTTCCACCCCTAACGCCCCTGCCAGCTATGATTGCGTGGTGTCATTTTCCTTGTCCTTTCTTTTTATTTCTTCTTTTTGGATCTCGATCCAATTTTTCTGTGTGGATCCGAGACACTTGTCCCGGTTTCCTTTTTATCTTTCATTTGTTTTTGTTTTGCAGGCAATCGGTAGATTCCCTTTGCTTCGCTTTGGTAGATTGCCTCTGCTCCGAGGATCCGTGCTCATCCCCTACGCCAACCATCTCGGTCCAGGTTCTTTTACTTCACTCTGAACTCTAGATTTAGTCCTGTGAGGACACAGTACTATTTAAGTGTGGGGTAGGATGCTAGAGAACCTTGCATGAACTTGATTGCCCTTGATTGTGTTTTTGTGTGCCTTGTGATTCCTGTCCAGTCTCTTTAGATTTAGAATAGCTCAATTCTTGATTTTTGATGTTAAGTTGTTGTTCAATCTTTCATAATGATGCTTAGACTGCTTAACCTAGAACTTGAGAACCAACATGTTTACTTTCATGCTAAATTGCCTGGTCAGAACAGAATTTTTAAAAATAACACTTGTAGTTTGTAGCCTTGATTGCATGAGAATGACCGAATCCATCCGACTAGCAAACCAACTGTAAGCTTTTGATCCATTGCACGTAACTTGCAATTTCAATTCTTTTTGAGTGATTTTCTGTTTGCTTGAATGAGTTAGAATTTGCATGAGACCTACTCGAGACCATACGATGACACGAGTTCTAGAATGATAGGGGCACCTAGATTCAGCTACTAAGCCAAATAGCCTACCAAACGATAAATCCATTAGGTTTAAACCCTTGAGTTTGGCCTGTTCTTTCGGTTCGATAATACATTACAGCCATTTCCCATTCTTTTATTCCCCGTTGATCCCATGTGGTTGTAGTTCTAAATTGACCTACCGGAAGTTGGTTTGTGGTAACCTACCTATAGCCATTAAACAGGTGGTCTTAGCTATTATGTCCAAACGTGTAAACCCCTCTAGCTACTAAAAGAAAGAATTGGCACAAAGAAAAAAAAAGAAGAGAAAGAGAAAAATAAAAGAAATGTCGAAAAAGAAGAAAAATAAAAAATAGAAAAGTTTCAAGTTTTGAGTTCAATAAACATTCTTCTCCGTACAAATGGAAGAACGAAGTTAAAAGAAAAGTCAAAAGAAAAAAGTATAAAGAAAATAAGTGCTAGGTTGCTTGAGGGTATCATAGGACGAGCGTTCACTATTCCACCCGTGTCTGGTTAGACGGTAGGAAGCCATAGGCTAGATTCGAGGGAAGTTAGTCGAAAGCTACACCGCACCAAAGCCATCATCATACACTCCCATCATCCATCGCATCATAAACCCTTGTAGTGTAGAATTCATTACAGTCCTAGCAGGGAAGTCCTTCTTGACCAGTTACTCGTGTTGTCACAGTGGTGGAGATGTGGTCAAATTGCAAACTTATGACAGAATTCAGTAACAGAAAATGATTGAGAGCAGAAACACGTCCTTAAACACAGAGAGTGAGAGTTCCCCGTTTACTAAATATTTCCTGTGTGAGGAGTCTGGTCGACTAGGTCAAATTCATGCATAGTTGGTTGCGATTACTTGTCGTGTGCAGTTTTTAGTGAGACCAGGTTGTTTGGCTGATCAGTACGCATGTTAGGTTTCTTGTTCTAGGAATTATCTGTCTAATAATTCTTTGTGTTTGATTGAACTCCAATTTAATAAATCTTATCATTTGTGACATGAGCGTTTCTATTCAGTTTGCTTGAGGACAAGCAAAAGCTTAAGTGTGTGGTATTTTGATGACACTCGATTTGACATGATTATCAGCCTCATTTAAGCGACATTTCCCTGCTTAAGACATGGTTTTTATGGTAGAATAGCGAATATTCACTCATCTACTTTATCTCGTGCCATTTGTGTTACTTTGGCCCGTTTCGGGTCTATTTGATGGTTTTCTAGTGTTTTCATGTTAGCACAGGTTTTTGCCGTCAAATAAAGTAGCCAAGGACGTGTCTAAGGCGTTGGAACCTCGAGTTATCGCACCAGAATCAATCCAAGGAGTCAATCAAGTCGAACCAAATTCTGCTCCCATTTACAAAGAAGTTTTCAGCGAAAATCCCTTGGATTTTCAGCGAAAACTCATGAAGAAATCGGCAAAGCTTTCAAAAAGAAGTTTTTGGTGAAAAGTTTTCGTCGAGAACCGGGCGTCCGAAAATCACAGGAGAACTCAGCCGACACTCGACCATTTTACAAGTAAGTTTTTGCCGAAAACTCCACCAGTTTTTGGCAAAAACTCAAGGCAAATCCGGCAGTGCTGCGGTTAGGTTTAAATACTAAAATCGGGGGCTGAATGAAATATATATCATAACTTACACTTTTGGCCAAAAAATTCAAAGACTTAGACTAGAGAGAAAAAGAGTGAAAAGAGTTCGAGGAGCCAGGAACGGATCGTGACGCCATCCATCCATCTCCGAGAACTAGTGCTAGGAGTTGAAGATCTAGTAGATTGAAGTTGCAAGGATTCGTCGAAATTAGGTTTTACAGTTCTTCTTTGTCTTTCCTATCTGAGATGTATTCTTTGTTCTTCTTCGATCCTTCTGTATTGAATATGAGTAGCTAAACTCTTAGAGCTTATATTAGATGAACCCTAAGTGACCCAGGGCTTTAAAGCGGTCACGGATCGGCGGTGATTAGATTCGAAATTCATTCAGTTTCTCCTTCATGTTTGATTTGTTCTTTGTTCTCTGTATTTCTTGTCTGGTTTAGCCACCTAGATTAGATTCTTGTTAAGCTAAGGATAGAAGCGAATGCTCGCCTTACTTTAAAACACCAAATCGAACAATTAACCTAATCATTGGAGTGTGCCTTTCGTAGGAACCAATTAGGGTTAATCCACTACAAGAGTAACTCATAATTTGTCAGTAATTACACCAGTTAGTTAAGTCGTTGCGAGAGGCGACCGTACCCAGGCGGCTAATTAATCGTGGTAGCTAGATCGGATAGAGCGAACGTTCGCCAGTCTTAAACCTAAGGGTCAGGAGTTATTGTGGTGTCTGTGAACTGAATGAACTAGAATTGAAAATCGCTGGTCTGTTGATTGCCAATGCTCTGGTGATCTAAGGGGGATTCGAAGTCTAAGCTCACTTGTCGTCTGTCAAAGTCAATCAACCAATCTTGTTTATTTCTGCATTTAATCTTTGTTTCATTTCATCTCGTTTTTCTAGATTAGAAGCTGTGGAACTCACACCACGCACTATGTGTTTAGCCTTGAATTTAATTGCCAACATATTTGAGTAAGCAAGTAGAAGAGGCCCGTGGAATATGATCTGTCCTGCTTTGTGCTTGACAGTTATTTGATCGCACCGCTATTCTGCAGTACGTCAATGAGTTTTCACCGAAAACACCAAGGGATTTTTGCCGAAAACTTCTTCGTAAATGGAAGCAGAATTTGGTTAGACTTAATTGCCTCCATGGATTGATTTCGGTGCGATTCCTCGAGGTTCCAATGCCTTAGACACGTCATTGGCTACATTATTTGACGGCAAAAACATGTGCTAACATGAAAACACTAGAAAACCATCAAATAGACCCGAAACGGGTCAAAGTAACACAAATGGCACGAGATAGAGTAGATGAGTGAATATTTGTTATTCTACCCTAAAAACCATGTCTTAAGCAAGGAAATGTCGCTTAAATGAGGCTGATACTCACGTCAAATCGAGTGTCATCAAAATACCCCACACTTAAGCTTTTGCTTGTCCTCAAGCAAACTGAATAGAAACGCTCATGTTCACAAATGATAAGATTTATTAAATTGGAGTTCAATCAAACACAATGAATTATTAGACAGATAATTCCTAGAACAAGAAACCTAACATGCATACTGATCAGCCAAACAACCTGTTCTCACTAATAAACTGCACACGACGAGTAATCGCAACCAATTATGCACGAATTTGACCTGACCGAACAGACTCCTCACACAGGAAATATTTAGTGAATGGGGAACTCTCACTCTCTGTGTTTAAGGACGTGTTTCTGCTCTCAATCATTTTCTGTTACTGAATTCTGTCATAAGTTTGCAATTCGACCACATCTCCACCACTGTGACAACACGAGTGACTAGTCAAGAAGGACTTCCCTGCTAAGACTGTAACAAATTCTACACTACAAGGATTTATGATGCGATGGATGATGGGAGTGTATGATGATGGCTTTGGTGCGGTCCTATGATACCCTCAAGCAACCTAGCACTTATTTTCTTTATACTTTTTTCTTTTGACTTTTCTTTTAACTTCGTTCTTCCATTTGAAGGGAGAAGAATGTTTATTGAACTCAAAACTTGAAACTTTTCTGATTTTTCTGATTTCTCGTCTTTTCTGCTTTCTTTTTGGACATTTCTTTTATATTTTTTTTTGTTTCTCTCTTTTTTGGTGCCAATTCTTTCTTTTAGTTGCTAAAGGGGTTTAAACGTTCGGACATAATAGCTAAGACCACCTGTTTGATGGCTATAGGCAGGTTACCACAAACCAACTTCCGGTAGGTCAATCTAGAACTACAACCACAGGGGATCAACGGGGAATGAAACAATGGGAAATGGCTGTAATGTATTATCAAACCGAAAGAACAGGCCAAGCTCAAGGGTTTTATCCTAATGGATTTATCATTTGGTAGACTATCTAGCTTAGTAGCTACATCTAGTGCCCCTATCATTCTAGAACTCGTGTCATCGTGTGGTCTCGAGTAGGTCTCATGCAAATTCTAACTCATTCAAGCAAACAGAAAATCACTCAAAAAGAATTGAAATTGCAAGTGACGTGCAATGGATCAAAAGCTCACAATTGGTTCGCTAGTCGGATTCGGTCATTTTCATGCAATCAAGGCTACAAACTACAAGTGTGATTTTAAAAATTCTGCTATGACCAGGCAATTTAGCATCAAAGTAAACACGTTGGTTATCAAGTTCTAGGTTAAGCAGTCTAAGCATCATTATGAAAGATTGAACAGCAACTTAACATCAAAAATCAAGAACTGAGCCATTCTAATGCTAGAGAGACTGGAAAGGAATCACGAGGCACACAAAAACCCAATCAAGGGCAATCAAGTTCATGCAAGGTTCTCTAGCATCCTACCCCACTCTTAAATCGTACTGTGTCCTCACAGGACTAAATCTAGAGTTCAGAGTGAAGTAGAAGAACCTGGACCGAGCTGGTTGGCGTAGGGGATGAGCATGGATCCTCGGAGCAGAGGGAATCTACCAAAGCGAAGCAAAGGGAGTCTAGCGATTGCCTGCAAAACAAAAACAAATGAAAGATAAAAAGGAAACCGGGACAAGTGTCCCGGATCCACACAGAAAAAAAGTTGGATCGAGATCCAAAAAGAAGAAATAAAAAGAAAGGACAAGGAAAAGGACACCACCCGATCATAGCTTGTCAGGGGCGTCGGGGGGTGGAAGGTGAAGGGCGTCGCCTATCTGTCGCTGCCGTGCCAGCTGTGCCTCATACCTCTCATCATTGCGGTGCATGTGCTGCTGCATAATAGTCCATCTGGCGTCCTGAGCGGCATTGTCAATGATGTGCCACTCCTGGAGTCGCTCGTACAGCTCTCCAATATCCGCAGGATGCGGTCGGTGCTGAGGGTGAGGCGCCTGGTATAGATCTGGAATTAGCGGCGGCGACTGGTGTGCATACCCTGCTGGTGAACCTGTCGTTGACGATTCACACAAATAACTAATAAAGCTACAAAAGCTAGGGTAGATCGTATTCCACGGGCCTTCTATGATTGACTACTCCAAAAACTAGCAATTTATTCGGATGCAAACAAGTTGTGCGTGGTGTGAGTTCCACGACTTCTAATTCTAAGAAATGCAGAGAAAATTAAAAATTAAACTAAAGCAGATTGGAAATTAGGGTTTGAAAACGAAGATTACAGATGAACTTAGACTTTGAATCCCCCTTCGTTCCCCAGAGCATTGGCAATCAACAGATCAGCGGATTTCGATTCTCATTCAATCAATTACTAAGACACCACCATAACTCCTTACCCTTAGGTTTAAGACTGGCGAACGTTCCCTCTATCCGATCTAACTACCAAGATTAACTAGCCGCCCGGGTACGGTCGCCTCTCGCAACGACTTAATTAACTGGTGCAATTACTAATGATTTATGAGTTACTCTTGCAGTGGATTAACCCTAACCAGTTCCTACGAAAGGCACGCTCCAATTATAAGGTTAATTGTTCAATTCGATGTTCTAAAGTAAGGCGAGCGTTCGCTTTTATCCTTAGCTTAACAAGAATCTAATCTAGGTGATCAATCCAGACAAGAAACATGAACAATGAAGAACAAATCAAACATGAAAGAGAAATTGATTGAATTTCGAATCTAATCACCGCCGATCCGTGACCGCTTTAAAGCCCTAGGTCACTTAGGGTTCATCTAGTCTAAGCTCTAACGAGTTTAGCTACTCATGTTTATCACAAAAGAATCAAAAACAAAGAAAGAGTTCATCATCCAGAGGAAGAACAGAAAAGAATCTGAAAAACCTAATTTAGACGACTCTGACAGACTTCGATCTTCCGTAAACTACACTCCTAGCTCCGAGTCTCCGAGGTGGAAGGGATGGCGTCGCGATCTCTTTCCCGCTCTTCGAACTCTAACTCTTCGCTCCAGAACTTCAGAGAATTCTTCAAATTCTGATTTTGAAAAGTATATTATGACGTGTCTCTGTTGTTTGGGCCGCCGGTTAAGTATTTATACTTAACCCTAATCAGCCGGATTTCTTCTATTATTTTCGCCAAAAATATTGAGGAATTTTTGGCGAAAATTCCTTTGCAAATGAAGGGGATGAGCACGGATCCTCGGAGCAGAGGGAATCTACCCAAGCGAAGCAAAGGGAATCTCCCTACTGCCTACAAAACAAAAATAAATGAAACATAAAAAGGAAACCGGGACAAGTGTCCCAGATCCACACAGAAAAAAGTTGGACCGAAATCCGAAAAGAATAAATAAAAAGAAAGGACAAGGAAAAGGACACCACCTGATCATGGCTGGTCAGGGGTGTCGGGGGGTGGAAAGTGGAGGTGCTCGCCGAGCTGGCGTTGCCACGCCAACTGTGTCTCATACCGCCTGTCGGCACGGCGCATATGCTGCTGCATAATAGTCCATCTCGCCTCTTGAGTGGCGTTGTCGGTGATGCGCCACTACTGTAGTCGTTCATACAACTCACCATTGTTCGCGGGGGTGTGGTCGGTGCTGAGGGTGAGGCACCTGGTATGGATCTGGAATGTGCGGCGGCGACTGGTGTGCATACCCTGCCTGATGATGTGGCGAGGGTATATAGTCATGGAACTCTGGCTGCGGCTGGGGCTGCTGCTGCTCAATGTCATCTTCTTCCTCCGACTTGGCTACATGCTGGAGTGGAGGATCTGCTGCTACCTGGGGACTGAGGTCCAGCTCTAGGTCGTATTCGACCGCTAAGTCTCCTCCAACGGTCCTAACATGGTGTCGTGGAATGTGTGGTTCATATTCATGGCTGATGCCGAAGGAGATGATGAGCTGACCTATGAAGTTACCTCCCAGGAGTGCACGAGGTAGCTTTCGCCTCTTGGTCTTCTGGCGGAAGATGCGAGCAAGCACCCAACCGGGGTGAAGAGGGTAGCTCTCTCGGATGGCTCGGAGAAGCATAAGCTCCTCCTTGAGGATATGGTGGCGATCCTTATCTGGAACATACAAAAGCGATATACGCCAAACCATATGAATAAATTTAAAGAGAGGGTGAGAGAGGGACTTAACTGAGTCATGGCCCGTGTGGCGATCGCTAGGCACTCCAGTCATGTGGCTCCAGAGCGCGTGGTACTCCTCGTCATCATCATTGTCGCCCCAGCCGAGGTGATGTCCATGGTAGTGCTCGTAGGGGATGCCTAGATGAGCGGCAAACTCATCGTAGGTGAGCTGCCTGTACACTCCACCTAGATAGAAGGTAACAACCTTCTGGCCTTGCCTCCTCTTATGCTCATCCAGATCAAAGGTCGCCCAGAACTCCTGAAGGGCTATGTCTGGAAAGTCGGTAGCTATGGTGGTCAGCTCCAGGAGGTCGGCCGGTGCTAGGGCGTCATGCACGTTCCTGTAGTAGTCCTCGTCGTGCTCGCTCAGGGACTCCATGGAAAGAGGGCGTACCTTAGCTCCTCGGATGTGCTCGATCTTCTGGAAGCACTCGAAGTAGAAGTCAGGTAGACGGGCGATAGTGCAATGGTATCCAGCCCGGCGAGGTAATGCTGGAGGAGGGCCCTGAATGGCGGGTGTGATGAGAGCGGGGGCTCTGGAGCTCGAGGCGGCATCAAGTCGTGCCTTAGTCCTGCGCTCATAAGTGGTGTTCCTAAAACCAGAATGAAACCAAATTAGTCAAACTTAAACCCTACCCCACACTTAGTAGAAAACCTCAATTTCACAAAGAAATGAGGAAAACCGAGTGGGGGTAAGCAAAGCAGAGGAACCGGTAAACATAGATAATAAAGTACATGCTTAAGAAAAACCAGAATTGGATAATCACAATCAGAGCTCAAAGAGTCAAACCGACATTCAGAAAGTCAACACTTATAGCATAATGAACCCTAATCATGGCAAGACTATCACAAAGCGGAGAATGACGGTAAAATATCATCTCAGATGGCAAACACGATAATCTGAACGAGAATGAACACATACGGCAGCCAAATGATAAAAAACAGTTCATGGTCAAACCGACATTTCTCACAAGTCAACATCACAAAGAATCAATTGTATGCATAGCAACACATGATCAAATGATATGAAAATTAAGCACGACACTCCCTAAGCATGCTAGAACAGTTCAACAAGTTCAGCTAACCTAGTTCACACGAAATCAGTCGGCACGCAAATTGAGGCAAACCGAAAAGTCAACCGAAAGTCAACCTCAACAAAATTCAGCAATCAATATGTCAATAGATTCGTAATGAAAAGTTCTACAACTTACCTTGAAGCCATGGATGCTAAAAACGAACGGTTTGGGAGAAATTGGTGAAAAACTCTGAAAACAAGGATTTCAGTGAACTGGAGCTGTAGAGCTCCGATTCGAACGTTCTAAGGCTCAACGGAACAGGAAAAGGAAGGGGAAGGGAGCGGTGGCGGTCGGCGACGACGGCGATGACGGGAAATGGCAGCGGCGACGGTTTAAAAAGGGTGGCGGTCATCGGTTTCGAAAACAGTAGGGGATAGGGGATTTTTTCGTTTTTTAACTCGAAAATGGAAAGTGGGGTGAGAGAGGATAAGACCGGATTTTAAATGGAGGATTGGGTGATTTTCAAAAGGATTTTCGGCGAAAATAATAAGGAGTTTTCACCGAAAATTTACGTTCAAATGCACTGCCGATTTTCAAATGGATTTTCGCCGAAAACACCATAAATTTTTGGACCAAAAATATGAAACAGGGGAATGGCTTTGAAAATTCAAAAGGCAATTTCGCCGAAAATAGGGGTGTATTTCGCCGAAAATTTTGAACTGCTCGGCTGAAAATATTTTCGCAAATCCGGCAAACTTCAGAAAATCACAGTTAAATCCACAAAAATCGGAACAACCTCAATCAACTTGTGACTGACACTACGACACGCAGACTTGACAAGAAAAATAATAAATCAAACAAACTGACACTTTTGGCTCCCCCGAACCGACTCTAAAATACTAAGGTTGACACAAAACAAAAACGGACTCCAGCCGTGGGTTGCCTCCCACGAAGTGCTCTTTTATTAACGTCCTTGAGCTGGACGATACCTGGACGGTATTAGGAGACATCCCAACTCAGATTCTCCTTAACGCTCGCATCGGAGTTCATAAAGTACAACTTCGAGGTTTCTCCGGTGAGCATGAATCTCTTCCCGTTCGCATGCAAGAGCTTGGTACGTCCATCGGGAAGATGATCGATGAACTTGAACGGTCCGAATAGTTCTCTGGAGAGGTTATCCTTCTTGAGTGTTACGATGGAAGGAATGAGGACTGTCGGCTTCTTCTTTTCTTTCATCTCCGGCTTGGTATCACCAGGATCGGTGATCGTCAGTATTTATTTGGGAGAGGCTTTTGGCTTCTCCCTCCATACTTGTTCCGGCGCCGGTTTCTCGGAACAAATTAGTGGTGCAACTGGCTTGGTGGAAGACGGCGGAGCTTTTGGTCTCCAGACCATTTGAGTCTTCATTTTCTTGTTCTTCCCTCGAGGCCTGCTCGGTTTTGTACATGGTGGTTTAGAAGAGGCTTGCAGTTCCTTCTTCTTCTACGGTGGCTCGGGAGGAACATATATCGGCTTCTGCTTGATAACCTGTCCAGCACCTGTAACAACAACAGATCTAGGCACACTAGAAGAGATATTAGTGACGGGGTTGACCGGAGTCAACTCCACGGTTTCAACAGCTAAGCAATGACATTCTTCATTCTTCAGATTATATTTCATTCCGTCTTTAAGGCGGAACGTGACAGTGTCTTTACCAACCCTTAGAGTCAAAGAACCATTTGGAACGTTAATATTCATTCCGGTAGTAGCCATGAAGGGTCTTCCTATAAGAATGGTAGAATCATCCTTACTAGTGTCAATGATCACATAGTCAGCTAAGAACGTGAACGGACCACATTTAGTAACAACATCTTTTATTTCTCCTCTAGGCGTTTTAAGTGATCTATCGGCAAAGACGAGTTGCATAGTAGTTGGTTCAAGTTCTCCTAGGTTCAATTTTTCAAATAAGCTCATAGGCATAACATTGACAGACGCGCCTAGATCCACTAAACTACGCTCTATTTCAATATCATTAATAACCAAAGGTAGCGTGAAAGAACCAGGATCAGAACACTTAGCTGGGTATGGAGAGGTAGGCTTCTTGCCACGGATGTCAGGATATCCTTCCTTGTGTCCCTTCATACCAGTCTCGATCCTAGCATTTGGCAGCAATGCTCTAGGAAAAGGAGGCTTCACGACGTACGGTGCAAGAGGAGGATCATACTCCTTTGGCGCCACTTTCTGTGCTTCCTTCTTCTCTGGAGTTTCAGGCATCCTGCATAAATCAGAAGAAGTATTAGAAGATGAGCTTGAAGGATCTTGAACAATTGCCATCTTGGCTTGCTCCTTTCTCGGATTTGGCTCTGTCTGGCTCGGAAGTTGGCCAAATGGTCTACCAGATGCAAGCATGCTTGAGATGTTGTTCGCGGCTTGCTCAATTCTTTGTCCAGATGCTATCTGTTCTTGATTAAGAAGAGCTTGAGCCTTGAATTGACTGTCGTGATCATCGAGTCTTGTGATGATCTGGCTAAGCTTTCTGTCCAGGTCACTAACATTGTTTTCTCTCTGATGTTGCTGACCTGGATATGTGTTATTCAAGTATTGGTTCTGGCAGTTGCCAGATGCAGTTCCATAGTTGCCCCGATTTCGATGCGACGACTGGTAGACACCTGCCGGCGGATGGTTAGGTTTCTGATCTTGAGCTGGACCAGCTGGGCGGTTATTCTGGTTCTGGTTATGGTTGGCGCCATTATTGTAGGGAGGTCTGTCTTGATAGTTCCCTTGCTGCCTGAAGTTGCGGTAGCCAGCATAACCATTCTGATTATTAACGAAGCCTTGTTGAATGAAATTTACCTCTTCGGTAGACCAGACTTCTGCCTTACCAAAATTCTGTCAATGGCCTCCGTTATGCGCGCAAGCTCCACACCATTCGCAATCGGCAACGTAGACAGAAGCTGCCGGCGGTTTGTTTGGTGTGGTAGACTTCTTCAAATGCTTCTCTACCTCTGCTTTGATAGTAGCTTCGAGATCAAGCTTGCTCCTTGATCCTTCAGATTGTCGTTCCCAGTTCCTTGACTTGGAAGCACAGTTTGCGAAGTGAAGGAGAGCAGCTTCAGGTGTAAGTGTAGTGCAATCTCCTTCAGCTAGAGAATTGACCCACTTGGCAGATTCTTCTCGAAGTCCTCGAGCAAATATCTCAGCTAACTGTCTCTGCTCGAATCCATGATGCGGGCAGGTGTAGAGAAGTTCTTGGAATCGATTCCAAGTATCATATAAGCTTTCTCCTTCTTTCTAGGAGAATCTGGCAATGCTGTCCTTGATGGCAGTTGTTCTGGCTGGCGGGAAGTATTCTTCTACGAAATCCTGAGCCAGAGTATCCCAATTAGTGTAGTAGCCAGGTGGTTTGCCAGTAAGCCACCTCTTAGCAGGGCCTTTCAGAGAGAACGGGAAAGCTCTCAGACAAAGAGTATTTTTGTCGAGGTTTCCGTTCTTGAAAGTGCTGCATAGATCAAGGAAGTCTGCAAGATGAGTGCACGGATTGTCTAGGGGCCTGCCTTCAAATTGTAGATCCCTAGAGATCATGGTCAAGAATGGAATCTTGATCTCATAGTCAGGATCTCCTTCTATGCGTGGAACGGCAATGGCAGATCTAACGCTAGTCGCGCTCGGCTTGTTATAGTCTGCTAGACTCTTCTGTGCAGGTGGTGGTGGTGGTAGTTCTCCATTTGGTGGTGGTGGTGGTGGTAACTGATCGTCCATGGTAGGAGATGGAGGAGGTGAAAGTGATGCGGTGTATGAAGCAGATGAAGATGACGGTGGAGACGGAGATGAGGAACTCTCCTTCAGTTCCTCGATCTTAATCGGAGTGACGGGTGGATTGGATCTGCCTTTCTTCAAAATCTGTGATCGTAGAGGTGGAGCAGAACTGCCTGGTCTCTCTGCACTCTTAACCTGTTCGGTTTGAGAGCGAGTCCAAGGACGGTGAGGCATACACCTGTAAACCTACAGATAACAAAGACAAACAAAACCAGTGTAAAATCGAAGTGGATGGAAAGGTGAAAGATGGAAAATAGAAGAATAAATTGCCAGTTCTTCTTTCAAACAATCGAAAGAAGTCCCCGAAAATGGCGCCAATTTGGTGAACCTGTCGTTGATGATTCACACAAATAACTAACAAAGCTACAAAAGCTGGGGTAGATCGTATTCCACGGGCCTTCTATGATTGACTACTCAAAAAACTAGCAATTTATTCGAATGCAAACAAGTTGTGCGTGGTGTGAGTTCCACAACTTCTAATTCTAAGAAATGCAGAGAAAATTAAAAATTAAACTAAAGCAGATTGGAAATTATGGTTTGAAAACAAAGATGACAGACGAACTTAGACTTTGAATCCCCCTTCGTTCCCCAGAGCATTGGCAATCAACATATCAGCGGATTTCGATTCTCATTCAATCAATTACTAAGACACCACCATAACTCCTTACCCTTAGGTTTAAGACTGGCGAACGTTCGCTCTATCCGATCTAACTACCAAGATTAACTAGCCGCCCGGGTACGGTCGCCTCTCACAACGACTTAATTAACTGGTGCAATTACTAATGATTTATGTGTTACTCTTGCAGTGGATTAACCCTAACTGGTTCCTACGAAAGGCACGCTCCAATTATAAGGTTAATTGTTCAATTCGATGTTCTAAAGTAAGGTGAGCGTTCGCTTCTATCCTTAGCTTAACAAGAATCTAATCTAGGTGATCAATCCATACAAGAAACATGAACAATGAAGAACAAATCAAACATGAAAGAGAAACTGATTGAATTTCGAATCTAATCACCGCCGATCCGTGACCGCTTTAAAGCCCTGGGTCACTTAGGGTTCATCTAGTCTAAGCTCTAACGAGTTTAGCTACTCATGTTTATCACAAAAGAATCAAAAACAAAGAAAGAGTTCATCATCCAGAGGAAAAACAAAAAAGAATCTGAAAAATCTAATTTAGACGACTCTGACAGACTTCGATCTACCGTAAACTACACTCCTAGCTCCGAGTCTCCGAGGTGGAAGGGATGGCGTCACGATCTCTTTCCCGCTCATCGAACTCTAACTCTTCGCTCCAGAACTTCAGAGAATTCTTCAAATTCTGATTTCGAAAAGTATATTATGATGTGTCTCTATTGTTTGGGCTGCCGGTTAAGTATTTATACTTAACCCTAATCAGCCAGATTTCTTCTATTATTTTCGCCGAAAATATTGAGGAATTTTCGGCGAAAATTCCTTTGCAAATGAAGGGTCCGCCGGCTGGTTCTCCCTGAACTTCCTTCTCGGTTCGAAAACTTCATCCTTTCGCCGAAAGTTTCCTTAAGCTAACAACAGCCGATTTGTGAACATATTTTCGCCGAAAATACAAGGGTATTTTCGGCGAAAATTCCTTTGTAAACTGAGCAGGAATTTTCTGAACTTTGATGAACTCCTTTGATCGATCCCGGTGCAATCCTTCGAGATTCCAACGCCTTAGACACGTCCTTGGTTACTTATTCGATGGAAAAAAACCTGTGCTAACATAAAAACACTAGAAAACCATCAAATAGACCCGAAACGGGCCAAGGTAACACAAATGGCACGAGATAGGGCAATCGATTGAATATTCGTTATTCTACCCTAAAAACCATGTCTTAAGCAAAGAAATGTCACTTAAATGAGGCTGATAATCACGTCAAATCGAGTGTCATCACCTGCCTGATGATGTGGTGAGGGTGTATGATCATGAAACTCGGCTCTGACTGGGGCTGCGGCTCCCCAGAATCATCTTCTTCCTCCGACTCGGTCTCGTGATGGAGAGGAGGAGGCGCCGCCACCTGTGGACTGAGGTCCAACTCGAGGTCGTACTCGATCGCTAAATCTCCACCGATGGTATATACTCTATGTCGTGGGATGTCCGGGCCATATTCATGGCTGATATCAAGGAAGATGATGAGCTAGCCCACGAAGTTGCCTCCCAGAAGTGAGCTAGGTGGCCTCAGCTTCTGCGTCTTCTGGCGTAGTATGCGTGCAAGCACGCACCCGGGATGTAGAGGATAACTTTCCCAGATGGCGCGAAGAAGAGTGAGCTCCTCTCTGCTGATGTGATGGCAGCTCTTATCTTGTGCAAACAAAAGAGAACGACGCCAAACCATGTGAATGAATCGATAGAGAGGGTGAGAGAGGGACTTAACTGAGTTATGCTTTGTGGTATGATCGTCGGGCACTCCTGTCATGTGGCTCCAGAGCGCTTCGTACTCCTCTCTGTCGCCGGAGTTGTTCTCCCAGCCGAGGTGATAACCCTCGTAGTGCTCCCGGGGAATGTCAAGATGAGCAGCAAACTCATCGTAGGTGAACGACTTGTACACCCGGCCAAGGTAGAAGGATACCACCTTCCCACGCTGCCTCCTCTTATGCTCGTCCAACTCGAACGTGGCCCAGAATTCCTAGAGAGCGACGTCCGGGAAGTCAGCAGCTAGGGTGGTCAGCTCCAACAGTCCTGAAGGTAGCAAAGAGTCGAGCACGTTCCGGTGCCAGTCCACGTCGTGCTCGAAGATTGACTCCAAGGAAAGTGGGCGCACGTCGGCTCTGAGAATACGCTCGAGCCTCTGGTAACGCTCGAAGTAGTGCTGGGGTAGGCGGCCAATAGTGGCGTGGTACCCGACTCTGCCAGGAAAGGCTGGTTGAGGACCGGAGACGGTGGGTGTAACGGGAGCGAGAGCTTAGGAGCTAGAGCCGGTGTCAAGGCGAGCCTTAGACCTGCGCTCATGAATGAAATTCCTAAAACCAGAAACGAAACCAGGTTAATTAACTAATAACACAACCCACACTTAGTAGAAAAACTCAATTTCACAGAGAAACGAGGAAACCCGAGTGGGGGTGATGTGCTAGATTTAACTCACAACTATCAAGGTCGTATTCCACGAGGGCTCTCTCAATAGCTAATACTCACACGGTTCATGGACGGTCTATTCTTTTAAAATTGGTTTTAGTTTGAAAAGGGAAATGAAAACATAAAGGAAACTAAACAAGAAAGCAAAACAAAATTGTGCAAAACAAAGATAAAGGAGGTTCACTTGGAAAGATAGGTTTATCATGCTCAAGAGGAACAAAAGCACCAACAAGCCAAACATGGTCGAGGTTGCAATCGAATGACCACGCAAATCCCTTCTTTAGACTCAATGCACTCTCGTCGCACTAAGTCCCTATCCTAGAACCACTCAACCTAGGCTCTCGATCTCAAGCTAAGTGACTAAGGATGCATTAAAGGTGTTTGATGAAATGCCAAGCTACAAAACCCTCTCCTATGACTCTATGACCACTAGGCTAGACACCACACTCTCATGTCAATATCCTAACACTAAGAGAATCATCAAAAGACTAATCAAAGTTCAATTGAATGAAAAACCTAATGCACACCAAGTGTTCGATAAAATGCACAAGTGAGAAATCATGCAACTATGGTTGAATTGAGATGATCTAATCTCTTAGAACACACTATCTTCAATCCCTAGACCTACAATCCATGTAATCTAAGCACTCTCATGCATTACATCACAAATAATAGACCAATCAAGCCATAGCCATCAATGGAATTAACAACAAGTCTAGAAATCATCTTCTTACAATCCAAGATCAATCATGGCAAATGTGTACAATCAACCTCTATCCTAGCACAATTAATCTATCAATCCAAGGAAACCTAAGAAATCAGCCACACATGGCCAAGGAAATGAAGGAAAGAGAAAGAAAGATGATCACCAAGAACACCATGGCAATCCTCCTCTTGCAAGCTCCACTTCCAAGGTTGTGGGCTTCAATCCAAGCTCCTCTACTTTGATTTGCACCTTGCCCTAGGGTTGATGATGGATTGGAGATGAGAAGAAAATATTTGAGAAGTTGAGAGAAAAGGGTGAGAGGTTGTCGAGTGTGTAAAAACAACGAATTTCCCCTTTATTTTCGCCTCCTTCTTCTTTATATACTGTGCTGGAATTGCCTGGTATTTTCGGCGAAAACTGTGTAACATTTTCGCCGAAAATGTCTTTGAAAACCCCGAGCGGCTGTGCAATCCTTCATATATTTTCGGCGAAAACTTCCCTGAGTTTTCGCCAAAATTTTCTTCACAAATCAGAAGTCCGCCTTCTGTGATTCGGTTTTCGGTCGAGAACTTAGAGTTCTCGCCGAAAACTTCTTCAGTTGAAGGGTGCATTTTTCTCGATTTTCCAACGATCATATCTCCTCCGTCCTAGCTCCGATTGACCTCCCGTTTGATCCTACGTGCTCCTTGTCACCAGTACTTCAAAGCCAAGACCTGAAAATGCAAAGAAAACAACCCCAATAGACATAGAATTGGCCTCAAAGTGGCAACCGGGCAACAAAAGGGCACTTTGCATAAAACATCCATAAAGGCCTATAAATCATAGCAAAATGAGATCAAACATAGGGGATCCCTAGGCTAATCGAGGACTTATAATGCACTAAATATGATCACATCAGGGGGTAAGCAAAGTAAACAACCGGTAATCACAATAAATCACAGAGCATGCATATCTCTAGCCGGAATGTTCATATCATAATTAGGGATCAGAAGTCAAACCGACATTCAAAAAGTCGAAATCATAGCACATTGAACCCTAATCATGGTAATTACTAGCTCAAAGCTGGAAACGACGACATAATTATAAACTCAGATGGCAAGTACAGATATATGAATGTGAATGAACACACATGGCAGCCAAACAAGTATAGACAATTCATGGTCAAACTAACATTTCATAAAAGTCAACACCGCATAGAATCATGCTTAAGCATAGCAACACATGATCGAATGACATTAAAATTCAGCACAATTCTCCCTAAGCATGCTAGATCAGTCCAAAGAACTCAGTTAACCTAGTTCACACGAAATCAATCGACACGCAAATCGAGGTAAACTAAAAAGTCAACCGAAAGTCAACCCTGACGAAATTCAGCATTCAACATGTCAAAAGATTCGGAATGAAAAGTTCTACATCTTACCTTGAAGCCATGGGTGCTTAAAATGAACAGAGAAAGAGAAATCGGTGAAAATAGAAAAATTTAGGGTTTGGCTGAACGGGAGCTCTAGAGCTCCGATTTGACTGATCTACGGCACAAAATGTTTGGAAAAGTGAGGGGAGAGGTGCGACGGCGGCGGCATGAATGTGGCGGCGACGGCGTTCGGTTTTAAACAGGGAGAATTTTTGGTTTTTTTCGAAAATGAAGAAGTGAGGGAGAGAGAGAAAAGAGACCGGGAAATAGGGGAAAAATTCTTTGATTTTGTCTCAAGTTTTCGGTGAAAATGTGTGCAATTTTTCACCAAAAACACAAGTGAAAATAGTCTGCCGGTTTTCAAATAAGTTTTCACCGAAAACTTCATAGAGTTTTCGCCGAAAAGTTTAGTTAAAATCGTTCAGAAAACACAGTGGGATTTTCAAAGGAGTTTTCGCTGAAAAATGGGACAGTTTTTCGCCGAAAAGTTTGAACTGCAGATTGAAAATATTTTCGTAATCCTGGAAAACTTCAGAAAATCACAATTAAATACAAAAAAATCGGAACAACCTCAAACAACTTGCGATTGAAACGATGACACAAAGACTACACACGAAAAATAAGAAATCATGCACACTGACACTTTTGGCTCCCCCGAACTGACTCTAAAACACTAAGTCTAACACAAATGAAAAACTGACTCCAGCCGTGGGTTGCCTCCCACGAAGCGCTCTTTTATTAACGTCCTTGAGCTGGACGATACCTGGACGGTATTAGGAGACATCCCAACTCAGGATCTCCTTAACGCTAGCATCAGAGTTCATGAAGTAGAGCTTCGGTGCATCTCCGTTAAGCATAAATTTCTTCGCATTAGCATGTAAGAGCTTGGTACGTCCATCAGGAAGGTGATAAGTGATCTTGAACGGACCAAATAGCTCTGTTGAGGGATCATCTTCTACAAGGAATATGGTGGACGGAATGAGAATGATCGGCTTCGTCTTCTCTTTACCCCCCGGCTTTGTATCACCAGGATCGGTGATCGTCGGTATTTCCTTAGGAGATGCTTTTGGCTTCTCCTTCAATACTTGTTCGGCGCCGGTAGCTCGGAACGAAACTGGTCTCCAGACCATTTGAGTCTTCGTTTTCTTCTGATTCCTTCTCCGCGACCTACCAGGTTCCTTGCTCGGCGGTGAAGAAGAGGCTTTCAGTTCCTTCTTCTTTGGCGGCTTCTGAGCAGCACATTTTGGTTTCTGCTTTGTAATCTGTTGAACACCTGCAACAACAATCGATCTAGGAACACTAGAAGAGACGTCAGTAACAGAGTTGACCAGAGTCAACTCCACAGTTTCAACAGCTAGACAATGAGATTCTTCATTCAAAGGAGTATATTTCATTTCGTCTTTAAGGCGGAACGTTATCGTGTCCTTACCAACCCTCAAAGTTAAAGAACCATTTGGAACGTTAATTTGCATTCCAGTTGTAGCCATGAAGGGTCGTCCTATGAAAATGGTAGAATCATCCTTACTAGTATCTATGATCACATAGTCAGCTAAGAAAGTGAAAATGTAGTAGACTTCTTCAGATGCTTCTCTACTTCTGCCTTGATAGTAGCTTCGAGATCGAGCTTGCTTCTAGATCCTTCAGATTGTCATTCCCAGTTCCTCAACTTGGAAGCATAGTTCGCGAAATGAAGAAGAGCAGCTTCCGGTGTAAGTGTATTGCAATCCCCTTCAGCTAGAGAATTGACCCATTTGGCAGATTCTTCTCGAAGACCTTGAGCAAAGATTTTAGCTAACTGCCTCTGCTCGAAATCGTGATGAGGACAGTTGTAGAGAAGTTCTTGGAATTGATTCCAAGTATCATATAAGCTTACTCCTTCCTTCTGAGAGAATCTGGCGATGCTGTCCTTGATGGCTGTTGTTCTGGCGGGAGGGAAGTACTCTTCGACGAAGTCTTGAGCAAGAGTCTCCCAGTCGGTGTAGTAGCCAGGTGGTTTGCCAGTAAGCCACCTCTTAGCAGCGCCTTTCAGAGAGAGTGGGAAAGCTCTCAAGCAAAGAGTGTTCTTGTCGAGATTTTCGTTCTTGAAAGTGCTGCAGAGATCAAGGAAATCCGCCAGATGAGTGCACGGGTTGTCTAGTGTCCTGCCTTCAAACTGTAGATCCCTAGAGATCATACTCAAGAATGGAATCTTGATCTCATAGTCAGGATCGCCTTCAATGCGCGGCACGGCGATAGAGGATCGAACGCTAGTCGCGCTCGGCTTATTGTAGTCAGCTAGACTCTTCGGTGCAACTGGTGGTGGTGGTGGTAACTGATCATTCATGGTAGGAGATGGAGGAGGTGAAAGTGACTCGATGTATGAAGCGGATGAAGATGACGGTGAAGATGAAGATGAGGAACTCTCCTTCAGTTCCTCGATCTTGATCGACACCTTCAGGAATACCTTCTCCCCAACATCAAAATTCAGCTCTCTAGCACGACCAACCGCATACGCCTTCTGCCTATCCGAGCCGCTCTCAACTTATCCTTGATGACCTTAACACGATCAGCCGACTCTTACACAACCTGAGGACCCGACAACACTCTTGCGCCTTCCTCATCCCAACACAATGGCGTCCTACATTTCCTCCCATACAAAGCCTCGAAAGGAGCGGACTTCAAACTACTATGGTACGAGTTATTGTACGCAAACTCAACCAATGGTAGCAGCCCAGTCCAAGGAGCTTGAAATTCCCTAGCACAGCTCTTCAACAACTCCTCCAAAGTAAGGATCGTCCTCTACGGTTGTCCATCCGTCTGAGGATGATATGCCATCGAGAATTTGAGTTTAGTTCCCAACGCCGTATACAACCCTTCCCAAAAATGAGATGTGAAACTCGGATCCCGATCAGAGACGATGGACTGGGGAACTCCATGCAACCTTACCACTTCCTCTATGTACAACTTCGCTAACTCCTCCACACTTGGCTTAAACCGAATAGGTATGAAATGAGCGACTTTTGTCAAGCAATCCATGATAACCCACACAGCATCCTTCCCCTCCCTAGTCGGCGAAAAACCTGACACAAAGTCCATGGTGATGTCTGCAAACTTCCATTCTGGGGTCGGTAGAGATTGCAGTAGACCACCTGGAGCTCTATGCTCTGCCTTCGTCTTTTGGAAAATCAGGCAAGTTGACACAAAACAAGCTACATCCTTCTTCATTCCCGGCCACCAAAAATTCAACTTCAGATCGTGGTACATCTTGGTCATACCAGGAAGCATAGCATACATCAAAGAGTGAGCTTCTTCTAGAATCTCCTTCCTCAACCCTTCCACTTCCAGCACTGATGTGATCATATTTAGTGCATTATAAGTCCTCGATTAGCCTAGGGATCCCCCATGTTTGATCTCATTTTGCTATGATTTATATGCATTTATTGAAGTTTTATGCAAAGTGCTATTTTGTTGCCTGGTTGCCACTTTGAGGCCAATTATATCTCTATTGGAATTGTTTTCTTTGCATTTTAAGGTCTTGGCATTGAAGTACTGGTGACAAGGAGCATGTAGGATCAAACGGGAGGTCAATTGGAGCTAAGACGGAGGAGATATGATCGTTGGAAAATCGAGAAAAATGCACCCTTCAACTGAAGAAGTTTTTGGCGATAACTCTAAGTTCTCGACCGAAAACCGAATTACAGGAGACAGCCGTTCGATTTATGAAGAAATTTTTGGCGAAAACTCTTCAAAGTTTTCGCCAAAAATCTATGAAGAAATGACAAGCTGCTCGGTGTTTTTCAAACATATTTTCGGCGAAATTCTTGTAGAATTTTCACCGAAAATCCCAGCTTTTTCCAGCGGACTATATAAAGGTGAAAGGGGGCAAAAAATTGAAGAGTCATTATTATTTTACAACACCATCACCGATCACTCTCTCTCTCAATTTCTCCCAATCGCCAATCACCATCCCCTCTTGACCAATCATCCTCCTCCCTCAATTGTTGATCAACTTGAAGATCAAGGATCTAAGTGAAGTCCTCTATAGCTTGGATTGGAGCTTGAAGAGCCAAGTAGGAAGATCCTCCATGGAAGCAAGGATGGTCTCCTCTACTCAATTTCAGGTTTCTTCCATGGTTATGCTAGGCTAAGCTTAGGTTTAGTTTAGTGGGGGATGGATCAAGCTAGGATAGGTGATTGATTGTATGGATTGAGTTTCTCGTAGCCATTTGTGTAAGATGATGATCCTAGACCTTGTGCTTTGTAGCCATTAGAGCTTGATTGTTCTTTTGGTATTGTTTATGTCTTTCAATACATGAGAATGATTGATTGATGTTTATTTAAGGTCTTGGGATTGTAATTGGATGATTTGAGAGATTGGATTATACAATTGCAACCATTTTGAGCTTGTTTTCCTTGTTGTCATTTTATCAAACACTTGGTGTGCATTGAGTTTTCTTTCATTTGAAGGTTGAGAGACCCTTTTGATTGCTTGACTAGTGTTATATGATTGACATGTGAGTGTCTTGCATCATTTACCTTGTGCTAGATGAATGTTAGCATAGAAAGTCAAGTGTTGAGCATTTCATTGAGCTAGTTAAAGCACTCCATTACCTTTGTTCACATAGCGAGAGCATGGTGCATTTGGTCTAGGAGTAGAGAATCAATTGTGCGAGAGTTCATTGATTCTACTTGAGTGAACTGCATGGTCATTAGTTTACACATCGTTGCTTGAGATTCAATCCAGCTTTCATGAACCTTGAGCTTGAAGAAACCCCTTGCTAAGCTAAACTCCCTTCTCTCTTGTTTGATCCTCAATTTCACTTGTTAGTTTTTCCTTGTTTGCTTGTTCTTTCGATTTGTTCTCTTTCAAAACCAAACCTCAATTTTAAATGTTTAGACCGTTCATGAATTTTGTGAGTATTAGCTTATGAGAGGACCTTGTGGAATACGACCTTGGTAAAATCTCTTATCAAGTTTTTGGCGCCGTTGCCGGGGAGACTCTCATTCCTAAGAAAGCAATTATTAGTGAACCGATCTTTACACTTCCTTCCGTTTTGCTTTTAGCTTCCTTGTTACTCTTTGTTTGCTTTGTTATCCCGCATCGTTATATTACTCGGATGTGTTTTTTGTGCTTGTTTGTAGGAGATTTGGGTTAGTGCATGAGGCGTTCAGCTCGTCTTCAAGCACGACTCCAAGGACTAGAACAAGTGCTCGAGCCACGAACTACTTCCCCACCTTCTGTAGTTGAAGAACAAGAAGCTGACCACATCTCACACCACACTATGTCTCATCACGAGGACGAGGATAACCAATCGGAACATTCACATCACACTAATGAAGATGATCAATCGCAAAGAGGTGCGAGGCGCACACTAGCTGATTATGCTCGCCCAACCCTCGAAGGGGCAGCCTCGAGCATCGTGCGAAGACCAGTAAATGCAAGAAACTTTGAGTTGAAGCCTAATATGATTCAGATGGTGCAGAACGGAGTGGTGTTCAACGGTATAGATGGAGAGTGTCCGTCTAGACACTTGAAGGACTTCCTAGAGATATGCGATACGGTGAAGAACGATCAAGTTCACCCGGATTGTGTGCGACTCCGACTCTTCCCCTTCTCACTCAAAGGTCGAGCCAAGTCTTGGTTGGAGAACCAACCTAGTAGAACATTCACTACATGGGAGGGGCTAGCCGAAGCTTTCCTCGAGGAGTTCTTTCCCCCTTATATGACGGATGCAATCCGGGATCAAATCAACCACTTCACACAACACAAGGGAGAGCTCTTCCATGAGACTTGGAATAGGTTCCAAGCCCTTCTTCAGTCTTGTCCTCATCACAACTTCGCCGAATGGAGTTTGGCGGATATCTTTGCTAGGTCCCTTGATTTTGAGAATACAAGGATGATCAACCAAGCCTCCGGAGGTGATCTAAGGATGCTCACTCCCGAAGATGCTCTAGAACTCTTCGCGGAGATGGCCAACAAGACGAGGAGTTGGTCTCGACAACAACCTCCACGGTCTAAGTATGAAAGTGACACTCACTACGACTCTAGGGCTGTAAGTGTTGAAGCACCAAAGGATTCTTCTAGCTATGGGAAGAAGCCTAAGCTACCGGGGCACCGAGATGAGGACGACCCTATGTTTGCGCTCCTCATGTCTAAGATCGATGCTATGGCATCTCAGGTAAGTAACCTGAGTATGCCTAAGCATCCCTCCAAGGTTCCATCATCTCAGGCGGGTAACCCCCTAGTTGCTTCAATATATTGCTGTGAATGTTGTGGGGGTCAGGGTCACGACTTTAGTGCTTGCCCTTCCGCCACTCCTGAGCTTGGCCAAGGCGACCACAATGAGGAGGTAAGCTTCGCACAAGGTCAAGGATTCTAATGACACTCAATTTGACGTGATTATCAGCCTCATTTAAGCGACATTCCCTTGCTTGAAACGTGGTTTTAGGGGTAAAATAGCGAATATTCACTCAACTACCCTATTTCCTACCAATTTGGTTACTTTGGCCCTTTTTGGGTCTATTTGATGGTTTTCTAGTGTTTTTGTGAAAGCACAGGTTTTTGCCATCATTTATGTAGCCACGGACGTGTTCAAGACCTCAAGGAGTGAACCGGAATCAAACCAGAAATCAAACCAGAGTTAGAACCAAAGATCCAACTGCCCAGCACAATGTTTTCGCCGAAAATACTATGAAGTTTTCGGCGAAAATACCTTCAAAAACCCACAGGCGGAATGAGTTGAATTACACTGAAGTTTTCGGTGAAAATACTATAAAGTTTTCGCCAAAAAGTTATGAAGAAATCAACCGACGGAAGCAGCAATTTACAAAGGAATTTTCAGCGAAAACTCCCTTAGATTTTCGGCGAAAATTCCTTCACAAATCCGGCGACTTAGGGTTTAAGTATAAATACTTAAACTGGCGGCCCAAAGGGGGGGAATCAATCATTATTCATATTTTCACAAATCAGACTTTTGAGAGTCAGCCGACTCTAGGGTCGATAGATAGAGTTTAGAGAGTTCGAAGATCCGTGGAGAGATCGTGACTCCATCCTTCCACCTCGGAGAACTCAGAGCTTAAAGTTGAAGATCCACGAGATTGAAGCTTCGTGGAGTCGTCATAATTAGGTTTTTCAGTTCTCATATGTTCTTCCTCTGTATCATGATTTCCTTTGCTGCTTTTGATTATGCTGTCATCGTTATGAGTAACTGAACTCGTAGAGCTTAGATTAGATGAACCCTAAGTGAGCCAGGGCTTTAAAGCGGTCACGGATTGGCGGTAATTAGATTCGAAATTCAATCAGTTTCTCTTTGCATGGTTGTTTTGTTCTTGATTGTTTATGTTTCTTTTCTGGTTGGTCGCCTAGATTAGGTTTTTGCAAGCTAGGGTTAGTCGTCAGACATCTTCCTGATTTGGCGCATAAACTTGTCTTCCTTGATCACCTAGTTTAGATTCTTGTTAAGCTGAGGATAGAAGCGAACGCTCGCCTCTCTTTAAAACATCAATTCAACCAGTTAACCTTATAATTGGAGTGTGCCTTTCGTAGGAACTGATTAGGGTTAATCCACTTCAAGAGTAACTCATAAATCATTAGTAACTGCACCAGTTAATTAAGTCGTTGCGAGAGGCGACCGTACCCGGGTGACTAGTTAATCTTGGTAGTTAGATCGGATAGAGCGAACGTTCGCTAGTCTTAAACCTAAGGGTAAGGAGTTATGGTGGTGTATAGAAACTGATTAAATTAGAATTGAAAACCGCTGATCTGTTGATTGCCAATGCTCTGGTGATCTAAGGGGGATTCGAAATCTAAGTTCGTCTATCTTCTCGTTAGTCTACCGTTTTAATCTTTCTATCTTTTATTTTCCTTTGTTTATTAGATTAGAAGTCGTGGAACTCACACCGCGCACTAAGTGTTCAAACCTGAGTAATTTGCCAGCTTCTTTGAGTAGTCGATTAGTAGAAACCCGTGGAATACGATCTAGTCTACTTCGGTAGGTTAGTTATTTGATACCGCTAAAACTGCAGCATCAAATTGGCGCCGTTGCCGGGGACTCTTCTAATTGTTTGAAAGAAGAGTTGGCAAATTATTCTTCTACCTTTCCGCCTACCATTTATTTTCCCTCCATATTTCCATGATCTACCTGGGTAGTGCTTCTTAGTTTTGATCATGCAGTATTATAGGTGGGATGACCGGTACCGAGAGTGGCACATCAATGAAGCACCATATCTCGAAAACTCCCAAGAGATGGATATACACACTTATGAGCATCAACAATGGATGGCAAGCACCCAAGTCGCGATCGACAACCACCAATCAATGGATGATGCTGTTGATGCATTGAACGCCGCGCTCAAGCGACTAGTGCAATTGAAGGGAGAAGATGCTCAAGAACATTTCGAAGAAGAGCCAGAAGCTACACACCACCAACAAAATCACCAAGAGGTGTATATACCAGTTCATCAGCATCGACAACAGACGACAAGAGTAGAATCCACCTCGGATGATCTCGTTTCGAAGCTACAAGCTCATAACATGGTGGATGTCGAGCTCGAGCAACCAAATCCACTAATGGAAGAAGATGCTCAAGAGCCGTACGAAGATGAACATGACAATCTCACCCATGACTATTGCGAGCTAGAAGCATCTGATGAAGAATCCTTGGTGGTGGTGGTTGATGAAGACAAGGAGCCAATCCATCTTGAAGTTGAAGCCGAAGAGGAGCACGAAGAAATCGAGGAGATATCCTCAATAGAGCTTCCGTCGAGCCAACCTATAGATCAAGCCAGAGACGAGCACGTGGGGATCGAAGACGTCAAGGGTTTGGAAGCATACATACTCGATCCTGATAGACCTCTAGATGATCATAAAGTGGAGAAGATGGAGCTCATTGACCATGCCGCACCATACTATCTAATTCCTCCTCCAGAAGGAGAACTCGAGAAGAATTGGTCATCCAAAAAGAACCGCGATCTACTAGAGCACTACCGGCTACATCACCCTGCTGGAGTGTTACATGGCACTCAACCGCTATCCTTGAAGAAGACGATTGACTTCAAGGAACTCCTAAGTTGGGGTCCCTAACAGGTACCGTCCGGCTCAAGGACGTTAAAAGAGAGCGCTTTGTGGGAGGCAACCCACGGCTGGAGTCCATTTTTGAATTATTGAGTCAGTCTTTTTCGTCGTTCGAGTCAGTTTCGGGGAGCCAAAGTGTCAGTTTTCTTTTATTTTCGCCTGTTTTAATTTTTTGTGTCAGGTCAAATTTTTGCCGAAAAATCTGAGGAATTTTCGACGAAAACCTTAGTCTGTTTGAGTCTGTTCTGTTTTTGAAGTAGTTTTCGCCGAAACTTCTAAATGTTTTCGGCAAAAATGTTTAGTTAAGTCGTTTATCTTTGTTTTCAAAGTAGTTTTCGCCGAAAACTTCACTAGTTTTTCGGCGAAAACTTTAGTTGGGTCAGAAAATTTTCGAAAACCTTTTTAAAAAAAAATAGTCAAAATATTTTCAAAATTCCCCTAACCGTCTTTGTTCGACTTTTATTATGTGTGGATCCGGGATACTTGTCCCGGTATCCTTTGGATCTTTTTGTTGTTTTTGTTTTGTAGGAACTCGAGTAGCTACTCCGCTCCGCTCCGGGCTATCCGTGTTCATCCGCTACACCGACCATCACCTTCCAGGTTCTTCGTATCCCTCTACTCTAGTTTAGTCCTGTGAGGATACAAAACCGTTTAAGTGTAGGGTATTTACGATTCTAGGATTATGCATGATCTTGCTTGCTATTTGTGATTCTATGGTTCAATTTTGAATTTCTCTAGCATAGAATTGCTCAATTCTTGACTTGTGATGTTAAATTGACTTCAATTTTGAACAATGACGTCTAGACTGTTCCACTTAGAACCTGTAACCAACGTGTCGAAACTGATATTAAATGAGTCTAGGTCAGAACAGATCACAAATCACTTCGGTAGTTGAAACTTGAATTAATTGAATTGATTGACTTGTTAACAACAAAGCTCGATAACACCGTTCTAAGATGATAAATGCTAGCTTCTCCCATGTTTTTCACTCCATATTTGTTCACCTGTGATTGTGGCTTGAGATTAGACGAAAATCCAATTCGAAATCTTGTGTAAAAAGTTATAACTAGCGATAAATCAAGTGTTTGAGTGGTGAAATTCGAAATGTGCAAATCAATGTAAGTCATTTAAAGTGCTGAAAATAAAGCTAGGCAAGCCCGACACCTAAGTGAAGTGTTCGGGTTGAGCACTAGCATAAGCACAAATACTGTGAGCTAGGCAGGTCCAACACCTAAGTGAAGTGTTTGGTATCGAGTACTAGTATGCAGTAAATAAATTAAAGGAAGAAGTTTGAAACTTGAAATAAATTGTTGTTCAAATCGGTCCTAGCTAGAACATGTAACGTCCAGATCTAGAAACGGATGAAGTCGAGTCGATAGCTGATGCGTGAGATTTAACCTCACAACATACAAGGTCGTATTCCACGAGGGCTCTCTCAATAGCTAATACTCACACGGTTCATGGACGGTCTATTCTTTTAAAATTGGTTTTAGTTTGAAAAAGAAATAAAAACATAAAGGAAACCAAATAAGAAAGCAAAACAAAATGGTGCAAATAAAAGGTAAAGGAGGTTAATTTGGAAAGATAGGTTCATCATGCTCAAGAGGAACAAATGCACAAACAAGCCAAACATGATCGAGGATGCAATCGAATGACCACGCAAATCCCTTCTATAGACTGAATGCACTCTCGTCGCACTAAATCCCTATCCTAGAACCACTCAACCTAGGCTCTCGCTCTCAAGCTAAGTGACTAAGGATGCATTAAAGGTATTTGATGAAATGCCAAGCTACAAAACCCTCTCCTATGACTCTATGACCACTAGGCTAGACACCACACTCTCATGTCAATGTCCTAACACTAAAAGAATCATCAAAAGACTAATCAAAGCTCAATTGAATGAAAAACCTAATGCACACCAAGTGTTCGATAAAATGCACAAGTGAGAAATCATGCAACTATGGTTGAATTGAGGAGATCTAATCTCTTAGAACACACTCCCTTCAATCCCTAGACCTACAATCCATGTAATCTAAGCACTCTCATGCATTACATCACAAATGATAGACCAATCAAGCCATAGCCATCAATGGAATTAACAACAAGTCTAGAGACCATCTTCTTATAATCCAAGATCAATCATGGCAAGTTTATACAATTAACCTCTATCCTAGCACAACTATCTATCAATCCAAGAGAACCTAAGAAATCAGCCACACATGGCCAAGGAAACAAAAGAGAAAGAAAGAGAGATGATCACCAAGAACACCATGACAGTCCTCCTCTTGCAAGCTCCTCTCCAAGGTTGTGGGCTTCAATCCAAGCTCCTCTACTTTGATTTGCACCTTGCTCTAGGGTTGTGAAGGATTGGTTGATGAGGAGAAAGTGTTGGAGAAGTTGAGAGGAAAGAGGGATGAGATCGGCAAGTGTAAAAATATTATGAGCTCTCCCTTTTTAATTCGCCTCCTTCCCCTTTATATACTGCACCGGACAACACTGGAATTTTCGGTGAAAATGATGTAATATTTTCGCCGAAATTACCCTTGAAAACACCGAACGGCTGCTGCATTTCTTCAAAAGTTTTCGACGAAAACTTTGAATGTTTTCGCCAAAAATATCTTCAATGATCAAAGGTCTTTCGTCTGCTTAGAGTTTTCGGTTCGAGAACTCTAGGTTCTCGCCGAAAACTTCTTCAGCTGAAATTGCATTTTCTTCAGTTTTGCAACGTCCATATCTCCTCCGTCCTAGCTCCGATTGACCTCCCGTTTGATCCCACGTGCTCCTTGTCATCAGTACTTCAACGCCAAGACCTTAAAATACAAAGAAAACAGCTCTAATAGACATGGAATTGGCCTCAAAGTGGCAACCGGGCAACAAAAGGGCACTTTGCGTAAAACATTCATAAAAGCGTATAAATCATAGCAAAATGAGATCAAACACGGGAGATCACTAGGCTAATCATGGACTTAAAATGCACTAAATATAATCATATCAAATTCCCCTACGACTAAGCTTTGCTTGTCCTCAAGCAAATGAATCAGAAAACATCCAAGTTCACAAATGACAAGATCGGTCCATTGAGATTCAAGCAATAACAGTTCGGCTTAAACTGTTCCACGAACAAACTAAACCTACACATGCAAGACCGTCAACCAAACAAGTCTAAACCTCACTATTTTCTGCACACTACAAGTAGGGGTTGACCGGGATACAGAAAAACCGACCACGACAACACCAACTCTAACTAAAAGGACTTAAACTTGGGAAAAGGAATTTGAAAGTGGTGAGTGATTAGGATGTGGCTATCGACTCGACTTCATCCACTTCTAGATCCGCTCTTTACAAACTCGGGCATAGGATCAAGGGCTACATTTGAGAATGTTTTTCCTTTTCTTCTCTTTTTCTCTTTTCTCTTTTTTCTCTTTTTTTCTACTGCATACTAGTGCTCGATCCAACACTTCACTTAGGTGTTAAACCTGCCTAGCTCACAGCTTTTGCCTTTGCTAGTGCTCAACCCGACACTTCACTTAGGTGCCGAGCTTGCCTAGCTTTAGCTTTTCTTTTCTTTTCTTTTGACTTTAGCCACTTGATCCTTAGCCCCTTAACAACTTCCATACAAGATTTTGAATTGGATTCCGTCTAATCTCAAGCCACAATCACGAGGGACAAAATGGTGAAGAAAAACATGGAAAAGGGGTGGGGGAAATTCTGATTGCTTTCATCATCCTAGACCGGTGTTATTGAGTGGTATAAAAACACGTATCAAACCAATCAACCAACATACAAGAGTGATAAAATCTCTGTTCTGGCCTAGACTCATTTGATATTAGCGCTAACATGCTGGTTATAGGTTCAAAGTGGAACAGTCTAAACATCATTGTGAAAGCTTGAAGTCAACTAAACACCAAAAGTCAAGAACCGAATGATTCTAAGATAGAGGAATTCGACATTCAATTAAGATCATGCAAATAAACCAAGCAAAGCATAGCATTATATCTCTACCACAAATAATCACACCAAACCTCAAACTCCCCTACGACTAACATATGCATTGTCCTCAATGATCAAGAGAGAGAGGGTAGGGTGGAGCGAAGTTACCGCGGTGGTAGAGAGGAGCATAGGACGTAATAGAGGTGAAAGAGTTCCATGATGATCCTTGGTGAAGAGTGATCCCAATTGCTTGTCAAACCTTATTCAAAAAGCTAAAACAACACAAAAACCTCAAACAAAAGTTAAAAGCGAAAAATTAAAGATAACATGGGGTGCCTCCCAAGAAGCGCTTGGTTACCGTCTTAAGCTCGACGATACCTGTGTTATAGTGTCCAACTTAGTACCTCTTTGATGTCAAGTAGCTTCTTCAACGATGAAAGTTGAGCTCCAAGAAACATCTTGGGAGAATGGTAGACTAGCCAATGCACATTGAAGCTTGTATAACACTTGGTACCTTGGGGTGGCTTGCTACCTTTGAAATTTGGAACTTGAGGAAGAAAGTATGGTAGGGGGCCACCATTGAGCTCCATCGTCTCCAAGTTGGTGATGCCACTCAAGGAGTCTTCCGGTTCACACATGGACGGCTCCTCTTCCATTATCACCTTAGGGGAGGTTATGAAGCTTGTGTCCGTCTCTTGACACAAGTACTTCATGATCAAGCAAGAGGATTGAAGAGTACTCACAACCTTTGGTGGGACCACAATAGGGTGGTGTTGTTCACTCTCGTGCTCCACTCTCGGTGCCACCTCTTCTCGAAGCGTCTCCAAATCATCTCTCACCTCCTCTAAAGGGTCATCATCCTCAATTCTCCTTGGTTCTTCATACCCCACATCATCGTTACTTGGTGTGTCCTCGGGAAGAACATGTTCCTCAATCTCCTCCACTACCAACTCTTCTTCCGTGTCAAGCTCTTCCGGTTCACAAGTGTCATCTTCATCATCATAAACATACTCCAAATGATTGGGATGTCGTTCATTCTCAAGAATCTTCGTGACGAGCTCTATGCTTTGGGATAAGCGGTTAACTCGGTTTGCATTATCCTCCGCCATTCGTAAAATCTCTATCATGAAAGGAGATGGATGAGGTTTCTCATGGCTCATGAACTCTTCTTGGGGAAACTCACTTCCTTCTTCTTCCATGACAAGCACTTCCGGTTCTAAGGTGTCGGTGATGAGCTTCACACTTTGAGTTAAACGATCCAATCGAGCCGCATTATCTTCCGCAATTTGCAACATCTCCTCAATTGTGGAGGAAGGTGGAGAATGATGTTTATCCTCTAGAGCTTCCTTGATGAGTGTCATGCCTTGAGCTAAGCGATTAAGTTGGTTCGCATTGTCATCCGCAATATTCAAAGCTTCCTCAAGCGTGGGAAGAGATGGAGGAGGTTCCTCATAGCTTACAAACTCCCCTCGAGGACGCTCGCTTTCCTTCACCATTTTCAAGAGCTCCTCTAGCATAGAAGAAGGTTGAGAGGGTTGCTCATAGCTTGTGAACTCCTCTTGAGGACGCTTGGTTTCTTCAACCATCTTAAAGAGCTCCTCTAGCATGGAAGGCGGTGGAGAATGTTGTTCATGACTCGTGAAATCCTCTTGATAATACTCCGGCAAGACTTGATGGTAGGGTGGAGATGGATAGGGACATTGCTCATTCCACATGGGTGTTGAAGCTTGTTGTTCTTGACCCCACCAATGGCTATCTCCCTCATAAGTTCCTTGGTAGTAGTTGGACGGAGTAGGATGACCATAGTATGGGTTAGGAGATGGATTCCACCCTTGATAGGTACCACAACCATTACCTCCATTCCACGAGTTCATCTTACTTGCAACCTTGCTCCCATGAATTAGATAGGTGGATAAGGGGCCTACAAACAAGCACAACAAACACAACTAAGTAGTACAACAATGCGGGATAACAACACCACAAAAAGAAATAACAAAGAAGCAAAACTAAAACGGAAGGAAGTGAATAGAACGGTCCACTACTAAATGCTTTCAAAGGATTGAGAAAGGTCCCCGGCAACGGCGCCAAAAACTTGATGCGTGAGATTTAACCTCACAGCATACAAGGTCGTATTCCACGAGGGCTCTCTCAATAGCTAATACTCACACGGTTCATGGACGGTCTATTCTTTTAAAATTGGTTTTAGTTTGAAAAAGAAATAAAAACATAAAGGAAACCAAATAAGAAAGCAAAACAAAATGGTGCAAATCAAAGGTACAGGAGGTTAACTTGGAAAGATAGGTTCATCATGCTCAAGAGGAACAAATGCACAAACAAGCCAAACATGATCGAGGATGCAATCGAATGACCACACAAATCCCTTCTATAGACTCAATGCACTCTAGTCGCACTAAATCCCTATCCTAGAACCACTCAACCTAGGCTCTCGCTCTCAAGCTAAGTGACTAAGGATGCATTAAAGGTATTTGATGAAATGCCAAGCTACAAAACCCTCTCCTATGACTCTATGACCACTAGGCTAGACACCACACTCTCATGTCAATGTCCTAACACTAAGAGAATCATCAAAAGACTAATCAAAGCTCAATTGAATGAAAAACCTAATGCACACCAAGTGATCGATAAAATGCACAAGTGAGAAATCATGCAACTATGGTTGAATTGAGGAGATCTAATCTCTTAGAACACACTCCCTTCAATCCCTAGACCTACAATCCATGTAATCTAAGCACTCTCATGCATTACATCACAAATGATAGACCAATCAAGCCATAGCCATCAATGGAATTAACAACAAGTCTAGAGACCATCTTCTTACAATCCAAGATCAATCATGGCAAGTTTATACAATTAACCTCTATCCTAGCACAACTATCTATCAATCCAAGAGAACCTAAGAAATCAGCCACACATGGCCAAGGAAACAAAAGAGAAAGAAAGAGAGATGATCACCAAGAACACCATGGCAATCCTCCTCTTGCAAGCTCCTCTCCAAGGTTGTGGGCTTCAATCCAAGCTCCTCTACTTTGATTTGCACCTTGCTCTAGGGTTGTGAAGGATTGGTTGATGAGGAGAAAGTGTTGGAGAAGTTGAGAGGAAAGAGGGATGAGATCGGCGAGTGTAAAAATATTATGAGCTCTCCCTTTTTAATTCGCCTCCTTCCTCTTTATATACTGCACCGGACAACACTGGAATTTTCGGCGAAAATGATGTAATATTTTCACCAAAATTACCCTTGAAAACACCGAACGGCTGCTGCATTTCTTCTAAAGTTTTCGGTGAAAACTTTGAATGTTTTCGCCGAAAATATCTTCAATGATCAAAGGTCTTTGGTCTGCTTAGAGTTTTCGGTTCGAGAACTCTAGGTTCTCGCCGAAAACTTCTTCAGCTGAAAGTGCATTTTCTTCGGTTTTGCAACGTCCATATCTCCTCCGTCCTAGCTCCGATTGACCTCCCGTTTGATCCCATGTGCTCCTTGTCATCAGTAATTCAACGCCAAGACCTTAAAATACAAAGAAAACAGCTCCAATAGACATGGAATTGGCCTCAAAGTGGCAACCAGGCAACAAAAGGGCACTTTGCATAAAACATTCATAAAAGCGTATAAATCATAGCAAAATGAGATCAAACACGGGAGATCACTAGGCTAATCATGGACTTAAATGCACTAAATATAATCATATCAATAGCCATGTCACTTTTCCTACCTCCACATCCACATCATGGCTAGAGCTTAAAGTCTTTTTGATTAGAATTGGTGTTATCGTAGTCGGTTAATTATGATTAACTGTTTTTCCTTGAAACGAGCTTTATTGAAACTGCTACTTGAAGTGTGCAGAAAACAGTGAGATCGAAACTTGTGTGGTTGATGTTTTTGCATGTGTAAGTCACCTTTTCTACGTGGAACAGTCTAAACCAAATCGTTAGAATTGATTCACAGTTTAATCTCGTGTCATTTGTGAATTTGAGTGTGTTCTAGTTCAGTTTGCTTGAGAAAAAGCAAAAGCTTAAGTGTGGGGTATTTTGATGACACTCGATTTGACATGATTATCAGCCTCATTTAAGTGACATTCCCTTGCTTGAAACGTGGTTTTAGGGGTTAAAATAGCGAATATTCACTCAACTACCCTATTTCCTACCGATTTGGTTACTTTGGCCCTTTTTGGGTCTATTTGATGGTTTTCTAGTGTTTTTGTGAAAGCACAGGTTTTTGCCATCATTTATGTAGCCACGGACGTGTTCAAGACCTCAAGGAGTGAACCAGTATCAAACCAGAAATCAAACCAGAGTCGGAACCGAAGATCCAACTGCCCAGCACAATGTTTTCGCCGAAAATACTATGAAGTTTTCGGCGAAAATACCTTCAGAAACCTACAGGCGGAATGAGTTGAAGTACACTGAAGTTTTCGCCGAAAATACTATAAAGTTTTCACCAAAAAGTTATGAAGAAATCAGCCGACGGAAGCAGCAATTTACAAAGAAATTTTCGGCGAAAACTCCCTTAGGTTTTCGGGGAAAATTCCTTCACAAATCCGGTGACTTAGGGTTTAAGTATAAATACTTAAACCAGCGGCCCAAAGGGGGGGAATCAATCATTATTCATATTTTCACAAATCAGACTTTTGAGAGTCAGCCGACTCTAGGGTCGATAGATAGAGTTTACAGAGTTCGAAGATCTGTGGAGAGATCGTGATGCCATCCTTCCACCTCGGAGAACTCGGAGCTTAAAGTTGAAGATCCAGGAGATTGAAGCTTCGCGGAGTCGTCATAATTAGGTTTTTCAGTTCTCATCTGTTCTTCCTCTGTATGATGATTTCCTTTGTTGCTTTTGATTCTGCTGTCATCGTTATGAGTAACTGAACTCGTAGAGCTTAGATTAGATGAACCCTAAGTGACCCAGGGCTTTAAAGCGGTCACAGATTGGCGGTAATTAGATTCGAAATTCAATCAGTTTCTCTTTGCATGGTTGTTTTGTTCCTGATTATTTATGTTTCTTTTTTGGTTGGTCGCCTAGATTAGGTTTTTGCAACCTAGGGTTAGTCGCCAGAAATCTTCCTGCTTTGGCGCATAAACTTGTCTTCCTTGATCACCTAGTTTAGAATCTTGTTAAGCTGAGGATAGAAGCGAACGCTCGCCTCTCTTTAAAACATCAATTCAACCAGTTAACCTTATAATTGGAGTGTGCCTTTCGTAGGAACCGATTAGGGTTAATCCACTTCAAGAGTAACTCATAAATCATTAGTAATTGCACCAGTTAATTAAGTCATTGTGAGAGGCGACCGTACCCGGGCGGCTAGTTAATCTTGGTAGTTAGATCGGATAGAGCGAACGTTCGCCAGTCTTAAACCTAAGGGTAAGGAGTTGTGGTGGTGTATAGAAACCAATTGAATTAGAATTGAAAACCGCTGATCTGTTGATTGCCAATGCTCTGGTGATCTAAGGGGGATTCGAAATCTAAGTTTGTCTATCTTCTCGTTAGTCTACCGTTTTAATCTTTCTGTCTTTTATTTTCCTTTGTTTATTAGATTAGAAGTCGTGGAACTCACACCACGCACTAAGTGTTCAAACCTGAGTAATTTGCCAGCTTCTTTGAGTAGTCGATTAGTAGAAACCTGTGGAATACGATCTAGTCTACTTCGGTAGGTTAGTTATTTGATACCGCTAAAACTGCAGCATCAGATTCCATGGTAATTTCAACCCCCAAGGGAACTATCAAAGGGGTAATTACAACCGATCTTGGAACCAAGGTGGTGGGTACAACAAGTCTAACCCTGGATACCAAGGCCGAGGGAATCAAGGTAGTGGTTATAACAAAGGTTACAACCAAGGAAATTAAGGAGGATTCCAAGGTTATAGAGGGTATCAAGGCAACCAATGGTCTCAAGGAAGTAACCAAAACCAAGGTAGTCAATGGACTCAAGGAGGTCACCAAGGACAAGGGAACCAAGGGGGAAATCAATGGAATCAAAGTGGACATCCAAATCAAGGTCCCCAAGGTTCTACCCCTCCGGGAATGTACAATCACAGAGGTGATGGACCACCCGGATTCAACAAGCCACCTCACAACAAAGAGGGCGTTTCTCCAATATCTCAAGAGGATACCAACGCGGCAATGATTCAACTTATAAAAAATCAACAAGCTTCGATTGCAAATTTGGAGAATTAAATGGGACACATTGCTAAGACACTCTGGGAGCGACCCTCGGGCACTTTGCCTTTCAATACTGAGGTCAACCCCAAAGGTCCGGAGCATTGCAAGGTAGTGACCTTGAGGAGTGGGAAACCTTTGCAAGATGCAACCTCTTCCCCAACTGACTTCCAAAAGGTACAAGCTCCTAATATAATGGTTGATGATGATGATATCAAGGATCCTTCAGATGAAGTTGAGGTTGAAGTCGAACCTCCAACGGGTAATGTGATTACTAAGGTTGTCAAGGAACCTAGTAAGGCTACATCGAGTACACCACCAGTCTCTCCTCCCGCACCGGTTGTACCTCCACAAAAGCCTAAGCTTCCATACCCCTCTCGAGTGACGAAGGATGATCTTGAGAAAGTTTTTAAGAAGTTTGTGGAGCGGCTTAGTCAAATACAATTCTCTCTTCCGTTTCCCGAAGCTATGACTATGATGCCTCAATATGCTAAGTTCATGATGGAACTCTACACCAACAAGAGGAAGCTACCGGAGACATCTCTAGTCCACCTCAATGAGGAATGCTCCACCGTTCTCTTCAAGAGTCCACCGGAGAAGCTTAAGGATCCAGGTACTTTTACTATCCCTTGTGCTATAGGTAATACCTCTTTGGCTAATGGTTTTGCGGATCTAGGTGCTAGTATCAATGTCATGCCTTATTGCATATTTAAGAAACTGGGGTTATCTAATCTTCGTCCTACTCGTATGTGCATTCAACTTGCGGACAAGTCGACCAAGAGTCCTAGGGGGATTGTTTATGATGTGCTAGTTAAAGTTGGTCCTTTTGTTTTCCTAGTTGACTTTACGGTCATTGATACTGATGATGTGGATGTCTCATTGATATTTGGTAGACCATTTCTTGCTACTTCTCATGCTTTAATTGATGTGCATAATGGGAAATTGACATTGAGAGTAGGACAAGAGAGTGTCACATTTTGCATAGCCGATGGCATGAAATTTGCTCACGCACAAGATGATTTAGAGTACTCGTGTGATACTATTGCTTTGGCTAGTGTGTGTAGTATTTATAACTTCGTGTGTCTAGATTATTTGGATGTTTGCCTTAAAAAGAATGTGCAGGAACATTTAGACACCCCAGAGTTAAAAGCTCAGGTGGCTTACCTTGATGAAGGGAGAGACAAATTGGAGAGTGAAACAGTTTTTGTTGTTCTTCCGAAGGTGGAAAGGGTGAAGACCTCTTATGAAGAACCACCTACTCTTGAGTTCAAGCCTCTTCCCACTCATTTAGAGTATGCTTTTCTAATGCAAAACTCTAAGCTACCGGTCATCATCAATTCCAAGCTTCTACCCGAGCAAAAGGACCGTCTAGTGGAGCTCCTCAAGAAGTACATGAGAGCTATTGCGTGGAGCATCTCGGATATTCGAGGTATAAGTCCCATATTTTGCTCACATCGGATTCTCATGGAGGAAGATTTCAAGCCGGTTGTGCAACCTCAAAGAAGATTGAATCCTAACATGAAAGATGTTGTGAAGAAAGAGGTTATTAAGCTTATGGACGCAGGGATTATCTTTCCTATCTCGGATAGTCCTTGGGTTAGCCCCGTGCAAGTTGTTCCCAAGAAAGGAGGGATCACGGTGGTAGCTAATGACAAGAATGAACTCATCCTGACAAGGACGATCACCGGGTGGCGTGTTTGCATAGATTATCGCCGACTCAATGAGGCCACTAGGAAGGATCATTTTCCTCTACCTTTCATGGATCAAATGCTCGAGCGTCTCTCCGGTCACGAGTACTATTGCTTCTTGGATGGCATGTCCGGATAGTTCCAAATACTGATTGCTCCGGAGGACATCGAGAAGACCACATTCACATGCCCTTTTGGTACGTTTGCTTATCGCCGAATTCCATTTGGATTGTGCAATGCTCCCGCTACCTTCCAACGATGTATGCTTGCCATCTTTGATGATTTTGTGGAAGATATCATGGAAGTGTTCATGGACGATTTCTCGGTCTTTGGGGACTCATTCGATCTTTGTTTGAGGAACCTTGAGAAGGTGTTGCATCGTTGTGGAGAGACCAACCTCGCATTAAGTTGGGAGAAGTGCCATTTCATGGTCAATGAGAGGATTGTTCTTGGTCACAAGATCTCTCGAAGAGGCATTGAGGTTGATAAGGCAAAGCTAGAAACCATCTCTCAACTTCCTCCACCTACTTCCGTGAAGGCCGTGAGAAGTTTCTTGGGGCATGCCGGTTTCTATAGGTGCTTCATTAAAGACTTCTCCAAGATCACTACTCCTATGACTCAACTTCTCGAAAAGGATGTGAAATTTCGATTTGATGATGAATGCATGCAAGCTTTTGAACTCCTAAAGGGTAAACTCACAAATGCTCCTATACTCATTGCTCCGGAATGGTCAAAGTCATTTGAGTTGATGTGCGATGCTAGTGATTATGCTATTGGAGCGATTCTAGGCCAACGAATTGACAAGAGATTCCATCCAATATACTATGCAAGTAAGACTCTCAATGAAGCTCAAACGAATTATACAACTACGGAGAAGGAGCTCTTGGCCATACTGTTTTCTTTTGATAAGTTTAGGTCCTACTTGGTGCTTTCTCACACTATCGTCTTCACGGACCACCAAGCTCTGAGGTACCTTCTATCTAAGACCGATGCTAAACCAAGATTGATTTGATGGGTTCTTTTGTTGCAAGAGTTCGACATTGAAATTCGAGATAAGAAGGGATTCGAGAATGTAGCCGCTGATCACTTGTCTCGTTTGAAAGAAGCTGAAATGGTACACAACGGTAATGAAGAAATCAATGACGACTTCCCCGATGAGCTATTATTCGCGTTAGCAACTTTGGAGTTCAAGGAACCTTGGTTCGCGGATTTAGCTAACTATCTTGCTAGTGGATACTTGAAGGAGGGCCTCTCTACTCAAGACAAGAGGAAGTTCTTTGCGGATTTGAAGCATTACTATTGGGACGATCCTTTTGTGTTTCGAGTTGGCTCCGATGGGATGATTAGAAGATGTGTTACCCATGAAGAAGCGAAGGACATCTTACTTCATTGCCACTCCGGTCCTACGGGTGGACATCACGGGGCAAATTGCACGGCTCGCAAGGTACTTGAGTCCAGATTCTTTTGGCCCTCGATCTTTTGAGATTGTCAATATTTTGCCAAGTCTTGTGATGTATGTCAACGTTCAGGTAACATCTCTTCCCGTGATGAAATGCCTCCTAATGTTTTGTTAGTGGTAGAAATATTTGATATTTGGGGTATTGATTTCATGGGACCGTTTCCTCCTTCGCATGGTAACAAGTACATTCTAGTTGCGGTTGATTATGTGTCTAAATGGGCGGAGGCACAAGCTTTGCCTACCAATGATGCCCGGGTTGTAGGGAAATTTCTTGTTAAGTTGTTCACCCGATTTGGTGCTCCTCGTGCTATTATTAGTGATCGAGGTACTCACTTTCAAGGACAATTCGATAGGGTGTGCCGACGGTTCGGTGTCACTCATCGGATGTCTACCTCGTATCACCCTCAAACTAGTGGCCAAGCCGAGGTAACCAATAGGGAACTTAAGAGAATTTTGGAGAAAACGGTCGACCAGTCACGAAAAGATTGGTCGACGAAGCTTGATGATGCTTTATGGGCCTACCGCACGGCTTACAAGACCCCTATAGGCACTACTCCCTATAGGATGGTCTACGGTAAAGCTTGCCATTTTTCGGTAGAGCTTGAGCACCGATCTCTTTGGGTGTTGAAATTTCTAAACCTTGATTTGAGTCTCGCAGAAGAAGAGCATAAGTTTCAGGTACATGAGCTCGAAGAGTATCGCCATCATGCTTATGAGAGTGCCAAGCTATACAAGGAGAGGACGAAGCTCATTCATGACTCCCGATTGAAGTCGGCCAAGGATTTCAGAGTTGGTGACCAAGTCCTCCTATACAACTCTCGGCTCAGACTCTTTCCTTGGAAGTTGAGATCTTGTTGGTCCGGACCATTCACGGTAACTCAAGTACTTCCTTATGGAACCGTCGAGGTAATCTCTCCATCCCAAACCGAGCCTTTTAAGGTGAATGGCCATCGACTTAAACATTATGTGGTTAATGATATTATTGGTGCGGTTGAGGTTTTATCCTTGGTTATGCCTTAAGTGCTCTTGGTTTCGTCTAGCTAGAGACGTTAAAGAAGCGCTTCATGGGAGGCAACCCATGTTATCCTTACCTTGTCGCTTTTATGTTTTTGTGTTGTTTTAGTTCGTTGAATAAGATGTTGGCAAGCACTTAGGCGGATCACTCTTCACAATGAGCGCTATGGGACTCTTCCATTACTTTGGCTTCCTATGCTCCTCTCTACCAACGCGGTAACTTCGTTCCACCCTACCCTTTCTCTCTAGATCATTGAGGTCAATGCTCATGTTAGTCGTAGGGGAGTTTGAGGTTTGGTGTGATTATTTGTTGGTAGAAGTCTAATGTTTTGCTTGGTTGAGTTGCATGAGCTTAATTGAATGTCGCTCTAGAATCATTCGGTTCTTGACTTTTGGTGTTTGATTGGCTTCAAGCTTTCACAATGACGCTTGGACTGTTTTACTTAGAACCTATAACCAGCATGTTAGAGCTAATATCAAAGGAGTCTAGGCCAGAACAGAGATTTTATCACTCTTGTATGTTGGTTGATTGGTTTGATACGTGTTTTTGTACCACTTGATCACACCGGTTTAAGATGATGAAGGCAATCAGAATTTTCACCCCTTTTTCTATGTTTTATTTGCCTTTTTGATCCCTCGTGATTGTGGCTTGAGATTAGATGGAATCCAATTCGAAATCTTGTGTTGTAGTTGTAAAGGGCTAGGATCAAGTGGCCAATGTCAAAAGAAAATGTTCAAAAGAAAAGAAAAGCTAAGCTAGGCAAGCTCGGCACCTAAGTGAAGTGTCGGGTTGAGCACTAGCAAAGGCAAAAGCTGTGAGCTAGGCAGGTTCAACACCTAAATGAAGTGTTGGATCGAGCACTAGTATGTAGTAAGAAAAAAAAAAGAAGAAAAAAAAAGAAAGAAAAAAAGTTTTCAATTGTAGCCCTTGGTCCTACGCCCGAGTTTGTAAAGCGCGGATCTAGAAGCGGATTAAGTCGAGTCGATAGCCACATCATGATCACTCATCACTCTCAAAAAAAAAAAAACTTACCCCCGCCTTATCCGTTCCATTTCCTGAAGTCAAGTCCTTTTGATTAGAGTCGGTGTTGTCGTGGTCGGTTTTTCTGTATCCTAATTAACCACTACTTGAAGTGTGCAGATATTAGTGAGGTCTAGACTTGTTTGGTTGACGTTCTGGCTTGTGTAGGTTAAGTTTGTTCGTGGAACAGTTTAAGCCAAATAGTTATCGTTTGAATCTCAATGTGACCGATCTTGTCATTTGTGGACTTGAATGTTTTCTAATTCATTTGCTTGAGGACAAGCAAAGCTTAGTCGTAGGGGAATTTGATGTGATCATATTTAGTGCATTATAAGTCCTCGATTAGCCTAGGGATCCCCCATGTTTGATCTCATTTTGCTATGATTTATATGCATTTATTAAAGTTTTATGCAAAGTGCTATTTTGTTGCCCGGTTGCCACTTTGAGGCCAATTATATCTCTATTGTAGTTGTTTTCTTTGCATTTTCAGGTCTTGGCATTGAAGTACTGGTGACAAGAAGCACGTAGGATCAAACGGGAGGTCAATCAGAGCTAGGACGGAGGAGATATGATCGTTGGAAAATCGAGAAAATGCACCCTTCAATTGAAGAAGTTTTCGGCGAGAACTCTAAGTTCTCGACCGAAAACCGAATTACAGGAGACAGCCGTTCGATTTATGAAGAAATTTTCGGCGAAAACTCTTCAAAGTTTTCACCGAAAATCTATGAAGAAATGACAAGCTGCTCGGTGTTTTTCAAACATATTTTCGGCGAAAATCTTGTAGAATTTTCATCAAAAATACCAGCTTTTTCCAGCGGACTATATAAAGGTGAAAGGGGGTGAAAAATTGAGGAGTCATTATTATTTTACAACCCCATCGCTGATCACTATCTCTCTCAATTTCTCCCAATCACCAATCACCATCCCCTCTTGACAGATCATCCTCCTCCCTTAATTGTTGATCAACTTGAAGATCAAGGATCTAAGTGAAGTCCTCCATAGCTTGGATTGGAGCTTGAAGAGCCAAGTAGGAAGATCCTCCATGGAAGCAAGGATGGTCTCCTCTACTCAATTTCAGGTTTCTTCCATGGTTATGCTAGGCTAAGCTTAGGTTTAGTTTAGTGGGGGATGGATCAAGCTAGGATAGGTGATTGATTGTATGGATTGAGTTTCTCGTAGCCATTTGTGTAAGATGATGATCCTAGACCTTGTGCTTTGTAGCCATTAGAGCTTGATTGTTCTTTTGGTATTGTTTATGTCTTTCAATACATGAGAATGATTGATTGATGTTGATCTAAGGTCTTGGGATTGTAATTGGATGATTTGAGAGATTGGATTATACAATTGCAACCATTTTGAGCTTGTTTTCCTTGTTGTCATTTTATCAAACACTTGGAGTGCATTGAGTTTTCTTTCATTTGAAGGTTGAGAGACCCTTTTGATTGCTTGACTAGTGTTATATGATTGACATGAGAGTGTCTTGCATCATTTACCTTGTGCTAGATGAATGTTAGCATAGAAAGTCAAGTGTTGAGCATTTCATTGAGCTAGTTAAAGCACTCCATTACCTTTGTTCACATAGCGAGAGCATGGTGCATTTGGTCTAGGAGTAGAGAATCAATTGTGCGAGAGTTCGTTGATTCTACTTGAGTGAATTGCATGGTCATTAGTTTACACATCGTTGCTTGAGATTCAATCCAGCTTTCATGAACCTTGAGCTTGAAGAAACCCCTTGCTAAGCTAAACTCCCTTCTCTCTTGTTTGATCCTCAATTTCACTTGTTAGTTTTTCCTTGTTTGCTTGTGCTTTCGATTTGTTCTCTTTCAAAACCAAACCTCAATTTTAAATGTTTAGACCGTTCATGAATTTTGTGAGTATTAGCTTATGAGAGGACCTTGTGGAATACGACCTTGGTAAAATCTCTTATCAGGCACACACACCCGACCTTTGCACTTCAACAACCCCTCGGCCACCTCAAACCCATTATCCAACCCCTTTTCAACTTCCTCCCGAATAACCACCAGAGTAGCATCCTTAAGTTTCTCCTCACCAATCCTATCATTCAACATGGGTCGAATGCTAAGCTTAGCAAGCAAACCTCCAACATCGTCCAATTGCATCTCCACCCTTAAAGCTCTAAGGTCAACCAACGTTCACTACAAAAAACGCTGCATTTAACAGCGGCAGAAACAACGTTTAACAGCGGCCGTGGCCGCTGTTAAAATAATTTAACAGCAGCTACAGGCCGCTGTTAAAATGACCAATGCTAAAATTATTTAACAGCGCGACTGCCGCCGTTAAATAGACCGCGGTTAAATTGATTTATTTAACAGTGGCCTATAGCCGTTGTTAAATTACTCCGCCGATTAAAGTAATAGCCGGAGCTCCGGCGATTGAGCCGGAACTCCAGCGATAGTCCAGATCCTGTTTCTTCTTCCCCCCTCCCTCCGTCACTACTTCTTCCATCGTTGCTGCTTCTTCCCCCTCCCTCCGTCACTACTTCTTCCTTTTGTTCCGGCGAGCTCCGGCTAGCTCCGGCGATTCTTCTTCCGATCGCTATGAGGGGACGAAACCAGTGACGGCGACGGCTATGGGGGAGGAACCCCTTCGATTCTCGAAGTCCGGCCGCTGTTAGCAAAGAAGAAGAAGAAGAAGAACAAGAAGAAGAAGAAGAAGAAGAAGAAGAATCGAAGAAGAAGCAGAAGAAGAAGAATCGAAGAAGATGAATAAGAAAAAGAATCAGCAAAGAAGAAGAAGAAGAAGAAGAAGAAGAAGAAAACGTAGAAGCAGCAAAAGAAGAAGAAGAAGAATGACCGGCAGCGGGGAGAAAAAAAAGAAGATCGACGGCGGGGAGAAGAAGATTGGCGGCGGGGAGAGAGAGATTGAGTAGGGTTTGTGGGAAGAAGAACAAGAACCGTTGAGATTAAATCAACGCTTCAAAAGAATTTGGGAGCTATCCGCGTCAATATGTTTCAGCCAATGAGATTAAATTCCCCGTTTTTTATAATTTAACAGCGGCCAAATTCTAGCCGCTGTTAAACTGCTGCTGTTAAATTATCTTTTCCAACTCAAGGCATCGGCTACAACATTAGCTTTACCAGGATGGTAATCAATGGTGCAATCATAGTCCTTCAAAAGCTCCACCGAACGCCTCTACCTACTATTCAGCTCCTTTTAATCCATAAGATGCTTAAGGCTCTAATGATCGGTCATGATCTTGAACGTCTCACCGTACAGATAATTCCTCCACAACATCAAGGCGAACACCACCGCCATTAACTCCAGATCATGGGTCGGGTAATTCACTTCATGCACTCTAAGCTGACGTGAGGCGTAAGCAACAACCTTCCCATTGTGCATGAGCATGCAACCCAAACCTTGCAAGGACGCATTACTAAACACCACATACTCGTCGCCTTCCACCGGCAAGGTCAACACCGGGGCTGAAGTCAACCTCTTTTCAACTCCTGGAAGCTCTTTTGGCACGCCTCACTCTACTCATACTTCGACTCTTTCCTCAACAACTTATGTAGAGGTGAAGCTATGGTAGAGAACTGATGAGCCCAACAAACCCTAGACCCGACCTGAGCCTCCATTTACCCGAAGCCAGACAAGGCCTTCCAAAAGAAACTTAACGCCTACATAGAGTCATGGAGTAAAGAAGGGCATGAAGAGGATGTTGATCGATTCATCAAGGAAGGCTACACCCTCTTGGAGATTCAAGAAGGCATCCGGACACATCCAGAGCAGGGCCCGAGCAGGGACACTAAAACCACGGGCCAAGGCCAGCCGGAGCCCGACCGAGCCAAGCCCGCCGGGCCGCCACCGAAGCCCAACCGGCCCACGCCATCGAAGCCCAACCGGACCAAGCCAACCGCGGGCCAAGGCCAAGGCCAGCCGGATCCCGACCGAGCCAAGCCCGCCGGGCCGCCACTGAAGCCCAAACGGCCCACGCCACCGAAGCCCAACCGGCCCAAGCCGCCGATCACCGCCGGATTAGGGTTTTGACCTAATTAGGTCTTTCATTCAACATTAAAGACTTCAACTATTATTTTATGTTTTATTTCTTTTTAGTCGGATTGTTTAGGAGTGTTAGGACCCTAATTAGGATTAGGAGTCTTTATTTTATTCTTATTTTAGACGTAGTCTTTAGGGAGGAGAGCTTGTTCCCTCACCTATATAAGGAGGCCGCCGGCCACCCTTGTAGAACACAACTTTTGAAATCAATAAACTTATGTTGAACATATGTTCTCTTCCCTTCAAGCCTTTGCTCGTTGTTGCATCGCTTAAGGATCGACTTATCGTCAGAAGCATCCATCTTCTGAAGTGGCGTCTACGACTTGATACTTCTGGTTCTTAGCTGTTATATAGCTAGCGGGTCAAAGTCCTCATCCGCCCCCGGTTCCCGATGGTTCTACCTCGTTGCACGATCTCAACTTGCGGTGTTCAAGGGTCGTCTGCCCACGGTTGCAGTGGTTCACATCAGTTGGTATCAGAGCACGGTTCAGCTCACGGACCACAATCTATCCCAGTCTCCAGGTTTACCTGGATTCATATCCTTTACTGTCTTTAGAAAATAGATTTGAAAAATCCGTATTGTTTGAATTCCTGTATTCAGTTCTTTCAAGTTGTAAGACAAAGAAAAACTGGTGGCCATCCTACCATCGAGAAAACCCTAAGAAGAGTTCAAGAAAAAGAAAAGAAAAGAGGTCAAAAGAAAATATAAAGACCCAACTAAAAAGAGGCCACCCTTGCCGAGATAGTAAGATCAATCCTAAGAAGAGGGGATAAAAGATAGGCTTTCGTTGCCCAACCCAACACCGAGATCACCCACCGCCGAGGAGGAATCCCAAGGACAAGACGGAGAGCTCACCGAGCCTTAGCTCGAAGGGAAACCCTAGAAGTTCAAGTTCTGACACCCACATGCTGGTAAGACTATCCTCAAAGCTTTGAAGAAACTTGCAACTGCTTGAAGCTGAATTGTTTATGTTCTACTTTTAATTGAGTGCATCCGTTATATTTTAAACACGAGAGGAAAAATCAAGAGTGAGTGAGGAAAATTTTTGAGAGATTTGTGAGGCCAGATACTTGTTCCGACTAACCATAGCAGATTGGAGGCTTGCCAAGTTAGATGATGCATTGGGAGATGCTTCCCGAGTCCTGCAACAGGTGCAAGCCACCTTAGCTCGATTGGAGGAAGAAGCCGGCACAACCCGGAGCCCGGCCCCGGCACCCCATCGCACGGCCCCGACCTCGACCGGCGCTGCTCGACCAAGCCCGACGCCCCAGCACTCCGTCCCGATGCTGCCAGACTAGGCCCCGGCGCCTGAGCACCTAGTCCCGACGCCCGAGCACCCGACGCCCGAGCACCCAACACCCGATCGCCCAGCCCCGGCGCCCGATGGCTCCAGCCACCCCGACGCATCACTGGCCACCGCCGCTGCCTCCCCGCTGGCCGCCGCCGCCGTCTCCCCACTGGCCGCCACCGCCGCCTCTCCACTGGCCACCGCCGCCGCCTCCCCACTGCCCGATGCGCCGTTCTACCCGACTCCATCCCGACACCACCCAACCCCGACGCACCCGACGAGCTTCGTGACCCCGGCGCCGCCCAGTCCACCCCCGACCCGACGCCACCTGACCCCGGAGCACCTCAAGTACCTGCCCGGACCAGAGTTCTCACCCGGTCCATGACCCGAGCCGCTGCTCAAGCCCCGAACTGCTGCTCAAGCCCCGAACCCCAGACGGCTTAGGCCTCGGCCCCCACCCGTGAACAACCCTAGTGCCCCCCGACCCCCAAAGTCGGCCCGACGACTCTCTGCCGTTTCTCGATGAATTCTCAATGCACAAATCGTGGAGGACGGATGGGAGCAGCGAGATAACCTCTTTCATACCAGGTGCGTAATTCAAAATAAGATTTGTAGTATGGTGATTGATGGAGGAAGTTGTACTAACGCTGTAAGTCACGAGTTGGTTGAGGGACTTGGTCTCCCAACCCAAAAACACCTGAAACCCTACAAACTTCATTGGCTTAGTAACTGTGGGGAACTGAGGGTCACCCATCAAGCTCATGTTCCCTTCTACATTGGAAGGTACAAAGATAACATTTTATGTGATGTGGTTCCTATGGAAGCTGCCCACATGTTGTTAAGAAGACCTTGGCAATTCGACAGGTACTCCACACATGATGGAAGAACCAACAGGTACTGCCTCATTTATGGGGATACTAAGTACACTCTGAGGCCAATGTCACCTACTGAGATTCTCTAAGACCAATTAGATCGAAAGGCCATCAAAGAAAAGAAAGAGAGAGAGCTAAAGAACAGAGAGAAGAGAGAACAAACGAGAGACCCTATGAGTGTAAAAACAGAATTACAAGACCTTAAAGGTCATAGAGCTAAAAAAGGTGAGGTTGATAGGAGAGAAAACCTGTTAGCCACCCCGAGTGAGATCAAACAAACTCTAGTTTCTAGAAAACCCCTGGTGATCATCCGCTACAAGGAGTGTTTGATATCTACCCCTAATACTTCTCTGCCTAGTGTTGTTACTTCACTTTTACAGGAGTTTAAAGATTTCTTCCCCGAAGAAATTCCTAGTGGACTGCCCCCACTTTGGGGCATTGAGCATCAGATCGACTTGGTGCCCAGAGCTGCCTTGTCAAACAAGCCAGCCTATCGTACCAATCCCGAAGAAACCAAGGAGATCCAAGCACAAGTGGAGGAATTGATGGACAAGGGATATGTCCGAGAGAGCATGAGCCCTTGTGCTGTTCCAGTCATCCTAGTTCCCAAAAAGGAAGGCACATGGAGGATGTGTGTTGATTGCCGAGCTATTAACAACATAACTGTTAAGTATCGCCATCCTATTCCTAGGTTAGATGACATGCTAGATGAACTACATGGCGCCACCATCTTCTCCAAAATTGATCTTAAATCTAGCTACCATCAAATCCGAATGAAGGAAGGTGATGAGTGGAAAACTACCTTTAAAACTAAACTAGGATTGTATGAGTGGATGGTCATGCCATTCGGCCTAACCAACGCACCTAGTACCTTCATGAGATTAATGAACCAAGTCCTTAGAGCTTACATAGGGAAATTTGTAGTGGTCTACTTTGATGATATTCTTATTTACTCCAAAAACTTAGGAGATCACTTAGAGCATCTCAAGGCTGTCTTAGAAATCCTGAGAAAGGAGCACCTCTATGCCAATATGAGCAAGTGCACCTTTTGCACAGATCACCTTGTTTTCCTTGGCTTTGTTGTTAGCTCTGCAGGTATAAGGTTTGACGAAGACAAGATAGAAGCCATCAAATCGTGGCCCACGCCTCAAAACATCACTAATGTTAGGAGCTTCCACGGATTGGCTAGCTTCTATCAAAGATTTGTAAGGGACTTTAGTACCGTTGCTGCCCCTCTCACGGCAGTGCTAAAGAAGGATGTCCCCTTCCAGTGGGAAGCCCCACAGCATGAGGCATTTGAAGCCCTCAAAAGGAGGCTTACCGAGGCCCCTTTGCTCATGTTGCCCGACTTCACCAAACCATTTGAGATCGAGTGTGATGCATCTGGAGTAGGAATAGGAGCAGTCCTAATGCAGGAGAAGAGGCCCATCGCCTACTTCAGTGAAAAACTCAGTGGTGCCACTCTCAACTACCCGACCTATGACAAAGAGTTGTATGCCCTTGTAAGAGCTTTGAAGACTTGGCAACACTACCTACGACCAAAAGAGTTCATCATCCACACGGATCATGAATCACTCAAGTACCTAAAAGCTCAGCACAAGCTCAACAAGCGGCATGCTCGGTGGGTAGAATTCATAGAGTCATTTCCTTACATCATCCAGTACAAGCAAGGTAAGGAGAACATCGTGGCTGATGCCCTTTCCCGAATGTACACTTTAATCTCAGTCCTCTCTACTAAATTTATTGGTTTTGAATACATCGAAGATCTATATGCCACTGACCCTGATTTTAAGAGTATCTTTGAAATTTGCCAATAAGGAGGATTTGGAAAGCTCTACCAACAAGATGGTTACTTATTTAAAGGATCGAAATTGTGTCTCCCTAACCATTCTTGCAAGACTGTCCTAACCCTAGAGGCCCATGGTGGAGGTCTCATGGGACAGTTCGGTGTAGCTAAGACTGTAGCCACCCTCAAAGAGCACTTTTACTGGCCCAAGATGAGTCACGATGCTGAGAAGATCATATCTCAATGCTCGTGCCAAAGAGCTAAATCTATACTCAGACCCCACGGATTGTACACCCCTTTGCCCATTCCTGAGCATCCTTGGGTAGACTTGTCCATGGACTTTGTCCTAGGACTGCCTAGAACCCGAAAGCGGAAAGACTCCATATTTGTGGTTGTTGACAGGTTCTCCAAAATGGCTCACTTCATTCCTTGCCATAAAACTGATGACGCCTCTCAAATTGCTGACCTATTCTTTAGAAAGGTAGTTAGGATGCATGGAGTTCCGAAGACTATACTCTTCGATAGGGATTCAAAGTTCCTAAGCTACTTTTGGAAGACTTTATGGGCTAAGCTTGGCACCCGACCAATGTTCTCCACCACATGCCACCCCCAAACTGATGGGCAGACTAAAGTTATAAACCAATTAATAAAATGTAAAACAGGGTATCAAATACTACAGAGCTGGAAAGCTAAGTAGATCGTATTCCACGGGCCTTCTTACTTGCTTACTCGAATATGTTGGCAATTTTTGTACTCAAAGTTGAACACTTAGTGCGTGGTGTGAGTTCCACGACTTCTATACTAATAAGCAAGGTGAAATGAAACGAAAATTAAATGCAGAAATAAACGAGATTGATTGATTGACTTTGACAGATGACAGGCGAGCTTAGACATCGAATCCCCCTTAGATTACCAGAGCATTGGCAGTCAACGGACCAGCTATTTTCGATTCTAGTTCATTCAGTTCACAGACACCACCATAACTCCTCACCCTTAGGTTTAAGGCTGGCGAATGTTCGCTCTATCTGATCTAGCTACCAAGACTAATTAGCCGCTCGGGTACGCTCGCCTCTCGCAACGACTTAACTCATTGGTGCAATTACTAACAAATTATGAGCTATTCTTGCATTGGACTAACCCTAACTGGTTCCGACGAAAGGCACATTCCAATGATTAGGTTAATTGTTCGATTTGGTGTTTTAAAGTAAGGCGAGCGTTCGCTTCTATCCTTAGCTTAACAAGAATCTAATCTAGGTGGCCAAACCAGACAAGAAACACAGAGAACAAAGAACAAATCAAACATGAAGGAGAAACTGAATGAATTTCGAATCTAATCACCATCGATCTGTGACCGCTTTAAAGCCCTGGGTCACTTAAGGTTCATCTAATCTAAGCTCTACGAGTTTAGCTACTCATATTCAATACAGAAGAATCAAAGAAGAACAAAGAATACATCTCAGGTAGGAAAGACAGAGAAGAACTGTAAAACCTAATTTCGACGAATCCTTGCAGCTTCAATCTGCTGAATCTTCAACTCCTAGCACTGATTCTTCGAGATGGATGGATGGCGTCACGATCCGTTCCTGGCTCCTTAAAATATTTTCACTCTTCCTCTCTCTAGTCTCTGTCTTGGAATTTTTGTCCAAAGTGTAAGTTATGAGATCTATTTTCAGCCGCCGGTTTCTGTATTTAAACCTACCCGCGGACTGCTTGAAATACTCTTGATTTTTCACCGAAAATTTGGGGAGTTTTCAGCGAAAACTCCCTTTGAAATGTTGGCTTGTTCCGTCTGTTTCTCCTAGTTGAAATGGCTTGGAGTTTGCGGCGAAAACTTCTCTGTTTTCGCCAAAAACTTCCTCTTGTGAAGAACTGCCAATTTCCTCTTGAGTTTTCGCCGAAAACTCAAGTACTTTTTCGCCAAAAAATATGTGTAAATTGGAGCAGGATTGTGTTGACTTGATTGACTTCTCTGGTTGATTTAGGTGCGATTCTTCGGGGTTCCAATGCCTTGGACACATCCTTTGGCTACTATATTTGATGGCAAAAACCTGTGCTAACATGAAAACACTAGAAAACCATCAAATAAACCCGAAACGGGCCAAGGTAACACAAATGGCACGAAATAGAGCAGTTGAGTGAATATTCACTATTCTACCCTAAAAACCATGTCTTAAGCAAGGAGATGTCACTTAAATGGGTTTGATAATCACGTTAAATCGAGTGTCATCAAAATACCCCACACTTAAGCTTTTCCTTGACCTCAATCAAACTGAAATAGAACACACTCAAATTCACAAATGACACGAGATCAAACTAGGATTCAATTTCTAACGATTTAGTTTAGACTGTTCCAAGTATAAAGAGTGACCTACACATGCATGAACATCAACCAAACAAGTTTTCGATCTTACTAATTTCTGCACACTTCAAGCAGTAGTTTCAGCAAAACTCGTTTCTTGGCAAAACAATTAATCATACTTAATTGACTTCGATAGCACCAATTCTAGTAAAAAAGACTTTAAGCTCTAGCCATGATGTGGAAGCGGAGGTAGGAAAAGTGATGTGGCTATCGACTCGACTTCGTCCGTTTCTAGATTTGTATGTTACATGTTCTAGCTAGGATCGCTTTAAACAACATTTTATTTCTAGCACAACTTTTTCCTTCAATTGATTTACTGCATACTAGTGCTCGATACCAAACACTTCACTTAGGTGTTGGACCTGCCTAGCTCACAGTATTTGTGCCTATTCTAGTGCTCAACCCGAACACTTCACTTAGGTGTCGGGCTTGCCTAGCTTTATTTTCAGCACTTTAAAGAACTTAACATTGATTTGCACAACTTTATTACTTGATTTAACAATTTAGCCATTTGATCCTAGCTAGTTATAACTTTTTACACAAGATTTTGAATTGGATAACCGTCTAATCTCAAGCCACAATCATAGGTGAACAATATATGGAGTGAAAAACATGGGAGAAGCTAGCATTTATCATCTTAGAACGGTGTTAACAAGTCAATCAATTTAATTGATTCAAGTTTCAACTACAAGAGTGATTTGTGATCTGTTCTGACCTAGACTCATTTAATATCAGTTCCGACACTTTGGTTACAGGTTCTAAGTGGAACAGTCTAGACGTCATTGTTCAAAATTGAAGTCAATTTAGCATCACAAGTCAAGAATTGAGCAATTCTATGCTAGATAAATTCAAAATGGAATCACAGAATCACAGAAAATCAAGCAAGATCATGTAGAATCCTAGAATCCTACCCCACACTTAAACGGTTTTGTGTCCTCACAGGACTAAAAAGAGGTTGAGAGATACGAAGAACTTGGAAGGTGATGGGTGGTGTAGTGGGTGAACGCGGAGAGCCCGGATCAGAGCGGAGTAGCTACTCAAGATCCTAGAAAACACAAACAACGAAAAGATCAAAAGGATACCGAGACAAGTGCCCCGGATCCACACAAAAAAATTGGATCGAAACCCGAAAAAAAGAAAGAAAAGAAATTGAAAGGATAGAAACAATCTGATCACTGTTCTGAAGGTGGGGGTGGAGGTGGGGTCGGGATAGGTGAAATGCCAAGTCGCTGCTCCATCTACTGTCGCCATGCGATGTCATCCCTGTGTCTTGCTGACTGGTCGACCATGAATTGGTGTAGAAGAGCCCACCGCGCATTCTGTGTCTCCTCATGCTCCACCCGATCCTTCTGCCATTGAAGCGAACCAGCAGAGCAGTCAAGCTGCCATTGCTCAATGCGCGCCAGCCTCTCTGATGACACTCGATTTGACATGATTATCAGCCTCATTTAAGCGACATTTCCTTGCTTAAGACATGGTTTTTAGGGTAAAATGACAAATATTCAATCAATTGCCCTATCTCGTGCCATTTGTGTTACCTTGGCCCGTTTCAGGTCTATTTGATGGTTTTCTAGTGTTTTTATGATACACAGGTTTTTGCCGTCAAATAAAATAGCCAAGGACGTGTCTAAGGCGTTGGAACCTCAAGGAATCGCACCGGAATCGATCCAAGGAGCCAAACAAATCAACCAAATTCTTGCCCCGGTTTACAAAGGAGTTTTCGCTGAAAATCCCTTAGTATTTTCGGCAAAAATGCAAGCACAAATCCACTGATGTCAACTGAAGGATATTTTCGGCGAAAACACTAAGTTTTCGCCGAGAAGTGTTGGACCAAAAATCACAGAAGAAACAGCCGACGGTCATCCACATTTGCAAAGGAATTTTCGGCGAAAATTCCTTCATCTTTTCACCGAAAATCCTATTTAAAATCCGGCGGTTTAGGGTTAAGTGCGAATACTTAACCGGCGGCCCAAAATTAAGATACTTTTCATATCTTATCATAATACACTTTTCATAATCAGAATTTGGAGGATTCTCTGAGAGTTCTGAAGGAGAGTATAGAGTTCGAAGAGCCGGAAAGAGATCGTGACGCCATCCCTTCCATCTCGAGGACTCGGAGCTAGGATTGCATTCTACCGGAAGATCAAAGTTCTGCCGGAGTCGTCTTAATTAGGTTTTTCAGATACTTTTCTGTTCTTCCTCTGTATGATTAACTCTTTCTTTATCTTTGATTCTTTTGTGATGAACATGAGTAGCTAAACTCTTAGAGCTTAGACTAGATGAACCCTAAGTGACCCAGGGCTCTAAAGCGGTCACGGATCGGCGGTGATTAGATTCAAAGTTCAATCAGTTTCTCTTTCATGTTTGGTTTGTTCTTCGTTGTTTATGTTTCTTGCCTGGATTGATCACCTAGATTAGATTCTGGTTAAGCTAAGGATAGAAGTGAACGCTCGCCTTACATTAAAACATCAAACTGAACAATTAGCCTTATAATTGGAGTGTGCCTTTCGTAGGAACCGGTTAGGGTTAATCCACTGCAAGAGTAACTCCTAAATCGTTAGTAATTCCACCAGTTAAGTTAAGTCATTGAGAGAGGCGACCGTACCCGGGCGGCTAATTAATCTTGGTATCTAGAATGGATAGAGCGAACGTTCGCCGGTCTTAAACCTAAGGGTTAGGAGTTATGGTGGTGTCTTAGAACTGATTGAATGAATTGAAATCCGCTGATCTGTTGATTGCCTATGCTCTGGTGAACGAAGGGGGATTCAAAGTCTAAGTTTGTCATCTCTGTTTTCAACCCTAATTTCCAATCTGTTTTAGTTTCAATTTTTAATTTCTTGCATTTCTTAGAATTAGAAGTCGTGGAACTCACACCACGCATGAAGTGTTTAAACTGAGTAATTTGCGAGCTCATTTGAGTAGTCAATCATTAGAAGGCCCGTGGAATACAATCTACCCTAGCTTTTGTTAGCTTTATTAGTTATTTGATTGAACGCACGCACAACGATTGCGGCTCATCAAATTGGCGCCGTTGCCGGGGAAATTCTTTTGATTGTTTGAAAGAAGAACTGGCAATTTATTCTTCTACTTTCCATCTTTCACTTTTCCACCCACTTCGATTTTACACTGGTTTTTGTTGTTTTTGTTATTTGTAGGTTGTTCACAGGTGTATGCATCGCCGCCTTTGGACTCGCTCTCAAACCGACAAGGCTAAGAGTATAGAGAGACCAAGCAAATCTGCTCCACCTCGACAATCACAGATTCCAAGGAGAAGCAGAAACACATCGAGGAACTGAAGGAGAGTTCCTCATCTTCACCATTACCGTCACCTTCATCCATTTCATACACCGAGTCACTTTCACCTCCTCCATCTCCTACCATGACTGATCAATTACCACCATCGGGCGGAAATCCACCACCGCCGCCTGCACAGAAGAGTCTAGCTGACTACAACAAGCCTAGCACGACTAGCGTTCGATCTGTCATTGCCGTGCCGAGCATTGAAGGAGATCCTAACTATGAGATCAAGATTCCATTCTTGACTATGATCTCTAGGGATCTACGGTTTGAAGGCAGGCCACTAGACAATCCATGCACAGATCTGGCGGATTTCCTTGATTTCTGCAGCACTTTCAAGAACGGAAATCTCGACAAGAACACTCATTGCTTGAGACCTTTCCCGTTCTCTCTGAAAGGCGCAGCCAAAAGGTGGCTTACTGGCAAACCACCTGGATATTACACTGATTGGGATACTCTGGCTCAGGACTTCATTGAAGAATACTTTCCTCCTGCCAGAACAACAGCCATCAAAGACAGCATCGCCAGATTCTCCCAGAAAAAAGGTGAAAGCTTATACGATACTTGGAATCGATTCCAAGAACTTCTCTACAACTGTCCTCATCACGGATTCGAGCAGAGGCAGTTAGCTGAAATCTTTGCTCGAGGTCTTCGAGAAGAATCTGCCAAGTGGGTCAATTCTCTAGCTGAAGGGGATTGCACTACGCTCACACCTGAAGCTGCTCTTCTTCATTTTGCAAACTGTGCTTCCAAGTCAAGGAACTGGGAGCGACAATCAGAAGGATCAAGGAGCAAGCTCGATCTTAAAGCTACTATCAAGGCAGAAGTAGAGAAGCATCTGAAGAAGTCTTCTACACCAATGAAACCGCCGGCAGCTTCTGTCTATGTTGCCGATTGCGAATGGTGTGCATAATGGAGACCGATGCCAGAATTTTGGTAAGACAGAAGTCTGGTCCGCCGAAACGGTAAATTTCGTTCAATCAAAATGGTTATGCTGGCTACCGCAACTTTAGGCAGAAAGGGAACTATCAAGACAGACCTCCCTACAATAATGGCGACAACCATAACTAGAACCAGAATAACTGCCCAGCTGGTCCAGCTCAAGATCAGAAGCCTAACCATCCACCGGGAGGTGTCTATCAGCCGCCACACCGTAGTCCGGGTAACTATGGAACTGCTCCTGGCAATCGCCAGAATCAATATTTGAATAACACCTATACAGGTCAGCAGTACCAGAAGGAGAACAACGTCAGTGACCTGGACAAGAAGCTTAGTCAGATCATCACCAGACTCGACGATCATGACAGTCAGTTTAAAGCTCAAGCTCTTCTCAATCAAGAACATATAGCAGCCGGTCAAAGAATTGAGTAGGCTGTGAACAACATCTCGAGCATGCTAGCATCTGGTCGACCATTTGGCCAACTTTCGAGCCAGACAGAGCCGAATCCGAGAAAGGAACAAGCTAAGATGGTATTTGTTAATAAGTTTACAAGCTTATCTGTTGATGCTTGTTCTGTTTTATGCACAATCGCTGAAACTCCAGAGAAGAAGGAAGCACTGAAAGTGGCGCCTATGGAGGATGACCCTCCTCTTGCATCGTACTATGTGAAGCCTCCGTTTTTGAGAGCATTGCTGCCAAATGAAAGGATCGAGACTGGCATGAAGGGGAATAAAGAAGGATATCCTGATGTTCATAGCACGAAACCCTCCTCTCCATATCCAGCTAAGTGTTCTGACCCTGGTTCTTTCACTCTACCTCTTGTCATTAGTGATGTTAAGATAGAACGTTGTTTGGTTGATCTTGGCGCGTCTGTTAATGTTATGCCTATGAGTCTGTATGAAAAATTGAACCTAGGAGAACTTGAACCGCATAGCATGCAACTTGTCTTTGCTGATCGATCACTTAAAACCCCTAGGGAGAGAGAGAAAAGACGTTGTTACTAAATGTGGTCCTTTCACGTTCTTAGCTGACTTTGTTATCATTGATACTAGTAAAGATGATTCTACCATTCTCATAGGACGACCTTTCATGGCTACTACTGGAATGCAAATTAACGTTCCAAATGGTTCTTTAACTTTGAGGGTTGGTATAGAAACGATAACATTCCGCCTTAAAGACGGAATGAAATATAATCCTAAGAGTGAAGAATTTCATTGTCTAGCTATTAGAACTGTGGAATTGACTCCGGTCAACTCCGTCACTGATGTCTCTTCTAGTGTTCCTAGATCAAATGTTGTTGCAGGTGCTGGACAGATTACCAAGCAGAAACCAAAATCTGTTCCTCAGAAGCCGCCAAAGAAGAAGGAACTGCAAGCCTCTTCTAAGCCACCGAGAAAAGATCCTAGTAGATCCCGGGGGAAGAACAAGAAGACGAAGACTCAAATGGTCTGGAGACCAGTTGTGTCACCGCCTTCTACCGAGCCAGCTGCACCACCAATTCGTTTCGAGATCAGGCGCCGGAACAAGTATGGAAGGAGAAGCCAAAAGCATCTCCTAAGGAAATACTGACGATCACCGATCTTGGTGATATCAAGCCAAAGGTTACAGAAAAGAAGGAGCCAATCGTTCTCATTCCCTCTACCGTCTTCCTCGTAGAAGATGATCCCTTGACAGAGCTCTTTGGTCCGTTCAAGATCACTGAGCATGTTCCCGACGGACGTACCAAGCTTACACACGCTAACGGAAGAAATTCACGCTAACCGGAGATACCCCGAAGCTCTACTTCATGAACTCCGATGCTAGTGTTAAGTAGAACCTGAGTTGGTATGTCTCCTAATACCGTCCAGGTATCATCCAGCTCAAGGACGTTAATCTAGAGCGCTTCGTGGGAGGCAACCCACGGCTGGAGTCAGTTTTTAAGTCGTGTCAACCTTAGTGTTTTAGAGTCGATTCGGGGGAGCCAAAAGTGTCAGTTTGTTTGATTTCTCATTTTTCGTGTGTATTCTGTGTGTCGTAGTGTCAATTGCAAGTCGTTTGAGGTTTTTCCGAAGTTTGTGGATTTAACTGTGATTTTCTGAAGTTTTCCAGGATTGTGAAAATATTTTCAATCGTAGAGTTCAATATTTTCGGCGAAAATACACCCTGTTTTCAAGAAAAATCTCTTTGAAATCACATTGAGTTTTCCAAACGTTTTTAACTAACATTTTTTGCGAAAATGTATTCATGTTTTCGGCGAAAACCTTTTTGAAAACCGGTAGTACTTTTTAACTAACATTCTCGGTGAAAACTTGCACTTATTTTCGCCGAAAATCCATTTGAAAATCAACCAATTTTTTTCATTTTAAAAATCCGGATTCACCCTCTCTCTCTTCCTTCTTCATTTTCGAAACCGAGCAAAACCTTCCCCTGTTCTCCCGAAAACAAAGCCGTCGCCGCCCATCTTCGCCATCGCCGCTGCCGCCCGCTGCCGACCGCTGCCACCGCCGCCGCCGCCGCCGCTCCCTTCCCCTTCCATTTCCGATCATCTTGAGCCCTAGAACAGCCGAATCAGAGCTCTACATCTCTAGTTCACCCAAACCCTAAAATTTTTGATTTTTTGCCAATTTCTCGTCCTCCATTCACTTTTAGCGTTCATGGCTTCAAGGTAAGTTGAGAACTTTTCATTCCGAATCTTTTGACATATTGGATGCTGAGTTTCGTCGGGGTTGACTTTCAGTTGATTTTTTGGTTTGCCTCGATTTGCGTGCCGACTGTTTTCGTGTGAACTAGGTTAGCTGAACTCGTTGGACTGATCTAGCATGCTTAGGGAGCTTTGTGCCTAATTTTCATATCGATTGATCATGTGTTGCTATAAATAAGACTTATTCTTTGTGATGTTGACTTTTGAGAAATGTCGGCTTGACCATGAACTGTTTATGATCAGTTGGCTGCCTTATGTGCTTATTTACGTTCTATTCTTGTGCATGCCATCTGAGATCATATTATGCCGTCATTTCCCGCTTTGGGATAGTCTTTCCATGATTAGGGTTCAATGTTCGATTATGTTGACTTTTTGAATGTCGTTTTAATTTCTGAACTCTGTTTGTGATAATTCCATTCTGACTGTGTCCTAAGCGTGTATTTTAATTGTTTGGGATTACCGGTTAATCTGCTTTGCTTACCCCCACTCGGTTTTCCTCATTTCTTTGTGAAATTGAGTTTTTCGACTAAGTGTGGGGTATGGTTTTAGTTTGACTAATTTGGTTTCGTTCTGGTTTTAGGAACACCACTTATGAGCGCAGGACCAAGCAGAGACTTAACGCCGCCTCCAGCTCCCGAGCTCCCGTTCCCGTCACACCTGCCATTCATGGACCTCCCCCAGCTTTCCCTGGCCGTGTGGGTTCCACCACACCGTTGCTCGCCTGCCCCCATACTACTTCGAGTGCTACCAGAAGCTCTAGAACATCCCTGGAGCTAATGTTCGCCCACTTTCCAAGGAGTCCCTCTTTGATCACGATGAGGACTACCACCGGAACGTGCACGACGCCCTGGTACATGCTGGACTCCTAGAGCTGACCACCATAGCTTCCGACTTCCCAGACATTGCTCTACAGGAGTTCTGGGCGACTTTTGATCTTGACGAACACAGAAGGAGGCAGCACAGGAAGGTCGTTTCCTTCTATCTGGGTGGGGTGCACAGGACACTCACCTATGATGAGTTTGCAGCTCATCTAGGCATCCCCTACGAGCACTATAATGGTCATTACCTCGGCTGGGAGAACGACGATGCCGACGGGGAGGAGTACCATGCACTCTGGAGCCACATGACTGGAGTGCCCGACGATCGCCTCACGAAGCATAACTCAGTTAAGTCTCTCTCTCACCCTCTCTATCGATTCATTCACATGGTTTGGCGTCGTTCTCTTTTGTATGCTCTAGATAAGGACCGCCACCACATCAGCCGAGAGGAGCTTCTTCTTCATAGCGACATCCAGGAGAGCTACCCTCTTCATCCCGGATGGGTGCTTGCCCGACTACTCCGCAAGAAGACTCAGAGGTCAAAGCCACCTCGCTCACTCTTGGGAGGCAACTTTGTAGGCCGACTCATCATCTCCTTCGGCCTCAGCCACGAATATGGCCCGAACATCGCACGCCAAAGAGTACGCACCGTTGGAGGTGATTTGGCGGTCGAGTACAACCTCGAGCTGGACCTCAGCCCCCAGGTAGCAGCAGATCCTCCTCCTAGGACGAGGATGAGTCGGAGGAAGAAGATGATTCTGAGGAGTCTCCGCCTCAGTCCAAGCCAGAATTTCATGATCAGATACCCTCGCCACACCATCAGGCAGGTTATGCACGCCAGTCGCCGCCACCCATTCCAGAGCCATATCAGGCGCCTCACCCGCAGCCTCACCCGTACCCCGCGGATGTTGGAGAGCTGTACGCGCGACTACAGGAGTGGCGCATCCAGGACAACGCCACCCAAGAGGCGAGATGGACTATTATGCAGTAGCATATGCACCGCTCCAACGAGCGGTATGAGGCACAGATGGCGTGGCAATGTCAGCTCGATAATTTCCTCCACTTTCCACCTCCCGGTCCACCTGACCAGCAGTGATCGGGTTGTATTCCTTGAGGGTATCTTTGGACGAGCGTTCACTATTTAGATTCACCCGTGTCTGGTTAGATGGTAGGAAGCCACATATTAGATTCGAGAGAAGTTAGTCGAAAGCTACACCGCACCAAAGCCATCATCATACATTCCCATCATCCATCTCATCATAAACCCAAGTAGTGTAGAATTCGTTACAGTCCTAGTAGGGAAGTCCTTCTTGACAAGTTACTCGTGTTGTCACAGTGGTGGAGATGTGGTCAAAATGCAAACTTGTGACAGAATTCAGTAACAGAAAATGATTGAGAGCAGAAACACGTCCTTAAACACAGAGAGTGAGAGTCCCCAATTTACTAAATATTTCCTGTGTGAGGAGTCTGGTCGGTCAGGTCAAATTCGTGCATAATTGGTTACGATTACTTGTCGTGTGCAGTTTATTAGTGAGACCAGGTGGTTTGGTTGATCTGTATGCATGATAGGTTTCTTGTTCAAGGATCTATCGGTCTAATAATTGATTGTGTTTGATTGAACTCCAATTTAATCGATCTTATCATTTGTGAACATGAGCGTTTCTATTCAGTTTGCTTGAGGACAAGCAAAAGCTTAAGTGTGGGGTATTTTGATGACACTTGATTTGACATGATTATCAGCCTCATTTAAGCGACATTTCCTTGCTTAAGACATGGTTTTTAGGGTAGAATGACGAATATTCAATCAATTGCCCTATCTCGTGCCATTTGTGTTAGCTTGGCCCGTTTCGGGTCTATTTGATGGTTTTCTAGTGTTTTTATGATAGCACAGGCTTTTGCCGTCAAATAAAGTAGCCAAGGACGTGTCTAAGGAGTTGGAACCTCGAGGAATTGCACCGAAATCGATCCAAGGAGCCAACCAAATCAACCAAATTCCTGCCCTGGTTTACAAAGGAGTTTTCACCGAAAATCCCTTAGTATTTTCGGCGAAAATCCAAGCACAAATCCACTGATGTCAATTGAAGGATATTTTCAGCGAAAACACTAAGTTTTTGCCGAGAAGTGTTGGATCGAAAATCACACAAGAAACAGCCGGCGGTCATCCACATTTGCAAAGGAATTTTCGGCGAAAATTCCTTCATATTTTCACCAAAAATCCTAGTTAAAATCTGACGGTTTAGGGTTAAGTACAAATACTTAACCGGCAGCCCAAAATCAAGATACTTTTCATACCTTATCATAATACACTTTTCATAATCAGAATTTTGAGGATTCTCTGAGAGTTCTGAATGAGAGTTTAGAGTTCGAAGAGCTGGAAAGAGATCGTGACGCCATCCCTTCCATCTCGAAGACTCGGAGCTAGGATTGCATTCTACCGGAAGATCGAAGTTCTGCCGGAGTCATCTTAATTAGGTTTTTCAGATACTTTTCTGTTCTTCCTCTATATGATGAACTCTTTCTTTATCTTTGATTCTTTTGTGATGAACATGAGTAGCTAAACTCTTAGAGCTTAGACTAGATTAACCCTAAGTGACCCAGGGCTTTAAAGCGGTCATGGATCGGCGGTGATTAGATTCAAAGTTCAATCAGTTTCTCTTTCATGTTTGGTTTGTTCTTCGTTGTTTATGTTTCTTGTCTGGATTGATCATCTAGATTAGATTCTGGTTAAGCTAAGGATAGAAGCGAACGCTCGCCTTACTTTAAAACATGAAACTGAACAATTAACCTTTTAAGAGTAACTCATAAATCGTTAATCGTTAGTAATTCCACCAGTTAAGTTAAGTCATTGTGAGAGGCGACCGTACCCGGGCGGCTAATTAATCTTGGTAGCTAGAACGGATAGAGCGAACGTTCGCCGGTCTTAAACCTAAGGGTTAGGAGTTATGGTGGTGTCTTAGAACTGATTGAATGATTATTGAAATCCGCTGATCTGTTGATTGCCTATGCTCTGGTGAACGAAGGGGGATTCGAAGTCTAAGTTTGTCTGTCATCTCTGTTTTCAACCCTAATTTCCAATTTGTTTTAGTTTCAATTTTTAATTTCTCTGCATTTCTTAGAATTATAAGTCGTGGAACTCACACCACGCACGAAGTGTTTAAACTGAGTAATTTGCTAGCTCATTTGAGTAGTCAATCATTAGAAGGCCCGTGGAATACGATCTACCCTAGTTTTTGTTAGCTTTGTTAGTTATTTGATTGAATGCATGCACAACGATTGCGGCTCATCACTCTCGTTAACCTCGTTGGGCATCTGTGGATGAGGTGGAGGCGGTAGCTCTAGGAGAGGCACGTGAGGAACAGGAGATGCAACCGGCTGTGGCAGTGCTTTCTTCAGACGGTGGGGTAGCAAATTGTATTCATCGAGACTGCACGCAAGATCGATGCCTCGCGCGATGGCTAGCTCAGCACCGAGGTGCTCAATCTGCACGCGAGGTATCTCGAGGCCCCATTTGTCGCTGATCTGTAGGGTGTCGATCAGACAGGATGTGAAGGTTCCGCCAGGAAGCTGATGTTGCAGTTTTAGCGGTATCAAATAACTAACCTACCGAAGTAGACTAGATCGTATTCCATAGGGTTTCTACTAATCGACTACTCAAAGAAGCTAGCAAATTACTCAGGTTTAAACACTTAGTGCGTGGTGTGAGTTCCACGACTTCTAATCTAATAAAGCAGGAAAATAAAAGACAGAAAAGTAAAAGGTTGACTAACAAGAAGATAGACGAACTTAGATTTCGAATCCCCCTTAGATCACCAGAGCATTGGCAATCAACAGATCAGCGGTTTTCAATTCTAATTCAATCGGTTTCTATATACCACCATAACTCCTTACCCTTAGGTTTAAGACTGGCGAACGTTCGCTCTATCCGATCTAACTACCAAGATTAACTAGCCGCCTGGGTACGGTCGCCTCTCGCAACGACTTAATTAACTGGTGCAATTACTAACGATTTATGAGTTACTCTTGCAGTGGATTAACCCTAATCGGTTCCTATGAAAGGCACACTCCAATTATAAGGTTAACTGGTTGAATTGATGTTTTAAAGAGAGGCGAGCGTTCGCTTCTATCCTCAGCTTAACAAGAATCTAAACTAGGTGATCAAGGAAGACAAGTTTATGCGCCAAAGCAGGGAAGCTGTCTGGCAACTAACCCTAGCTTGCATAAACTTAATCTAGGCGATCAACCAGAGAAGAAACATAAACAGTGAAGAACAAAACAACCATGCAGAGAGAAACTGATTGAACTTCGAATCTAATTACCGCCAATCCATGACCCCTTTAAAGCCCTGCGTCACTTAGGGTTCATCTAATCTAAGCTCTACAAGTTCAGCTACTCATAACGATAACAGAAGAATCAAAGGCAACAAAGGAAATCATCATACAGAGGAAGAATAGATAAGAACTGAAAAACCTAATTCTGATGACTCCGGCGAAGCTTCAATCTCCTGGATCTTCAAGTTTAAGCTCCGAGCTCTCCGAGGTGGAAGGATGGCGTCACGATCTCTCCAGGGATCTTCGAACTCTCTAAACTCTATCTATCGACCCTAAGGTCGTGGCTAATCAGCCAAAATTCGTGTGTATTCAATCTGGCTTCAAAAAGTCTATATATAACCCTAGAAACACTTTACAAGTTGGAAAAGGCTGAATTTTCCCGTCTGGGGAGCTTACACGGCGTGTAAGCTCATAGTGCATTGAGCTTACATGGCATGTAAGCTCCAAAACGCAGTGTTTTGAGCTGTGCATGCAGCACTCTGACTTGTTTCGATCATTCTCGCTCTGTTTGAACTCCGATTTGGTCTCTGTTTGAAGCGCTGGACTCGTGAGAGAGTCCTCTATAATGTGGTAACCTGGGGGCTCAACATAAAAGCTCACAAAAAGGGTAAAAATAGCCAAGAAATGGACAATGTACGCACTAGGTGCCGATAATCACAAAGTTACGACAAATGCACCAAATACTCATCAAAATGGCATCAAAGGGTATGAAATGTTGCTTAAATGGGGCTGATAATCACGTCAAATCGAGTGTCATCAAAATACCCCACACTTAAGCTTTTGCTTGTCCTCAAGCAAAACTGAACTAGAACACACTCAAATTCACAAATGACACGAGATTAAACTGAGATTCAATTCTAACGATTTGGTTTAGAATGTTCCACGTAGAAAAAGTGACCTACACATGCAAGAACATCAACCAAACAAGTTTTCGATTTCACTAATTTCTGCACACTTCAAGTAGTAGTTTTAACAAAGCTCATTTCTTGGCAAAACAATTAATTATGATTAACCGACTATGATAACACCAATTCTAATAAAAAAGCCTTTAAGCTCTAGCCATGATGTGGATGTGGAGGAAGGAAAAGTGACGTGGCTATCCACTCGACTTCATCCGTTTCTAGATCTGTACGTTACATGTTCTAGCTAGGACCGATTTAAACAACAATTTATTTCAAGATAGCAAGCAAGATCATGCATAATCCTAGACTCCTATACCCCACACTTAAACGGTTTTGTGTCCTCACAGAACTAATCTAGAGTAGAGAGATACGAAGTACCTGGAATGAGATGGTCGGTGTAGTGGATGAACATGGATAGTCCGGAGCAGAGCGGAGTAGCTACTCGAGTTCCTACAAAACAAAAACAACAAAAAGATCAAAAGGAAACTGGGACAAGTTTCCTGGATCCACACAGAATAAAAGTGGATCGAGATCCGAAAAGAAGAAAGAAAAGAAATGGAAAGGATAGAAACAACCTGATCAATGTTCCGAGGGCAGGGGTGAAAATCAGAAGTCGAAACCGGTATAAATAGTCGGCGGAAAACACAAGATTTTCGGCGAAAATGATTGAAAATTTTTGGCGAAAATGTTTTGTAAAATCAAAATCCGGTTCGGCGAAAAGTTAAGTTGTTTTCGGTCGAGAAGTAGAAACAGGAGAACAGGCCGGTTTTAAACACATATTTTCGGCGAAAATATGGGTGAATTTTTGCCGAAAATAATCTTAAAAATGGTCGGCAATTTTTTTATTTTTTTTCAACAGGGCCTTTAAAACAGAACGACTCTAAATGAAAACAACTGACTCCAGTCGTGGGTTGCCTCCCACGAAGCGCTCTTGTTTAACGTCCGTGAGCCAGATGATACCTGCTAGGGACCCCAACTTAGGAGTTCCTTGAAGTCAATCGTCTTCTTCAAGGATAGCGGTTGAGTGCCATGTAGCACTCCAGCAGGGTGATGTAGCCGGTAGTGCTCTAGTAGATCGCGGTTCTTTTTGGATGACCAGTTCTTCTCGAGTTCTCCTTCTGGAGGAGGAATTAGATAGTATGGTGCGGCATGGTCAATGAGCTCCATCTTCTCCACTTTATGATCATCTAGAGGTCTATCAAGATCGAGTATGTATGCTTCCAAACCCTTGACGTCTTCGATCCTCACGTGCTCGTCTCTGGCTTGATCTATAGGTTGGCTCGACGGAAGCTCTATTGAGGATATCTCCTCGATTTCTTCGTGCTCCTCTTCGGCTTCAACTTCAAGATGGATTGGCTCTTTGTCTTCATCAACCACCACCACCAAGGATTCTTCATCAGATGCTTCTAGCTCGCAATAGTCATGGGTGAGATTGTCATGTTCATCTTCGTACGGCTCTTGAGCATCTTCTTCCATTAGTGGATTTGGTTGCTCGAGCTCGACATCCACCATGTTACGAGCTTGTAGCTTCGAAACGAGATCATCCAAGGCGGATTCTACTCTTGCCATCTGTTGTCGATGCTGATGAACTGGTATATACACCTCTTGGTGATTTTGTTGGTGGTGTGTAGCTTCTGGCTCTTCTTCGAAATGTTCTTGAGCATCTTCTCCCTTCAATTGCACTAGTCGCTTGAGCGCGGCGTTCAATGCATCAACAGCATCGTCCATTGATTGGAGGTTGTCGATCGCGACTTGGGTGCTTGCTATCCATTATCAACAGCATCGTCCATTCTTCAAGGCCAGCGGTTGAGTGCCATGTAGCACTCCAGAAGGGTGATGCAGCCGGTAGTGCTCCAATAGATCGCGGTTCTGGTTGGATGACCAGTTCTTCTGGAATTCTCCTACTTGAGGAGGAACGAGGTAGTACGGCGCGACATGGTCAATGAGCTCCATCTTCTCTACAGGTTGACTCGGCGGAAGTGTGGGTGAGGGTATCTCCTCAATCTCTATGTGCTCCTCTTCGGCTTCAACTTCGGGATGGATTGGCTCTATGTCTTCATCAACCACCACCGCCAAGGATTCTTCTAGCTCATAATAGTCATGGATAGGATCATCATCTTCTTCTTCGAACAGCTCTTGAGCATCTTTTGTCATTAACTGCTTTGGTTGCTCGAGCTTGATGTCCGTCACGAGATGAGCTTGTAGCATTGAACAGATATTATCCAAGGCACATTGGGTTCTTGACGAGCATTGTTCAAGTTCATGAAGCATCTTTTGGTTATCTCTAGCGCCACTTTGATGCTCTTGTTGGTGTGTCTCTAGGTAACCTTGTAGCATTGAAGAGATTTTATCAAAGAGGGAGTCAAATCTCACCGTTTGTTGTTATTGTTGATGTAGCATCTCTTGGTAATCCTCAATATTTGGTGCTCCATTGACGCACCACTCTTGGTACTGGTCATCCCACCTGTAATCCTGCATAATCAAATCTCAAAAGCACTACCCAGGTAAATCATGGAAATATGGAGGAAAATTAAACGGTAAGGCGGTAAGGTAGAAGAATAATTTGCCAACTCTTTTTTGAAACAATTAGAAGAGTCCCTGGCAACGGCGCCAATTTGATGTTGTAGTTTTAGCGGTATCAAATAACTAACCTACCGAAGTAGACTAGATCGTATTCCACAGGGTTTCTACTAATCGACTACTCAAAGAAGCTGGCAAATTACTCAGGTTTAAACACTTAGTGCGTGCTGTGAGTTCCACGACTTCTAATCTAATAAAGCAGGAAAATAAAAGACAGAAAAGTAAAAGGTTGACTAACGAGAAGATAGACGAACTTAGATTTCGAATCCCCCTTAGATCACCAGAGCATTGGCAATCAACAGATCAGCGGTTTTCAATTCTAATTCAATCGGTTTCTATACACCACCATAACTCCTTACCCTTAGGTTTAAGACTGGCGAACGTTCGCTCTATCCGATCTAACTACCAAGATTAACTAGCCGCCCAGGTACGGTCGCCTCTCGCAACGACTTAATTAACTGGTGCAATTACTAACGATTTATGAGTTATTGTTGCAGTGGATTAACCCTAATCGGTTCCTACGAAAGGAACACTCCAATTATAAGGTTAACTGGTTGAATTGATGTTTTAAAGAGAGGCGAGCGTTCGCTTGTATCCTCAGCTTAACAAGAATCTAAACTAGGTGATCAAGGAAGACAAGTTTATGTGCCAAAGCAGGGAAGCTGTCTGGCGACTAACCCTAGCTTGCATAAACTTAATCTAGGCGATCAACCAGAGAAGAAACATAAACAGTGAAGAGCAAAACAACCATGCAAAGAGAAACTGATTGAACTTCGAATCTAATTACTGCCAATCCATGACCGCTTTAAAGCCCTGGGTCACTTAGGGTTCATCTAATCTAAGCTCTACAAGTTCAGCTACTCATAACGATAACAGAAGAATCAAAGGCAACAAAGGAAATCATCATACAGAGGAAGAACATATCAGAACTGAAAAACCTAATTCTGACGACTCCGGCGAAGCTTCAATCTCCTGGATCTTCAACTTTAAGCTCCGAGCTCTCCGAGGTGGAAGGATGGCATCACGATCTCTCCACGGATCTTCGAACTCTCTAAACTCTATCTATCGACCCTAAGGTCATGGCTAATCAGCCAAAATTCGTGTGTATTCAATCTGGCTTCAAAAAGTCTATATATAACCCTAGAAACCCTTTACAAGTTGGAAAATTTCCATGGAAGTGGGTACCCCTATCGCTTATGATGAAGCGTGGTGAACCAAAACGCGTGAAAAGATGGGTAAGGAACCGACCCACCACTCTTGAATCGTTAGTGGGTAGAGCTTCAGCTTCAGCCCACTTAGAAACATAATCAACGGCCACAAGGATGTACTTGTTTCCGTTGGAGGGTGTGAACGGACCCATAAAATCAATTCCCCAAACATCAAAGATTTCAACAGTTAAAGAAACAATTTGGGGCATCTCATTACGGTTAGAGATGTTACCTGATCGTTGGCACGCATCACAATGATGAGCAAAAGCATCGCAATCACTGAAGATTGAAGGCCAATAAAAACCAGTTTCAAGTACCTTTCTTGCAGTGCGGTTGCCGCCGAAGTGTCCTCCAAACTGACCTTCATGGCACTTACGCATGATGTCAGCCGCTTCGATGTAGGAGACACATCTTTGGATCATTCCGTCAATACTAATACGGTATAAGAATGGCTCATCCCAGAAGTATGACTTGGCCTCTTTGAAGAGCTTCTTACGTGCATTATAATCCAGCTCAGGAGGTACGACACCGTGAGAGAGATAATTAGCCAGGGTGCATACCAGGGCTCTTCTGAATTGGTTGCGTTACTCAGCTCTTGAGCGTGAGGGATTGCCCAGGGCTTGATAGCTATGCTGTTAACCTGTTCATAAATTTTGACACGCAACAACTCATCAGGGAAAGAATCATTGATAGGGGTAGTAGTAGACTTATCTGTATGTGATTCCTCGAGTCGTGAGAGGTGATCGACTGCCAGGTTCTCAGCTCCCTTCTTGTCTTTAATCTCTATGTCAAACTCTTAGAGAAGAAGGATCCACCGGATGAGACGCGGCTTCGAATCCTGTTTGGCCAAAAGATGGCGCAGAGCAGCATGATCTGTATAGACGATGGTGTGTGAAAGAACTAGGTACTGTCTGAACTTGTCAAAGGAGAAAACGATAGCTAGAAGCTCTTTCTTTATATAGTGTAGTTCATTTGAGTTTCGATAAGCGTCTTGCTAGCAAAATAGATTGGATGAAATCTCTTCTCCTTTCTCTGACCAAGAACCGCACCAACGGCGAAGTCGCTAGCATCACACATGATCTCGAAGGGGAGATTCCAATCTGGTGCTATAAGGATTGGTGCAGTGGTGAGTCTAGTCTTCAAAGTCTCAAAGGCTGCAAGACAAGCTTTATCAAAAATGAAAGGAACATCCTTCTCAAGAAGCTTCGTCATTAGGAGAGTGATCTTGGAGAAGTCTTTGATGAATCTCTGGTAGAATCCAGCATGACCGAGGAAGCTTCGAACTATCTTGACCGAGGTCGGCGGTGGCAAGCTGGCGATGGTTTCAAGCTTGGCACGATCAACTTCTATGCCGAGCTTAGAGATCTTGTGGCCAAGAACAATGCCCTTGGTAACCATGAAGTGACACTTCTCCCAACTAAGAGCTAGGTTGGTTTCCTCACAACGAGCCAGCACCTTGTCCAGGTTGGCTAGGCACTTGGAAAATGAGTCTCCATAGACGGAGAAGTCGTCCATGAATACCTCCACTACATTCTCTACCAGATCTCCAAATATAGCAAGCATGCATCTCTGAAAAGTTGCAGGAGTGTTACATAAACCAAAAGGAATGCGACGATAAGCGAACGTACCAAACGGGCAGGTGAAGGTCATCTTCTCTTGATCGTCGAGCTCGATGGGGATCTAAAAGTAACCGGACATCCCATCTAGGACTTCCTTCTTCACAACTTCCTGCATCAGAGGGTTTAATCGGCGTTGCGGTTGTCTGACTGGTTTGAACTCTTCATCTACAACTATCCGATGCTAGCAGAAGGTTTCAGAGATGCCTCTAATGTCGGCCAACTGCCAGGCAATGGCTCGGACATGCTTCTTGTGTAACCTGATCAGTTGCTCTTTCTGCTCGGGAGATAGATTCGAATTAATGATGACTGGCAGCTAGCATTCCTTCCCCAGGAATGCATACTCTAGATGGTCAGGCAGCTCCTTTAAGGTGAGTTCTAGCGGATTCTTATATGAAGTAGTGATCCGACTCGATGCTAGCTCGATGTGTGTAGTCGCAGTGCTGGGTGTGAATGTCGCCTTCTGCTCGTCTAACTCATCTTGCCATAGGCGCTGCTCTGGATCTTCTAGGGCACTGTCAATTCCTGAAATCAAACACAACTCTAGCGGATCACTAGATAAGGCATTTGTGATGAAGTTGTCCGAGGCCAACTCCATTGAATCAACAGTATAACAGTTATCATCTTGAGCAACAGAGTATCTCATGCTATCTTTAATGCGGAATGTAACACTTTCCTGTCCTACACTTAAAGTCAACAGGCCTTGTTTGTAGTTAATATTTGCACCAGCAGTTGTTAAGAAGGGTCGACCTAAGATAAGCGTTCCGTCTAACTCACGGGTATCTAGAACAACGAAATCTACAATTATGGTAAAAGGGCCACAGCAAACAGCTACGTCTTCTATTACACCCCTAGGCAGTTTGACAGACCTATCGGCTAGCACGAGATGCAAAGTAAGCGGTTTTAATTTCCCTTAGTTCAGCTTTTCATATAGATAAACAGGCATAACATTAATAGAAGCACCAGAATCAGCCAGACTATGATCAATTTTAATACCATTAATGATGCACGGTAATGTAAAAGGACCGGGATTAGAACACTTATGGGAGATGGCACACCCAAGAGAGAAGCGCATTCGTTAGTGAGCGTGACAGAGTACGCCTCTCCGTTCTTCACTTTCTTTACGAGATCCTTAAAGAACTTCCCAAGTGGTGGTATAATCTCTACAGCTTCTGTTACTGGTATCTTGATCTCCGCAGTCTTGAGAACATTCTACCACTTCTTATACTAGGTGTCATGATCCTTGGCTTTGCTCATTGCAGCTTTCAGAAAGGGGATCCGAGGTATAAATGGCTCCAAGACGGGCTCAGGAGCTGTCTTGGGAGGAGGAGCCGGTGCTTCTTCTTCTTCTTCTGTGATGTCTTCGATCTCTGGCATATCTATGGCAGCACTAATATCTGGTATCACGTTAGGTTTCGGAGCTTTTGGGTCGGTTGTTTGCTTGCCGCTCCTGGTGGTGATAGCTTGAGCGTGCTAGCTCTTCACACCGAAGTCTGCTTGAAATGCCGCCTGATTAAGGAAAGGATTGCTAGTGAAAAGTTTAGTCATATTGCTTATCGCATCTTCTATCCTTTGGCTTTGAGCCCTCTGTCCTTGATTGAGTGCGGCTTGAGCTTTTAACTGATTGTCGTGGTCGTCGAGTCTGCTCATGATTTGACCAAACATTTTCTCATAATCTTCGTCTCTATTGTAGTGCTGCGGCTTTACTCGAGATTGTTGCTATCCTCCAACGAATCCAGGGGGTCTCTAATAAGGATCTGCAAACCGGTTATTCTGGTTCTGTGGTACGTAGTTTCTGTAACCAGCGTAGCCTTTCTGATTGTTGGCGAAGCCTTGACCAATGAAGTTCACCTCTTTTGAAGACCATTCATCTATTTTACCAAAGTTTAGGCAGCTTCCGCCGTTATGAGCATAGGTTCCGCACCATCCACAGTTAGCTGAAAAGACGGTAGCTAACGGAGGATCAAGGGAGATGCCAACTGCCTGTAGATGTTTCTGAACTTCTGCCTTGACCTGATCTGCAACGCTCATCTGACTCTTGGTACTCGCCCTTTGTCTCTCCCAGCTTCTTGACTTTAAAGCACAGCTAGCAAAATGAGAAAGAGCATCCCGAGGGGTGAGAGCGGTGCAATCTCCACCAGCTAGGGAGTTGACCCACTTTGCAGATTCCTCACGCATACCATGAGCAAAGAATTCAGCCAACTACCTGTCTTCATACCCATGATGAGGGCAGTTGAAGAGAAGGGATTGGAATTCATTCCAAGTGTCGTACAAGCTTGCATCTTCTCTCTGAGTAAACCTGGAGATGCTGTCCTTATAGGCAGTTGTTCTTGATGGAGGGAAGTATTCCTCAACGAAATCTTGAGCCAGGGTTTCCCAATTGGTGTAATGACCGGGTGGTTTACTTCCAAGCCATCTCTTAGCTGCGCCTCTGAGAGAGAATGGAAAGGCTCGAAGGCATAGAGCGTTCTTGTTGAGGTTCCTAGACTTGAAGGTTTCACAGACAGCCAGAAAGTCAGACAGATGTGTGCAAGGATTATCATCCGGCTTTCCTTCAAATTGTACGTCCCTAGAGATTAATCCTAGGAAGGGGATCTTGATCTCATAGTCAGGATCATTGTCATTAGAAAGCACGGTGATGGGGGACCGAACGTTAGATGCGCTCGGCTTACTGTAGTCCGCAACACTCTTTGGAGCAGCCATTACAGATGGGAAAGATGGAACGGAAGTAATCCGATTCTGTACCTGCTATGATCTGCAAGGGACAAAAACAAACACAACCGGTGTAAAATCAAAGTGTGACAGGAAATGAAAGATGGAAAGGTAGAGGAGTAGAAATTGCCAACTCTTCTTTCAACGAAATAGAAGAGTCCCCGGCAACGGTGCCAATTTGATGAACTGTAAAACAGGGTATCAAATACTACAGAGCTGGAAAGCTAAGTAGATCGTATTCCATGGGTCTCTTCTACTTGCTCACTCAAATATGTTGGCAATTTTTGTACTCAAAGTTGAACACATAGTGCGTGGTGTGAGTTCCACGACTTCTATACTAATAAGCAAGGTGAAATGAAACAAAAATTAAATGCAGAAATAAACGAGATTGATTGATTGACTTTGACAGACGACAGGCGAGCTTAGCTTTGAATCCCCCTTAGATTACCAGAGCATTGGCAGTCAACAGACCAGCTATTTTCGATTCTAGTTCATTCAGTTCACAGACACCACCATAACTCCTGACCCTTAGGTTTAAGACTGGCGAACGTTCGCTCTATCCGATCTAGCTACCAAGATTAATTAGCCGCCCGGGTACGGTCGCCTCTCACAACGACTTAACTAACTGGTGCAATTACTAACAAATTATGAGCTATTCTTAAAGTGGATTAACCCTAACTGGTTCCTACGAAAGGCACACTCCAATGATTAGGTTAATTGTTCGATTTGGTGTTTTAAAGTAAGGTGAGCGTTCGCTTCTATCCTTAGCTTAACAAGAATCTAATCTAGGTGGCCAAACCAGACAAGAAACACAGAGAACAAAGAACAAATCAAACATGAAAGAGAAACTAAATGAATTTCGAATCTAATCACCGCCGATCCGTGACCGCTTTAAAGCCCTGGGTCACTTAGGATTCATCTAATCTAAGCTCTATGAGTTTAGCTACTCATATTGAATACAGAAGAATCAAAGAAGAACAAAGAATACATCTCAGGTAGGAAAGACAGAGAAGAACTGTAAAACCTAATTTCGATGAATCATTGCAGCTTCAATCTGCTGAATCTTCAACTCCTAGCACTGATTCTCCGAGATGGATGGCGTCACGATCCGTTCCTGGCTCCTTGAACTCTTTTCACTCTTCCTCTCTCCAGTCTCTGTCTTGGAATTTTCGTCCAAAGTGTAAGTTATGAGATCTATTTTCAGCCGCCGGTTTCTGTATTTAAACCTACCCGCGGACTGCTTGAAATACTCTTGATTTTTCGCCGAAAATTTGGGGAGTTTTCGGCGAAAACTCTCGTTTAAATGTTGGATTGTTCCGTCTGTTTCTCCTGGTTGAAATGGCTTGGAGTTTGCGGCGAAAACTTCTCAGTTTTCGCCGAAAACTTTCTCTTGTGAAGAACTGCCAATTTCCTCTTGAGTTTTCGTCGAAAAAAGGACTTTTTCGCCGAAAACATATGTGTAAATTGGAGTAGGATTGTGTTGACTTGATTGACTTCTCTGGTTGATTCAGGTGCGATTCTTCGGGGTTCCAATGCCTTGGACACGTCCTTTGGCTACTATATTTGATGGCAAAAACCTGTGCTAACATGAAAACACTAGAAAACCATCAAATAAACCCGAAATGGGCCAAGGTAACACAAATGGCACGAAATAGAACAGTTGAGTGAATATTCACTATTCTACTCTAAAAACCATGTCTTAAGCAAGGAGATGTCACTTAAATGGGGTTGATAATCACGTTAAATCCAGTACCTCCGCAATGCCAACTGAGGAAGAAAGGAGAAATTTTTTGAAGCCGGAGACATTTTTGAAGCCGGAGACCAGGTGTGGGTACATTTCAGGAAGGATAGGTTTCCAGAGCAGAGGAAGTCCAAGCTACTACCCAGGGGAGACGGGCCTGACACAGTCATCCAGAGGATTAACAAAAATGCCTACGTCCTTGACCTACCAAACTCCTACGGGGTAAGTGCAACCTTTAATGTGGCTGACCTAACCCCTTATTACGATGATGAATATGTAGGATAGGATTTGAGGACGAATCCTCCTCAAGAAGAGGGGGATGATGAGCCCAACAAACCCTGGACCCGACCTGAGCCTCCATTTACCCAAAGCCAGACCAAGGCCTTCCGAAAGAAACTTAACGCCTACATAGAGTCCTGGAGTAAAGAAGGGCATGAAGAGGATGCTGATCGATTCATCAAAGAAGGCTACACCCTCTTGGAGATTCAAGAAGGCATCCGGACACAACCGGAGCAGGGCCTGAGCAAGGACACTAAAACCGCGGGCCAAGGCCAAGGCCAGCCAGAGCCCGACCGAGCCAAGCTCACCGAGCTGCCACTGAAGCCCAACCGGCCCAAGCAAACCGCGGGCCAAGGCCAAGGCCAGCCAGAGCCTGACCGAGCCAAGCCCACCGGGCCGCCACCAAAGCCCAACCGGCCCAAGCCGCCGATCACCGCCGGATTAGGGTTTTGACCTAATTAGGTCTTTCATTCAACATTAAAGACTTCAACTATTATTTTATGTTTTATTTCTTTTTAGTCGGACTGTTTAGGCGTGTTAGGACCCTAATTAGGATTAGGAGTCTTTATTTTATTCTTATTTTAGAAGTAGTCTTTAGGGAGGAGAGCTTGTTCCCTCACCTATATAAGGAGGCCGTCGTCCACCCTTGTAGAACACAACTTTTGAAATCAATAAACTTCTGTTGAACATATGTTCTCTTCCCTTCAAGCCTTTGCACGTTGTTGCATCGCTTAAGGATCGACTTATCGTCAGAAGCATCCATCTTCTGAAGTGGCGTCTACGACTTGATACTTCTGGTTCCTAGCTGTTATATAGCTAGCGGGTCAAAGTCCTCATCCGCCCCCGGTTCCCGATGGTTCTACCTCGTTGCATGATCTCAACTTGCGGTGTTCATGGGTCGTCTGCCCACGGTTGCAGCGGTTCACATCAAGAACCCCTCAACAAACCTTCGATAATAACCAGCCAAGCACAAGAAGCTCTTTAGTTGTGACACATCCTTAGGTGGGGACCAATTAACGACCACCTCGATCTTCTTCGGATCAGCCTCCACACCCCTCATAGGAACCACGTGACCGAGAAACAACACCTCATCCAACCAAAAAGCACACTTCGAGAACTTGGCAAAAAGCTGCTGCTCCCTCATCTTCTGAAAGACGATCCTCAAATGCTCTTCACGCTCCTTCTCATTCTTGGAGTAGATGAGAATGTCATCGATGAACACTATCACGAGTATTCATGAAAAACCTTGTTCATGAGAGCCATGAATGCGGCCGGAGAATTGGTGAGACCGAAGGGCATGACAAGGAACTCATAGTCCTCATAATGAGTTCTAAAAGCTGTCATCGGCACCGATCTGTCTTCCACCTTCAACTGGTGGTAACCCGACCTCAAATCTATCTTCGAAAACACTTCAGCCCCTTGCAATTGATCAAAGAGATCATCTATCCTTGGAAGTGGATAACGATTTTTGATCGTTGCCTTATTCAACCGGCTATAGTCAATGCACATTCTCATCGTCCCGTCCTTTTTCTTTACAAACAACACCGGTGCTCCCCATGGGGATACACTTGGGCAAATGAATCCCTTATCCAATAGCTCTTGCAACTGTTCTTTTAACTCCTTCAATTCCACCGGCTCCATTCGATAAGGTGGGATGGAGATTGGAGCAGTTCCAGGAACCAACTCTATGTTGAACTCCACCTCACGCTCGATCGGTGCACCCGGTAACTTTTCAAATACATCAACAAACTCCTGAGTTACCCACACCTTCTCCAACTCCTCACTCTGCTCAACTGACACTTGCACTAACAAAGCCTCACACCCTTCTTGGGTCAAGGAGAAAGCTTGCATCGCTGAAACTAACCCCATAGGTGCCGAATCCCTCTTTCGTACACCTTGGAACACCACTTGACCAACCCCCTCTACCTGGAGCACTACCTCCTTCTTCCGGCAATCAAGCAAAGCCCCATACTTATCCAACCAATCCATGCCAAAAATGACATCGAACTCATTGAAGGGGAGCACCACCAAATCAGCTAGCTACTCCGAACCTCCTACCGAGACCTTACAGCCTCTCCACACACTATCTACCTGAACATAAGTTCCCAAAGGAGTTCTGACACCCCAACTAGTACCCAAACTACTAGCTACAACACCCAAGCTACTCAAACATTTCTCAGATACAACAGAATGGGTCGAGCCTGAATCAAACAAAGCATAAATGGAAAGATCTAAGATAGAGATCATATGGGTCACCACGTCATTTGCATTCTCTACCGCACCCTTGGTGAGAGGGTAAAGCCTTCCTTGCTCCCCTCCAGCTCCAACGGGTGTAGCATTGGATACCGTTCCTCTTCCAGCACCTGAGGCTCCCCTACCAAAGCTGCCTCCCCCTCTACCTCCATAAGTCCCAAATGGAGCTCTAGGTCCTTGCACCGATCCCACAGAATGAGTCCGAGTGGCTCTCTTGGTCAGACAGTTTAGACTCCTATGCCCACGCTGTCCACAGGTGTAACAGGTCACCAGAGCCGGCCTAAGCATGTGGCATATCCCAAAGTGAGGCTTCCTGCAAGTGTCGCACATAGGAAGTCCCGATGACGCCCCTCCCAAACGAACTGTACCACCGGTACGAGCAGGACAGGCCACACTCTTATGACCAAGTCGGCCACAACTGAAACAAGTCATCACACCCCTCGATGGAGCCGACTGGCTGCCCCTGAACCCAGAAAAGGAAGTCTGAGCTCTCTTCGCCGGGTAACTGTGGGTGGCCAAATGGGTAGGCAGGACAGACGCCTTCCTCTTCCTCTCTTCTTTCTTCAGGTTCTCCAACCTCTCCCTCTCTAGTGTTACCGCCTTAACCGACACCAAACTCCCCATATCCGCGATAGTGACTTCCTCCTGAATCTCCACTCTCAGCCAATTCTTGAACTTGTTAATGAGCTTCCTCTCCCGATTAGTCCGCTCGTCGTACCACTTAGAGAGGGAAGTGAACTCTATGTAGTAAGCGAGGATGGACTTCTCGCCTTGCTCCAAACTCATGAACTCCTTAGCTTTCTCCTCGCGCCAAAGGTCAGGACAGAACTATTCATGAAACATCTAAAAAAACTAATCTAACTCCATCTCCGGCGGAACCACCCGACTCTGCGGCATCGACTTCCACCAATTCAGAGCATGACCCTTAAACAGGAAGGTCATTGCCTGCACCTTGAACTCCTCATCAAGTCCCATCTACAGGAACTTGTACTCACATTCCTGAAGCCATTGCTCAGCTACCTCAGGATCAGCCACTTCCCCGCTAAACTCTCCAAAGTTCCAACCCTTCAACAGACTCGGTTGAAACCTAAGAACTCCTCCTCCATACCCCGAGTTTCCAGTGGACCTACTTCCCATTGCTTGACTAGATTCACTACAGGAGGACATTTAAACAATTCAGTTGACCTTCCAAGAAACTTCAAACAACTCAAAACATCAGTTGTTTCAAAACTTCCCACCCGTTTAAAATAATTTGACAAAAACCCTTGGAATTCCGGTCCTATACCGATGTCTCATCCCCTCCCTCAACGAGGTTAATTACTCCCCAAAGGGAGGAGGCGATCAACCAGTACATCAGCGACTAACTAGGCTCTGATACCACTTGTAACACCCGACCCAAATCAACCCAGTGAAACCCAAGGTTGAACCAGTCTCGAGTGTTACTAATTAAAAATCAACATAAATAACAAGTAAAACCAAACTTTAAAACTATCTCTTAATTTGAGCCAAGTTGAAAGAATTTTCTCTCTCTTCCGAGTCTCTCTAATTTTTGATCATCGCTGACGGCTGGCTTTCCTATGTGGGTGCGCTCCTTTGGGGCTGACTGTTGTAGGTGAACGCCGGTCTGGCTCCTAGAGCCCGCTGGATTTCTCTCTCTTCTCTTTGATTTGGCAAGCTTATGACCGCTGCTACTGTTTCATCGAACTCTTGGGCTTCAGTGGTAGGATCTGATCCGGATCCAGATCTAGAGTTTTTCCCACCGATCTTGATTGACGGTGTGCAGCAGATTCCGTCGGAAGTGGTAGACCTTGGAATCAAGAAGTTTGAAAGTGCTCTCGTTGGTCAATTTCTTGGGCGCTCTCCGCCGCTTCGAGTTTTTCAATCACTTGTAAACAGACTATGGAATTACAATGGCTTTGTCTCGGTCTCTGAGCTCTCTTCAGGTAGTTTCTTGATTGAGTTTCCTACAGTCTCGGTGTGTGAGTGGGTGCTAGCTAGGTTGTGGCATGTTCACCATCATCCCCTGTTCTTGAAGAGGTGGAGTTTGGATGTTACGCCTATTAGCCTGCAACCTAAGGAAGTTCCGGTTTGGATTCAGCTAAGTAAAGTCCCAGTTCCTTTGTGTACACATGCTGGGGTAGGTCGATTGGAAAGTTTAATTGGTAAGCCGATTAGCAAGTTTGTTAGGAATGGGACTACGGTTAAAGTGTGTGTGCTTATGGAAGACAGTGCTGATAAGCCTAGTTCTCTTAGTGTGGCTGTCGCTGGTATGCAGCTGATGTGACTGTATTTGGTGCATTTTTAGCTTATCATTGACCTATGAAACGCCCGTGTTTGATCCTTAAATGCCATGCTTAATATGTTTTTATCGAAGTTTTGTGCTAAGTGCTATTCTGTTGCCCGGTTACCACTTTGAGGCCAATTCCATGTCTATTGGAGGTGTTTTCTTTGTATTTTAAGGTCTGGGCATTGTAGTACTGGTTACAAGGAGCACGTAGGATCAAATGGGAGGTCAATCGGAGCTAGGACGGAGGAGATATGGACGTGGAAAAATTGAAGAAAATACGATTTTCAGCTGAAGACAGTTTCGGTGAAACTATCATATAGTTTTCGCCGATGAAGAAGCTTTCGGCGAAGTTCTCAAGTCTTCGGTCTGAAAACTAGAGGCAGACGGTGGGCATTTGGAACTTGAAGATGGTTTCGGCGAAAACTTTGCATCAGTTTCGCCGAAACTGTCAGGCAAATCCGGCGAAAACTTTGCATCAGTTTCGCCGAAAATTTCATGCAAATCTGGCGTGCTATATAAAGGTGAAGGAGGCGAAGATTGAGAAAAAAAAATTCATTCTAATTTTACATCATCGCCGTCCGCCTCTCTCTCTCTCAATTGTTCATCATCAACTCCATCATCTCCTCTCCCTCAACCACACACCAACCTCCCTCAATTGTTGATCAACTTGAAGATCTAAGTGAAGCCTTCCACCCTTGGATTGGAGCTTGAAGAGTAAAGTGAGAAGATCCTCCATGGAAGCAAGGATGATCTCCTCTCCTCAATTTCAGGTTTCCTCCATGGTTAAGCTAGGCTAAACTTAGGTTTAGTTTAGTTAGGGATGGATCAAGCTAGGATAGGTGATTGATAGTTTGGATTGATGTTCTTATAGCCATTTGTGTAAGATGATGATCCTAAACCTTGTGCATATTGTCCATGGGACTTGACTTGTTCTTTGGTGCATTGTTTATGTCTTTCAATACATGAGAATGATTGTTTGATGTTGATCTAAGGTTGCAGGATTGTAATTGAATGATTTGAGAGATTGAATTATGCAATTACAACCATTTTTTAGCTTGTTTTCCTTGGTGACATTTTATCGAACACTTGGTGTACATTTAGTTTTCCATCATTTGAAGGTTGAAAGACCCTTTTGATTGTTAGACTAGTGTTTTATGATTGACATGAGAGTGTCTTGCATCACTTACCTTGTGCTAGATGATTGTTAGCATAGAATTCAAGTTCCAAGCATTTCATTGAGCTAGTTTAAAGCATTCCATTTCCTTTGTTCACATAGCGAAAGCATGGTGCATTTGGTCTAGGAATAGTGAGTCAATTGTGCGAGACTTCGTTGATTCTACTTGAGTGATTTGCTTGGTCATTAATTACACATCGTTGCTTGAGATTCAATCCAGCTTTCATGAATCTTGAGCTTGAAGAAATCCCTAGCTAGACTAAACTCCTTTCTCTCCTGTTTGATCCTCAATTTTCACTTGTCAATTTTACCTTGTTTGCTTATGTTTTTAACTTGTCTCCTTTCAAAACCAAACTTCAATTTAAATGTATGGACCATTTACGAACGTTGTGAGTATTAGCCTATGAGGGAACCCTGAGGAATACGACCTTGATAAATTCCTTATCAAGTTTTTGGCGCCGTTGCCGGGGAACTCCTCTCATTCGTAAGAAAGCAATTATTAGTGAACCGATCTTTACACTTCCTTCCGTTTTCCTTTTTGCTTCCTTTTTACTCTTTGTTTACTTTGTTATCCCGCATCGTTGTATTACTCGGGTGTGTTTGTTGTGCTTGTGTGCAGGAGATTTGAGTTAGTGCATGAGGCGTTCAGCTCGTCTTCAAGCACGACTCCAAAGATTAGAACAAGTGCTCGAACCACGGACTACTTCCCCACCTCCTACAGTTGAAAAACAAGAAGCTTAACGCATTTCACACCACACTATGTCTCAACACGGAGATGACGATGACCAATCGGTACATTCACATCACACTAATGAAGATGATCAATCGCAAAGAGGTGCGAGGCGCACACTAGCCGATTATGCTCGCCCAACCCTCGAAGGGGCAGCCTCGAGTATTGTGCGAAGACCGGTAAATGCAAGAAACTTCGAGTTGAAGCCTAACATGATTCAGATGGTGCAGAACGGAGTGGTGTTCAACGGTATAGATGGAGAGTGCCCATCTAGACACTTGAAGGACTTCCTTGAGATATGCGATACGGTGAAGAACGATCAAGTTCACCCGGATTGTGTACGACTCCGACTCTTCCCCTTCTCACTCAAAGGTAGAGCCAAGTCTTGGTTGGAGAACCAACCTAGTAGAACATTCACTACATGGGAGGGACTAGCCGAAGCCTTCCTTGAGGAGTTCTTTCCCCCTTATATGACGGATGCAATCCGGGATCGAATCAACCACTTCACACAACACAAGGGAGAGCTCTTTCATGAGACTTGGAATAGGTTCCAAGCCCTTCTTCGGTCTTGTCCTCATCACAACTTCGCCGAATGGAGCTTGGCAAATATCTTTGCTAGGTCCCTTGACTATGAGAATACAAGGATGATCAACCAAGCCGCCGGAGGTGATCTAGGGACGCTCACTCCCGAGGATGCTCTAGAACTCTTTGCGGAGATGGCCAACAAGACAAGGAGTTGGTCTCGACAACAACCTCCAAGCTCTAAGTATGGAAGCGACACGCACTATGACTCTAGAGCTATAAGTGTTGATGCACCAAAGGATTCATCTACCTATGGGAAGAAGCATAAGTTACCGGGACATCGAGATGAAGATGACCCTATGTTTGCGCTCCTCATGTCTAAGATCGATGCTATGGCATCCCAAGTAAGTAACCTAAGCATGCCTAAGCATCCCACCAAGGTTCAATCATCTCATGTGGATAACGCTCCAGTGGCTTCTATATATTGTTGTGAATGTTCTGGGGGTCAAGGTCACGATGTTAGTGCTTGTCCTTCCGCCACTCCTGAGCTTGGCCAAGGCGACCATGAGGAGATGAGTTTCGCACAAGGTCAAGGATTCCATGGTAATTTCAGCCCCAAGGTAACTATCAAGGTAACTACAACCGACCTTGGTACAACAAGTCTAACCAAGGTTACCAAGGCCAAGGGAGTCAAGGTAGTGGTTATAGCAAGGGTTACAACCAAGGAAATCAAGGAGGTTATCAAGGCTATAGAGGGCACCAAGGCAACCAATGGTCTCAAGGAAGTAACCTAAACCAAGGTAGTCAAGGCCACCAAGGAGGAAATCAATGGAATCAAAGTGGACATCCAAGTCAAGGTTCCCAAGGTCCTACCCCACCAGGAATGTACAACCATAGAGGTGAAGGACCACCCGATTTCAATAAGCCTCCTCAAAACAAGGAGGGTGGTTCTTCGATCTCTCAAGAAGACACCAATGCGGCAATGATCCAACTCATCAAGAATCAACAAGCTTCAATTGCCAATTTGGAGAACCAATTGGGACATATTTCTAAGGCACTCTCGGAGCGACCCTCGGGCACTTTACCTTCCAACACCAATGTCAACCCCAAGGGCCCGGAGCATTGCAAGGTAGTGACATTGAGAAGCGGGAAACCTTTGCAAGATACAACCTCTTCCCCAAGTGTCTCCCAAAAGGTACAAGCTCCTAATCCAATAATCGATGATGATGATACTAAAGATCCGTCGGATGAAGTTGAGGTTGAAGTTGAACCTCCTTCGGATAATGTGAATACTAAGGTTGCTAAGGAACCTAGTAAGGCTACATCGAGTACACCACCGGTCTCTCCTCCCGCACCGGTTGTACCTCCATACAAGCCTAAGCTCACATACCCCTCTCGAGTGAGTAAGGATGGCCTTGAGAAGGTTTTTAAGAAGTTTGTGGAGCGGCTTAGTCAAATGCAGTTCTCTCTTCCGTTTCCCGAAGCTATGACTATGATGCCTCAATATGCTAAATTCATGAAGGAACTCTACACCAACAAGAGGAAGCTACCGGAGACACCTCTAGTCCACCTCAATCAGGAATGTTTCGCCGTTCTCTTCAAGAGTCCACCGGAAAATCTTAAGGATCCAGGTACTTTTACTATCCCTTGTGCTATAGGTAATACCTCTTTGGCTAATGGTCTTGCGGATCTAGGTGCTAGTATCAATGTCATGCCTTATTGCATATTTGAGAAACTAGGGTTGTCTAATCTTCGTCCTACTCGTATGTACATTCAACTTGCGGACAAGTCGACCAAGAGTCCTAGGGGAATTGTTGATGATGTGCTAGTTAAAGTAGGTCCTTTTCTGTTCCTAGTTGATTTTGCGGTCATTGACACCGATGATGTTGATGTCTCATTGATATTTGGTAGACCATTCCTTGCTACTTCTCGTGCTTTAATTGATGTGCATAATGGGAAATTGACATTGAGAGTAGGACAAGAGAGTGTTACATTTTGCATAGCCGATGGCATGAAGTTTGCTCACGCACAAGATTATTTAGAATACTCGTGTGATACTATCGCTTCGGCTAGTGTGTGTAGTATTTCTAACTTCGTGTGTCGAGATTCTTTGGATGTTTGCCTTAGAATGAATGTGCAGGAACATTTAGACATCCCAGAGTTAAAAGCTCAGGTGGCTTACCTTGATGAAGGGAGAGATAAGTTGGGGAGTGAGACAGTTTTTGTTGCTCTTCCGAAGGTGGAAAGGGTAAAGACCTCCTATGAAGAACCACCTACTCTTGAGCTCAAGCCTCTTCCCGCACATTTGGAGTATGCTTTTCTCATGCCAAACTCTAAGCTACCGGTCATCATCAATGCTAAGCTCCTACCCGAGCAAAAGGACCGTCTAGTGGAGCTCCTCAAGAAGTACATGAGAGCTATTGCATGGAGCATCTCAGATATTCGAGGTATAAGTCCCACATTTTGCTCACATCGGATCCTCATGGAGGAAGATTTTAAGCCGGTTGTGCAACCTCAAAGAAGATTGAATCCTAACATGAAAGAGGTTGTGAAGAAAGAAGTTATAAAGCTCATAGATGCGGGGATTATCTTTCCTATCTCGGATAGCCCTTGGGTTAGCCCCGTGCAAGTTGTTCCCAAGAAAGGAGGGATCACGGTGGTAGCTAATGACAAGGATGAGCTCATACCGACAAGGACGATCACCGGATGGCGTGTTTGCATAGATTACCGTCGACTCAATGAGGCCACTAGGAAGGATCACTTCCCTCTACCTTTCATGGATCAAATGCTCGAGCGTCTCTCCGGTCACGAGTACTATTGTTTCTTGGTTGGCATGTCCGGATACTTCCAAATACCGATTGCTCCGGAGGATATTGAGAAGACCACATTCACATGCCCTTTTGGTACGTTTGCTTATCGCCGAATTCCATTTGGATTGTGCAATGCTCCCGCTACCTCCAACGATGCATGCTTGCTATCTTTGATGATTTTGTGGAAGACATCATGGAGGTGTTCATGGATGATTTCTCGGTATTTGGGGATTCATTTGATCTTTGTTTGAGGAATCTCGAGAGGGTGTTGCACCGTTGTGAAGAGACCAATCTCGCACTAAGTTGGGAGAAGTGCCATTTCATGGTCAATGAGGGGATTGTTCTTGGTCACAAGATCTCTAGGAGAGATATTGAAGTTGATAAAGCGAAGCTAGAGACCATCTCTCAACTCCCTCCACCCTCTTCCGTGAAGGCCGTGAGAAGTTTCTTGGGGCATGCCGGTTTCTATAGGCGTTTCATTAAGGATTTTTCCAAGATTACTACCCCTATGACTCAGCTTCTCGAGAAGGATGTGGAATTTCGATTTGATGAAGAATGCTTGAAAGCCTTTGAACTCCTAAAGGGTAAACTCACAAATGCTCCTATACTCATTGCTCCGGATTGGTCCAAGTCATTTGAATTGATGTGCGATGCTAGTGATTACGCTATTGGAGTGGTTTTAGGCCAACGAATTGACAAGAGATTCCATCCGATATACTACGCAAGTAAGACTCTCAATGAAGCTCAAAGGAACTATACAACCACAGAGAAGGAGCTCTTGGCTATAGTGTTTGCCTTTGATAAGTTTAGGTCCTATTTGGTGCTTTCTCATACTATTTTCTTCACGGACCACCAAGCTTTGAGGTACCTCCTATCCAAGACCGATGCTAAACCAAGATTGATTCGTTGGGTTCTTTTGTTACAAGAGTTTGACATTGAAATTCGGGATAAGAAGGGATCCGAGAATGTAGCAGCCGATCACTTGTCTCGTTTGAAAGAAGCTGAATTGGTACACAATGGTAATGCGGAAATCAATGACAACTTTCCCGATGAGCTATTATTCGCTTTAGCGACAATGGAGTTCGAGGAGCCTTGGTTTGCGGATTTAGCTAACTATCTTGCTAGTGGATATTTGAAGGAGGGCCTCTCCACTTAAGACAAAAGGAAGTTCTTTGCGGATTTGAAGCATTACTTTTGGGACGATCCTTTTGTGTTTCGAGTTGGCTCCGATGGGATAACTAGAAGATGTGTTAACTATGGCGAAGCGAAGGACATCATGCTTCATTGCCACTCCGGACCTACGGGTGGACATCATGGAGCAAATCGCACGGCTCGCAAGGTACTTGAGTCCGGATTCTTTTGGCCTTCGATCTTTCGAGATTGTCAAGACTTTGTCAAGTCTTGCGATGCATGCCAACGTTCAGGTAACATCTCTTCCCGTAATGAAATGCCTCAACATGTCTCGTTAGTGGTCGAAATATTTGATATATGGGGTATTGATTTTATGGGACCGTTTCCTACTTCGCATGGTAACAAGTATATTTTGGTTGCGGTTGATTATGTCTCTAAATGGGCGGAGGCACAAGCTTTGTCTACTAATGATGCCCGTGTTGTAGGGAAGTTTCTTGTTAAGTTGTTTACCCGTTTTGGTGCTCCTCGTGCTATTATTAGTGATCGAGGTACTCATTTTCAAGGACAATTCAATAGGGTGTGCCGACGGTTCGGTGTCACTCATCGGATGTCTACCTCGTATCACCCTCAAACTAGTGGCCAAGCCGAGGTTACTAATAGGGAACTTAAGAGAATTTTGGAGAAAACGGTCGACCAATCACGAAAAGATTGGTCGTCAAAGCTTGATGATGCTCTTTGGGCCTACCGCACGGCTTATAAGACCCCTATAGGCACTACTCCCTATAGGATGGTCTATGGCAAAGCTTGCCATTTGCCGGTAGAGCTTGAGCACCGATCTCTTTGGGCGTTGAAATTTCTAAACCTTGATATGAGTCTCGCAGGAGAAGAGCGTAAGTTTCAGGTACATGAGCTCGAAGAGTATCGCCATCATGCTTATGAGAGTGCCAAGCTATACAAGGAGAGGACGAAGCTTATTCATGACTCCCGCTTGAAGTCGGACAAGGATTTCAGAATTGGTGACCAAGTCCTCCTATACAACTCTCGGCTAAAGCTCTTTCCCGGGAAGTTGAGATCTCGTTGGTCCGGACCTTTCACGGTAACTCAAGTGTTTCCTTATGGCACCATCGAGGTAATCTCTCCCTCTCAAACCGAGCCTTTTAAGGTGAATGGCCATCGACTTAAGCATTATGTGATTAATGATACTATTGGTACGGTTGAGGTTTTATCCTTGGCTATGGCTTGAGTGCTCTTGGTTTCGTCTAGCTAGAGACGTTAAAGAAGCGCTTGATGGGAGGCAACCCATGTTTTCCTCACTTTTTCGATTTTATGTTTTTGTGTTGTTTTAGTTCTTTGGTTTGGTTGTTGGCAAGCAATGAGGCGGATCACTCTTCACAATGTGCGCTATGGGACTCTTCCACTCCTTTGTTCCTCAGCTTTTCTCTACCAATGCGGTAACTTCGTTCCACCCTACCCTCTCTCTCTTGATCATTGAGGACAATGCTCGTGTTAGTCGTAGGGGAGTTTGAGGTTTGGTGTGATTATTTGTTGGTAGAAGTCTAATGTGTTGTTGGTTGAATTGCTTGATCTTAATTGGATGTCGATTCCCTCTACTGTAGAATCATTCGGTTCTTGACTTTTGGTGTTTGATTGGCTTCTAGCTTTCGCAATGACGTTTGGACTGTTTCGCTTAGAACCTATAACCAGCATGTTAGAGCTAATATCAAATGAGTCTAGGCTAGAACAGAAAATTTATCACTCTTGTATGTTGGTTGATTGGTTTGATACGTGTTTTTGTACCACTCGATAACACCGGTCTAAGACGATGAAGGCAATCAGAATTCTCCTTCTTTTTCCATGTTTTATTCGCCTTTTTAATCCCTCGTGATTGTGGCTTGAGATTAGACGGAATCCAATTCGAAATCTTGTGTTGAAGTTGTAAGGGGCTAAGGATCAAGTGGCTAATTTGGAAAGAAAATGCTCAAAAGAAAAGAAAAGCTAGGCAAGCTCGGCACCTAAGTGAAGTGTCGGGTTGAGCACTAGCAAAAGGGCAAAGGCTGTGAGCTAGGCAGGTTCAACACCTAAGTGAAGTGTTGAATCGAGCACTAGTATGCAGTAAGAAAAAAAAGAAAAAAGAAAGAAATGAAAAGAAAAGAAAAGAAAGAAAAAGAGTTCTCAAATGTAGCCCTTGATCCTAGCCAGAGTTTGTAAAGTGCGGATCTAGAAGCGGATGAAGTCGAGTCGATAGCCACGTCATGATCACTCACCACTTTCAATCCATTTCCCGAGTTCAAGTCCTTTTGATTAGAGTTGGTGTTGTCGTGGTCGGTTTTGCTGTGTCCCAATCAACCACTACTTGAAGTGTGCAGAAAATAGTGAGGTCTAGACTTGTTTGATTGACGTTCTTGCATGTGTAGGTTAAGTTTGTTTGTGGAACAGTTTAAGCCGAATTGTTATTGCTTGAATCTCAATGGATCGATCTTGTCATTTGTGAACTTGGATGTTTTCTAATTCATTTGCTTGAGGACAAGCAAAGCTTAGTCGTAGGGGAATTTGATGTGACTTTATTTGGTGCATTTTTAGCTTATCATTGACCTATGAAACGCCCGTGTTTGATCCTTAAATGTCATGCTTAATATGTTTTTATCGAAGTTTTGTGCTAAGTGCTATTCTGTTGCCCGGTTACCACTTTGAGGCCAATTCCATGTCTATTGGAGGTGTTTTCTTTGTATTTTAAGGTCTTGGCATTGTAGTACTGGTGACAAGGAGCACGTAGGATCAAACAGGAGGTCAATCGGAGCTAGGACGGAGGAGATATGGACGTGGAAAAATCGAAGAATATACGATTTTCAGCTGAAGACAGTTTCGGCGAAACTATCATATAGTTTTCGCCGAAGAAGAAGCTTTTGGCGAAGTTGTCAAGTCTTCGGTCCGAAAACTAGAGGCAGACGGTGGGCATTTGGAACTTGAAGATGGTTTCGGCAAAAACTTTGCATCAGTTTCACCGAAACTGTTAGGCAAATCCGGCGAAAACTTTGCATCAGTTTCGCCGAAAATTTCATTCAAATCTGGCGTGCTATATAAAGGTGAAGGAGGCGAAGATTGAGAAAAAAAATTCATTCTAATTTTACATCATCGCCGTCCGCCTCTCTCTCTCTCAATTGTTCATCATCAACTCCATCATCTCCTCTCCCTCAACCACACACCAACCTCCCTCAATTGTTGATCAACTTGAAGATCTAAGTGAAGCTTCCACCCTTGGATTGGAGCTTGAAGAGTAAAGTGAGAAGATCCTCCATGGAAGCAAGGATGATCTCCTCTCCTCAATTTCAGGTTTCCTCCATGGTTAAGCTAGGCTAAACTTAGGTTTAGTTTAGTGAGGGATCGATCAAGCTAGGATAGGTGATTGATAGTTTGGATTGATGTTCTTATAGCCATTTGTGTAAGATGATGATCCTAAACCTTGTGCTTATTGTCCATGGGACTTGACTTGTTCTTTGGTGCATTGTTTATGTCTTTCAATACATGAGAATGATTGTTTGATGTTAATCTAAGGTTGCAGGATTGTAATTGAATGATTTGAGAGATTGAATTATGCAATTACAACCATTTTTGAGCTTGTTTTCCTTGGTGACATTTTATCGAACACTTGGTGTACATTTAGTTTTCCATCATTTGAAGGTTGAAAGACCCTTTTGATTGTTAGACTAGTGTTTTATGATTGACATGAGAGTGTCTTGCATCACTTACCTTGTGCTAGATGATTGTTAGCATAGAATTCAAGTTCCAAGCATTTCAGTGAGCTAGTTTAAAGCATTCCATTTCCTTTGTTCACATAGCGAAAGCATGGTGCATTTGGTCTAGGAATAGTGAGTCAATTGTGCGAGAGTTCGTTGATTCTACTTGAGTGATTTGCTTGGTCATTAATTACACATCGTTGCTTGAGATTCAATCCAGCTTTCATGAACCTTGAGCTTGAAGAAATCCCTAGCTAGACTAAACTCCTTTCTCTCATGTTTGATCCTCAATTTTCACTTGTCAATTTTACCTTGTTTGCTTATGTTTTTAACTTGTCTCCTTTCAAAACCAAACTTCAATTTAAATGTATGGACCGTTTACGAACGTTGTGAGTATTAGCCTATGAGGGAACCCTGAGGAATACGACCTTGATAAATTCCTTATCAGCAGCATGTTGTGGAAGTTGTTTACCCTCAATCCAGGGTCTATACTAGTAAGAAAGTGGAAGAAGTCAGAAAGGTTACTGAGCGAACAACTGTTTGGCAACAAAAAATGGATGTCGTCGTCTCTGCTGCAGGCAATGATGGCGAACCTTCTTCGAAAGGGAAGGCATCACCTGCTAAGGAGTTGGTGGTATCGGCTGAACAGGAAGTTCCAAGCAATGCTCCCAAACCTTTTGAAAAAGGGGAGGGCTCACCTAGAACTGCTAAAGGAGGGAGTAAGCATCAGCTTGGCTCTCCTGCTGATGGTAACCTGGATACGGATACTTCTGATGGTACTATGTCTGGTGGGGATGACAAGGAGAAATCTAAAACCCAGCAGCTTGTGGATCCTCTCTCGCCCGACTTCTTCCCTCCACTTGGCAAGAGAGGTAATAGGAGAGGGAGGAAAAGGTGATATGAAGTACCTAGTATGGAATCAAAGGGGATTTAATGCCCCTACTAAACAGCAAGGTTTGTCGTCACTTCTTAGAAAATATAACATAGACATTATGGGTATACTAGAGACTAGAGTCTTAGAAAAGAATTCTGGGAAATCATAAACAGCTATTTTTCAGATTGGTCTCATTTTATGAACTATGATTGTAGTCACTTGGTGAAGATTTGGATTCTATGGAAGCCTTCATTGCAGGTTAGGGTGATTTCTTACTCAGATCAGTACGTCCTTATTCATGTGATTTATGGGGTTAGTCAATGCTATGTATGTGTTGTCTATGGATCTAACAGCTCGAATGCTAGACAGAAAATGTATGAAAAGCTCAAACTCTCCATTAATGGTCCTCTATGTGTACTAGGAGATTTTAATGCTATTATCTCCCCTAATGAAGCCTCCAACTTGATTGGCTACTCTAATAGCATGTCAAATTTTGGTTCTTGGATAGATGACAATAATCTGATAGAGCACAAAGCCACTAGTCCCTTATTCACCTGGATGAATAACCAAGAGGATGCTCCTATATATAGGAAGTTGGATAGATGCCTTACTAATATGGAATGGATTTCCTCTTTCCTAATAGCAAGGTGGAGTTGCTTGCTCCAGGAAAGTCGGATCATTGTGGTATTCTGGTTGAAACTGAGGTTAATACTGCTTCATTACCAAAAGCTTTCAGGTTTTTAACTGTTGGACGAAACATAAGGACTATGAGGAAGTAGTTACTGAGGCTTGGAATAGTGTGGGATTGGATGATGAGCAGCAGGGGTTCAAAAGAATCTATAGGCGTATGAATGAAGTTAAAACTGCTCTGAAAAAGCTAAATAAGGAGAGTTTTTCTGAGATTAGCAAGAGAGTTACAACTGCAGAGGGAGAGTTGAAGTCAGCTCAAATGATTATTTTAGACAATCCAGAGGCGATTGATATGGAGGAGATTAAAAAACTGCAGACTAATTGGAGTAATTTGAAGGAGAATGAGGAATCTATCCTGAGACAAAAATCAAGAGAAGTTTGGCTTAAGGAGGGGGATGCAAATTCTGCCTACTTTCATAAATCAGTTAAAATCAGGCAAGCAAGGAAACAGATTACTCAACTGGAACTGATTGATGGTAGGAGATCCACTGATATGGAGGAGATTTCCAGAGATATTGTGGATTATTATAAATCCTTGATGCGGACTTGTAATAATGAAGTTTTACCTATGACAGTTGATGATATAGGTAAGCTCTTATGCAGGAAGCTTGATGAGGGGAAAGCAGTAGATATTTGTGTCTCAGTAAGTAATAAGGAGATTAAGGATGCTATTTTTGATATATCTTGTGATAAAAGTCCTGGTCCAGATGGCTTCACTGCAAAGTTTTTCAAGTATTCCTGGAATCTGGTTGGTGAGGAGGTTTGTGCTGCTGTTAAGAGCTTCTTTTCCACAAGTAAGCTTCATAAATCAGTTAACTCTACCTTGCTTTCCTTAGTTCCTAAGAAGTTGAATGTTATGAGTATTAAGGACTATAGGCCTATAGCTTGCTGCAATATTCTCTATAAATGCATTACGAAGATCCTCACTGCTAGAATCTCTACCTGTTTGCCTGAAGTGATAAGTTCTACACAATCTGCTTTTGTGAAGGGTAGGTCTATAGGAGATAACATTTTAATGGCACATGAATTAGTTAATGGCTACCATTTGAAACATGTGACTCCTAGATGTGCGATAAAGATAGACTTGAGAAAGGCTTTTGACTCAGTGGATATAGCCTATGTTCTAAATGTCATGGAAGCTGTGGGTTTCCCAAAAAAGTTTATTAGCTGGATTAATGGATGTTTGGATAGTGTTATGATCAATATTGGTCTTAATGGTGGTTCTGTGGGGTACTTTGAGGGGAAGAAAGGGCTACGGCAGGGTGATCCCCTATCGCCTGCATTATTTGTTATATCCATGGAGCTGCTACATTGTTGTTAGTTAAGGCTGCAAGAGAGGCTAAAATTCCCTTTCACCCTAAGTGTAAGAAGTTAGAAATTGTCAAACTCTGTTTTGCGGATGACTTAATGGTTTTTACAAACGGTACGATGAAGGGTGTTAAGGCTATTCAGGAGGTTCTGTTGGAGTTTTACTTGATGTCTGGGTTGCAGTTGAATCCAGAAAAAATGGAGGTGTTTTTTAGTAAATCAGTGGCTACTGCAACTAGAGATCATATGTGTTTGGCTACTGGTTTTAAGCAAGGAAATTTTCTTGTCCGATATCTTGGAGTCCCTTTGGTTTCAGGGAAGGTTAGTGCTAAAGAGTGTGAAGTATTAATAAAAAGGATCACTAGCAAGATTTCAGGTTGGAAGGTGAACACATTATCCTATGCTGGTAGATTGCAGCTGGTCCAGTCAGTTTTGACTACAATGAGCCAATATTGGATGGCTATCTTCATATTGCCAAAGTCAATTATTCGGGCTGTGGAGAAGTTATGTAGTGACTTTCTATGGAATGTAAAGGTAGGTTAACAAAAAAGAGCAAAAATAGCTTGGAAAAAGATTACTTACCCTAGAGAGGAAGGTGGTCTAGGGGGTAAGAGATCTGCTCTGCTGGAACAAAAGTCTAGTGCTGAAGCATCTCTGGTCACTCCTGATGACTGCTGATTCCATTTGGGTGGCCTGGATTCGTTTATACAGATTGAAGCAAGTTGACATTTGGTCTTTCAGGAGCAGACCTTGTCACTCCTGGTTCTGGAGATCTATTCTGAAAAGTAGGAAGGAAGCTGCTCCTTACCTTACTAGTGATACTGCAGGGGAGGTTCTTTGGGATGGGACTGTGTTTACTAAGTATTCGGTCAAGATGGTTTGGGACACATTACGACCTCGTCTTCCCATTGTTGGCTGGTATAAACTGATCTGGAAGTCTCCTTGTATTCAAAAGCAATGCATGATAGCTTGGCTGGCGATAAAAGGGAAGCTCATCACGAAGGAAATAATTTCCCATTGGGGTCTGTCAACCGATATCTCTTGTATGCTCTGTGACACAGGGGTAGATGAGCTTAACCATATCATGTGTAGCTGCTCTTATGCTCATGATGTCAAAAAACTTCTGCACATGACTCTATATGCTGACTGGAATGAGGAAGTTGTTTCATGCTCTGGAAACTGGGGGAGTGATCAAAAGGGGGATGAAAAGGGAAGACTAATGTGGAGAGCTACAATCAGTATGCTATGGTATGAACGTTGTAATAGGAATGCTGGTCAACATAAAAGGAGGAGTGCTGAAGAGTTAGCTAAATTGATTAGGGAGAATTGTGAGAGTAGACTGTAAAGAGTTGTTTGTTTCAGCCTATCTGTAAACTGTTCCTAGTGAAACTGAGATGAAGCGGATACCTTTTTTAAAAGGGATATGTGGATTCGAGGTTGAGCTTTAGTTCAGATTTGGGCATTTCTCTTTATGAAGAGTCGAACGTTCTCTTGTGGTTTGGTTGGATGTTCTCGATTGAGGGGTTTTTCTCTTAATCGATAGTTCTGATGAATAAAAGCTAATTATTCATCGAAAAACCAAACTTTAAATAAAAGTCAACATGAGAGGCCTCCATAAATCCGTGAAAATCGAAAAACTGTACACAATCCCTTCATGACATGAAATCCATAAAAAGTCCAACAATAACTCGAGGTATACATAAATCCATAGAAAACTCCCAAAATATCCAAGTTCAACTGAAATAAAAAGAAAGTCCACTCCAAGTAGGCTCCAGTCTTCACCTCATAGCTTCAGTCCAGAGCTTCTCGAAGTCCACCCTCAACTTTGAACGCTGACACCACCCTCACTAGCCTCGAGATCCTGAAAGGGGGAAAGGGATCAATTTCCTACTGAAATTGAGTGATCCCACTGGGCCTACCTACACGTTGTCCTAAACCAATCGAGCGGTCCCAAACTCTGCACAAGACATCGACAATGGGACCTGACTTTAACCCTTCCAGATTTTAGTATCCTAAAGTAGTCTAGGTGATCACATAGGTAAGTTCTTCATTATAATTCAACAACCATAACAACAGAACATAATATAGCCAAAGCACGCTCAAATCACATATAAGCAGAAAAATATCACAATCACCCATCAAGGGCATCACATCACACATATGCACAAACACCACACATTTATACTAGGTGAGTTATTAGGCGCCAAGGAGTTATACACACCACCACCGGCCGGCCGACGCACCTCCCTACCACATAAGAAGTCCTCGCGCTCCCCTACCACATGGGGAACGCGTTATGAAAATCATCATTCCTCATCGAGTAATCCAACAATACCCTTGACACCCATGTCAAGGGGACCCACCCAGTGGATCAGACTCAAACGTTCAACATCTCGGGTGGGGTAGTATGGGATCCTTCAGGTTATACTTTCACATACAATTCACAACTCATGCTATCTCATCACAATACATCAAACCATTACAGCACACATGATTCCACATCCAAACACAATTCGCCGTCTATTTCCACCACTCCACAATTCATCCACAGTCTCATTATCATACAACACATCACACAAAGGGTGATCGGCTAGCTCACCGGCCACCCCCACCTGCAAGTACAGGGGAAGCCATGTCATGAGCCTAGCGACCACCCACCTGTACCTCGTTCTCAAAACGACCCCACATTGGTAGAGCCATTCTCCTGCAACCACAACTGGCAAACCAACATAACATATCATTCGCATCCATTCCCCATTTCTACCCTAACACTCATTTCTAAGTCATTCCATTATGCAATTCATTTCTTACCATTTCCCCAACCACAACAATTCAACAACAATCAGCAATAACCAGACAGAACACATTTCACGGCATGATTTACCCCGTTTACACTCGTCAGTTTCATGCAAATCCTAGCTTTCATCTAAGCTAAAATTAAGAATCCTCACACCATCCCAAACTACCTAACAACGCTAACCCCTCACCTGGAATAGAAGATGAGGCTCTAATCGTCTTCTAGTTACTCAGAAATCAAGTTTCCCCAACTCCAAACTCGTAGCCTAACCTTCCTCACTGACCGCGACCTACACCGAGAATCCAGAAATTGAAGTTAGCGATATCTTCTCCTCGTTGCTACAAACTCACAGCAACAAACGGAACTCGATTCCGACCTCTACAGCTCCCGGAATCACCCTCTGAAGTTTGCTCGGAAATGGTTCGTCAATGGCTTTTCCGGGAGAGAGAAAGGAGTGAGAAGTTATGGATTTCCATGCAAAATCCATTTTTTATATGCAGGTCACGATACACAGCGTATTTCATAACACACGGTGTGTGTTATTACACTACACGGCGTGTTTCTATAAAACACGGCTGTGTATCATAAACTGGAACTTTCGACGAGAATTGCATGAATTACTACACGGCCGTGTATCTCACAACACACGGCATGTATTACAACACACGGCATGTGTTCTTCACAGCCCAGCACACTCACTTGTACCCTCAACTTGACTTAAACACAAACGTCCTAGACCTCAATGGACCTCGTAAGCACTGAATCCAACACTCTAGTCAACCGAACTTGAGTTCCAAACCGTTTGGTTGGGCGGGGATGTTACACCGATCTATTCTCTTCCTTGCAATTTCATTTTTGCTTCTTTATTGTTTGTTTACTTGTTTGTTTGATTTTGTTATCCCGCATTGTTGTGTTACTTTGGTGTGTTTGTTCAGCTTGTGTGTAGGTACCTTGTGGAAGTGTATGAGTCGATTCACTCACTTCCAAGCACAACCTCAAGGCCTTGTGCAAGTCATTGATCTACTTACCTTTTCTCCACCTCACTTAGTTCATGGGAGCAAGATTGCAAGTAAAATGAACTCGTGGCGTGGAAATCAAGGTTATGGTACCTGTCAAGGTTGGAATCTCCTAACCCATATTATGATCATCATGCTTCATCCAACTACTACCAAGACACATGTGAGGGAGATAGCCAATTGTGGGATCAAGATCAGCAAGCTTCAATGCCAATGTGGAATGAACAATGTCCCTCTTTGAAGTGACTCCGGGCAGCCGACCGGCTCGAAATTCCTATTCCTACACCCCATCGGGGTCACCCACGAGGGCAAAGGCCTTAGTGCCTTATAAGAAGCACTTAGAACCTCGCCAGCACCTTAAGATAAACCCTCAGAGGTTCACCAAGCCCCAACAGGTAGTGAGATTCAAGTACAGCCCTCCCCAAAGGGCTCAACAAGCACGGATGAGCGTCCGGACCCATCCGGCCCTAACTTGGGCCCCGGTGCTCATGGCAGCCAAGGAACCTAGCTTGGCCGGCACCTCAGGTACTAAGTCTAAGGACCCAGGAGGTGCTACACAACCCTGGGATCCTCTAGATGCCTTCTTAGAGGAATGCCGATTGAAGAGGACCCATCCCCGGCCTAAAGGAGCTCCAGTCGACCCTACCCCGAGCGCTCCTTCGACCCTAGCACCAAAACTAGGGTTCCAAGAGCTCAAGGACCGGATGATGACCTTAGGGGAACCTCTAAGGACCTTCTTAGACATTTGGGAGAAACAAGGAAGGCCAGGCCTGAGCATATCCGGAGAAGGCCCGAAGGCAGACTACACCCGGGCGCCAGCCCCGGCCTCTCGGAAGGCCCCAACCGGGCCCTAGCACCCAACCAGCAGGGGACTCTGGCCCTAGGAGGACCTACACCATCCCTCAACCCCATACAAGGCTTGAGGCCAAGCCTAGGAGCTGCCAACCTAGGAACACAGAAGGATATGGAGGAAATGAGGAAATGGAAGGAAGGCCGAACGGGCAGTGATGCTGCAGTTTTAGCGGTATCAAATAACTAACCTACCGAAGTAGACTAGATCGTATTCCACAGGGTTTCTTCTAACTGACTACTCAAAGAAGCTGGCAATTTATTCAGGTTTAAACACTTCGTGCGTGGTGTGAGTTCCACGACTTCTAGACTAAGATGCAGGACAATTAAAATGAAATTAAAAGACAGAATGATTGGTTGATTTGAACGGACGACAGACAAGCCTAGATTTTGAATCCCCCTTAGATAACCAGAGCATTAGCAATCAACAGATCAGCGAATTTCAATTCTCATTCAATCAATTTCTAAACACCACCATAACTCCCTTAGGCTTAAGACCGGCGAACGTTCGCTCTATCGGTTCTAACTACCAAGATTAATTAGTCGCCCGGGTATAGTCTCCTCTCGCAACGAATTAACTTAACTGGTGCAACTACTAATGATTTATGAGTTACTCTTGCAGTGGATTAACCCTAATCAGTTCCTACAAAAGGCACACTCCAATTATAAGTTTAACTGGTTGAATTGATGTTCTAAAGTGAGGTGAGCGTTCGCTTCTATCCTCAGCTTAACAAGAATCTAAGCTAGGTGATCAGGAAAGACAAGTTTTAATGTTTAAAGCAGAGAAGCTGTCTGGCGACAAACCCTAATTCAACACAAACCTAATCTAGGCGATCAATCAGAAAAGAAACATAAACAATCAAGAACAAAACAACCATGCAAAGAGAAACTGATTGAACTTTGAATCTAATCACCGCCGATCCGTGACCGCTTTAAAGCCCTGGTCACTTAGGGTTCATCTAATCTAAGCTCTACGAGTTCAGCTACTCATATCAGGAACAAGAGAATCAAAAACAAACAAGGAGTACATCTCAGGTAGGAAGAACAGAGAAGAACTGTAAAACCTAATTTGACGAATCCGTGAAGCTTCAATCTCTGGTAATCTTCAATCCAAGCTTCGAGTCTCCGAGGTGGAAGCGTCACGATCTCTCCACGATTCTTTGAACTCTCTAAACTCTTCACTCCAGAACTTCAGAGAATTCTTCAAATTCTGATTACGAAACGTATATTATGATGTATATCTTTATTTGGGCCGTCGGTTAAGTATTTATACTTAACCCTAGTCCAGCCAGATTTGGCTGACATTTTCGCCGAAAATAACAAGGTATTTTCGCCAAAAATTCTAGTGTAAATGGATGGCCCTTCGGTTGCATTCTCTTGTGATTTTCTTTTCGGGTCGAAAACTTAACGGTTTCGCCAAAAATTTCCTTCAGCCGGCGGCGGTCGATTTGTGCTGATATTTTCGCCGAAAATAACAAGGTATTTTAGGCGAAAATTCCTTTGTAAACCGGGCAGGAATTTTCTGAACTTGGTTGGCTCCTTTGATCAATTCCGGTGCAATCCCTCGAGGTTCCAACGCCTTAGACATGACCTTGGCTACTTTATTTGACGGCAAAAACCTGTGCTAACATAAAACACTAGAAAACCATCAAATAGACCCGAAACGGGCCAAAGTAACACAAATGGCACGAGATAGGGCAATTGATTGAATATTCGTTATTCTACCCTAAAAACCATGTCTTAAGCAAAGAAATGTCGCTTAAATGAGGCTGATAATCACATCAAATCGAGTGTCATCAAATACCCCACACTTAATCTTTTGCTTGTCCTCAAGCAAACTGAATAGAAACGCTCATGTTCATAAATGATAAGATCGATTAAATTGGAGCTCAATCAAACACAATGAATTATTAGACAGCTAATTCCTAGAACAAGAAACCTGACATGTACACAGATCAGCCAAACAACCTGGTCTCACTAGTAAACTGCACACGACAAGTAATTAGCAACCAATTATGCACGAATTTGACCTGACCGACTAGACTCCTCACAGAGGATAAATATAGTACAACAGGAACTCTCACTCTCTGTGTTTAAGGACGTGTTTTTGCTCTCGATCATTTTCTGTTACTGAATTCTGTCATAGGTTTGCAATTCGACCAAATCTCCACCACTGTGACAACACGAGTATCTAGTCAAGAAGGACTTCCCTGCTAGGACCGTAATGAATTCTACACTACTTGGGTTTATGATGCGATGGATGATGGGAATGTATGATGATGGCTTTGTGCGGTGTAGCCTTCGACTAACTTCCCTCGAATCTAATCTATGGCTTCCTACCATCTAACCAGACACGGGTGGAATAATGAACGCTCGTCCTATGATACCCTCAAGCAACCTAGCACTTATTCTTTTTCTTTACACGATTTTTTTTCTTTTTTCAACTTTTCTTTTGACTTCGTTCTTCCATCTGTAGGGAGAAGAACGTTTTATTGAACTAAAACTTTGAAACTTTTCTGCTTTTCTGAATTTTCTTTTCTTCACTTTTTTTTCGAAATTTTCTTTCTTTTCTTACTTGACTTTTTTTTTCTTTTTTTTTTCTTTTGTGCCGATTCTTTCTTTTAGTTGCTAGAGGGGTTTACATGTCTGAACATATTAGCTAAGACCACCTGTTTAATGGCCATAGGCAGGTTACCACAAACCGACTTCCGGTAGGTCAATCTAGAACTACAACCACAGGGGATCAACGGGGAATGAAAGAAATGGGAAATGGCTGTAATGTATTATCGAACCGAAAGAGCAGGCCAAGCTCAAGGGTCTAAACCTAATGGATTTTATCGTTGGGTAGGCTATCTGGCTTAGTAGCTGAATCTAGGTGCCCCTATCCTTCTAGAACTCGTGTCATCGTGTGGTCTCAAGTAGTTCTCATGCAAATTCTAACTCATTCAAGTAAACAGAAAACCACTCAAAATGAATTAAAATTGCAAGTTACGTGCAATGGATCAAAAGCTCACAGTTGGTTTGCTAGTCGGATTCGGTCATTTTTCATGCAATCAAGGCTACAAACTACAAGTGTGATTTTTTAAAAATCTGTTCTGACCAGGCAATTTAGCATCAAAGTATACACGTTAGTTCTCAGGTTCTAGGTTAAGCAGTCTAAGCATCATTATGACAGATTGAACAACAACTTAACATCAAAAATCAAGAACCGAGCAATTCTAGTGCTAGAGAGACTGGAAAGGCACCGAGAAACAGACAACACACAATTAAGGGCAATCAAGTTCATGCAAGGTTCTCTAGCATCCTACCCCACACTTAAACCGTTATGTGTCCTCACGAGACTAAACTAGAGTAGAGATATACGAAGAACCTGGAATGAGATGGTCGATGTAGTGGCTGAGCACGGATAGCCCGGAGCGGAGCGGAGTAGCTACTCGAATTCCTCTTGTCAGTGCGGAGCATGTGCTGCTGGTACCCGACACGGCCATGGAAAGCCGGTGGAGGGCCCTGGACGGCGGGTGTGAGAGCCGGTGTCAAGTCGCTCCTTGGCCCTGCGCTCATGAAGGACATTCCTAAAACCAGAAACGAAACCAGATTAATTAACTAATAACCCACCCCACACTTAGTCAAAAAAACTCAATTTCACAAAGAAATGAGGAAAACCGAGTGGGGGTAAGCAAAGTAAGTAACTGGTAATCACAATAAATCACAATGTATGTGTATGTCTAGTCAGAACGTTCATAACATAGTTAGGGATCAAAAGTCAAACTGACATTCAAAAAGTCAACATCATAGCACATTGAACCCTAATCATGGCAAGACTATCTCAAAGCGGGAAACGACGGTATAACATAAACTCAGATGGCAAGCACAGATATATGAACGTGAATGAACACTTATGGCAGCCAAACAAGCATAGAAAATTCAAGGTCGAACCGACACTTCACAAAAGTCAACACCGAAAAGAATTTATCTTTAAGCACAGCAACACACGATCAAATGGTTTCAAAAATTAAGAAGAGAGGAGAGAGAGATTGAATCCGGATTTTAATACGAGAATTTGGTTGATTTTCAAAGGAATTTTCGGCGAAACTAAGTGCAAGTTTTCGCCAAAAATCTTAGATAAAAAGTACTGCCAGTTTTCAAAATAATTTTCGCCGAAAACATTAGTACATTTTCGCCGAAAATATGAAATAGAGACGTCTGGAAAACTCAGTGGGATTTCAAAACAAATTTTCGCCAAAAACATGGGTTATTTTCGCCGAAAATATTGAACTCTACGATTGAAAATATTTTCGCAAACCCGGCAATCTTTAGAAAATCACAGTTCAAACCACAAAAATCGGAACAACCTCAAACATTTTGCGATTGACACTACGACACAAAGACTACACACGAAAAATAAGAAAATAAACAAACTGACATAGGTTGACCCAAATTAAAAACTGACTCCAGCCGTGGGTTGCCTCCCACGAAGCGCTCTTTTATTAACGTCCTTGAGCTGGACGATACCTGGATGGTGTTAGGAGACATCCCAACTCAGGATTTCTCTTAGGCCCAAGCCGGAGTTCATGAAATATGGCCTTGGGGATTCTCCGGCAAGTGTGGACTTCTTCCCGTTTGCGTGAATTAATTTGATTCGTCCATCAGGAAGGTGACCAGAATTTTTTTAAGGTCCGAACAGTTCTTTCGAAGAAGTGTCCTTCAATGGATCATTCTTCTCTGGTGGCTCGGTAGACGGGGGCTGAGCAATCGGCTTCCAAACCGCCTTCGTCTTCTCTTTATTCTCCTCCTTTATCTCGCCAGGATCTTTAGCGTTTGGTGATTTATGAGGGGACGCCGTCGGATCCTCCTTCTTTCTCGGCCTTTGTGCCGGCAGCTCATTCTTCAGATTAGGGACCTGTCCAACACCTGACAAGACGATTTCTACAGAAACTCACTACAAAAAAATGGCATTTAACGTCGGTTGAAACGTAGCAATTTAGCGTCGGTCGGTCAACGACCGACGCTAATAAGTTGACTTCGCGTTTTAGCATCGGCTGATAGTCGACCGACGCTAAAATGAGCGCGTCAACCGACGCTATAAGCCGATCATGGTTCGATTTTTTGGTTGACCGGATGGTTTTCTCAGCGTCAGTCAGAATAAGCAATTTAGCGTCGGTCACGACCGACGCTAAAATGCGTGTAATTAGTGTCGGCTGAAGCGCGTTTTAGCGTCGGTCATCGACCGACCCTAAATCGCGTGCATATAAAAACCCCTCCCAGACGGCAGAAATCATTGTGCAGCTCCTCCCCAAAGTTTAAAGTTCTCTCAACTCCCAAATCCTCTGAAATTGCCAGCATTCGAGCTAGGAGCTGCTGTGACGCTGTTCTCATCACCGTGCTTCCTTGACATTTCCTCCTGTGTTTCGGTGTAAGTTATTTAATTTTTAGATTGTAATTTAAATGTTGTTTATTTTGTAGAGAAATATAATTGTATATGTTCTGATTATTAGGATTGTAGAGAATTAGAATTGTATACTTTGTGATTATTAGAATTGTAGTGAATTGAAATTGTTGTGACTCCTAGAATAGTATTGAATTGTGGATTGTAATTTAAATTTCGTTTAGTTTCTAGATTGTATGTGTCATTAGCATTGTTGTGGATTGAAATAGTTATTATGATTAGTTCTAATTGTACATGTTGTGTGGTTATTTTCTCAGTGCCCGTATCGAGTAGTGCTTTTCTCGTGGTTCTGTCTTCTGCCTTTTTGTCACTCACCCCGGTGTAAGGTATGCATTTGTTGTCTTTTTTTTGTACACGTAAATTAATCGATTGTAATATGCATGTCTCATAAAAATGATTAAACTTGTATAGTAATATGTATGTCGTCAAAATTAATCTAATTCCTAGTAATATGTATGTTTTCACTATGAGCAGTTATAATTTGTTTTCATGGTTTAATGCGAGTAAAAGTATATGATTAATGTGTTATGTGTTTTCTGTATGAATTATGCGGTAGTTATAATTTATATTGAAAATGAGATTAATTAGTAGAATTGTTTGTTATTTTTAATTATTTGTTAGAATATGATTAATATTAGAATTGGTTGGTTGAGTTATGGTTTGTTTTTAAGTTAACTAAACTCAGTAACATACTGCTAGCTACTTCATTGTAATTTCGTACAAACACTAGTTACTAGTATATTATTTGCTACAACATGATTCTAAATTAATCTTAAAACATCTTAACATTTTACCTTAGTTAACTTATATATAGATTATGATCTCCAGTACTGAGAATCTATTCCCTACACTAAATCAGGTATCTCCTAATGGATAAATCTTGGATTAACACCCCAAGATTATCACCGGAGTACATGATTGGCTTAGAAAGCTTTCTGAATTTTGCTTTCTCCAACAACAACGACGGAGAGCAAATAGTCTGTCCATGTCCAAAATGTGGATTCAAGAAGTGGTTGTGTAGAGATGATGTGTATGAGCATTTACTCCGCAAGCCATTTCCGCCAGGATATACTGTTTGGGATCGACATGGAGAGCGACATGGAGAGCGTCTGTATGGATCTTCTTCGAGGACTGCACATACAATAGTGCATGGAAGTGATCATAATAGATCACTTCGTTCAATGGTTAATGATGCTTTTGGTGTCGTTACTAAGGAGGTCCGCGAGACTACTACTGAAGTACTTGTTAATGAAGATGTTAATGAGGAAGGTCAATTGAATGAAGAAATTCCTATGAGCGAAGATAATGACACTAGCATCCCTGAGCCAATACAAGAGCCGGTTGATGATGACAATGTAAATTTGAGGGATTTACTAAAAGATGGAGAAACAGTACTATACGAAGGATGTAAGAAGTTCTCCAAATTATCTTTCATTCTGAGACTTTATCATATCAAGGGGATGCATAACATCAGCGATAAAGCAATATCAATGATCATTGAGCTGCTGCATAAAGCTTTCGAGTTTGCCAACATACCGCCAACAGGATATAGTCCAAAGAAAATGATCAAACGACTTGGGCTGGGATACACGAAAATTCATGCATGTGTGAACGATTGTATGTTGTACTGGGGTAATGACATAGATGGGATGAGTTGCAGGATTTGCAAGCAGCCTAGATACAAGGATGGTGGTGTTGATGATGACGTAGTTGATGGAAGCAAAGAGAAGAAACTTAAGGCATTGAAATATATCGATACTTTCCAATAATTCCAAGGTTGCAAAGATTGTTCATGTGCCCTAGAACAGCTGAGAGTATGGTGTGGCATTCTACATAAAGAACTACCGATGGAATGTCGCGGCATCCACGAGATGGTCAAGCGTGGATTGACTTTGACACTAGGTATCCTGAGTTTGCTTCAGATCCAAGAAATGTTAGGCTCGACCTTGCTACTGACGGCTTTAATCCTTTTGGGAATATGAGCCTTAGTCACAGCACATGGCCAATTGTACTAATGCCATACAACACGCCTCCGTGGGAATGCATGAAGTCAACAGGTATGATATTGTCGTGTATCATTCCTGGAAAGAAAGCTCCTGGAAATGATATCGATGTCTACCTACAACCTTTACTTGATGAGATGAAAATGTTATGGGAAGGTGTAGAAGCATATGATTCAGTGAAGAAAGAATCATTCACGTTGAGGGCAGCATTAATGTCGACAATTAGTGATTTCCCTGGATTGAGTTTATTATCAGGGTGGAACACTTATACAGGACATGCATGCCCCACTTGTAATCTAGACCAGGAGCCCTTGCGTTTGGCGGGGAGTGGGAAGAATTGTTTCATAGGAAGTCAACGATTTTTACCTGCAGAACATCCTTGGAGATTACAAAAATCCAAATTCAATGGTGATGTTGATTTAAGAGAGGCAACCAAACTCTTATACTTTTGGGAAGACGAAGGAGAGTGAACCGCCAAGGAAGAAAGCAAGAGGTGATGGAGGAAACAAAAAAAAGCAGAACAATGGAAGAAGAAGAGTTGTTTCTTTCAGTTACCTTATTGGGAGTTCAATAAGTTGCGACACAATTTGGATGTTATGCACATAGAGAAGAATGTGTGCGATAATATCCTGTACACTTTGATAAATGAGAAAGATCGAAGTAAAGACCACTTGAAAGCAAGGATGGATTTGAAACTGATGAAAATCAGAAGAGAGCTTTGGCCAAGAGCAGATGGGAAAACTTGTCCAACAGCTATATACACAATGGGTAAACGAGAAATTCAAACAATGCTCAAAACCTTGAAAGACATTGTTGTACCAGATGGATACTCAAGCAACATATCTCGTTGTGTTGATGTGGAGAACCGAAAGATATTAGGGTTGAAAACTCATGATTGTCATATATTAATGCATGAACTTCTACCATTGTCCATCCGGAATGTGTTGCCTGCACTGGTCTCATCTGTCTTAGTGGAATTTTGTTCATGCCTGAAGCAATTATGCTCGAAAGTGGTTCATGTTGATGGGTTGGATACGTTACAAGAACGCATTGTGGTAGCTCTATGTCGTTTGGAGATGATATTCCCTCCGTCCTTTTTCACAGTGATGGTTCATCTAATGGTCCATCTAGTTGAAGAAGTTAGACTTGGGGGACCAGTCTATTACCGTTGGATGTACCCTATAGAAAGGTACAATATAACAATCGGTTATTACATGCATTTGTTATGCGTTTACTTTATGATTTTACTAATAACAAAATCCTTGTCCAAACCAGATTTCTTGGAAAGCTGAAATCTTTTGTCAGAAACCGATCTCAGCCAGAAGGTTCAATTGCAGAAGTTTGGATTTCTGAGGAGATTATTACATTTGTCTCCTTATACTACGAAGATGGAGTTGAAACTCGGTTCAACCGTGGTTCTCGACTCCATGATCAAGTGATAGATGAATCCCTTGGCATATCCAAGTTCCCTTCAATTGGACGTCATGTTGGCGGCGAACACCCCTATAAGTTAAATGATATGGAATGGTTACAAGCACACCGACATGTCTTTATAGGGGCTAACGAAGTCAGTCCTTTCCTACAGTAAGTACATATACTAAACTGCACTTATGGTGTGACTGTTATTCTATTTTAATTATTCTCTATTGAATATGAACTTACTAGGGAGTTCCAAGCAATCACAAAACATCGATTACGAGGAAGATCAGCAGCTGAAGTTGAAAAAGTTGTACATAGAGACTTTGTGCAATGGTTTAGGAGTCGTGTAAGTATACTTTGAGTTTCATTAACCTTTGCATGATGACAACTTCCAATCATCTATTGTGATACAGTATTATTTTTATTGTCATTTCACAGATACTAGATGATACCGAAGTAGTACATTCGAATAATCTAAGATTGTTGGCACGAGGACCTTCTCGACAAGCTTATCAGTATACAGGTTACGACGTGAATGGTTATCATTTCCGTACAGTTAGTCGTGATAAGGGTCTCAGTACTCAGAATAGTGGTGTGTACGGCAGCTATGAAACTCATAGTTATTATAGCTCAGTGGACAATCAACATCACACAAGTGAACTCGCGTACTATGGAAAGTTAGAAGACATACTTAAGCTGAATTATTATGGTGATTTTCGTGTGGTATTATTCAAGTGTAAATGGGCTAACACACACAATCCAAGGTATGTGAAGAAAGATAGGTTGGGGTTCACACAACTTAATTTCTCACACTTGCTCTACACGGGAAGTCGCTTAGATGACGAGCCATTTATTGAAGCAAAGATGGCTCGAATGGTCTATTATGTGGAAGATAAGGTGGATAAGGGCTGGTGTATTCCTGTACATATCAAACCCAGAGATGTCTACGACATGGGTGATGAGGAAGGCAACTTAGTGCATGAGAGTGAGATGATTATGAATCCAGAGTTGACTGATTTTGATAATTCCACTGATCTACCCCTAGCCAGGCCTGGAATTGCAGAGTTCAATGATTAACTAGTGTTTGGTAAAATTATTTTGTGCCAAGTGTTATTGTTCTATATTCAATACTCGAACTATTATTTCATAAATATTTGGATTTGGATTTGCAGATATGCCTCCTCGTTCAGGTCCTTGGTTGGTAGAGCTCATCGATCCAGCAGGAGTTAGGACTCAGGAGCCTGTGGCTAGTAGCCAGATTTTGAGCCTTCGTGATGGCAAGAAGGTCATCATGCCTTGGGGGCCTCTAGGGCCTACGGCTTCGGGCCCCACCGCTCTGTTGGGCCAGTTCATGGGTCTGCTGGGTAATGACCAGAACCTCATCCCACTACAGTATGAGGAGTGGCCCAACGTGACGGAGGGAGAGAAGAATGATTTGAAGGCTACTATTTTTGTAAGTATTGAAATATGAAATTCATTCTTGTTTTATGTAAATTTAATAATAATTACTAATTTGCAATCATTGAATTTGATGCAGCGTTGTATCGTGATTGAGCCACCAGAGTTGACAGACGCTGCGACTAAGTACATCATGGAGGATATTGGCAGGAAGTGGAAGGACTGCAAAACCCGCCTTTGGAGAAATTATGTGGTTAACACATACAAAGACAAATTGAAGAAGGAAGCTGAAGAAGCGGGCCAGGACTTCGACTGGGATGAGTTTGTGGAGATCCCTAGGGCGTGGGCAATAGAACACAAGCCGGGCAGGATCTCTTCGCCTATGTGGGCACAATTTGTGGATATCAGGGTGAGACCCGATAATGTGGTAAGTCATTTACAAATTAAGCTGCCTATATTATATCAACGTACATTATTGAAATGAATAACATTTTGTAGGCGAGATCTCGCAAGAATTCACTCGCCCGGAGGACTTACACCTCACCCCACACTGGAGGGTCAAAGAAGTTGCGAGTTAGAGGACTGGAGTTGGTAATAATCCAGTTCAGCTTTCCAATAATTTTTTGTGTATTAGTACGTTTTAGAAAGTGTATTCATATTGTTTAGTTCGTACACTTGTAGGCAGCTGAAAGGGGAGGAAATGCGCCCAGTAGAGGTGAGTTGTATGCTATCACTCACACAAAGAAGGATCAGACTTACACTGATCCTAATGTGGTAAGTACTTGTTCACCTATTCCAATCTAACAAAATAATCTCCAATAGTGTCTATTTAATTAACTTTGGTTTGTGAAACCCATTTGTGTCATCACTGTGCAGCCTCGGATTCTGGAGCTGGTGCAGGATCCCACAGTCCCGACATATCCTTCTGCGAACGATGCACTCGGACTTGTCTATCCGAATGAGCACAGTGGTAGAGTTCGCGGTATGGGAACTGGCGTGACCCCCTCCCAGGTAATGTAATGTAGTATATGATATATGTAAATTTAAAATAGTCAAATTCTAATTATTTGTTGTCTTTATCTATTTAGGTTAATATGAGTAGGAGACGTGGTGGAGCAGCCGGTGGATCGAGTCAGGGTAGTAGTTCAGCTACTACCACTCACGTCTTCGGCCATTGTCCCGCCGAGGATCGAGTGAGGGTGTTAGAGGCAGAGGTCCAGCGCTTGAGCCATCTGGAGGGTGAGGTTCAGCGCTTGAGCCATCTGGAGGAGGAGGTTCAGCGGCTCAGTAAGTTGGTGGGTTCATCTTCTAAGGGAAAAGGGAGTATGCCCCCCTCAGACATGGACTCGTACGATGACGAGGAGGATGATGAGTAGATAGCATGTGTTTTTAGATGTTTTAGGAGGATGTTTAAGGTGCATGTGTTAGAACAATGTTTTAGGATGATGTTTTCGACATTTATATATAGTATGTTTAGTGATTGGCAAAGTGAATTGTGAAAATGGGATTGTGAAAATGGAATTGATGTATGCAGGGTAATTTATGCAGGTATTGGCACTAGAAGAGTATGAGAAAACGAAAAAAGCAAGCAGAATTCTGCCCACTGGGACCTATAATAGCGTCGGTTGGACCTGTAATAGCGTCAGTCACAACCAACGCTAACCTGTAATACAGGTCAACGCGTGGTTGATCGGACACACGCGGTTTAGCGTCGGTTGTCCAATTTAGCATCGGTCACACGTATCGACCGACGCTATGTTCTGACCACTGACCCGGTTGGTGGTTCAACCGAAACAAAATAGCGTCGGTTGGAGCGCGTTTTAGCATCGGTCGACCAAATGACCGATGCTAAAATTTAGTGTCACCGAATCTGGCGTCATTTTATCCGACCGACGCTATTTATTTTGGCGTCGGTCATGATCGACGCTAAAACGCGTCTATGACCGACGCCAAATACCTGTTTTTTTGTAGTGACTCTAGATTTTTCATTAGAACTAGAGTTGACCGAAGCCAACTCCACAGCTTCAACAGATAAACAATGCATCTCTTCTTTGACTGGGACTTGCATACCGTCCTTGAGGCGGAATGTCATGGTGTCCTTGCCGACCCTTACTGTCAACGAGCCATTCGGGACATTAATGTTAATGCCGGTTGTTGCCATGAACGGTCGGCCTAGGAGAAGAGTGACATCCTCCTCTCGAGTATCCATGACAACAAAGTCAGTCAGAATAGTAAAAGGACCACAACGGACAACCACGTCTTCTATCAATCCCCTAGGCAGTTTAACAGATCTGTCGGCAAACACTAAATGCATGCTAATTGGTTTCAACTCTCCTAGGTTTAATTTCTCAAACAGGCATGTAGGCATAACATTGATAGAAGCACCTAGATCAATTACACTACGATCAATCTTCACATCATTAATAATGCAAGGCAAAGTAAAAGCACCGGGATCTCGACACTTAGCTGGGGGTGGTATGGGTGTCGCATGGCCCTGGATAGCAGAGCATTTTTCCTCGAGGGATACGGAGGACAACTCTCCCTTCTTCTTGTTTTTCGCAAGATCCTTTGCGATTTTGTAAGCCTCCGGTATCACTTGGATAGCATCAGTAACTGGTGTATTCATATTCGTGTTCTTCAAGTATCCATGCCACTTTCTGTACCGGGTATCATGATCTTTCTCCTTTGATTGCGCGGCCTTAGGAAACGGAATCTGAGGCTGATATGGAGGGAGAGGTGGCGCAGGTGCTGTCTTTGTCAGGGAAGGCGGGGCAGTCACCTCCTCTTCTTCTTCTCTATCCTCCCCCTCGATCTTTGGCTTGTCAATGGCTATAGCTTCGGGGATTCTGGCTGGTTCAGGAGCTACAGTATCAGCTGATTGCTTGTCGCTTCTTGTGGAGACGGCCTTGACGTGCTCCCTCCTAATGGTAGAGTCGACTTGAACCGAGGATTGATTAAGGAGGGGGCTACTAGTTATCAAGCTAACCATGTTATTTATCATGCTCTCCATTCGTTGACCTCGAGCTTCATGTTCTTGATTTATGACGGCTTGAAGCTTGAATTTCTCCTCATATTTATCGAGCCTTGCCATGATCAGGTCGAGCTTCTTGTCTACCTCGATATCCCTTGTGTTCCTTGATGTAGATCTTTGAGGTTGATCTTTGATGCTGCAGTTTTAGCGGTATCAAATAACTAATCTACTGAAGTAGACTAGATCGTATTCCACGGGCTTCTACTAATCGACTACTCAACGAAGCTGGCAAATTACTCAGGTTTGAACACTTAGCGCGTGGTGTGAGTTCCACGACTTCTAAACTAATAAGCAAAGGAAAATAAAAGACAGAAAGATTAAAACGGTTGACTAACAGGAAGATAGACGAACTTAGATTTCGAATCCCCCTTAGATCACCAGAGCATTGGCAATCAACAGATCAGCGGATTTCAATTCTCAATTACTAAGACACCACCATAACTCCTTACCCTTAGGTTTAAGACCGGCGAACGTTCGCTCTATCCGTTCTAACTACCAAGATTAACTAGCCGTCCGGGTACGGTCGCCTCTCGCAACGACTTAATTAACTAGTGCAATTACTAATGATTAATGAGTTACTCTTGCAGTGAATTAACCCTAACCGGTTCCTACGAAAGGCACGCTCCAATTATAAGGTTAATTGTTCAATTCGATGTTCTAAAGTAAGGCGAGCGTTCGCTTCTATCCTTAGCTTAACCAGAATCTAATCTAGGTGATCAATCCAGACAAGAAACATGAACAATGAAGAACAAATCAAACATGAAAAAGAACTGATTGAATTTCGAATCTAATCATCGCCGATCCGTGACCGATTTAAAGCCCTAGGTCACTTAGGGTTCATCTAATCTAAGCTCTACAAGTTCAGTTACTCATCTCAGAAACAAGAGAATCAAAGGCAACAATGAAGATCATCATACAGAGGAAGAACAGATAAGAACTGAAAAACCTAATTCTGACGACTCCCGCGAAGCTTCAATCTCCTGGAACTTCAACTTTAAGCTCCGAGTTCTCCGAGGTGAAGGATGGCGTCACGATCTCTCCACGGATCTTCGAACTCTCTAAACTCTATCTATCGACCCTAGAGTCGGCTGACTCTCAAAAGTCTGATTTGTGAAAAGATGAATAATGATGAATGAATCTTTCCTGGGCCGCCGGTTTAAGTATTTATACTTAAACCCTAAGTCGCCGGATTCCTTCTGTTATTTTCGGCGAAAATAAGGGATTATTTTCGCCGAAAATGTTGGTACAAATGGACAGGTCCTCCGGCTGATTCTCCTGTGATTTTCGCCGAATAAGTTCTCGGTCCGAAAGCTATATGTTTTCGCCGAAAATATCATTCAGTTGGCCTTAGTTGATTTGTGCTGATATTTTCGCCGAAAATTAAGGGTTATTTTTGGCGAAAACTCCTTTGTAAACCGGGCAGGAATTTGCTTGAACTTGATTGGCTCTTTTGATTGATTCCGGTGCAATCCCTCGAGGTTCCAACGCCTTAGACACGTCCTTGGCTACTTATTCGATAGCAAAAACCTGTGCTAACGTAAAAACACTAGAAAACCATCAAATAGACCCGAAACGGGCCAAGGTAACACAAATGGCACGAGATAGGGCAATCGATTAAATATTCGTTATTCTACCCTAAAAATCATGTCTTAAGCGAGGAAATGTCGCTTAAATGAGGCTGATAATCACGTCAAATCGAGTGTCATCAAATACCCCACACTTAAGCTTTTGCTTGTCCTCAAGCAAACTGAACTAGAACACACTCAAATTCACAAATGACACGAGATTAAACCGAGATTCAATTCTAACAATTTGGTTTAGACTGTTCCACGTAGAAAGAGTGACCTACACATGCAAGAACATCAACCAAATAAATTTTCAATCTCACTAATCTCTGCACACTTCAAGTAGTAGTTTTAACAAAGCACGTTTCTTGGGGAAACAATTAATCATGATTAACCGACTACGATAACACCAATTCTAATCAAAAAGAATTTAAGCTCTAGCCATGATGTGGACGCGGAGGTAGGAAAAGTGACATGGCTATTGACTCGACTTCATCCGTTTCTAGATTTGTACGTTACATGTGCTAGCTAGGACCGCTTTTTAACAACAATTTCGTTCAATCTTCAACTTATTCCTTCAATTTATTTACTGCATACTAGTGCTCGATACCAAACACTTCACTTAGGTGTTGGACCAGCCTAGCTCACAGTATTTGTGCCTTTGCTAGTGCTCAACCCGAACACTTCACTTAGGTGTCGGGCTTGCCTAGCTTTATTTTCAGCACTTCAAAGAACTTTACATTGATTTGCACAACTCGAATTTCACCACTCAAACACTTGGTTTATCGATTTAACCACTTGATCCTAGCTAGTTATAACTTTTTACATGAGATTTCGAATTGGATAACCGTCTAATCTCAAGCCACAATCACAGGTGATCAAATATGGAGTGAAAAACATGGAAGAAGTTAGCATTTATCATCTTAGAACGGTGTTATCGAGCTTTGTTATTAACAAACCAATTAATTCAATTAATTCTAGTTCAACTACAAGAGTGATTTATGATCTGTTCTGACCTAGACTCATTTAATATCAGTTCCGACACATTGGTTACAGGTTCTAAGTGGAACAGTCTAGACGTCATTGTTCAAAATTGAAGTCAATTTAACATCAAAAGTCAAGAATTGAGCAATTCTATGCTAGAGAAATTTCAAAATTGAACCACGGAATCACAGAAAATCAAACAAGATCATGCATAATCCTAGAATCCTACCCCACACTTAAACGGTTCTGTGTCCTCACAGGACTAAACTAGAGTAGAGAGATACGAAGAACCTGTGACGAGATGGTCGGTGTAGGGGATGAACACGGAGCGTCCGGAGCAGAGCGGAGTAGCTACTCAAGATCCTACAAAACAAAAATAACAAAAAGATCAAAAGGATACCGGGACAAGTGTCCCGGATCCACACATAATAAAAGTCAAACAAAGACGGTTAGGGGAATTTTGAAAATATTTTGACTCTCTTTAATTGGAGGATTGGGTGGTTCTCAAAATAGTTTTCGGCGAAAATAAGAGGGTGTTTTCGCTGAAATTTTAGTTCAAATGCACTGCCGGTTTTTCAAGTGTGTTTTCGCCGAAAGTAACCACGCCAATTTGATGTTGCAGTTTTAGCGGTATCAAATAACTAATCTAACGAAGTAGACTAGATCGTATTCCACGAGCTTCTACTAATCGACTACTCAAAGAAGCTGGCAAATTACTCAGGTTTGAACACTTAGCGTGTGGTGTGAGTTCCACGACTTCTAAACTAATAAGCAAAGGAAAATAAAAGACAGAAAGATTAAAACGGTTGACTAACAGGAAGATAGACGAACTTAGATTTCGAATCCCCCTTAGATCACCAGAGCATTGGCAATCAACAGATCAGCGGATTTCAATTCTCATTCAATCAATTACTAAGACACCACCATAACTCCTTACCCTTAGGTTTAAGACCGGCGAACGTTCGCTCTATCCGTTCTAACTACCAAGATTAACTAGCCGCCCGGGTACGGTCGCCTCTCGCAACGACTTAATTAACTGGTGCAATTACTAATGATTAATGAGTTACTCTTGCAGTGAATTAACCCTAACCGGTTCCTACGAAAGGCACGCTCCAATTATAAGGTTAATTGTTCAATTCGATGTTCTAAAGTAAGGCGAGCGTTCGCTTCTATCCTTAGCTTAACCAGAATCTAATCTAGGTGATCAATCCAGACAAGAAACATGAACAATGAAGAACAAATCAAACATGAAAAAGAACTGATTGAATTTCGAATCTAATCACCACCGATCCGTGACCGGTTTAAAGCCCTAGGTCACTTAGGGTTCATCTAATCTAAGCTCTACAAGTTCAGTTACTCATATCAGAAACAAGAGAATCAAAGGCAACAATGATGATCATCATACAGAGGAAGAACAGATAAGAACTAAAAAACCTAATTCTGACGACTCCCGCGAAGCTTCAATCTCCTGGAACTTCAACTTTAAGCTCCGAGTTCTCCGAGGAGAAGGATGGCGTCACGATCTCTCCACGGATCTTCGAACTCTCTAAACTCTATCTATCGACCCTAGAGTCGGCTGACTCTCAAAAGTTTGATTTGTGAAAAGATGAATAATGATGAATGAATCTTTCCTGGGCCGCCGGTTTAAGTATTTATACTTAAACCCTAAGTCGCCGGATTCCTTCTGTTATTTTCACCGAAAATAAGGGATTATTTTCGCCGAAAATGTTGGTACAAATGGACGGTGCAATCCTTTGTAAATCGGGCAGGAATTTGCTTGAACTTGATTGGCTCTTTTGATTGATTACGGTGCAATCCCTCGAGGTTCCAACGCCTTAGACACGTCCTTGGCTACTTATTTGATGGCAAAAACCTGTGCTAACGTAAAAACACTAGAAAACCATCAAATAGACCCGAAATCGGCCAAGGTAACACAAATGGCACGAGATAGGGCAATCGATTGAATATTCATTATTCTACCCTAAAAATCATGTCTTAAGCGAGGAAATGTCGCTTAAATGAAGCTGATAATCATGTCAAATCGAGTGTCATCAATCTTGATAACTATCGCTCAAGTACTGATTCTGACTCTGGTTGAATCCGAAGTTGTAAGGGGGACACTCTTGGAAGCTTCCTTGTTGTTGAGGAGGTTGTCTCAACTGACAATAGTCGGGGTAGCCCTGTTGACTGTTGGTGAAGCCTTCATCAATAAAGTTCACTTCCTCTGAAGACCAGTTACCGAAAATCTTCTTCATTTCTTTCTGCACTGCAATCTTGATCTGATCTTCACGGCTTGGTCGGCTCTTAGCTGCTCCAAACTGTCTCTCCCAGCTTCTCGACTTAGATGCGCAGTTTGCAAAGTGAAGAAGAGCAGCTTTCGGTGCGAGTGCGGTGTAATATCCATCAGCTAAGGAGTTAACCCATTCAGATGACTCTTTGTTCATACCCCAAGCAAATGTCTCTGCTAGCTGCCTCTGAGTGAAACCATGATGAGGGCAGCTGTGGAGGAGTTCCTGGAATTCATTCCAAGCATCATGTAAACTTACTCCTTCTCTCTGTCTGAACCTTGAGATGTTTTTCCTATAAGCAGTTGTTCTGGAAGGAGGGAAGTATTCCTCTATGAATTCCTGAGCAAGAGTCTCCCAGTCAGTGTAGTAGCCAGGTGGTTTGCCAGTGAGCCACCTCTTAGCTGCACCTTTCAGAGAGAACGGGAAAGCTCTCAAGCAAAGAGTGTTCTTGTCGAGATTCCCATTCTTGAAAGTGTTGCACGGGTTGTCTAATGGCCTGCCTTCAAATTGTAAATCCCTAGAGATCATTTCCAGGAAGGGGATCTTGATCTCATAGTCGGGACCATCTTCATTGTGCGGCACAAAGATGGAAGAACGAACACTAGTAGCACTTGGCTTATTGTAATCCGCAAGACTCTTTTGAGCAGCCATCGCGGTAGGGAAGATGGAACGGAAATGATTCGATTCTGTACCTGCTATGATCTGCAAGGGACAAAAACAACCACAACCGGTGTAAAATTGAAGTGTGATGGGAAATGAAAGATGGAAAGTAGAAGAATAAAATGCCAGCTCTTCTTTCAAACAATATAGAAGAGTCCCCGGCAACGGCGCCAATTTGATGCTGCAGTTTTAGCGGTATCAAATAACTAACCTACCGAAGTAGACTAGATCGTATTCCACAGGGTTTCTTCTAACTAACTACTCAAAGAAGCTGGCAATTTATTCAGGTTTAAACACTTTGTGCGTGGTGTGAGTTCCACGACTTCTAGACTAAGATGCAGGACAATTAAAATGAAATTAAAAGACAGAATGATTGGTTGATTTGAACGGATGACAGACAAGCCTAGATTTCAAATCCCCCTTAGATCACCAGAGCATTGGCAATCAACAGATCAGCGGATTTCAATTCTCATTCAATCAATTTCTAAACACCACCATAACTCCTGACCCTTAGGTTTAAGACTGGCGAACGTTCGCTCTATCCGTTCTAACTACCAAGATTAATTAGTCGCACGGGTACGGTCGCCTCTCGCAACGACTTAACTTAACTGGTGCAATTACTAATGATTTATGAGTTACTCTTGCAGTGGATTAACCCTAATCGGTTCGTACGAAAGGCACACTCCAATTATAAGGTTAACTGGTTGAATGGATGTTCTAAAGTGAGGCGAGTGTTCGCTTCTATCCTCAGCTTAACAAGAATCTAAGCTAGGTGATCAGGAAAGACAAGTTTTAATGTTTAAAGCAGAGAAGCTGTCTGGCGACAAACCCTAATTGAACACAAACCTAATCTAGGCGATCAATCAGAAAAGAAACATAAACAATCAAGAACAAAACAACCATGCAAAGAGAAACTGATTGAACTTTGAATCTAATCACCGCCGATCCGTGGCCGCTTTAAAGCCCTGGGTCACTTAGGGTTCATCTAATCGAAGCTCTATGAGTTCAGCTACTCATATCAGGAACAAGAGAATCAAAAACAAACAAGGAGTACATCTCATGTAGGAAGAACATAGAAGAACTGTAAAACCTAATTTGACGAATCCGTGAAGCTTCAATCTCCAGTAATCTTCAATCCAAGCTCCGAGTCTCCGAGGTGGAAGGATGGTGTCACGATCTCTCCACGATTCTTTGAACTCTCTAAACTCTTCGCTCCAAAACTTTAGAGAATTCTTAGAATTCTGATTACGAAACGTATATTATGATGTATATCTTTATTTGGGCCGCCGGTTAAGTATTTATACTTAACCCTAGTCCAGCCGGATTTGCCTGATATTTTTGCCGAAAATAACAAGGTATTTTCGCCGAAAATTCTAGTGTAAATGGATGGCCCTTCGGTTGCATTCTCCTGTGATTTTCGTTTCGGGTAAAAAACTTAACGGTTTCACCAAAAATTTCCTTCAGCCGGCGGCGGTCGATTTGTGCTGATATTTTTGCCGAAAATAACAAGGTATTTTCGGCGAAAATTCCTTTGTAAACCGGGCAGGAATTTTCTGAACTTGGTTGGCTCCTTTGATTGATTCCGGTGCAATCCCTTGAGGTTCCAACGCCTTAGACATGACCTTGGCTACTTTATTTGACGGCAAAAACCTGTGCTAACATAAAAACACTAGAAAACCATCAAATATACCCGAAACGGGCCAAAGTAACACAAATGGCACGAGATAAGGCAATTGATTGAATATTCGTTATTGTACCCTAAAAACCATGTCTTAAGCAAAGAAATGTCGCTTAAATGAGGCTGATAATCACGTCAAATCGAGTGTCATCAAATACCCCACACTTAAGCCTTTGCTTGTCGTCAAGCAAACTGAAATTTGAACGTACTCAGATTCACAAATGACACGAATGATCAAGTTAAGGTTCAAGCAATCACACTAAATCATTAAACTGCTACTTCTAGAACAAGTGACCTAACATGCTTACACGTCAACCAAACAACCTGCTCTCACTAATTATCTGCACACAACAAGTAGCTAACACAAATCATGCAAGAATCTGACCTAACCGACCAGACTTCTGACACAGGTAATATTTGGTACACATGAACTCTCGCACTTTGTGTTTAGGGACGTGTTTGGGCTCTCAATCATTTTCTGTCACTGAATTCTGTCATAGGTTTGCAATTCGACCACAACTCCACCACTGTGACAACACGAGTAACTAGTCAAGAAGGACTTCCCTGCTTTGGACTGTAACGAATTCTACACTACAAGGGTTTATAATGAGATGGATGATGGGAATGTATGATGATGGCTTTGGTACGGCGTAGCTTTCGACAAACGTCCCTCGAATCTAGCCTATGGCTTTCTACCGTCAAACCAGACACGGGTGGAATAGTGTACACTCGTCCTATGATACCCTCAAGCAACCTAGCACTTTATTTTGCATATTTTCTTCTTGTTTATTTTTTCTATACATTTTCTTTTGATTTCGTTCTTCCATATGTAGGGAGGAGAACGTTATTGAACTATACTATAAACTTTGAAACTTTGAACTTTTTCTATTTTTTCAAATTTTCTTCTTTTTTCCTTCTCTTTTTTTCTTTGTGCCGATTTTTTTTAGTTGCTAGAGGGGTTTACACGTCTGAACATAATAGCTAAGACCATCTGTTTAATGGCTATATGCAAGTTACCACAGACCGACTTTTGGTAGGCTAATCTAGAGTACAGCTACAAGGGATCAATGGGGGTTGAAAGAATGGGAATTGGCTGTAATGTATAGCGAACAGAAAGAAAGGCCAAGCTCAAGGGTTTAAACCTATAGGATTTAACGTTAGGTAGGCTTTTTAGCTTAGTAGCTTAATTCTAGGTGCCCCTATCCTCCTAGAACTCTGGTCATCGTGTGGTCTCGAATAGGTCTCATGCAAATTCTAACTCATTCAAGAGAACAGAAACCACTCATACAGGAATTGAAATTGCAAGTTATGTGCAATGGATCAAAAGCTCATAGTTGGTTTGCTAGTCGGATTCAGTCATTATCATGCAATCAAAGTGAAAGACTACAAGAGTGATAAGCTTTTCTGTTCTAACCAGGAAATCTAGCATCGATGCAAGCAAGTTGATTACAGGTTCTAGGTTAAGCAGTCTAAGCATCATTATGAAAAATTGAAAACTAACTTAACATCACGAGTCAAGAATTGAGCAATTATATGATAGGCCTATCTCACAAATACAAAAATAGCAACCCTCAAAAATATAATCCCACCCCACACTTAAATCCGACATTGTCCTCAATGGACCACACAAAAAGAGAAGGAAAGTGTACAGGGGTACCGTAAAATGAGCGTGAGGGCGCTGGAGATGGCACTAGCGAGACACTGGAGGTATAGACGTGAATAGAACCATAAAGAATTCTGAGTTCATAACCTGAAGACATAGTAAGAGAGGATCCATCACATGATTAGAACAGTTGGAGTAGAAAAGACTCGACCGGCCACAAAGGTTCGACAATGACCCAAAACAATACAAACTGACACTAACAAAAACAAAAAGTACAGAGTTCCAGATGATAAGAAAAGTAAAGAAAAATCCTGAAATCACTAAGGCGGAGGGTTCTGGCTATCATCTGGAGCCTGGAACTGCCTAAAGAACTGGAGCTGGGATTGGTACATCTGCTTCTGCAATGCCTAGAAGTTGGTAAAACGCTCGTCGGACTCCTGTTGCCACTTCTGAGTGGCCTCCCAACGCGCGTTGGAATCTGCTCTCATCTCCCTAAGCTCGCACTCCATTCCACTGAAGTCCTATGTTGGGGTCACTTCTAGCTCTGGCTCTAGTCTGGTGTCGGTCCTCCTTGTCGCTCAATGAAAGGCTCGCAGTGGGGACCAAGGATTTGAGGAAACTTCTTGGACCGAGGAAGGTCGCCGGTGATTTGGAGCTGAGGGATACAATGATAGAGGCGGATGGCGCCATATGAAGTGAGCACGTCATACATGTGAACCAGACGGGTGACATAGAAGCCACCCAAAAGAAGTCTCGTGCCACGTTCGTGCTGAAGCTGAAATAACTTGGCCACCAAAGAGCCAAGATGGGCTTCCGTCCCTCCTCGATGCACCGTAACATGAAAAGGTCTCTAGCGTTACAGACACCGCCAGAGTTCAACTTTTGAGTAATAGACTCCCAAAAAATCAACTGTAAGAACCTGTAGATTTGCCGCTCCATCATACTAGCCTTGGAGGCACTAGAGTCATACTTGGCCGGGTCCGAAGGGGCTATGGTGCGCCAGAACATCTCACACTCCTCAGTACTCTCGGTGTTGCGGATGACAGCAGTCGGTGGAGCTGAAGCTAACTCTTCCTCAGTGTAGAAACCGAGGTCGATGGCAAACTCATCAAGAGTGAGAGACCTCTCGATCCCTCCTAGGCGGAAGTAGATGCACTTGGTCGCGGTGACAGAATGAATTCTCTCATTCATCCTCTCCATACGGAAGGTGGAGAGGAGCTCCTTGGTTGGCCACTCGTACTCCGGCTCGGTGACCTGGAAAAGTGGGAGCAAACCGGCTCGGTTAAGTGTCGCACGGAGACCATCAGCCCAATCTTCCTCCTCCATGGCCTCCCAATCAATCCGGCTCATGGCACCAATTGCTTTCCTTTGTATGACCATCCATGTCGCCCGATCATCCTCCCTCAGGAAGTTAAAGATAGTGTTGGAGACGTTACCCGGCGGGGAAGCCACCTGAAGGGTGTCGCGCCTTTCAGTTCCCTTCAATTTCTTCGCCGGAGGTAGGGCGGAGGAAGAGGAAGCCACTCCCTTTCCTTTGGATTTTCCCATCCTGAAAATAAATCACAAACCAAAATGCCAAGTTTAGCATATAAGAAGTGGGATTGGTGCATATAAGACAAGCAAATGGAATAAGGTATGAGACACACGAGATCACGGCATCGAACCTATGAATTAAGCGAGCAATAAGGGAGTATTAATCAACGATAACAACAACAAAAATCAAAGATATCAAGTTCAAAGAATGCAAGTAGGATGTCAACAATTGAAGGCACAATCCCATAAGCACATATCTATGTCTTAAACACACTTAGCAAGATCAACAATTAGGCATTTAACAAACTTGGCAAAGATCATCATGCAAGCAAATAATCAATTGCAATTCAAACTTAAGTTATAATCAAGTAATAAGCAAGTCCAAATCAGCCATATAAGTCACACAAGCTAAGATCACAACTCATGAAATCAATATGCAAAAAGTGTACCTTAATCCGTCATACGAGCTAATTAAGGTATAGATATTCGGGAACAAGCATGCATACATGTCTATAATAATCACAAGATCAATCACACCACAAAAATTCATCCAATTTCGTCCATAAGCAAAAATCCCCAATTTTGATAAAAATCGGTATGCAAAGTCTATAAAATTTCACAATTGGACGGGCAAACGAAGTCGAAATGACCCCCGATTCAAAATATAAGCTTACTATATCACCAATTTCATGAATAACAAGTCAATTTTATGAAATCATAAACTTGAAAAATCTAGGGTTTTGGTTCAAGAACACCAAAATCGGCTTCAGCACTTGCAAGTTTGATTTTCATGGCTAATACATTGATTAAAGCATCATAGAGGGTAGGGAAGGTGATTTACAGACCTGGATGTCGACTCAAACACAAGAAATCAGAGGAAAAACGAGAAGAAAGGGTGGTTCGAGTTGGTGAACTCGACTGCTGGATTTGTGTCGGCGTCGCCGGCGGTTGCTGTTGGCTGCGGACGGACTTCAGCGAGGAGGGCGGAGGCGTCGTCGACTCTGGCGTTCGGATGGAGAGGCAACGGTTGGCTGGCTTATGGGAGGGAGGCGGCGGTAATTTGGAGAAGAAGAGGTGGATGTTTTTCGGGAGAGAAAACGAGAGCAGAGAGAGTGTCGCGAAAAAAATTAGAGAAAAAAAATGACTTACCTGTGTCATTCGGGGCTTACACGGCGTGTAAGCTCCTAAGTGCAATAGCTTACACGCCGTGTAAGATCTTACACGGGTCTGTACACGGCTGTGTAAACCCACTGTGTTTTTGAGCTCTCCTTAGGTTCTCTATTCCGGATTTTGGCCAATTTCTTGCAAATTGGTCACTCCTCTTCCTGCAAACAAAATATTCAACCCAAATAACACCCAATATATATATATATGACAATTTTCTATCATCCAGACTCAACCGACTCGACACAAAATTCCCAAAATGACTCAAAATAAATAAAAACTGACTCGATAAATTTAAAACGAATTCCAGCCATGGGTTGCCTCCCACGAAGCGCTCTTGCTTGACGTCCTTGAGCCGGACGATACTTGGATGGCGATCAAGAGACATCCCAACTCGGGATTTCTCTTAGGCTTGAGTCGGAGTTCATGAAATACAGCTTTGGGGATCCTCCAGTAAGTGTGAACTTTTTCTCATCTGCGTGAATTAGCTTAGTTCGTCCATCGGGAAGATGACCACAAATTTCAAATGGAACAAAAAGTTCTTTCGAAGGGGCGTCCTTCTCTTTATTCTCCTTCTTCATCTTGCCAGGATCTTTAACTTTTGGCGATTCAGTAGTGGATGCCTTTGGCTCCTCCTTCTTTCTCGGCTTTTGTGCTGGCAGCTCATTCTTCAGGATAGGGACCTGTCCAACACCTGGCAAGCAGACTTCTGAAGAAACTCAAGATTTTTCATTAGTACTGAAGTTGACCGAAGCCAACTCCACAGCTTCAACAGATAAGCAATGCACCTCTTCTTTGATAGGGACTTGCATACCGTCCTTGAGGCGGAATGTCATGGTATCCTTGCCGACCCTTAATGTCAACGAGCCATTCAAGACATTAATGTTAATGCCAGCTATTGCCATAAACGGTCGGCCTAGGAGAAGAGTGACATCTTCCTCTCGAGTATCCATAACAACAAAATAAGCCAGAATAGTAAAAGGACCACAACGGACAACCACGTCTTATATTAATCCCCTAGGTAGTTTAACAGATCTGTCGGCAAACACTAAATGCATGCTAATTGGTTTCAACTCTCCTAGGTTCAATTTCTCATACAGGTAAGTAGGCATAACATTGATAGAAGCACCTAGATCAATTAGACTACGATCAATTTTCACACCATTAATAGTGCAAGGCAAAGTAAAAGCACCAGGATCGCAACACTTAGCTGAGGGAGGTATGGGTGTCTTCTGGCTGTGGATGGTAGAGCATTCCACCTCGAGGATGACGGAAGACAACTCTCCCTTCTTCTTGTTCTTCGCAAGATCTTTCGCGACTTTTCCATCCTCCGGTATCATCTGGATAGCATCAGTAACTTGTATCTTGATATCTGTGTTCTGCAAGTATCCATACCACTTTCTGTACCGGGTATCATGATCTTTCTCCTTTGATTGTGCAGTCTTAGGAAACGGAATCTGAGGCTGATATGGAGGAAGAGATGGCGCAGGTGCTTGCTTTGTTAGGGAAGGCGGGGCAGTCACCTCCTCCTCTTCTTCTTTATCCTCCTCCTTTAATCTCTGGCGTGTCAATGGCTATAGCATCAGGAATGGGGTCGGGAGTTGTAGGACCAGTCAATTGCTTCCCACTTCTTGTAGAGATCGCCTCAACGTGTTCGGTCTTTGAATTAGGCGAGTGCACAACCTTGGAGATGAGGCTAGCGATGTTGTTGAGTTGATCTTCCAACCTCTGAAATTGAGCTGATTGACCTTGATTCAAGGCGTCTTGAGTTTTGAATTTTTCTTTGTGGTTGTCCAGCCTTGTCAAGATCAGGATGAGCTTCTTGTCTAAATCAACCTCCCAAGTGCTTCCTAACGCATATCTATGAGGCTCTTGTCCTCCGGTAAATCTAGGAGGGTCTTGATAACTATTGCTCGAGTACTGATTCTGTCTCTGGTTGACTTCGGAGTTGTAAGGAGGATGCTCTTGGAAACTCCCTTGTTGTTGTTGAGATTGTCTGAACTGACAGTAGTCGGAGCAGCCTCTTTGATTGTTGGTGAAGCCTTGATCAATAAAATTAACTTCCTCTTTAGACCAGACATATGCTGTACCAAAATTCTTCTTTATGTGTTTCTGTACTTCGATCTTGATCTCATATTCAAGGCTTGGTCGGCTCTTAGCTGCTTCAAACTGTCTCTCCCAATTCCTGGACTTAGATGCACAGTTTGCAAAGTGAAGAAGAGCAGCCTCTAGTGTGAGTGTGGTGTAGTCTCCATCAGCTAAGGAGTTGACCCATTTAGCTGATTCTTCGTTCATCCCTTGGGCAAAGATCTCAGCTAGCTGTCTCTGCTCGAATCCATGATGAGGGCAGTCGTAAGAAGCTCTTGGAATTCGTTCCACGCATCATATAAACTTACTCCTTCCTTCTGAACAAATCTGGCAATGTTGTCCTTATAAGCTGTAGTTCTTGAAGGAGGAAAGTATTCCTCTATGAAGTCTTGAGCTAGATTACCCCAACCAGTGTAGTGGCCAGGTGGCTTGCTGCTGAGCCATCGCTTGGCGGCGCCTCTAAGGGAGAATGGGAAGACTCGTAAGCATAATGTGTTCTTATTGAGGTTCCCACTCTTGAACGTCTCGCACATGGTTAAGAAGTCCGCCAAATGTGTGCATGGATTATCTTGCGGCTTCCCTTCAAACTGAACATCCCTAGAGATCATTTCCAGGAAGGGGATCTTGATCTCGTAGTCAGGATCGTCATTGTTACGCGGCACAACGATACTAGACCGAACATTAGTCACGCTCGGTTTATTGTAATCCGCCATGGTGCGTGGAGTAGCCATTATGGAAGGAGAAGCTGGTGGTGAATCTAAAGTAGTGGATGAAGCGAACGAAGATGAGGAGTTCTCCTTCAACTCCTCAATCTTAAGTGGTGAAGGGAATGAGGGTGGATCGGTAGTAGCTTGCTTCGAAACTCGCGGTTGCTTAGGCGGTGCAGAACTACCCTGCTTGTCTGAACTAATAATGGTCTTGAAAGACTTAGACTAAGAACGAGTGAACGGACAGTTCATAGACTTGTAAAACAACCTACAAGCAACAAAAACAAACATAACGGTGTAAAATCGAAGTGTAATGAAATATGAAAAGCGGAAAGGTAGAAAAATAAATTGCCAACTCTTCTTTCAAACAATTAGAACAGTCTCCGGAAATGGCGCGAATTTGATGAGCTATAAAACAGTGATCAAATACTACCAAGCTAGAAGCAAGATAGATCGTATTCCACAGGTCTCTTCTAATCGTCTACTCAAATATGAAGGCAATTTATTCAGGTTTAAACACGTTGTGCGTGGTGTGAGTTCCACGACTTCTAGAATAAGATGTAGGAAAATTAAAATGAAGTAAAAAGACGGAATGATTGGTTGGTTTAGACAGACGACAAACAAGCTTAGATTTCAATCCCCCTTAGATCACCAAGGAAACAACAATCACAAGACCAGCGGTTTTCAATTCTCATTCAATCAATTCCCAGACACTACCATAACTCCTTACCCTTAGGTTTAAGACTGACAAACGTTCGCTCTATCCGATCTAACTACCAAGATTGATTAACCGCCCGAGCTTTCGCTTCTTATGACAGAAGAACAAACTGGTGCAATTACTAATGATTAATGAGTTACTCTTGAAGCGAATAAACCCTAACTGGTTCCTACAAAAGGCACACTTTAATGAATAGGTTAATTGGTTGAATTGATGTTCTAAAGTAAGGCGAACGTTCGCTCTATCCTTATCTTAACAAGAGACTAATCTAGGTGATCAAGAAAGACAAGTTTTAATGTTTTAAAGCAAGGAAGCTGTCTGGCGACAAACCTAACTCAACACAAACCTAATCTAGGCGATCAACCAGAAAAGAAACAAAAACAATGAAGAAGAAAACAACCATGCAAAGAGAACTGATTGAATTTTGAATCTAATTACCGCCGATCCGTGACCGCTTTAAAGCCCCGGGTCACTTAGGGTTCATCTAATCTAAGCTCTACAAGTTTTGCTACTCATATCTGACAAACAAGAATCAATGACGACAGAAGGATTCATCTTAAACAAAGGAAGAACATAAAAGGATCTGAAAAACCTAATTTTGGATGATCCGTGAAGCTTCGATCTTGTGAATCTTCAATTCTTAGCTCTGAGCGTCTTCTAGGATGGATTGATGGCATCACGATCTCTCTGATAGCTCCGAAATACTCTCTCAACTCTCCTCAAGTTGTGGATGATCTCTCAAAATTGAATGTATCTTAATCTGGCTTCGAAAAGTCTATTAATACCCCCAAAAACCCTTTCCTTGTTGGAAAAGAACGGAATTTCCCATCTGGGGAGCTTACACGACGTGTAAGCTCACAGTGCATTTAGCTTACACGGCGTGTAAGCTTTAAAACGCAGCACTTTGAGTTTTTCTTCAAATCTGGTCTGTTCCTTGTGGTTTGGCCTTCTTCCTTCGACCCGGATCACTCCAATGAGCCTAGAATCATATGTCACTCAATGCTCCACTCCCGGTTTGATTTCCCAATGTCGGTTATTAACTAAAATACATAAAAAAACATACAAAATGACGTAAAATGGCCCTAAAGGCCGAAATGAGAATAAACTCACTTAAAATCACCCAAACGAGATAAAATCATCACAAAATGTCGCTTAAATGAGGCTGATACTCACATCAAATCGAGCGTCATCAATACACGCAAATCTACCCCTAAAACCGTGTTTCAAGCAAAGAAATGTCGCTTAATTGTGGCTGAAAATCACGTCAAATCTAGTGTTATCACTTATTCAGATCTTAACATCCTAATGTAGTCTAGGTGATCACGTAGGATCAGTTCATTGTTCACATTCACAATCATTAACAACAACATCAACATCATCCATCACATCAACCACAAGGCATGATCCACATAACAATTTATAGAAAACGTCAATACACACAACAACACACATTCACACACATCGAACCACAATTATTATACTAGGTAGCCTCATCTTCTAATCCATGTGAGGGCTTAGCATTGTTATATAGTAATGGACAGTGTGAGGAGTTGTAACTCAGACTTAGTTGAAAGCTAGGGATTGCATGGAAATGAGGAGAGTAAAAGGGGTAAATTGTGTTGTGATTGTGCCTTTGATTGATTGTTTGACTGTTATTGTGATTGGGATGAAATGAAATGTTAAATGAACCGGCATGGAATTGAGAGATGGGATAGAATTGGGGAATTGGATGTGAGTTATGTATTATCTTGTACTGTTAGTTTGTGGTTGCAGGAGAATGGCCCTGCCAATGTGTGGTCATTCTGTGAAAGAGGAATGGGTGGGTGATCCCTAGACTCATGACATGGCTACCCCTGTACTTGCAGGTGGGGGTGACCGGTGAGCTAGCCGGTTACCACTTTGTGTGAATGTGTTGTTGGATTGTGAGATGTGATAGGATTGTGGAGTTATGAGATGATGTGATGTTGTGATGGAATTGTGTGAGTTGTGAATGGTAAATGAAAGTAGAACCGGAAGGATCTCACACTACCCCACCCGAGATACTAGTTGTATTGAGTCTGATTCACTGGGGTGAATCCCTTGGATGGGTTACCAAGGATGGTTTTCGTTCTCCTTCGTGGAAGGATCCCATGTGGATACGTCGGATGGTGTTCTCCCTCGTGGAAGGATCCTTAATGGATGCGTCAGGTTGATGTGATGGCCGACGGTGGTGGTGTGGATAACTCCTTGGCACCTAATAACTCACCTAGTATAATAATTATGGTTGGATGTGTGTGAATGTGTGTATTGACATTTTCTATAAATTGTTCTATGGATCATGCCTTGTGGTTGAATGTGACAGATGATGTTGATGTTGTTGTTAGTGATTGTGATTGTGCACGATGAACTTATTCTACGTGATCACCTAGTGATTGGAAAAGAACAAAGTTCTTAATTTTATTTAATCAAAGGGAATCTGGGTTATAAAGAAGGCCGGCGACCTTTGTTTATAGTAGAGGATCCGTGAACAGGCTCATTGAATCCTATTTAGACTCCAAATCGGAAATAATAAAATAAATAACTAGAGTCCTATTTAGACAACTAAAAAGACTCAAAAACTCCTAAATAATCATTTGTCAAAAGGGAATTATGATTCAAACACTTAAAAGGGAAAAATACTAAATATAGACGCGGATAAGCCCTAATCTCGCAAAACCATATGAAAACCCTAATTCGTATCCGAGCTGGATTAGGTGACCAAACGTGCATCTGTGCTAGGTGTGGATTCTGTGTCCGCTTTGGATGCTGATGTCACGTCTGGTTACTGATGTCGTGTCCACTCCGGCTCCGGATTCCTTATCCGCCACGGACAAGGTCTTCATTCCCTCCCTCTTCTTAGCTCCATCTTGGGTGGCGATTGTTGGAGGTTTATCCAGGGGCCACAAGGTGTCCAAGGCCGGTGGAAAACCTCCAAAGGCCTGAGCCATTTGTTGGCTCGGTCCTAAGCACCGCTCGGTACCCTCCGTGCCCGGGGCTGGCTCCACTTAGGGCTTTCTTCAAATTTAGTCAGGCCTTTTGAGTTCTGCTTCTAGCCTTTAGTCATGGGTACCTTAAGGTTGTCTTTAGGTGGTTCTCTGGTTCTGGGGCTCATAGGTTCTGGCTTGGAGCCTTGATCGAGTGCTAGACTCAGCCCGAGGCAGGTGCTGGGGCTTTGCTTTAGCATCAGTGCTAGGCTTGGTGACATCTCTTGAGCTTGCTCCAATCTTGGGTTCTGAAGGGATCTCTCAGCTGTTAGGAGGTGTATTCCTTCTTGGTAATCCGATCTGCATCCTTTTCATGTTGGTCTTTAGTCCAGGCCTTCATATAAGAATTGAGCCGGTCTTTGAAGGTCTTGGTTCGGCTTTGAGTTAGGAGCAGCTCGAGTCGGGTCCAGGGAATAGGGGGATCATCATTCCCCTCTTCTTGAGAAGGATTCGATCTCGAATCTGGATCTGCATTGACCTCATCGTAATAGGGCGTTAAGTCAGAAACATTAAAGGTGGCATTAATCCCATATGAATTTGGCAAGTCAAGGACATAGGTATTGTTGTTGATCCTTTAAATGACCGTGTAGGGTCCATCCCCTCTAGGCAGTAATTTGGACTTCCTTTGCTTAGGGAACCGGTCCTTCCTGAAGTGGATTTACACTTGATCTCCTACTTCAAAGATCTTTTCCTTCCTGTCCTTGTTAGCATTACGGAGGTATTGGGAAGTCCTTCTCTCAATGTTGGCTTTAGCTTTTTCGTGTAGCCTCTTGACATATCCTACTTTCTCTTGACCACCTACATCCAAGAATTCATGTATAGGAAGGGGAGACAAATACAAAGGAGTTAAGGGATTAAATCCATAGACAAGTTCAAAGGGGGGAGTATTGGGTGGCTGAGTGGACAGCCCTGTTGTTAGCAAACTCCACATGGGGCAGGCAGTCTTCCCACAACTTGATGTTGGATTTAATGATAGCCCAAAGTATCTGAGACAGAGAACTATTTACTACTTCTGTTTGGGCGTCGGTTTGGGGGTGACAAGTAGCAGAGAACATAAGTCTAGTGCCT